>OX596010.1:67348430-68548430 GCA_951394025.1 Heteromyza rotundicornis | reverse complement strand
ATAGTTATAAATGATTAAAACTCATCTCTGTGTTTTGTTTTTTAAAAAAGCCAAGATGAGTCGAGGGAGACAGTCCCATTAAAGTTTGAATCTGACTTTATATGCATTCAGTGCAAATAGTGTGGCTTAGCAGTCAGAGTGTATGTATGTAAACGTTTGGTTGGCCATTAGCACAAGGTCTGTTTACATATTCTCTGAGTAACGCTTCAAGATATGCTGTAGATGGTGTTCGCATTAATCCTGTAATTTGTTTAGTTTAGTCTGTGCCAGGGGCGTAGCGAAGGGGTGTGTTTTGGGTGTTAAAACCCCCAACAACTGTTCGAATTCTTCAAACAATGTAGGCAAATCAAAAAATATGTTTGTCTTAGGTTCATATATATATCAAATCAGCAAATAAACCCCTTCCCTACAAGCGGCTGTAGCAATGGATATGTGACTTAAGCACCAAAGCCCTGAAAATACAGTTTTTTTTAAAACACCTATTTGTGCCAAGGATACGTTTTTTTTTTATTTTCGAAAGGTAAATATCTTAATTTTCGTCATTAAGTTCTATTCAAAATTGAATCCTATGCTTACAGATTTCCGTTCGATTGCATTGCATAGTTTGTGCTTACGGGTTTTTGTGCTCTCTCTCTCTCTCTTTATTCTCAATGACCAGGGATGTTAGATTGTGGGGAATCATCCATCGTCACGAGCGTTTTCTTCGCTGAGACTTATAAAAAGCTACCTAAGAAACCCAATGAACGAGGGGAGACTTAATATTCTCGCTTCGCTCTCCATTTTTAGGGATATGGAAATTAGACCTGATGAAATCCTCGACGAAATGGCAAAAAATAAAAGGCGACGACTTAACTTTGCTATATAATACGGAATTGTTATTTTTTTCTCTTATGCTTTGGTAACATTTTTTAACCTTAAATATTTTGGCAAACCATATTTTAATCATAAATGAATTTTTTAACTAATTTTTTTGTAATTTAGCTAATTTGAAGATAAAAATGATTTATTGATTTGGAAAAAAATAGCCACTTTGACATATACCTTGGCAATTTTGGATCAAGTGAAAAATGTGAAAAAATATTTCCATATTTTTAGGTAAATTTCTATGCAAACCATTTCAAGACTTACGCCCAAATCCACTGTCAAAGTCAACTTGAAAATCCATAAAATTGCGCTCTGGAATAGCGTGAAATGAACATTTGCCTTTCCAAGGTTTACTTAATGCCAAAATATGCAATGCATTCAATTTGTGCTAAAGCCCAAAAGTATACCATGAAATATTTGAAGAATTTAATAAATGGCTAAGAAAATGCTGAGAGCATGGCGGGGATGGGACCTCGCACCACTGAACTCAGCTCATTTTTGTGCGTTTCCATATCAAATATTGTCGTTTCTTTTCTTTTATGACTCACTTCTCTTTACAACATTGCCACGTCGTGATGATAATGACCGCGCCAACCAAGAGCAATAAAAGAATTAGCAAAAATACAAGACTATGAGTATTTAAATGACAGACAACACGCGGTGGTAGACAAAAGTTAATGGTGGAAAAAAAACGAAAAAAGAAAATTTAATTGAATTCTTTTAGTTTCCCAGAGCTCTGAGCTAGTGCCACCGAAGGGAACTTCCTTCTCGTCTCCTGTCTTACTCTTTCCCCTGGCTGGCGAGCGCACCGCTTAGGGCCATTACCGCTAATTAATAAGTTTGTTGTTTATTTTGGCGCCGAGTGTTGGAAATTGGCAATTTCATGTGCCGAAAGTATATAATTAAAGCGATAATTTTAATTTGCCAAAAACTTTGGCGCTCGAAAATTTTGAACCGTTTCCAAAAAAACACACAATGTGTACAACATTTTTTAAAGCAATAATCTTGTGAAATAAAAATTGTATTTAAACAAAAATTTTCATTTGCACTAAACTCTTTTTAAGCACACATTAATTTTTGGTTCGGTACCGGCCATAAAATTTTTCATTCATGAAAAAGCCATCTCGGATATTATCAACCTCCACATACATTTACTACATGAGCAAGTATGTATTTATTGCACGGGCGCAGGTGGCTCCAACAGCGGAAGCATCCTGCCACACAGACAAGCAGACATTATTGGCAACTGTAATTTCAACCCCTCTCCCCCCTTTAGTAATTTCTTTACATGCTCCAATGATTTCTTCCCGAATTTTGTCTAATTTTGGCCAAAAGACAAGCAAAGGGTTGTCTGAATGAGCTTGAATTTTTGGCGAAGGGTGAAGCGTGAAGAGAGAGGGAAGCAGTAGTTGTCTGTCTATGTTTCGCCCACAATTTTGTGGTATTTCTGGCTGAATCATAATGAAATGTAATCATAATTAATTAAACTTTTCGTTTGGCTTCCTTTTAAGCATGCGTTTCACGCCACGTTTCAGTTCTGCGTACAAATTCAATGTTTTCGATTCATTTAACTTTATTTGTATTAATTGAACTTGGAAATGATTTCGGGAAAAGTAACCATTTGAGGTGATAATCGCTTGACGCGATTAGGTTGATGTAAAAGCACCAGAAATAATATCAATAATGCCAGCAGCAAAATAACGCGAAAATATGCTTGCCTGTAGAGACAACTATCGGACCTAGATATGTAACTTAAAGGTTATACCTTCTCTTGACGAACTAAGCTAATGAACTACATCTAAAACGTTTGCAACTCAATGAATCAATTGTCAACTAAACTAGATAAACTCCGTAAAATCAGACATACCATATGAAAGTGTGGACCGTTCGCGGGTCGAAACTGTACATTCAGAAATGTTTAAATTCAGAAAGTGGGGATATAAATGAGATTGTCCGCGTGTGTATAAAAGACGTACATAGCTAGCTCCTCCTGGGTAGCTAATGTAAATGGAGAAGACTCTGTGTGAAAATTAATGAAACGTTGGAATAAATAAAAAAAAATTAAATCGAAATGGGATGCGTTCCCTAAGAATCGGTTTTTTGGTCCTAAGTCCTGATTTTGGGGATGTATTTAAAATTACTTTTATGGAATTTCTTCATATTTTTTACACACGTACAAAGTGTTTCACCAAGTTCTGAGATTATTGTTGTTGCTTAGTATAATCTAACATGGGAATCGGGGAGGTGTATTTTAAGAAGTGTATTTCGGGAGAAGGTTTGAGGTTTGGTCCAGCATATGGGCAGATCCTGTGTCCAACAGATGGGCTGATCAGCAATCATGATATGATGTTGCACAATTTTTTCTCATCTTCAAATTAAGGAAACTACGAAAAACATAAAATAATCATAAAATACTATCAAGCCTTTTTTTATCGATGAAAACAACGAAATAAGCAAATCGAGCCCATCCCGCGAAATGGTCTTTAGGGCCAAAAAGTAAAGGAAACAGTTTTTTTTACTTTTTCTTTTATGTATTTTTGATGTTAACTGTCGCTTAAGAAAAAGTTAAACTCTCTACATCTATGGAACTATGAACATTTCAGCTACAACATTTTCCACCTGCATGCGTATTGGCATGCTTTATCGGGTTCCAGAAAAAACTCAATTTCTAAAAAATGTCGCTTAAGGCCATTTTGCGGGAAGGACTCGATATGAAATGAGCAAAAAAACATTTTCCTCTTTTTGTTAATACATTTTTTTCGTTTCCGGGACGTTTAGAGCAACAGATGAGTTAACATCAATGCTAACGCTACGAACATTGTGGTTCTGACCTGAACTGTCACTGTCCAAAAGCCGGACAACAGCCGAACAAAATTTGGCTAAAAATGGTAAATTTTCTTTACTATGTATTTTTTTTTCAGTTTTCATACTTAAGCTTTTTTCAAAACAAAAATTGTTTTTAAATTTAAAAAACTTTAAAAAATTCTATTTTCAAATGGCGTATACAAAGTCGCCACCATTAACCTAACAATGAGTTCCGTAGAAGTTTTCATTGAAAGCGATAAAATCATGTGGCTCGTTCTAAATTCGCCTTTTCAAAGTAGCTATTTACGACTTTGGCGTTTATCAGAGGCTAAAAGCGATTTGATTATTTAACAATTGAACAATCGCGTGAAATTATTGCAAACCCAGAAGAGAGCAAGTGCGAAATTTAACAATCAAAAATACACACACACACACATTGGCAGTTTGAGTGCGGCCAATTGAAAACATAAATCAATTTCAATTAATTGTATTTTATAATTTAAATTGGTTGTGGTGGTTTTGGTGTTGGCGGCGACCATTGTGTTTGCCAGTGCATCAGAAGAATATTATTTGCCTAACGATTACAAAAAAAACTTTTTTAAATAATATCCATAAACAGTTCACTGCAAAAAAAAATATGGCATCACTTTGACAAAACTAATGTGAAATGTGTCAAGTGTGCGCAAATATTTCCAACGAATACAAACTTTTGACGGATGCCGGTCACGTTTCGAAAATTCCCACCGTCAAACCTTAACTTAATAAGCGGCAAAGAATATATCAAGCAATTAATCACTGCAAAAAAACAATTGAAACATTTAATTTAATTTCAGTATACAAATGAGAGCCTCTCATGCCTTATCGGTAGACGTCACTTTTGACAGATAAGCCTGGGAGCACTTGTGCCTGTCACAAAAATTTACAAAAATACAAAAAAAGAAACAAGCCGATTGTTGTTGCTTTTTATTATCACCAACAGAAACAAATTTTAGAAGCCGTTGCAGCTTGTGAAAAAGTCTTGCTTGTGAAAATTCAGATAAACCCCAACTAAAGTCGCGAGGGGCGTTAACACTTTTGCTGCAATTGAGATTATCATTGAAATTAATTTAAAAATGTGGTTGAAAGAATTTGTATCCCAAAACTAGATTTGTTATTGCAATCGAAATGAAAAGCTTGAGACTGTCTGTTTAGTTAAAAACGGAAAATATAAATTATCACCGAAATGGAAAAGTAACTTATCGAAATTTTACATTTAGCCATAAATAGAAAAGCAACGAAACCACAAACAAACAGAAATCAACTATATTTTCTTCTTATCTGCGGCGATAAGTTGGAAAAAAAAAGAATTATTTTTATAAAAATTTCTATTAAAGCTCAAATAAATCACACAGCAATGTACGGAGCAAGAGTACGGATTTACGTGTGTGAAGAAATTTATATCAAGTGGATTTATTTTTCCGCTGCCTGGTGGAAGGCGACGTAATAAATGTGCTGCTTCTTCTTCTGGTTATTTATGGAATAGTGTGTTTTTGGAATTCCTCTTTTAAAATTATATTGGTAATGTATGATGATGAATATGGTGACTATAGTTGGCAGTGAGCAAGCCCTTGTGTGTCTTGGGAAATCTTTAGAAATATTTCAATTTCATAATAATACCAAACGATAGATGCAATGTCAAACTTTAGGTGAGGGGTGACTTGCATGCAGTCGATAGAAAATACATTTTGATTGCCTTTACCCAGGAACTTTGAACGAAAACTCGCATAGTATCCTAACAACGAGCGAGAAGATCAAATTTTGCCGCATATGTGCTGGTTCCTTTACTGAGCGTAAGTGTGGTCGTCGTTATACCCTCTATACAAGTGTCGAAGGATATATTGTACAAAAGGAGGCGTGTTAGGTATGGCAAAGCAGCACTTACTGGGTCGATCTGCGTCTGTCCGTCATTTCTAGTAGTTTCTGAGCTTTCGACTCATTCTATTTGGGCGGTATTAGGTAACATATGATGAGAACCACGCCCCCCTCCCATACAAAATGTCCACCAAATTTTCGTTTATCTCGATAGCACTGAATCGACTCGGACGTTGTTTTTTTATTTGGTTGAAAAAATATGTTCGAAACAAAATGGGAATGGAACTGAAACTGAAACAACATGAGATTGGACCGGAACAAAATGGAATTGGAACTGTAACGGGAATGGAATGGAAGGTAGTAGAGTACTATAGTTAAGTTGGAACGTACTTTGACTATGAGAACATGGGCCATTGTGTACGTCCCAATCACTTGGTATTTGGCGTTACTTTAAAAATGTTCCAAACTTTTGAAGAGAAAAAAAGTCTCCCACTTCCTACCGCCTACAAATTACGTATCTGTTCGTATAATCGGATTTTGAAGAAATTTTGAACGTCTGACGGGATGGTATTTAAGCATTTAAGCGAACTAACCTCAGTTCCAAATACAAAAATTGAAAAAATCGGGCGTAGCTCTAACTGTGTTAAACGAGATTACTGAGGCAAAACAATGCACTGCTGTTCTCAAAAATACTAAAAATTTCACAGTTTGTCGTTTTTAATTATTCATTTTCCGAGTAACACAGGTCAGGAGGCATTTCAAACGTGTGTTTACCATTTCCTAATTATTCCATTAAAGGGAATTATCTGCGTAAACAAGAAAATAAATGGCAAATTCGTTTTAAATTTTTAATTTGTTGACACAATTTTCGCGTTTAACACAAATGACGAATCACTCTGAACGAAATTGAATACCTCAGGTAATTCCATAAAACCCCATGTAATCCTCAAAAGTCGGCAGCACTAATCCCGCGCATAAATGTCAGGCGACAGCCATTACACTCTACGCCGCTTTAACCAGAGCGAGAAAAACAATTGCGCGTATTTTGGCGAACAGCAAAAAAAAAAATTCTCTTTAAGCACCAAAGCCATAAGTTCACTTAGATTTGAATAGAAGAGACACAGTGTTGCATGTAGATATGGTATGGGGTATTTTTTGTTTGTGTGAAGATATTTTTTTTAAATAAAAAAGAAAAAACAACAACAGTGAAATTCCAAAAGTCATTTTTATCGAAGCGCACACTGAAACAAAGATGGCAGTTTACAATTGTATGAGTGCGCACACTACACCACATACACCTATATACACACCAAAAAAGGTTCACGACCTCGGACACGAAAATGCAATAAGAATGAAAAGTAAAATCTGTGCAAAAGGCAGGGAAATCGGAAATCACAATTAAAGAGAGAGAAAACAACAGAAAAATTAAACTCCATTAAAGGCACTTCGGACCACGAATAGTTAAGCACTTCGGGAACTTTTTAATTACACACTTTGAAAGTAATATTTTGTTAATTGTTTCTATTTTTGCACAAAGCTGCTGCTTTTATTGGGAAAATTTCTTACACGACTGTCAACGCAGCAGGATAAAAACAAGCCGAAAAAAGGTTTTGCGTGCGTGTGTGTGTATGTGATGTGATGCGATGCAACTCCTACTCAGAGTTTATCAAAACAACACAAATTGTAATAGATTTGGAGTCAATGCAAACAAGAGAGCGAGAATTTTTGCGGTCACATTGACACAAAATGAAGTTACAAAGAGATTAGGAAGAATTACAGAAAAAAAATTCAGAAAAAACAAACAAAAGATTAGAAATAATAAAAAAGAAGTGTCCAAGGCAGGACAAATGCACACGAAAATAGACGAAAGGAATTGAATTCAGTTCGTCCAGAAATAACTGAAGTTTACATGGGAGTATAGCGGGGAGCGGAAATGGCAAATAAAACGGCAACTGTGAAGGTATGCAGACGGAAAATGTACGAGAATATATGCAAAACGGATATGGAAGTTCCTGCGGCCAGTGTGCAATTGGGAAAAACAAGTCAAACCGGAACATCTAACTACTAAATACATGAGTTGCAATTACTTAGTTAGAATGTGTTCAAATTGAGTTCGTTTTTTTTTTTTTGGTTTCATTTCAAGACAAAGAAAACTCAACCCTTAATGGGAAAATTGTGTATTTCCAGACAAGAAATTTTTTTGTATGTTTTTTTTATTTTCTGCAACAAACCCAGACAGATAAAAACACAAGCAGACACATCCGGTGGAGCGAACAGAAATTGTTAAAAATTTCCATAAGTTATATTAAACAAAAGATCCAGTTAAAAACACACAAAAATTTAATTAAAAATTCAAAAGAGAAAATTTTCTTTGAAAAAACTAAAAAAAAAAACAATCACTTTTCAATCACTTTCTTTACTCAATTGAGTAAAAATCCTGCTAAGCTGTTTCACCTTCACATTATATGCGGTATTTGCTTATTTCAATACTATTTGTACGAAGAATTTTCATTAATTTTTTTCCATTGTAAACAAAACAAATTATTTTCGCTGTAGAGCACACTTCCGGTTTTCATAAGGCGGCTATTGTTGTTGTACGAGTATTTCTTGTAATTTTTGTATACAAAAAAATGTATTCACAACGATTACACGAAGCTTTTGTGTTTTTACTTTATTTTCGTGCAATTCCACTTTATTTTCATGTAAATTTTAGTTTTAGAAACGAGACGCTTCTTAAATTACTTGAAAAAAACAAATCAAATGCAAATCTCTTGAGTTTTTTTTTTTTTTTTTGCCGAAAACTCACTATTGAAATACAATTTTTTTCTACAATTTTGCTGCCATAAAAATGAAATATCAAAAAGTTATCACTGCGAAGTAAAAACAACGGCTGCCGCACGCTGCGTATTTTGAACGCGAACTGAAAACTTTTGGGGCGAGCGAGAAAGCGAAACGAAAGAAATTCACAGTAAATGCTATAAAAATAATTATGACAGTTCCGAGAAGAATAGAGAGAGAGAGAGCGAGAGAGAGTGAAAGAGAAATGTAGTAATGAGTGCCCTCTTGATTGTGTGCCTTTTGCTATAAATTGCAAGTTCATAGACTGTAAGAGAAGGGTGTGAAGGATAGTGGTTGCAAAAACCGAAAAAAACGCGCAGACAGGTGTAAAATAAACAAATACAAAATGGCGTGCAAACTAAAACAGGACAAGTAGTAGACAAAAAAAATAAAATTTAAGAAACTAAAAATGTTCAATTTTGGAATTAAAAAAAAATTATAACAACAACAACTGCTATGTCCAACAAATGCCATTATCACTTGGTGCAAGGACTTCAACAATGGCCGATGCAACTGGCAAATGGCTGCACACAAAATATAAAATACATTCTTTTGTACGCAACGCGCATTAGAAGGAAACCCACCCTTGGGCAAAGTGCTTCACAGAAAATATTCATCATTTTGCATTTCCATTTGTCTGATTTATTTCCGTTCATAGCACTTTGCACAGGATGTGCGTGTGTGCTTTTCTCTAAACTGCATATTTTCTATCTTTCGATAGCGGCAAATGTTATTCATTCATTCTTTCGTTCGTTCATTCATTCATTGCATTCCATTGTATACCACCTTCGTGTGCCGCCTTTTTTCTTTCGCAATAATGCCTCTGTTTGTTATGGCAACGCTTGTGGTGTGCTAGTGGCAGCAATGAAGGACCAGTGTTGCTAATATACAAAATATGACGGCGAACACAGACAACAACCAAGTCAACTATTAACAGCAAATTGATAAGCATCGCAAAACGAACAAGAAAACGCAAAAACAATGCGCAAAAAATTTCAATCGATGTAGAGAGCGAAATCGAGAGTGTCTGTTTATAGCAAATGTATACCAGAGAAAGAGAAGAGACAAATTGTAATAGATTTTATTGCAAACTAAAATATTTAAGAATTTTATTTTCAAAATTCAAGAATTAAATGGAAATTAAAGGGCATGAGGGGGAAGGTACTCCAATGACTTCCTCGTAAATCTGTGAAATGTATATGTGTATCATGAATGAATATAATTGTTTTGTTTAAGTGACACAAAACTTGCAACTGTAATTTATGCCAAACAAAGAGTCAAAAGGTCAATTGAAACTGTCAACTGGACAACAAAGGACCCTAATGACACATCTTAATTTCACGCATGACTGTGCCTTTTGATATCAACATATGGCTGGCCATTGTGGTGCACATGAAAGTTTTCAATTATAAAGTCTTGTCAGTGAAAGGTTACTTGGAGCGTATGAGTAACATTTAATGTGAACACTAGGGCGTATGAGTAATTATTTAATAATGTAATTTAAAATCGGTTAGCTTACCAATTGGTTGCTTTTTACGACATTTTTGTACTGAAAACTTACCTGAAAATAGAAAAGAAAATTTATGAATGAAAAGCATAATAGGGGAAAATCTTTAAGCCGTCTTATGCTAAGGGAAACAAATGTTTTTTAATACCATTAATTTATAATTTTATTTAATACAAATATATCCAGTTGTTTCATTTAGACCCCAACAACATGCCAGGGTTAAACAATTTCATTCATTTTTTTTTGGAAAAATATTCTATTAAAATACTTCCTAATTAAATGCTTTTTCAGTGGCTAAACAATTGGCTGTCTTCAACCGCACTCTTTCCCTATTGAAGGGCTCTATCGCTTCGCAGGCAAATTGAATTGCAATAAATACAAAAGCAAAAAAGGATAAAACAAAAACCCAAACACAACAAAGGAGGGAATCAATCAAAAGCTTTCAATACACACAAGTAAATAATTTATCGCTTCATTCGACGCAAACATACTACCGAGAAGCGCACGTACGTATAAAAGAGCATTCTGCATTTCCACTAACCATAAGCAAACAAAGAAAGGGAGAAAAAAATGTTGCAGCCGCAATGAAATGAAAAATACGTACAAGCAATTGAATGTGGAGCAACAAAAACAAATGAAAGAAATTAACAAAAGTGCATATAATAAAGGGAAAAACACTTGTCCGAGAAATAATCATTGCGAGTAGACGAACGTCGAACCAACGTGTGCCTTAATGGCCAGAGTGTGTGTCTGTGCTTTCGAATTTGTCGCATACAGCAAATGACTGCATGTTGTGGCATACTTATAGGCGCACAATAACAACAATAAAGTCATATTCATAATTATACAAACAAAAAAAACCCCAAACAAAAACTCTCGCATGCAACTGACGGCCGCACAAAAACTCAATTGCAATTTCACAATAAACGACGAAACGCGCGAATTTTTTTTTTGCAGATTAAAGTATAGGAATTTTCTGGCTACATTGGAATTGCATGTACAGCTTTTGTGTGCAATTTGTAGCATCATCCATGGATGATGCCATCATTTGTGTTTTTGTAAATCGAAAATGGCCCGAGCGAAAACATGTTGAGAGGATTTAGTGAGGCATGGGGGGTTCTTTTTTAAAGCGGAATAAATAATCAATTCGCTCTTTGATTGAAATAATTTTAATTTTACCAAACCAAAAAAATAATTATAATGAAGTTAACAAATTATTAAAAAATTTTATTAAAATAAGTCAGCCACCCTTAACAAATAAAAAAAGATGAAAGAAAAAAAAACCACTCACCATTATTATTGCTGATGGCAAATCGTTGCTGCAACTGCTGCGCCAATGCCTGATGATGCTGCGCCAGCGGTGTCAATGGCGGCGGCTGGCCCAACTGATGTGGCGCCGACTGTGAATGTGGCACAGCGTTCAGTGAGGACGTATCGCCACCATCTCTGCCATTATTTCCGCCACCGCCAACGTTAATGGAATTATTAGTGTGTGCCACGGAGGAGTTGCCGCCGCCGCCGCCGCCATTCAAAATGGCATTCGCATTAAATTGCTGAACAGAAATCGAGGTGGGCACTGAGACCACGCCGCCCTGTTGTTGCTGTTGTGTAATAATTGTACCGCCACTGCCGGCAGTTGTGGTGGTAATGGAATTAGCTGCATTAGCTGTGGTGGAATTACTATGGACGGCTGATAGTATCGAACCGTTGGCATTGATGGAGGCGGATGTGTTGTAGTAGGACTCCTCACCTACGATAAGTAGAGGCAGAAAAAGTTCAGATTTGTGTTGAATGAAAGCTTCTTGTGTGGTGAAAAATTTGTTTCTTGTGGTTTGGAACTCGGTTGTCTATTGTAAAAGCTTAAGCTAACGCTAATTTTAGTATGTAAAAAGCTACAGCAAAAAAAGCTCTCAGTTCTCATAAAATTTAATAAAATGTAAATAATAAAATAAAAACGTCCATGACATGTAAATATTTTAACAGCTTAGAGCTTAAATAGTTAATATTGAAAAAACGGAACTTGGTGTGTCACTGCTAGTGATGAAAATTGCTTACAAAATCAGACAGCACTCTAATTCACGCACAGAAGGTGGTACAAAGTCCTTGTCAGATTCTTGATTAGCATCACCTCCTGCATTAGTCCTATACGTCTGTTCTCTTGTTTTGTAAACACGATTGCAGGAGCTTAAAGCCAGCTAGGTGGTCTGACTTTTGAATATATCTTTTTTGCCACGCCTACCTCCCAAATTCGCTGAAATAGTACCAAACTTGGTATAAGAGGGTTTTAAGGGTCGCTTTCCAGCAGGATTTTTGATTTTAGAAAAGTGGTCGCTCAGAAAAATGGGCTTGGCAGATATAGTAGCTCTCCTGAAGCCACCAGTGGACCTAGGAAGCTGTAATTGCACACATATATTCTGTGAGGCCATGGCTAGAGATTCTTCAGCTAGATTTGGGATTTTTTTCAAAAGGTATCGTGGCAATTTAAAAACTGGTAATGTTAGTTACAGGTGAACTGGGGAAAGTATTCCCTCCTGAAGCCACCAGTGGACCTAGGAAGCTATAATTGCATAACACTGCGTTACAGTCGCCCAGAACTTGGGACGCCACCTATTACACGTTGTAGGTATGTCCAAGAAAATGACATCTGCGTACCAGAAATTTTGATAACACCCCCAAAATCTGAAGTTAGAAGAGTGTTACCCTATTTTTAAAGATAACTTTGGAAGCGTTATATGCACAAGCTATAGCTTGTTAAAAAGAAGAGAAACAGACGCTTTAATCAGTGTATAACTTTGATTTATATGGCGAAAAACACAGAAGTTATTACTGAAAACATCGCTCAGACACAATTTTTTGACATAACGGTTTTTTTGGACTTAAGAATTTTTTTTCATACAACACTAAACTCATTTTTTTGCAAAAATTAAAAATACATCAAATTTCGCGTTCAACGAGCCCAAATTGGTGGCAATCCGTTCAAAATTGATACACTGATTAAAGCGTCTGTTTCTCTCAAAAATTGGATTTTCTCTTCTAACTTCAGATTTTGGGGGTGTAATCCAAATACACAGGTGGACAAAATAATAGGTGTGACAACCAAAATTTGTGAAATGTACCTAAAAAATTACACAACATGTTCTACAATAAAAAAAAATAATATGAAAGTGTGGTAACACTGTTTTAAAATAAAATAGGGAAATCCCCGCCATAAAAGTATTGTTCGTAAATATTGCGGCTTGTTTATTCGCTGAGTCTTTAAATGAAGCTGGACAATAAAATAGGTGTGTGTTAGCAAAAATTGTAAGTGAATAAATTAAAAGTGTTATTTAGTTACGAAAGGTAAGATTTTGAGCCAATGCAACTAAATGGAGTTTTAATTATGATATTTAATTATATTAGATGGGTCGTGGACGCCACTGCAGTGCAGAGGAGAAACGTCTTGTTCGTCAGCTCCGAGATGAAGGAAAAACCTACAAATTCATTGCCACATTAATGGGACGGTCAGAAAACTTCATTACAAATGCCCTCAAACCGGAAAAAGTCATGGAAATGCGCGGGGCACATAAAAACTTCACCAGTGACCGACAGTCGTATCGTCACATTAGCGAAACGCGACCCGTTCGCATCATCCAAGATGATTGCAGCCGATATTGGAAATGTTATTTCATCAAGAACCGTTCGACGACGATTAGTAAACGCAAAGCTACCCGGTAGGATTGCCCGAAAAGTTCCTTTACTTAGAACTGCAAATTTGAAGACGAGGAAAAACTTTGCATTGGTTCATAAATCCTGGCGCGGACCACAGGGTGAAAAAAAATGGCGCAATATCCTCTGGAGTGATGAAACAAAGATAAATTTGTTTGGTAGCGATGCAGAAAGAAACGTTCGTCGGCCGAAAGGCAAAGAATTTCACGTAAGGTTCACAAAAAAAACAGTGAAGCACGGAGGTGGCAGTCTAATGGTATGGGGCTGTTTTTCATGGCAAGGTGTAGGCCCGATACATCGAATTGATGGCATAATGGATCGATTCGTGTACAAGGATTTGTTGGAGACGGTAATGCAACCATATGCCGACGATAATATGCCGCTTTTGTGGACATTTCAGCAGGACAATGATCCAAAACATTCGTCGCGATTGGTCAAACAATGGTTCCAAGAACATAATGTGGACGTCCTGGAGTGGCCAAGTCAATCCCCAGACCTCAATCCTATTGAGAACCTCTGGGGTGAACTTAAACGAGGTATTTCGAAGACGGTTAACCATAATAAAACGCAGCTATGGGAAAATATTCAAAAAGTTTGGTGCAATAGAGACCATAACCAAAGAAATTTTCACGCTAATTACTAAGTTTGTTGGGCACACCTATTATTCTGACCACTTGAAAACTGTGTATTTTATGAATTACCTAAATGTAAAGTTTTTTTTGTAGAGTTTGTGAAGCCCTAAACTTTTTGTTGTGACTATAAAGTATTATTATTTTAAAATATAACTTATCCTTTGAAAAATAATAAAAAAAATATGCTAAAATCAAGCATTTTTGGAAAAAAAAATTCCACACCTATTATTTTGTCCACCTGTGTACCTGGTATGCAGTTATCATTTTTTGGACATACCTACAACGTGTAATAGGTGGCGCCCCAAGTTCTGGGCTTTTTTTTTTTTAACGCAGTATAATATAATTTGTGAAAGAAAGGCTAGAGATTCTTGATCAGAGTTTTTGATTTTGAAAGAGGACGTAGCAGTTCATTATAAGGGTGTGGCAGTTAAAGTTGAGCCCAAAAAGAATTCAAAGGGGGGCCCATGGGGGTCCAAGGAGACGTGCGAAATCAAATGCAATTTACTAGTGAATTTATAAATTTTTGAGAGATTGTGGCTGTAAAGTATCTCCCAACTTTCCTGTATGCACACCAGAAGAAATTTCACTTTATTTAGTTTCTTTTTCTTTCTTTTTAGGCAAATTGCAGTCATTATTATCAAAAAACTTTACTATCAAAATACTTTCTTCTGCGCCTTGTATTCTTTTTTTTTTGTTTTTGCAAGACGGCACTTTTAGCCTTAAAAGCTTTTTTAGGAAAGAAACAAGGGGTATTTCTTAAAAATGTGTTAGAAATTTTGTGTATGAAAATTCGTAAATTTTTCCAACTGGGTGGTTTTACATGAATAATTTTCGGTCCATTTAAATTTTAGTCCAGTTCCATTCCCTTATCAAGTTTGTTCCAATTTCATTTTATTCCGGTTAATTTTCATTTCGTACCGTTCCCATTATATTCCTTTTCTATTCCCATTTATGTTTCATTTCCATTTGATTCTAGTTCGTTTCTATTTCGTTCCGGTTCCAATTGAGTTTTGTTCCTGTTCGCTTTCACTCTGTTACCTTGCAATTCCCATTCAATTCCTATCAAGTTCTTAATTTTGTTCCATCGGGAAGGCAGACACCCTGATAATACCTAGATTAGGTAAAATTTTATTTAAATATCAAATAGATCAAAACATTTGGAAATATATGAGAAATTTAAGAATTTATAAGCATTTAACGTTTTTAATAAGGATAGACATATGCAATGCAAATATTTTGTATTTTAAGAAACATACTTCTCCTTGTGGTTGACTTGAGACAGGTTAGTTACGAACTAAAATTAAATATTCAATTTGCGTGCAGTTATGAAATGACAGCACATACTATAAAGTGTATGCAGCAAATATTAATCATTTATATTAAAAATAAATAATAATAAAAAAAAAAGTAGAAGGCAAATGATAAAGATAATGTGTGACGCGCGGGTAAAATGCGTTTTGAATTCATAATTAGAAACTTGGCTCTCTTAATTTTCTAGGGCTGTCTCTCACGAAGGCACTTGCACTGACGGAGCACGTTGATGCAATTTGCCATCGTCGGTGCCATACATTGGCTGCATTTGCAATTTCGCACACTTGAATGCGCCGACACCCGGTTTTCCCGGAAGTGTCAACTTGACACAAAAGAAGTAGCGTTAGATGAAAAGAAACCATGAAAGGGAAACTTTCGACAAGATTATTGCGTGCGTGTGGGAATGTGTGTGGGTGAAACCAGTTTCGGTTTCCGGGAAGCGGAAAATTATGTGGGGGGAATATGAAATTATTGCTTTGCCCAAGTACTTGACTTGTAAAAAGAGTGGGAGAGATTTGCTAAGGAGTGAAAAACTTTAAAAGAATATAAAATTATAGCTTCCGGTTGGCAGGAGTTTTGATTTAAACATTTGAGGGAGTATCTTTTGAGAGGTGCCTTTAATACATATAAGATGTTGAAAGTAAATAAGTTTTCATGAAATTAATAATTTTACGTTTTGTTTTTTTGCTTTTACTCACCTGGTTCCGGTATATTTCCCAGTGGACTTTCCGGCAAAAGGATGCCCTTTTGTACAAGTTCCTCCCTATTGGCACGTACTGATATTTTGCGTTCAAGCGCTAAACAAATGCACGAAGAGAAATACAATTAAATTGAAAAATTTGCTCCTGAAAGTATGCCACAGAAAACTTACACTTGGAAGCTGCTTCGAATTTTTCGCTTTTCTTTTTCCGCCGCCATTTCCACGGCTTGAAGAAACGTCCTAATGCACTTAATTTGCTTTTACGCTCGAGCGGGGGTGTGCGTGTACCGGAGCCTAAACTGTTTGTACGCAGGGCAGCACCGTTTTGCTTCTTAGCTGGAAATTAAAAACAAAACAGAAATTACTAAACGGTCATTTACATTTACAGCAGAAAAACTATGGCTAAGAGGAAAATAAAAGTTAAGGGAAATTTAATATGCCTAAAAGTTTCAAATTATTTCAAGTGCCTATAAGTATGCTATAGAGATCGCAGGTAAAACGATTTAATTAAAAGTAATTTTTTTAGATTGAATTTCAGTTTAATTCACACAATTGTGCTTTGTTTTGGAGAAACATTTTCTCATTCCTCTCACTGCGGAAATTTCATACTTTGTAGTCTTGGACTCTTGACTGATTCGTTTGTAGACTGACGTAAATCGAAAGTAATTCGTGTGGAAAGCATAAACAATGAAAAATTCGCAAGATGCCATTCACAATTTTGAACATTATCGACACGAACTGAAATATTTTCAAGCAAATAAAAACAAATTTCGAAACAATCAAGAGAACAACATTTCAAAAATAAAAAAATATTAAATAAATTAAACTTTATATTATTTAAAGTTTTGGAGCAGGATTTGTTTTTAATTCTGAAAAATGTAATTCTGAATTAAAAAATTCTATAAATTAAAACGCTTTGACAGTTACACATTACGCATACAAAAAGCCATAACTCAATCAAATCAACACGCATAAAGCGGCCATTGCCTCTGAAGCCTTGGGGGATAGACATTGCCACTTACTCCCAAATACATCAAAAAAAAAAGGTGCCAAATGGCGACTCGTTGTACTGGCAATGCAATTTCAAAACCAACAAGAAAAATGTTTACTTTCATTTTGAATTACGCGCGAAACCAACTCGAATGGCATTATGACAGTTAACTTCCGGTTTTCAACATCACAGCACAGTAAGAAGCTAACAGATAAAGCAATAAGGCAATAGGCAAGCCAAAAGTGGAGTGTGTGTGTGTGTATGTGTGCATGAAATTGGTTGTTGCAACAAAAAACAACAACAACAACCAAAGCTACAAGAAAGACAATTGTTGTGTGAGGTAATCACAGCATGTTGTCAGTTGCCAGTCGTCAGTAGTTGCGTCCTCAACACAAGTCGAGCTTAGACACAATTTGAATTTGAGTGGAATAAGGCAGGCGCTCATGCACCTGTGACCAAGTTTTGTTAGTTGAGACTATTTGTAATTGCATTTGGTCTGAGTGTGTGTGTGTGCTGATCTCACTGACTGACTGACTGACTACTGTGTGGCTAACTGCTGCTGCAGTTGCCCCGTTGCAACTACAATTTTCCCATCTGTGTGCAAAGTAAGGGGAAAATACGATTTAGTTTTCTTGACTTGATTTGTCGCTGCTGTTATGTTTATCTTAACAGTGTTGTTTGTAATTTCAGTTGCAATTGTGCCAGCGAAATGATTTATTTGAAAGTGTCACGTGAACCGTGAGCTGCTCGGTGTTGTGCATTTAACTGTTAACTTAACAAATTGTTTGTGTGCATTTGAGTATTGAATTTTAAGTATTTATTTAATGTATTTTTAATGATGCTGTGAATCAAATCTGATATTAAATATTCAGAAGAAAACAAAGATTTGATGACAAACGGTTAATTAGCAAAATGTACTCAACAAGATCAATAGAAATGCATATGAGGGCATACCTAAGTATGAACCGGTTGTTTAATGTACCTGTCTGCCACACCGCACCATATGTGCACTATAGCGTGGTAATTTCAGAACTATCGACTGAACATTTTTTTACTTTGTGGTTTTTTGGTCCCTTTTGATCCCAATTAGAATATAGGTACAGATGAAAGTATGTCGAAATATGCCATTCAGAGGTATCATCACGATTTACGTAGCTAATACCTTTGCATACCTTTATGCAATCAATTTTTTAGGTCAACAAAATCCGGCCTTCTATCTGCAAAAGCTCAATATTAGTGACGTAAATCTGAATGGCATATTTCGACATACTTTCATCAGTACTTATATTCTAATTGGAATCGGATGGACCTTTTCCGACCCAATTAATCAACTCTGAAAGGACCATGCTTATGTGCACGCAGTACTTGGAAAAATGTTTAAACATTTTGCCAAGAGTTTTTTTTTTTTAAATTCCCTTTCCGTTTAAGCTTTCCTTTGCATCCAGTCCATTTAAATTTCTTCCAATTCTATCTTGTTTCAATTCATTTCTATTTTCTCAAGGAGGGAAATTTTGTTGACCATGCGATTTTGCCCATTTTTATACCGTCCAAACAGTTATCGTGCCAAATGAGAAACCGTCTGACAAACGTAAAGATTATCATTGCTGGATGGACTCAAGATTTTCTATACGAGGCAGTTGAAGTTTATTTTCATGTACACGTTTTATCGTTTTATTACCATCGAATATGTACCTTGGAGCATTCCTAGCCCATGTCCGTCCGCCAATGAACTAGTCAAATTGAGAGTCGCCTATAAAATAAAAATAAAACTAAAGCTCACTTTCGGGCTCACGTAAAACTTGAAAATATTGATTTTCTCAACACCCAAAAAAAGGCAAACGCCAACAAACAGACACACACAGCCAGACAAGACACATCTTTAACATATTTCACATGCATGTGTGCCTTCGCAATTTATCTTAAATTACAATGTAATCCCTCACAAGATCAAGCCAACGGATATGCACATTCATTTCGTTTATGAATGACAAAAGAATTAGGGAAATTGCTTTTCGTTTCAGCTGCCATCTTTGGATTTGCACTCCTTGAAACGAATATGAAGACACATGCGAGCTTAAGTGACAATGTCTGGCGAGAATGTGAGATAAACTGAACACTGAAAACATTAAAGTAACGAAATGTTTGCTTTAAATTAATTAATTGAACACCAACGGCAACTTTATAGCTTGAGTCCACAAACGACCACCACTACGAGCCCGTCTCGTCTGTCTGCCTTTTCTACCTATCAATTAATCCCATTCAGACGCACTCGAATGCATGCACAAGTGAATAATTCACAATTGCTTGCAATAATTTTGTGCAAAGTAGGTACGAAAATGGAACGAAAGGGTAATTATGTAAATACTGCAAATGTAACAATGAACGCGTATGTGTAAGCGAAGGAGCGGATAGCTGGATATAGCCATGTACTACGTGCTTAATGTAATGGCTGCATGATAAGGGCTGCTGATGACGGCACTGAGAATGTGGATATGGAGGATGTAAATATGTGATCAAGTTTTTGTCAACCTCATACAACGTTTCATATTGCAACATTTTTCCGCTTGCAAATGTTGCAAATGATGGCATAAGGGAAATATTTGCTCGGGCATGCATGCGTTGGAACTCTTCACTTACATGAGTGAGTGCGTGTGTTGGTGCGTTGCATGTATAAATATGCAACGATATTCTTAATAGTCTATATTAAAAATGATTTAACGTTGCTAGCTACCAACAGCCGACGGGGTCAAATAGTTTACGTCAGTACACACACACACACACAGAACACAAACACTTACAATGAACGAGTTGGTGTTCTCATTTATGTATGTGCAGTTAGTTGGTTGTTTCTACTTTGTTTCAATATTGTTAAACTTGAAAATATTTTATTGCATACTTTATGGAGTTAAGGCATAAATAAAACTTTCAAGGCAGAAATGTTGTCTGTATGTTGCTCTAGAGGAACTTTCACATTCTCAATGAAGGAACTGTGAACTTTGATATTTCGGCATTTTCATAATTTAGTTAATAATATTTGACGTACATTGGTCAACAAGAAAGTAAACAGTTACGTTTTTTAATCACTTCACACTCCTTTTGAACAATTCCCATAACGATTTGCTACAGGTTGCACCAAAACAAAACATCATTTGAAAAAAAGTTAATTGTCATGCTCTGTGGGGAAAAAACATTCTCTCAATATAAAATAAATATTTTCTTACATATCACTTAACCTTTCGTATTAAACAAAAGTAAACCAAAGAAACTTTGGAATTTTTCATGTTTTTTCCCTGACTGTCATAAAGGCTAAGCGAACCTTAACATGTTTTGACAGAATTTCTGTCTTAGGTGAAACTCACTGAATTCTTGCGAAAGTTGTCAAAACTTAAGGTTAAGGGAAAAACAGTAGAGCACAAAAAACCGCTCCAACCACAGCGGGAAGATGCGCATAAATATTAAATGAGCGAAAAACACTCAAATGTAACACCTAAGAGTATGCAAAATTCTAGCGAAAAGGGTGTGAGTGTATAATGAATTCGTAAGCAAGTATAAATATTTTCTTAGCTTTTTTAATAAATTCAAGAGCAATGTGAACTTAACCTTTAAACTTACGAGTTTAATTGATAAATTGAAAAAAACACAGTGTCCCAATATGCGTGCGGTGAGTGAAAATAAATTAGGTTTTTGGATTAAATTATATTTGTCGGATATGATGGGAGATGTCTCAGGAAAACTAAAGAATTTGATTGAAAATATCGGAAAATTGAGTAGTAGAAATTGAAGAAAACAGTCGTCCCACCAACCAAGCCGTCGTTTTTACATGTTTCCACTTCATTTCCGTTTCATTTAAAAATTATGTTCCAATTCAATTTCGACCCTATCTTCAGTTCCATACTGTTCCCATTCCATTTCTACTTTTGTTCCAATTCAACATTTATTTTCCTTTCCCATTCTGATCCGAACATAATTTCCAGCATTGTCTGACAATGAATGAAGTAGGAGGAAAGGCTCAGATGTGAGCAATCTATTTGCTGACCAATAAACTCAGTAGAAACTAATATTGATTTGCAGTGTCTTCGCTATGTTGATCCAACGTTGTCCAGGTTATCAACACGTATTACGTCCACATCAATCTGACCTTCTTACGATGCTAATCGAACACACTTTGTGCTTTCACAAAATAGAATTATTCTTAGAATTTCGACCGGTGTTACCACTGGACACTGATTTATTGACCGTCACTGTGCACGCCTTGGTCTGCCAGATACTGGAGATCTGTGCAAAGGTTGCAAAGACCCAGAAGTTGAAGAGACTATTATTCAGAGCCTTTGGTCACCATTCCCTTGACTCTCTTGGTGAGCTTACACCAATTAGTTTTAAATCCATGTTGCCAATGGGAAACATAAAATAAAACCGCTGACCCAACCCACTTCTAATTTAAAAGCTAGACAGTTCATAAATAAAGAATGAACATAAAAACATTTTTTTTTTTTTTAATTTAACACAAATAAACCTTTAAAAACCAAAAGAAATGTCACAAGTTCTAAGTAACCAGTTCTAACACATTACAGCAGAAATTACGACTAATTAACCCAGAAACCCACACAATACCACATCAACCTATAAAACTGACATATAACCTAAGGCACTTGCTGATTGCATAAATGTGCTTTAGCTTAAAAAATACTAAAAAAAAAAAATAAAATAAAAAGTTAAGTTAAAAAAAGCAACAAGCCATTGTCAACGTTTGCAAAATGCACGGCATTAGTTCACGTAGGCAAAAAAAATGTAGAAAAGTAGCGGTTAACCGAGTTTATAAAATGTGAAAAATTGCAACAAAAAAATAACAAACGTTTGTGCAACACAAAAATGCTGCTGCGACAACAGCCACAGGGGCAAAACCAAACACCAAAAATTGCTTTGGGACGTGAACCACACACGGCAACATCAAAGTTGCGGACAATTTGGTACGCTGAGTGTGTAGACAGTGATTTTGAAATTAGTGGCATACAAAAAATACATAGGCACATACATAAAAGTAGTTACACATGAGAAATGAAAATGTAAGTGCCAACAAGGCACCAAGGAGGTCAACTATCGTTAAAAAAAAAAAATATACACAAATTGAGAATATAATTAATTTTTATTTTATTTTTATTTAATTTAGTAAAAAAAAAAAATCATAAAAAGAGAAACTAAATACAAAAATTATTTATTGAATGACCAACGAAACATCTGTTAGCAACATACAGCAAAATGAAAATGGAAAAATAACATTGAACGGAAAATAAACAATAAAAAAAATCATACACAATAACAATGCATTGAAGTAAACAATTTTTATATTGGCAACACGTGCGCCTTGTCCAGACAAAACATAAAAACAAAACAACACCAACAACAACAGCAATTCGAAACTTCCACTGAGTGATGGTGGAGGAAAAACTATGAAATATTATATTGCTGCTGTGATCATATTTATTTTATGCTTGCTGCAAACTTTTAGATAAATTAGAAATGCAAAATTAGCAATTCACTCAAAATAAATGGAAATCTTTTGCATCCAAATTGCATTTGTTTTGGAAGAACAAGGCGGTCACATTGTCCACGAACGACTCCTCTGCTGTGCTGCATTGCATCACATGCGGTTAAGGCCTGCTCGGAGACGCACAACTAGAATTGAGGAAACGAAAACTGTCCGATTGACTGCAAAAGAGGGGCAGGCCAGGCAATTCATGAGGCAGTTAAGTGTATCATCATCAGCAACGGTAGCAAGTAGCAACTGTTAATGCTACTGACCGCCTGCTGCTACTTAGAAGTAGCAATTTGTGTGCACAATTTGTTGATATTGTGGTTCATGCTATACATTCCTATTCCTATACCCAAATGCCAGCGTCTGTACAAATTGGAAATGGCAGTGGGGCAGAGCCGACTCTGTGGTGGCTTATTTTGAAGTCATGTGCTGTACGTACGCTGTTCGTTAGGCAAAGTCATGCTTTATGATCTTGCACATAATTGTGCACCATCAATTGCCAACATAATTTTCTAACAAATTGCAAATAAAAAAAATGTTACTTCAATTGCCTGCACACATTGACTGCAAAGCATTGAATGAAAGACTCTGCAAGCGGACAAATGAAGCTTTTGTTTGGTGTGCAGACAGAATGACTGACTGACTGACTGACGGACACTAGAATGTGAATGTTTGCTATGGTCTATTGTTGATGGCAAATCACTTTGAAGTGCTGCCTTCTTCAACCATAAAATGTGGTATTTTATGAGGGCTGAAAAATATTCTCACGTATCCACAAAAAATATTACAGGGTATTCATGGTTTGAAGAAATTCGTTGAGCATAAAATTTGTCAGGATTTTAAATGGAGGAGGACTCATACTGTAAGGAAGCTCATGGAAGTCCAGATGAGGTGCAGTTTATTTCACATTTACACAAAGAAAAAAAACCTCTGTAAAATTTACCGAAAAAAAGTTGTTAACACACAACTTTTCAAAATGTATGAAAAACTTGAATTTATTAACCGTTGTTGGTCAGGTTGGATTAACCGAAAAAAAGGGTTAAAATAAGTCTTAAAAATTGTTATTGTAAGTTCCACAATTTTTGGTTAAATGAAAAAAATGGTGCAATAAATTTACCATCTCTCATCTGTTAAAAGTACAACATTGAAGGTTTGGGGCGTTTTTAACCCTCTTTTTCGGTTAGATTTACCGACTATATTTTTTTTGAGTGTACCAGGAATTTATGTTCAAAGTCCACAATTGTGATTAAATTAGATTCACTCTTCGGAGAAACACTTTTCACACAACTAAACAAGCAAGTCCTTCCAAGATGGAATATCTCTATTAATTTAAATTCTGCTTTAAATTTCTGTATTCACTCAAATCACTTTTCGTCTGGCAAATAAAAATCCAGCTCATAGCTAAAAAATTTGCATATTTTTACAATAAAAGGTTTCATTTAGGCTTCCGATATTCTAAACATCCTGGGAGACTCTCACAACAGTACACACGCAAGAGCGATAACCTTAGGCACCGACAAATGCTGTCAACAACATCATCGCTGTTGCTGTCAGAAAAGAGAAAATCCTTGTGTAAAATATTTTTGTTACCAAAAAGCCACACCAAATGTGGGTCCTCAAAACGATTCTATGTTTCAGCATTTCAGTTTCAGAAGAAACGTAAGAAAAAAAAAATGGTAAAATTAAAATTTTTATAGCCGCAGGAAACGGAGGATTGTTTGAATGTTCCAAGTAAATTCTTACTTAAAAGTTTCTGAAATAGAAATAAATTTCCTGGTGTTGCCACAAAGTCAGAGTAGACAATTTGATTGTAGAACAAAGAAAAGAAAATTCATTTAAAAAAATCGTAGTTTAAAAATAAACTTTAAGGAATGATTTAGTTTTGCAGAAGTTTTTCCTTAAATGAAAGTTCACTTTGCAGAGGATTACCTTTCGAAGTTTGAAATCCTTAGGATCAGAACCAAAAGCGGAATGTGACAAACTGCTATAAATGAAAACAGAGTTATAAAACAAAAATTATAGGGTTTTTTTTGTTGCAGTAATCCTAAAACCACATGTTCATCACATATCGTATACACAAAGATAAACCACCATTTTGTCCACACAAAATTAACAGAACCGCAAAACGAAAAACCTAAATCACAATTTACTCCAAATATAGCCTAATTTTTGGTATACATAGAAGGACCGTTAAAGAGACTTGGGCAGAAGCGTAGAGCATAGAGCACAGGAGCACAGGTAGGGAGGATGTGCAAATATTTACTCCTACTGATAGCGTTGATGGATGTGCCACTTTGAACATTGAAATGATGTCAGTTGGCAAAAAATAAGACCCAAAAAAAAATATACAAAATGTGACAGGGAAAAAATCGAAAAACGAAAGAGATGTAAAGGATTAAAAGCAAAAAAAAAATAAAAGGAAAGCTAAAAGGCTTGAATAAAGGTAAAAAGGAAATTGGTGGGAAATGAATGGCATTTCTGTTTGTGATTGAAAATAAAGATAATCTACTTTGCGATTTGTTTTTATGAAGTTGGAAAAGAATTCGAATGGCATGAAAAGCATTTGCTGGAAAAAGCTAATTCCAATGATGTACAAACTTTGAACATAAAATACATAGACAATGTTATCAGAATTATGTGAACGGATTTGAATCACAAATTTATTGGACAGATCAGAAATCTTTTGAAAAATTGCAATTTTGAAAGGAAACAGTTTCATTGTAACAACACTAAGCTATATTTTTATTTAAAATGTAAAATTTTAATTTTTAAATTTAAAAAAATTGATTTTTACAAAATAAGTCTTAATAAAAATTGTAATATAAACCCCCCCGGGATCACGAATATGCCATACTGTTTTTCGGGTACCCTTCCCCCAAAAAAGTCTTTTTAAAATTTTATCCTTTAATACCCTGAAAGCTTTTCTAAAAATAATTTGAAAAATATGGTTATTTAAGAACAAACTATGCACCAATAAATTACAAAATTTCATCTTAATAACTCCACTGGATTTGCTTAGACAATTTTTCAAAATTTTTCGTCAATAAAAAAATTATTTAAAATTTTCGAAAAACCAATGAAGGAACATACATGTCTAAAATTTATCTTAATCTGGGCTTATGAAATTATGGTATTTTTATTTATTTATTTATTTATTTGTTTGTTTATTTATTTGTTTATTCAGGTTTAAAAGGACATTTTTGACCAGAGATTACCTGAAAAAATTTGATAATCCCCGAGTGTTTCCAAAGGCATCAAAATTGTTGTTTTTAAAAAAATGTTTTCAATTTAAAAAAAAAAAGAATTTTTTTCGAAAAGTTTTAAAATCCATTTTTGAAAAAACAATTTACGCTATTTTTTTTGGCAAAAGGACACGACTCAACGGCCGTAGGACCTTCAGATATTTATCTACATGCTGCCAAATGACAGAATTCATATCTTGGAATTTTCATGTATCTTCATTTTAACCAAACATTCCAAGTCCGGATTCATATCAGCAACACGGATTTACCCTTAAGCCACTGTCAGAACCCCAAAATTTGTTTGGCTGTAATCAGTAAATTAAAAAATATTCATTTGTTATGGGATAAGCTAATTTTTTCCAAAAAATATTATTTGATTTATAAATGAAAAAAATTATACTGTGCTAGGTGAAAAATAAAACAGACAGCGCTCATGGTGAGTAAAGGTTAGTCGAAACTATACTCTTGTAATAACATTTTTTGTGTAAATGTTTTTGAGAAACTGTTTTTGGTAAAATTTTTTCAATACCACTTTTTTTGTTGTTGTAATTTTTGCATTTATTTTGTCTATACCACAAAAATGTGACGAGCTTAACAAAAATTGAATAATTTTTGAATTCTTGCAATATTACAGTCACAAGAAAGTTCTAGGAATTTATGGCACGATCTCATAAAGTCTTGTGTACAATTACAATGTTGACTAATATCCACAACAATACAAAAAAAGGGTTAAAATCTTTGTGAGAAATGATTGCAAACCACAAACCAAACGAATGTAATGAAAAATCTAGCAAATCACGACCCAATTGTGGTTGTAATCAATCGAAAACCGAAGCAAAACAAACTTAAACAAAACTCAACCTAATCAAAAACGATACTCAACGCTATGAAATGTGATTTTACTCCACTGACAGATGCAGTGACGACTATGATGGCGAGCTGAAGATGTGAATATGAAAGTTATATGCAGTAAAAATATTATGCCAACCGAGGTGCCAAGATACACAACTGCAATCAATATAATACCAGGCAACAACAAAGCGGCAAAATGCATTCAGTGCAGTTGTCAGTGGCATGTGGGAGAGATTTCCAAAATGATATCGAATTGAATTACATGAAATGAAACATGAGTGAGAGAAAACAGCATGAAGATGATTCAGCTCCAATGCGAAGAGACATTTGGAGCAATTTGGTGTGGTGCACAATGGAAATGGAGAAAAGTTAGGAAGTATCAATTTAGTAATTTAAGATGCCCAAAAGCTGAACAAAAAAAAGTTTATTTTGATTACATTAGAGAGCTCAAGAGCCTAGGCCATAAACAATTTTTCACTCTCGCTTGGAGGTAGAGAATATAAAAAAAATGTAGAAACGATGATCGCATTGCATGCAATGTCATGAACGAACATAATTTGACTTCAAAAGAAACACACCCATCAACGTCGAATGCGGGAAAGAAGAAAACGAAAAGAGAAATTCAATAAGCATAAAAGCCAAATCAGAGAAAAGCATTTGATAAGGCAAAAGCCATCACCCGAAGGTTATTGCCACTTTCGCAAACGCCATAAAAAGGGCCAAAATGTTCAAAATGTTCAAATTGTCAAACGGAAAAAAAAAAGACTGCAAACAGAAAACAGAAACCGAAAAACACTTAAAAACACTAAAACCGAAATTGAAGAACACAAATTTGTGAATATTTAAGAGGCAGCAGCATGCTACCAACGAACAAATTAGAAGGAGCCACCCGGCCCCCCGCCTTGGCATTTCAAACAACAAAGGAACGTAGAAAAACGAAAACGAATCCAAAAAGAATTCCAATTTGATTGTGAGAAGAAGAAGAAGAAGAGAACAACGAATTTGGTTTGCCATTTTCCAATGCAACGCAACTCAGAGTTTCGTTTGTGTTTTTAATCTTTCGTTGTTGTTGTTGTTGTGGTTGAATATTTCTTTATTTTTATCAATTTTTTTTTTTACAATAAACCAGTTTTCCAGTTACTACGTCTGCATTGGTCTGGGCAGCATCCTACGAATCGAAATCCAACATGGGTACAAAATGCGCAAGATAAATTCTAAACGAGACAAAGTTATGCGAGAACGTGCGGGAAACGAGTTTTCGCAAAAGTTCCAACCGCTCTCACTCACCCAAGAGTCACCCGCTGCCACATAATGGCGACCGGACAGAAACTTCAAGGGCAGAATCGGTAATTTTAGTAATTGTTTTTGTTTCTTCGTTTTGGGTGTAGTCTGAACAGTTTCCGGTATGGTTGTATAAAGTAAACAACTCATCACTGTCGAAGAAAAGTTTTGGGGAAATATTAAGGGACTCAACAGTTAGGATATAGGCTCATATCAAAGCATTTTTGTTTAAATTTTTTAATTTAATACAAATTGGTACAAGTTAATCTTTAGCAGTAAAACCTCTATTTGAAATTTATCACAAATTCTATTAATTAATTAATCTGAACTCAGTGAATGGAACATCTGATTTACGACTGGGAGATAGCGGGTTCAATTCCAGTCTAGGGCGAAAAACAAAGAAGCACCACCTCTCAAGCAATGGCAAGCTTACGAGATTATAATTTGCCGTGAAGATACACGGAAGGAAATGATTGCTTAAATCATGCGTCATAGGAATAAATTATGCAATTAATCATTTTATTTATCAAACAGTAATAAGTAGTAAAAAGGTTTTCTGTAATTAAAAACACTGAAAAAAAAATTATGTCAAAAGGGAGAATCATAATCTATGATTTGTGTTTGCTTGATTTGTTTCACTTACACATGAATTATGATTTTCCATTTTAACATAATTAGTGATTTGATGGAATGGATTGCATTACATGTTACTGCTATTCATAATTAATTAAGAAACCATCACTTTAAGAACTTCTGAATCGTAAATGTAGAGCTAGCATTCCTCTCCATGAACTCCAATTGTCGTTCGGAACCGGCACTGAACTGTAGGGCCCCTGCAAATCAGATACGATTTCGTATCTTTGAATTACAGAAGCGAAGTCCCTGTTAATATTTCGGCCTAGATCCCTCGAGGGTAATACTAATTTTGAAATTAATTTAAGTAATTAAATTTACAATTAATCAGAATGCTGATCAATTAAGTTCCTGGTAATCACGAATAATTACTTATAATTTAGGTTAATCTGAATTTTGATTAATTTATGTAAAGGCTGCTTTGATTAATCAAAATCACCACGGTAACGTCTATGATATTGTATTTATCAGTATAGCCAAAAAATCATTTGATTAATTGAGTCTTTTGTTGTCAAATAATGATTAACAGATTAATCGCGTTATTACTTAGTTTATTAATACAAGTTTTGATTAATCCCATAATCGCGATTTAATTTATTTTGATGGCGAATATTGTACTAATCGTGGTCCGTTCAGTTTAAGTTTCTTCTAAGGTTATTCCATCTGGTACCTATTGATTGGTATTAAGAAAAACATATGTTAACCTAAACCTAGTTCAACTAACTGTGAACAGACCGATTCTAGCCTTATTTAATGTTTGATTTACATTTTTGTTTACAATGAATGGATTCAAATATAAGAAGAGAACGACATATAATTTTTTTTTTTTTAATTAAAAACTAACAGCTTGACATCAATGCGGTCAAGGATACGGAACAACCTCGGCTATATTCGACATTTATCGGATTCCAACAAAATCACTCATCTTCCCAATTCTGGTAAAATGTCTATGAGCCATAAAGCCATCCACCATCTGCATTGTAATGGCGAAATACAACTCTAAACAAAAAAAAACCAGAAGAATTTCCGAAACAAAACAAAGAACGCAAAAACCAACAAAACAACCAAACAGAGGAGAGAAAAAACAACAAATGTCACACAAAAGCAAACTGAAAATATAAGTTTCTAATTTATTGTTGTTTAAGGTATTTTTATTTTTTTTACACCGTTTTGTTGATTTTGTTGCTGTTATTTTTGTTGTCGTTGTTTTTGTTTTTCTAATCATAACGAAAGATTTATGAATAAAAATTAGGCATACACAAAACGCGAATAAAAGTCTTTGGTACTACAAATATGTTATGTTTAATTTGTATTTCGCTTTAGAGAGCGCCAGTTTTGTTGATTTGTGTGCGTGTATTTGAATAACTCACATATACACATACAGTAGATCCAATATGCATATTGTTGTTTGGAGTAGGAGAGATCCCCCAGAAAGTGGAGTATACTTTTTTTGAGTGATTCTTTCTCACTGAGTAAGAGTTCAAAAGAGGTGCGTGTTTACTAACATGCTAGTTTTTTTGTATAGCACGCAATAAATTATGAATTATTAGTGAAAAAATAAAAATAATTTAATAAAAAAAAAAATTAAATTAAAATGTTTTTATTATTAAATTGGGTTTTAGAATTAAATTTAAAAAAAAACTTGTAGGAGAATTGTCTGCAAATACTCTGCACATACGGTCTTCGGAAATTTTTTTATTTATTTAACTAAAATTTTATTTTAATTTTTGATCATTTGCATTTTTTCTTCACACCCGTTCTATTTCAAATGTTATTTTATTTTCATTTTGTTCTGGTCCACTTCCATAACGTTCTCATTAAATTTCTATGTTTGATCTAATGACACTTTTTTCAGGTTTATTTAGTTTCCCAAATCATTTTCAACCAAATACTATTCGTGTTGCGCTGAAACCCTTTCGCGATAAGATTTCAAAATAAGTAAGCAGACTGACACGCCTTAATGTATTTTATCAGATGTTTATCCCTCACTTTGTGGGTGAACTATATCTAGGTGTTGGTTGGGAATTTTGAATCAGGTTGGCTGGCACAGTTCTGTATACTTAGTTGAAGTCATCTATAGAACCGATAATGTTACTGGAATATTTTCTAAAAATTAAAATTAAATATTTCATACAAAAAGCTTCAGTCTAAAGTCTAACCTAACTGAAGCCAATTTTCAAAGTAAGAATACAAATGGGAGTGGTTAGTAGATGATTTGTCCGGCCTCAAATCCGGTTTTCATCCATCAGTCCACTCCGACCATCGCAATGATAAACATGAATTCGTTATTTTGCAAATTATTTTCCAATGAATATATTTAATAGGCTTAACAAACTTGTGAAGCTTAAAAGTATTAAATGTTCGGGCACCAATCCAAACAAATACTTACAAACTAGTATTGAATTATTCATATTTAATAAATATTTTTCGCATAAATACAAATCAATCGTAAATCATTCGAAACAATCGAATTGAAATCGCGTACAGCCAATGTGAAATTGTATGCGCTCAATTGAAAGCCTTGACTTCAATACTTCAATTCATAGAAAATGTCAAAGATCTTTTATGATTTTTAAATTAATTGCAATTAACAACAACAACAACAGCAACAAAATATGAAAAAATGAGTGCACACATTTGAAATAATTATTAAATTACTAACTAATTGCAGTTCATCAGTTTCAGGCTCAAAAAAGTTAATAACTAAGAACACAACAACAACAAGAACACAAGACACACAACAACGACTTCCGTCAGCCCTGAATTGAAAGACCGGCAGCAAAACCGAAATAATTAATGTGTATAATTAAAATTTAGAAGATATTAACAAAAAATGGAAAAAAGTGAAAATCGTGTACAGTAATCACACACACAAAGTACTACACAAAAAGAAAATAATAATGAAACCGTTCAAATTGATGATAAGGTGTAAAGAGATAAGCGTCGAGAAACAATAACAATCACAAAAAAGCGAAGAAAAAGTCCAAAGAAAATTAAAAAGCAAAAGTGTATAAAAAAAGTTTCGTTTTTTTTTTGGAGGGAAATTAAATACCATAACGACAACAGACAGACACGGAAAAATATTAATCAACAACAAAACAAAATGGGAAGGGAAGAAAAATAGCAAGAAAATATCAACAACAACAACAATGACGTTTAAAATTTATGAGAGCTTATTAAATGTCACACTTACCACACTTAATTACAAAGTGACAGTTGCAAGAAGTAATTTTTGGGCGAAGACAACAACAACAACAACAGCGAATAAAACAACAACAACGAAAACTGTTAAAGCCTCAAGCCCTGTGTGCCCGCCAAGTGTGCCGCTGACTCAAATTGAGTTTCATGAATGTGGTTGTGATGTGAAACCCACAATTAAGTGTAATTAGTGTAGACATTAGCGTTATTTTATGTTGTTGTTTTTGGATTTTTTTTTTTTATTTTTTTATTTTTTTATTGTCTATGGATTTTGTATGTAAAGTTTATGTTGCTTGAGTAGAGCACGGAACGCGCTAGAGTTGTAGGACGTCAAATGGATACTCATGAATGAACTGAGTTCGGCTTTAAGTGGATTTATTTGGAATTTATTTTGCGAGACTATGTAACGCAGAAACAAAAATGATAACAATCAAAATGATCTCATCTCCCTCACTCAAAGCGAATGGTGTGTGTGTGATTCATGGCGCGCGTGGAGTTCAATTGAAATTTCGAATTTGCATTTTACATTAATGTGTTGTTAAAGTACAATTATGTTAGTCAAGTGAATGAGTCAGTTTGGGTCAGTAAATCAAAGAAAACAATTAAAAATTAAATAGCCTATAAAACCCAGCGACAAGTTAAGCGAAAACAACTGAAATTTTGTATACAAATTCGAATTTCTTCAATTTAGGCAATTAAATTCTTTATCTTCTCTAGCCAGCAAATGCATAGAAAAAAATGCACTGTTCCAAAACAATTTCAATACTTTACAAAGTAAAATTTCCCCAACCACCGGACACAATTTATATACATACTCTTTGAGTCGCTGTGTAAGCGAACGAAGGTCTACTCAACAAAACATAGAATGGAAATATTTCCATTTAGACTGGCATGGGAAAAACAACTCCAAATATTTTGGCAATAAAATGAGAGTCATTAGAAAGATAACGCACGCAAAAAAAATATAAAAGACCATAAATTATACTTTTGAAATTTGCAATATGCGAAGGTTATTTGTCCAAATAACATTTGGAATTAAATATGGAAATATTGCGAAAATAAAAGCAAAAAGGAGTAAAACAACCGAGCTGGTTTACCTTAAATTTCAAACATTTGATGAGAAGTAGGTAAATTGCGGGAGTGCCTAATTATTGGTCAAAAAAGGCTCACAACAGAACCATTAGTAAAAATAATAATAAAGGAACTTTTGAACTGATAGCAAACATGTGGAAACTATTAAAAATACTATCGAAATTTCGGCTCAGTTGTAAATACGCCAACCAAAAAATCATCTTCTCGGACGAGGCCCATTTTTGGCTCAGCACCCACAAAAGTTTATGGCACGGCGGCATCATCGGTGGCATCATCTTTCGAAATGAGGAAGGAGATACCGTTACCGTGAATAGTCCTCGGTATAGAGCGATGTTAACCGACTTTTATGTGGCCAGAGCACGACCACATCGATATATCCGAGCTGTGGTTCCAACAAGACGGTGATGCATGCCATACAAGCGCTCGAAGTAGAAGAAAAAATTTGGTGAATGGTTTATCAATTGGTCGCCGCGATCTTGCGACGTGACACCCCTCGATTATCTTCTCTGGGGCTACGTCAAGTCCTTAATATGCACTAACAAATTAACATTCGAGATGCTATTGCCGAAATAACGCCGAATATTGAACCGAGTCATCAAAAATTGGACCGACTGCTTAAAACACTGCCAGCGAAGTCGAGGCGGCTCTTAAAATGATGCTTTTCGATACATAAAAAATCATTTTGATATCAATAACCGTTGTTGTTTTATTTAAATTTATTTTCCTATCGTTCTTATCTGGTCACCCTGTATATAAAATGTATCTGTAAGCTTAGGGAGAACATCGGCAAGTAATTAAGAAAACTAATAATATTTTTAATATTTATTCAAGTTTAATTTGTTCTGATTGTTGTTAGTGGGATCTTTAAGATGAAGACATAACCCCGAAAATTCAGTTGATCATACGGTAAAAACGAAATGAGCGCCATCTAGCGATAAGAAATCTGTTGTTAGGCTTGCAAAAGAGGTCGTGTTCATGTAGACTTCAATCAAAAAAGTTGACAGCTGACAGCGTGAATTTTCAGCAACCTAGAGCAGATCTTGAGTGCAAAACCAGCATATTTTCAGTAGCTAGCAACATTGTCTCTAATGAAGGGGGTGGCAGCACCAAAATGGCCCAAAATACAATTGTTTTAAAACTGAATCTGCCTTTAATTACAACAATAAGCTCTAATCATAACGCTCATTTTCTGATTCTTTATTCTTGCAAGTATTAAACTAATGACGCAAAAATCTTTGTAGCCATTCTCAAAGGTAAGCAAACCAATGCATAAAATTTAAATTTCGCACGAGGGACATTTTGGATCAGAAGAAATGGATGGTATGAATAAAGGAATACTAAATGCTATTTCCATTTAGTTTTTGATGCAAAAAGCATTAAGTGTTCCTTTATTCACACCACCCAATGTCCCAACCAATCCGATTTAAAAGTCCCAATCAAGCGTAATTTCTATAATTTATAAATTTTTCAGTTCTGCTTTTTTGTAGTGTCGAAGAGTTAAAATAAGTCAGACCTACTGTCATAGCCATCGATAAATGTGAAATCGATAAGCATTTGCGAATATTTTACGACAAAAAAGTTAACGAATCTCCTACACGGCCAAGTGGCCACCACATGCAACTAAATACAAAGTATTTCTCTCTCAAAATAGAACATTAACGTCACACTGACGTATGACATGAACTGGCATATGTCGTCGCCTTGTTTGTTTTGGCTATTAAGTGTGTCAAACAGAAGGTTGCGCTCACAAAGTTAAACCAAAATAAATTGTTTCAAATTAGAAAATTGATACAGTAATATGTATGCCACAACACATAAAAAAAATAAAACATTTTGAAAAAGTGTATGTTCTGCATATTAATTGGTTCGAGTGGAATTTCAATTAAATTGCAAAATATGTACGTAGGCGTTTACATATTTACCAAATAATATTTAAACCACAATTTTATTCGCAAAGCCTCATTAGCCACACAACAAACTACAGTTTGCATGGCATATATTTAGGATTAACTAATAAATTTGGATAATAACATTAGTAAAATTTAAATGGGATCAAAAATGTTTTCGATTCAATTCAATGAAACAAAAAGTAAAGAAGAAAAAAACCACAACCGCCAAACGCCAGCAGTGGTAAAACTAATAAAAACAAATATGCACAATCATCGGTGTAATTTTGTTGGCTGCCGCGCCTCGAGGTATGCAATTTAACAAGCCGTATGATGTGATTATACACACACACACACACCCGCTCATGTATGCATGTATTTAAAACTCGTTACTGCAACACCCATGGCATATTTTACGTTGATAGACACAAGCAATTATGCTTTTTTCGTGGCGCAGCGTTTCAAATGCATTGGTTTTGGGTGTTTTATTTTTGTAAAATCGTACAATAAATATTTAATTAAAAACAGTTACTTTTCGTTATTAGCTTTCAGGAGAAAGGTAGTGCAATAGCGCAAAGTGCAATTTGATTGCTACTATAGGTTTCATTAAATATTGAAGTGCACACACGCGGCTTTGGATTAAATTACAAAATTGCAGAGCACGCGAGATGTATCAATTGAAGTGGTGCGTGGCATATGGCACTTGTGAGTAAATAAAAGCCAATATGAATTTAATGATCGAGCGCAGAACAGCGTACACACGCTAGTGTTTTAATGAGTACGATTTATTTTAAGGAAAGGAACTTAAAAAAACGCAAAATACTTGGCATAATTTTAGGAGCACAGGAAATCGACAAGTAAATTTCCACAAAGGAAGGGCACGAATACAGTAAAGGTTAGAAAAACTGCAATCGATTAAAAATAACTCCAAACGCAGTTACTCCAACACTTCGGCAATGCCTGGCACATTTTCCAACCTTAGCCGTAATTATTTCAAGGAAATGTGCTAAAAATATTCTTCAATAGAAAAGCCCTTCTCGAGCAGCAGTTTTCCAGGCTGCCAGCCACTTTGTACTTGTTTGAACTCGAAACAATTTCCAACTAAGCATATCAAACGTTCTGTGCCACACTCACATTTAGACTAGAGGAACACACCGTCATCGTCGTCGTCGTCTGTATGCTATGAACGACCTTAAGCACTGCACTCACACCTCAATGGAACACAACGCGCTACGTAACGGAAGTGTTCACAGGAAGCATTTCAAAGGACATTCCAACAAAAGGCAGCATGGCATTAGGTAAGCACACCGAGGGCACTTGACACTTGCACAGGCCACTCGTCGAAGTTCAAATAAAAATGAAAATGTAACGTAATTTCTTTTACTGCTGCGGAAGAATGCAAATGTTTGAAAATGCGGAAATGCCAGTGAATGTAATAATTAATGGTAAGTACATATTTTGCGGTAGTTGCACTCCGGCATGCACTTGGTGGTATGAGGAAATCAAGTAGACACAGAGCGAAAATGTCAGAAAGTATGAGGCATTGAGGAGGTGTGTTTGTGTGTGTGTGTGTGTGTGTATAATACGTTCCAGTGCAAATGCAGGTAGGACTTCAGTGCATAGTTTTAGGATGATTCCATTTAATATAGTAGAAAAGCACTGCAAAAATATTCAAAAAGGATTTAAAAAATGTTCGCAAAAGCAACAACTTTTAACTGAGAACGGGTCTAAAAACTTTTAGACCACTTTTGCCACAACAGCTACCTGCAAACTTTTGAATTTGCACTTAAGGAAAGCACCCGAAAATTATGCAAGAAAAAAACTAAGTGAAATTTCCACTCTCAGTTGGCTTGCATGCATCAAAAAAGCTGAACTCAAGGTGAAAATTTTAATTTGAAATAGAATTGGTTGTGGCTTTCGTTGTTGTTGTTGTTGTTGTTATGGTTCCTCGCTATAATTTGTCTGCATGCGCTTGTGTTTGTTTGTGACAATTTTGCCAGACATTGATTTTCATGTGGCGGCAAAAAACTTCCAACCAAACAACAAACTTAAACAACAACAACAAATTGCCAAGCAGTTCCACTGGCACATTGCCAAACACACTCAGCGGAGCCAATAGGGAAATCACACTAGCGTAAAGTTGAAAGCGAAATTAAATGCTAAGGAAAGCACATTCTCCATAGCTACTTCCACTTGAGTATATAAAGCAAAAGGATATCACAACAAGAAAAAAACAGAGTAGCCCAAACGAACCAAGGATCCTTTCTTCTTTCTTTGCAGTGTTCAGTTTTGTGGTGTTGTGTGACAAGTGGTGAGATAAGCGCAAATGAGAAAATTGACACAAAAATGTCTACAAAAAAATAGAAAAAATAAGAAAAAAAAAAAAGGAAGAATAAACATCAATGAAGACAATTTGGTGCAAATGGCTGAAGATGTTCTTGCCCCAGACCGAGTAGCACCGCCAGCCAACCAGCCAGCACTCAATGTGCTTGTCAGGTGTTGGAGAAAATGTCATGTTAAGTTGAAGGAGATTGCACGAAACGACAGCAACACAGACAAACACACCGAGACACACAGATAGAAGCAGTAGAAGTTAATTCGAGGGCAGTGATTTCAGCAATTCTCATCTCCGGGTAATGTAAAGTGTCGAATTTGGCAAACTGTCGACATTTGGCCATTTCCAATTCATTTGAGTGTTTTCGATTGTAATTGAAATCACAGAATGAAGGCTGCTATTGAATTTGAAGTGGAAATTGTTTCATTTTCTTTTTGAAATAAATGCTTCCTTCTTTCAGAATTCCGAATTTCCAATCAAATCTGAAATAACTGCAAAATGAAATGAAACTGAAATATTGCATAAATATTTTCATTCTAACTATTACCAAACACCCTGCTTCAAAACAACAACAACGACGACGGCACCAATAAAAACTACAAGCTTCTGAACAACAACGAAACTGCATTCATTTTCATCACAGAATTGATATCAATTCCATTGGACCGCATCACTTGACCTGCGTTCCATTTTTCTCTTTCATTTTGTAATTCCAACGTTACGCTGGCAAGTTACGGACATTTACTCTATATGTATATATATATATATTCAACGAGGGCGAACAAAAAAAAAGAATTCAACATGACGCTTGGACGCTGTCACTGGCGAGACAATGAATTTTGTTTGCATTCATTTTGAAAGAGAAGAGTCGAGCCGAGTCGATAGCAAATAAAAAAGAAAAATAACAAAAACGAGGAATTAATAAAAATAAAAAAAGGCAATATTGGACACTGTTCCATATTGTAAGGAAAATATATGAAAAATTGTATGACCAATTTTTAATTATAATATTGCAAAAATGATACCATAACTTACAAAGCCACAGCTTTTCATTGTTTTAAGGAAATGTTCGGTTAACTCACCTGAAATGAAAGAAGAAAACAAATTTATTAATTTAATGCTTTTAATGGAATTTTAAAGTAAAGTTATATAAATATTTTCATAGAGTTCATAAAAATAATATTTCTTTTAAGGGCAACATCTTTCATCTATCAGATATAAAGATCAATAATTCCATTACAACCGATATTATACCGATTTCTTTTATAGTCGATAATTATGTATATGTCGCAGTAGGGTGTACGTACTCTCTTAAGAAACTGTTCAGCAAGCTTTGTTTATACTGAAAAGGAAAACAACAAGCGACGAATCGTCTAGAAATTTTCAAACAAGAAAAACTGAAAACCGAAAAAAAACGTCGGTAAAATTTACCGAAAAAAGTGGTTAACTTACAACTTTTCAAAATAGATTAACCAAAAAAAAAATTTTTTTTTAAAATCTTCAAAATTCGAAATAAAACATGATGAGTTGTTGTTCTTATAAGTTATTTTATCTCATCTTTTGGTTAAATGTGAGTTTTTTTTTACAAATTTACTGAACATTTTACAACTAAACAGTGAAAAAAATGGTGCAAAAAATGTACCACCTATTATCGTTTAAACCTCTTTTGGGGTTAGATTTACCGACTTTTTTTTGTGTGTATAGAAGAAGAAATGACATTGCCCAGAAGATTAAAAGCATATCGGAAAGAATTCCCAGTGTTCTCCACATAAATAAACAAAAATTGTAATTAAAAACTAGTAACAGAATATCTTCGATCTGACCGAAGATATGTTTTTAAACAATTTCATCGAAAATTGATCTGTATTTTATCAACTTTTTATTGATTATTTATCGATAATTATTCTATATTTCATCGATAATTTTTCGATATTTTATCGATAATTTTTCCATAACTATCGATAATTATTCAAATTTTATCGATATTTTTCGATATTTTATTGATATTTTATAATTTTTCCATTCCTATTGATAATTTTTCAAATTTTATCGATAATTTTTCGATAAGTTTCCGATATTTTATCGATAACTTTTCGTTATTTCTGATAATATCCCCTATCTATTCTAAAATTTTGTTCCGGTCCAATTCCACTCCTATTTCGTTCCCGACATACTTTCCAATTAAATACAAGAAACGGTGTCCAAATCGGTTCTCAAGATAATTGAAAATAAAGAAATTTGCCACCCATTTTGTATGGGAGGTAGGCGTGGTTCTTATCCGATTGTGCCCATTTTTAATACCGTCCAAAAGGCAAGTAAAAAGATTTATATTCGCAGCACGAATTAAACGAATTAAAAATATTCTTTGAAACATTCATTACAAATATTTAATTACTTAATGAACAGCAAATAGATACCAAATGTAAACATTGTAAAAAGTTCTAAACATGTTAATTATTTACACCTCGCAGATGTTCGTTAGCAGTGCAAATAAAAGAAAATAGGTACGTATCTGTAATAATTAAAAAAAACAATAAAAACTGCTACTTGGACCGTTTTTTCATATATTTTCCAATGGCAATTTGGCAAATGAGAAACGAAAAACCAACAACAAATAACTAACAATCGTGGATTGTTTTTAAATTCATTCATTCATTGCCCCGTTGCAATTATCTTCGCCAGAGTATATACTGTTGAGTTGCAAGTAAGAAAATTGTGGAAAAATATATACATTTTGAAAAAAATAAATGCAAAAGTGCACCGTACAATAGTGAAAACGGTAATTAATAAATTCGGTAGGAAAAAAAACCATAAAATGGAAAATTTAATAGAAAAATCATTTAATTTTTAATGAGAACCAATTTGAGTTGGCAAACATAAGGTTAACTTTTTCCTGTGTGTTGGTGGCGTTTTTTTTAACATCAAGGTTGCACTAATTGTAAAAAAAACTAATTAAACAATTTTGTTCAATAAAAAAAAATGTTTGTGCCTTGACAAAAGATTGTGAAATTCTGACTCGATAATATTTACAAAAAAAATTAAATTTTTTTTTGCATTTGACAACATTTGCAAGCTTACACTTAACACGTTTTGAGTATTTGAGATTGTTGCACCTAGATAATTACCCCATCTACGAGTCAAGTAGCCACAGGCGTTTAATAGCGTCATCTCCAAATATAGTACGCTGGAATGTATTTAACGCAAATGAGAAATGCACGCCTGGAATTTAAAAGTGTTTTTTTGTTGTTGTTTTCTCTCACCACCACTTGTTCACGAGTATTAAAAAATACTTTGCATATTTCAGCAGCAGAACAGATGCCACATGCCACGAATGGAAATCAAACGATTTGCATAATTTACACCAGACAACATAAATGGAAATATTGAACTTGCTTGGCAGAGCCTGAGCCTGTACATAAATTTGGATTGTCAGATTACTGATCAATTTTATTCATTTTGTTGCTTTTCTGTTGCGAAATGGGGAAATTTATTATCCCATCCCACCATTAGCAAAAACAAAAGTTTCTGCATCAGCTGTTTTTTTTGTGTAATAATTACTTCACTGAACTATTCCATAGAATTGGCCGCCAACTTTAATCTATTTCCTATTAAACATCGTATAAATCAGAAGTGACCGACGAGTATAGCCAGTGATTCATTCTAAATCGAAGCTTATGCGAGGGTGGGGGCGGTATGGCGCGAAAGCCAGCTGACTAGTGTCATCAACTGAATTCATCACTTGCTGACTTGAGGCGGGCATTACGGCATCACATCAAATCACACTCAAAACGCATTAAATCAAGCCAATTGGTGGCAAATGGTGCAAAAAAAAAAACCAAATAAACATGGAAAAGAAAATAAGTGAGGCTGACCTTGGCTTGGTAGTTTGGATATTTTTTGGGTTTTTATTTTTGCAAGTGTATTATTTTGTGAAAATGTGTGCTGCGCATAATATTTATTTTTGGAGGATTTTACTAAATTGTTTGTATATTTTTTTTCTTTTTTTAGTGTGGATATTTGCGAATTTTTGTATAATATTAAAACTACACACTCAGTGTGTAAAGTTCAAAGTCTGAAATAAAATGTTTGTAAAAATTAACTGCACGTGTTCGGTTTTAATATCCACTGAAGTGTGTAAAAACTCGGAAGTAATTATGAAAATTGTCCAATTACAAGTGATGAAAGCGTTAAGTATTCTCAACATGCGGGTAGCGAATTTCTCACAGAACAATGCCTTGGGCTAAAGGTAATTAAATTAATTGTTGTGAAATGTATAAAAAAAAATCCCAGAGAAAACTGGTTTTTAGTAAGGTTCGAAGTTGTATTCGTAAAAGTAATTATCGAAAATTATCGATAACCTCTTCAAGGCAAAGAAAACACATACGCTAAAGTGTATTTAGCACCTGTTAAACAAATGGAATAATATTTGTATTAATTAGCAAAGAATTTCCACTTAAGATAAATTTCATATGACACACTCACACATACACCGAAATACAAACATATGGAAGGCATAACGTCATTTTCGATTAACGTCTGTACGCTTGTCGTATTGAATTACAAAATTACGCCATTCAAAATGTGAAAAACCAACAACAAAGCCTACCGAGTACAAGTACTTGTGGATATTGCCCAAAACAATTTAACAACATTTATTTATTATTTCTTTATTATTAGTAAACAAAATATGATTATTTAATCAGTCACATAACCCAGCCATGTTTAAATAAAATTGTTTCGTAATCAATAATCGTCGCCAATGTAGACAGGCAGAGAATAGAGAATAGGGAAGTAGAAGAAATAAACACTTCGGAGCCCCACATGAGGTAGTTACGCTCAGTGCTTCGATAGTTCGTTCGTAAAAACAATAAAATTAGTTAAGTAAACTTGATTGATTGATTGGTTGGTTGGTTGGTTGAAAAGTTGTGGTCATGGTGGACGAAGATAAAATAACCAACGTTTGGCCGAAAGTTGGCTTTGTATGCACGCTTTGGAAATATTTTGGCGGCAAAGTTTTCTTTTACGTCATAAATTAGTTAAGTTGATCAAGTGTATCCATATATGACATGTAAACAACATTCGATGGCGTTTGATAACCCAAATGACAATTTTCCTGTGTGTTGCTACATAAAAGCACTGTTAAAGTGCAACGCATTGTTTTGGTTTTTTTCTTTTTCGTTCACCAAATAAAATCCAGTTTATGCACATGCCACGGATTTTTTCATACAAAAAATTTAACTTTTCTAAGCGCCAAAATGGCAATACAATTTTGTGCATTTCAGGAATGAGTATTTTTTTCGTTCGTAAAACCCATCAAAGGCATGTACATTAGATCGGACTGAAAGAATGTATCAACATTTTTTTTTTGTGAATCACTCACATTGGAATAGAGTGGAGATTCCAGGTGAAAAATACCCTAAAATTCATGTCACCATAGACACTTTTTGGGTATAGTGCATTGAATTTGGTGCTTCAATTACAACAATAGATGATTTTATCGTGTAAGCGAAAGTAAAACGAATAAACACATTTCAAACCGAAAAAAAATAGTTCACTTTGTTCCAAGTTATAAAGGTCACAATTTGTTCATTCCCAACCAAAAATAGAACGACCTTTTTACGAAGATCGTATTTTACGAAATTTGCTGGATAATATATATTCGATAAAGTCCGACTTTCACTCGTATATTCCGCGATAGTCGCGAATTGTTTCACAAAATATCGTTAACGACTTAGTTGACGAATTTTTTAACGACTTCGTCCTTTTACAAACAAAATTCTTTTTTTCAAAATTTATTTTTAGAATCCAATGGTTTTCAAACTTTGAGAAAAAAGTTCTATAGCAGACATAATTTATATTTTTACAAATCAGCGGTTTTCACGTCAACGAATTCGTTACGAGATCCGTAACGAATTCGTTGCGAGATCGTTACCGAGCACATTTTCATTCTATAACTATAATTTGTTTCGCTGTAAAATTAAGAACGAAGTCGGACTCGTAAACGTATCGTTATCGCGTGTCGCAAACGATTATTTCGTTCGCATTTTGGTCAAAAAATGTCATTAACGATAATATTATAGGCTGGGTTATTTCTTTACAATATGGCTATATTTGTATGTGTGGGTGGCCATCACAACTATTTGTCGGTTTCGGACGAGTTTAAAAATTTCCGCCACCTTGTCTTGCTCGGGCTGACGCCAGTTGATTTTTCCTTGTACGGTCAGGTTGTTCATAATCTGGTCCTTCCATCTGAAACGCGGAAAGTCCCTTTCTGCGCCCTCCACCCAATGTGCCTAGTGTCAGAATGCAATACTTTTTTTTTCGCTGGAGCACTACCTTCGCCCATCCGGTCGACATGACCTAGCCATTGCAGACGTCGAGTTTTTATGCGTCTGATCGCGGTATAACTCCATCTGATTCGACGCAAATCAGACCATAGAATTTGCGGAGAATTTTTCTCTCCAATGTTCTTAAAGCCTACACATCGCTCTTCGACAGAAAGCTTATTTCGGACCCATATATGTTCTGCAGAAAAATTATTCACTTCTCAATTGCCTACCGATCCCAAAGTAGCACCTGTTAGACACAGTTATACTCCGTGAAAGTGAAGCCTGATATACTCATTAAAAGCAGTCTGAAAAAAAGCATAAGCCTTCCTTCTTAAATATGGGCCTCGTTTCGGCGTGAATTTCCTAATGTCCTTGCGTTGAAAATGTGATGCCGATAAATACAACAAAAAATATAAAATATATTCTGTACGGAAAATGAAAAAAATTTATGCAAAAATAAGCCCCATTAAATATGTATTTTCTCCACCAAAGGGGAATACATTAAAATATCGATTCGCATTTAGGCTCCGAGTAATTTGAATATTCTTGTTGTTGTGGAAATTTTGGCAAAATTTAATCAATCAATTAGAAATAATATGCAATGAAGGAGAAGCGACTATAAATAAGTATGATAAATATTTATTAAGTTGGAGAAAAATATTAGTATTTGCTCAAATGTTTCTAATTTTAGACTATTGACTGGGAATTAAGTGAAGTGACGTGACGTGATGTGATGTGGAGCATCTAGGTATACTCAACTGAAATGGTATGAAAAAAAAAAAAGAAAATAAACTATTTTTACTTTTGTTAGAGAAGTCAGGGCATTCGAAAGTATCGTCAACAAATTAATTTGTAACTTTTACCCAACTCAAACGGAATTTTTCGCCAATTATTCATTTCACAAAGCCTTTCAGCGCCAGTAACAAAACACACGACTGAACACACAAGTGAAATTTATTACATCCTTCGGCTGGAAGCTTTTGCCATGTTGCCACGAAGGAAATCCCCTTCCGTTTGCACATTGACAATCGTATAAAATAAATCGAAAGAAACAATTGCGAAAAGAAATGAAAATGAAAATGAAAAAAAGAGGCGCAATTCGTCATTGACAGACACAATTCAAAATGAAATATTTATGCACTTTCGCATCGTCGCAACTTCGTTTGTTCCGGCTGTACGTTGCGTATATTTAGCGCCTACTTGTTACTGTTCACTGAGATTTGCTGGTTTTTTTTATGAGTTTTGCACGCGGCACAATTGAAATCAAATTGAAGCGGCTTCAAACATTTGATTTGCCTGAAGTGGCATTTAACTTTCGGACTGAGGATTTTTTCGTGTATATGTTCAATTTTAATTCGATTAGATTCGATTAAGGTAAATGTACACCACAATAAACAAAAAAAAAAACAAATGGCAAACTTATAAAAATTTTGTTGATATTAATTGCAGATAAGCGTTAAGTGTGTGCGTATGCTAGAGCTTAATTCGAAAGGCGCCAGCAGAAAATTTGCGTTTGATAATTTCGTTTCAGTTAAGTTAAGTTGCGGCGGTACAATAATGACAAATGTTGAGTAAAAGTATTTCAGCGCAACAGAATATAGTTGGATGAAAACGGAAACACGGGAAGGAGGAAAAGAGAAACAGAAATGGTTTTTTTTATTGTTTTGCCATATCAATCGATTGTTTGTTCATTATTCAGCTTGGATGCTCAATTCGGCAAACAACTTTCGCGGGATTGAGTAGAATGGAAACACAGTTGCCTCGAAAGTAATTGGTAACAATAAGAAAAGTTTATTCAATGGGCCCTCAAACAGAATATCGATCAATATCCCTTAAAAATAATTCCAAGTTAACTAGAGAAATTATTTTGTTGTTGTTGTTGTTTTTACTTTGATGATTTCAATGGTTTCCCTTTGATGATTTCATATTGTAACTACTAGTGCAGTGAAAGGACTGCTTCAGTTCAATTAAATAAATAAGGGATTGCTGGGTAATGAGCAGAGCTGTAAAGATTTATATACATACTGTATTCTAATTCTTCCTAATTACAAATACCGAGTATTTTAAAAAACAAGTACCAAATACCAATTCCTGGTATTGGTATTTGTATTTAAATACCTACAAATACAAATACTCTCAAACACCAAATACTTTTATTAAATACTTGAATTCAAATACTTTTAAATACTTTTGCCTAGTCCACCTGCTACCATGCCGCTCGAGGCTATAACTCGAGCTACTTTCAAGCGATAACGGTGAAGTTTTGGATTTGGTTAGTCTATGAGCAGAAAGATGACTGTGGTAGTATGTTTTTATTTCAGCCACTGAAAGATCAGATATTATGAAAATTATACATTGGCGGGTAGATACAAAATGATTGCGAGCGAAGCCGTGGGTATAAGCTAGCGTTCAATAAAAATCCACAAACAATATTATGTTAACGTAACCGCGCTCCCTTGAAGTTGACCCTTTGACCACTTCATATTGATTAAAAATACCACAACATGATGTCTAAAAGGCAAAAATAATAACAACAACCACCACGAACCCACCAAATTTTGACAGCAAATTTTTCCCTTTTACCCCCCTTTCCCGTATCGCGCAAATACCGAAAATAACTCTAGCTTCTTTCAGCCATTAACCGCACATGTTGTTGTTTACATTGTTTTTGGGGAAATTCATTCAACATTGGCAATAACCAACACACAGAAGCACATGAAAGCTTCTCGCAACAACAAAAATTTCCCCCCAAACCATTTGAAATTGGAATGAAATTAGTTTGAATACGCATCGCTGCGAGCTAATGCGATTAATTAAACCCCATAAAAACAATATCGGGCAAAGTAAACGTAATCCAGCCAAATATGGCGGTGCCGAGGAGTGAGAGTGCGGTCTCCAGCCGCTAACACTACTGTGCTTATTTATAACTAACAAGCGAAATATACACATTTTGCGCGGAGCCGCCCATTCGATTCATTCACTCGGTCGACGCCATCATGAGCCACTTGAGCGCCATATTTGGATGTGTGCCTGACAGTTTAAACTTGGCTACTGTTTGGATGCTCGCATTGTTGCTGTTGTTGTGTGTCTACTTGTGTGTTGTTGTTGCCATTTAAACGGAAACAACACACCAAAATGGCGCACAGAACGGACATCGTATCGTTTCTTTATATTCTGTGGTCCGTCGCTCCCTCCCTGCCGTCTGACCATCGACCCTCTATTTGCTTGTTGTCTGTCCATCCATTATTCAGAGCTTTCAGTTCGGTCAATTTCGAAACATCTGTAACAGTGCCGGCATAATTTGCACAGCTGGAAGCAGCCATTGTCTCCACTTTGGTGGCGCATTTGTTTCCATGAACTCGTGTGTGTGTGTGTGTGTGTGTGTGTGAGTGCGCCGCTTATGTCGCAATGCATTTACTTTAAATGGTTTTATTACATTTAAAATTTTTAAAACTTAACAAAATATTACACCAACTGCGCACACAAACAACTTTTGTTGCCGCTTACAAGCGCAGAGAATGTTATAAAGTTTTATGTGACTCGCGCACACTTGCAGTGGTTGTGTGGTTGGTGGGCCATTTGGCAAATGTGCAGTTAGTTTGTTTTGACTTTTTTTTGGCTATGAAAATTTTTGTAATCATTATAAACGAAGTATAATTGAGAATTATACTAAATCGTTTTATTTTTAGAAACATTCTACACTGTTCTATAGTTTTAACTTCTCAGGTTTACTGGGGGTAGCTGACAAGTTAACATTTTTTCAATGAAAACAAAATTAATTATTAATTTAAAACAAACGACAGAAATATAAAAGTAGCTCAGTTTTTAAAAAAAAAAAAAAAAAAAATTTAATTTTTTTTTTTATTTTGTAAAGTTTAAAAAATTAACTTACAAATAAAAAATTAGTATAAATATTCGCGTATAAACGAAAAGAAATTGTAAAACAATTGTTTTAACTTTAAAAACATTTTTTTTTTAAATTTCAACAATTTGTAATAGAAAGTCGTTTTAAAAAATCTACTTAAATTTGTAACTTTTCGATTTTTTTTTTACATTTTTTTTATTTATTAAAAACATATATTTTTTTAAAAATATAAAAAAAAACATTGTTGAAAAAATTTAATTTTTAATGAATTTTGGTAATTTTTTTATGGTTTCAATAACACTGTGCGATACGAAGTAACTATGTTGTCAGTTAATTCCGATAGACGATCGATAAATAATATACAATTATCTGCGTATTGAGAGTGGATGTCTCCAATTTGTTTACAGTGATTCAAAAAAGGTTTCACAAATAGACATTTTTGAAAAAATTGTCCAATTTCTTTAAAGTAATTCGAGGTCGGTGATCACTAGGGTGCGGATTCTTATGTAAATGCATCTTTGTGTAGCGTAATACTATATCTTAAAAATGGCATCGATGTGCATTTCCATATTTTTGCATAAATGGCCTTTTTCAAACTTTTTTGAGAATTTTTTGAAAAGTTGGGTTTTTGGTAAGTTTGTATAAAAGTGATAAAATGTTGCCCAACTTTTCAAAATTCGGGAGAATGTGAAAATTTTTTATATTTTTTTTGCATACTTTTAAATTTTGCATGCATATTTTCAGGGAAAATTTTTCACTTTGTAAATGCATATTTAATGTGCATATTTTCGAGAAAACTCTTCATATTTTCGAGGTGTGAAGGTCGTAAATGGTCTAACTCCAATTAATGTAGTAAAATTACTGAAGGATCTGCTCATAGTTCCGTTTTATATGAAGTGAGGAACTAAAAAAGCTAATAGTTAATACATTTTATGCACTTACTAAACCATTAAGTATTAACCAATCGCAATAAGTTCAAGTTAGTAAACAAATCATTTAATATACAAAAGATAGTAAACAAATTGGGACACATGGGTATTTTTGTGAATACCAATTGCTTACTTCCGTCCACTGACAGGTAACAGTGATAAGCGGCAAGTGTTGGTTAAACTTTGTCCTCAAATTTAATTTGTTCAGTTTTCGGAGATGTCGGCTCAGTTAATTTTGGTCAATAAAAACGAATTGATTCGATACTGGGAAAACACAAATTAGACATTTGTGCCGACATATACACTCGAGAACGGAATACTTAATTTCATATGCAAATTGCGGAAAAGTCTCAAGCGGAAAAGGAAAGGTAGACGAGATAATGTGAATGGCTAAAAATGAATGGTAAGCTGGTCAATGAGAAGTAAAGTGGAATGGAATGAAGCACATGTTGGGCCGGAAATGATAGTTGCAAATGAATGAAAGAGAAGAGTAGGAAAAATGGTGAAGTCAAATCCGACACAGTGGATTTGTGGGATTAACTTTTTTGTGAAGAATGGAGGAATTTAAAAATCGTTCAAGAGAGAAAAGTGAATAAATTAAGCAAATTCAAAAAAAAAATTAATAAATGTTAATTATTAAAAAATGATCTCTCAGCAACACCATTCATCACAAACAACTCACTTGCCAATGACAAATAACTACAAAGAAGAAATAATAATGAACTATAATGAGAATCAATTAAAGCCACAAATGATGAAATCATTCAAACAGATATGAGATCGTAATGAACTTGTCTGAGAGGTTGGCAAAAAAAACCAACTACTTGCTAAAGTGTTATTAAAAAAAAAAATGCAATTGCGACAAAAATATGAAACCTGCTGAAAAAAAAACCAACAAAAACCTACAACAACCCACACCAACGACAAGCAGAATTATTAGAATCACGCAGTAGAAAAAGCAACCAAACATGAACACGCCGCGCCGATTCGCAAGCAGCAAACAGAATATCAACAACAGCCAGTAAAGTTGATTGTACCGCCAACATAGTAAATTTTCAGCTCGTAACAAATTTTTCGAGTGCTGCTACTAACCTACTGCAGCGCGAGGCAGCGGCAAGTGAGTTGAACTCATTAATTACTCATAAAAAAACGAAATACCTGAAAGAGCAGAAAGCAAAAATTCTGAAGAAGGCATGAAACAACCAAAGAACATACAAAAAAAAAAAAAAATTATGAACAAAATGATAAAATAAAAACAACAACAATAACACACGATCATATAGACAAATAAGCAAGAACAAAGTAATATTAAAAAACCATACACAGGTAAACATGATAATTTGCGGAATGAAAAAAAGACAGACACGACACGACAGCTTGTAAGGAGCGTAAAAGATAAAAGACTTGAAGCGAGAAAGGCGAAGACGTGGAAACAGAAACAAATCAACATCATCGCCAAGTAGACAGACGCACTTGCCATAAAAAAATTATGAATCATCACACTTAAAATTAAATAAAATGATAGCATCATCATTTTTACTTAAATGTTATTAAAGCCAAAACCAACAACATCACAAAAAATTAAATACACTTTTTTTTCGTATATTCCACACGCTTTGGGGCATCAAGCTAAACGATTTCGCAGGAAACTGAAAAGTGAATACGTTTTCGAAAATAAAAATTCTCATTTCACATTTATTTTTAGACATTTTTCTTGTGAGAGAGGCAGTGGCGATCGTGAACTTGAAATACTTAGTAATTTTACAACAAAACAAATGAAATGAAATCGAAAAGGAAAAGGAAACATTGTCATGAACAGCACAAAGTAGAAGCCGGTTTCCACAGTGTAGGCAAGTGCATTCCTGCATATAATTTGAATGGAATGTGAAATTAAATTAAAAACAAAAAAAAACACTTGTTTTTATGCTCATTGGGATTTATGACGACACTTGCCAGGTTAGCCACACAAAAGAACAAAATAAGTGGTCAATGATTTAAGCTCATTGCGCAAAAAATTCTTCTTTCTAAATATAGCAGCAAGGAAACATTAAAAAATAAACAAAACAAAAAAGACTGTGACGTTGTTTGCTTTTTGTGTGTGTTTCTTTTTTTCAAGTGTATACCGGTTTTTTTGTTGTATCGACTTGTGTTTGGCACATGTTATTTGTTGTTATGACAGGAATGTCAAATATTTCCAATAGAATGCAATCGAAAGGGGAATATGTTTTTTTTTTTTATTAATTTTTCTATACTCGTTTTGAGAGTTAAGAAAAAATTCCAGTTTGTAAATAATTTTTATTATTTAAAACAAACAATTTGGGGATCAAAGAATGTTAAGAATATTCATTGAATATCAAAGGCTGAAGAGTGAATTTTGTTATTTGGATTATTCTGTGTAAAAAATACTCGAATTAATTTGTAAGAATTTATGTCAACGATTTGCATTAATCTAAACCGGTACAAGCATTTCGATGGAAATTTAAGTTTAAAATTGTTTGATTTTCGAATTTATTTGTAAATTTCACTTTGACAAATGCAATAATAAATGAACAGACTCGTCATTAAATCAACCTCACCCATGAATACAAGTAATTGCCAATAGTTACCTCCTTGATTACAGTAATTACATAGACTACTTTATATGAAATACTTAAAATAAGATTTCAAAAAAAGGTTCGCTACACAAAAAGTAAGCACGAATATTTTTATGAATGACAACAAACAACCTACGTAAATTACAAAATTTTAAAAAAACTCATTTCCAATGCAACCCAACCCATGTTATTTACGCTGTTGTTGTTTCAGTCAAAAGCACCAGCAAAGCGGCGATGAGTAAGTCATGAATTATTGCAAAATCCAAATACTAATTCACACAGCCGTTCGACAAATTGCAGGCATTTACTATACGTACGAAGGTAGATAAAATATCGTAACCAGTTACGTATAATTGATAACGTCGCGTTGTACGACCGGTACGTGAGTACATAAATATTATTAGTCACCGCAAAATGGCAGTTCAATAAAAGGTAATGCTTTTCAAATAAATCTAAAGAGTAGTTACTTAATATTTAAGAACTAACTACTTAATACTTTAGTTATTTAGAGTTTAATATTTTTCGAAAATTTAAAAAAGAAAAATTTAATTTAAAGTTTCAGTAACGAAAATGGCAATAAAAACTATTAAAAAAAAGTGTTTTCAAAGTTTTTTTACTATAATATCAAACACACCTGTAACCATAAGCAAAAAGTAGGTGTGCTCCCCCATACAACCCCTGTCCTACCTTTACCGCCTCAATAAACACATTCAAGTGCAGTGAACCATATCTCAACAGTATCGATACCGAAATTAATCGAGAAAAAAACCCCAAAAAAAACGGGAAAAGCATTCATATTTCGACACTTCCGTTCAGAGCAGAATATATCTCACAAATATTAACACCAAAAATGGATAAATGTCATTAAAAAAAATGTTTCACTTGAAAAAATAAAATTTTTCTTAATATGAAAATAGACACAAAAACTATTTTACAAAAAAAAAAAAACAAATTCTGAAAGTGCTCACACAGAATTTGAATTTATAAATTTCCTCAAAAAAAAAATAACAAATAACAACGGAAGGGCAGTGCACTGAAATGGAAGGTGCAGGCACAGACAACAAATGCAGCAATCAGGGAAAAACTGAAATTCATTTGATCGACACAAGCACACACACACACACACACACAGACAATTTTGTAACGAATCTGCTTCTTCAAATGCATAGAAAAAATTCCACTTCCAGTGAAATATCGAAAGAAATCAATAAATTTTGATTGTGCCGATGCAGGAGAGTGTAAACTATGTAAATGTGAAAATGCGAACCAACGTGATGTGAACTACAAAAAGGAGGGGCACACAAACAAGTGGGAAATCATGGAAAATCATCAGTCAGAGTGGGGGCGTTGTGGCGGTGGAACGCAACGAATCCCCATAATAAAAACCAACAATTCATGATGTGTACTACATTCATGAGATAGTATCATTGAAACTAAAATATTCAAATCAATCGAATGGCAAGTGAAATATTCAAATCAATTTTCCAATCAATTGCGAAATGCAACATTATCGCGTACATATTCGGCTGAATTCAATTGAAATGCATAAAAAATTTTAGGTAATTCACTATTTTCATGTGGATTTTGAAAAGTTTATTGAAAAATGCAAAAATATGGGAGATTTTCGGGTAGATTGGGACACAGTTGGTTTTTCAAAATGCAAGTATTTATAATGAAGAACATCAAAATCGTTCGTACCGTTCGCATATGAGACTAGTAAAGCGTATATATATTGTACTGCCCTTTGGCCACCCTTGAACCCTATATCGACACCATTTGGACAGCCTTGAAACCCTTTTATTTAATAGCCATGCCCATATTATGATGCTTTCACAGAATATATATGTGCTATTGCAGCTTACTCTTCAGGAGAGCTACTATAGCTTCAGGAGAGCTACTATATCTTCCACGCCTATTTTTCGTAACTGCCCGCCCTCATTTCGAAAATAAAAAATTTAGCTCGAGTGTCGAAACTACGAGTACATAGGACATATATGTGAAATGCCAACTCTCTAGGTCCACTGAAGGCTTCTGGAAGGTGAGGATGGACATGTGGACAATGGGACAGACAAACAATGGGATTTTATATACTGTGATGATGATTTTGGACAGTTAGTTTGAGACATAATTTGAAAGAATATGTCAGCAAAACATAATATTTCTAGCATTTGTTCAAGTTTACCTTTATTTTTGAAAAATGGAAACAATGGTATAAATGGGCAATTCGGGTTTCAGATCCACTTCTCTGAATTCTCATATTGGTCGCTGTAGCTTCTGCGGTGAAAATCTTGCCAACTTGTTCTATATCGATACCTTAAAGCGCAACCATCCTATGTCCGCTTTCATGGCATTTTTGGATTCCCGAGAAGAAGCTGCATCGAATAGGCTATTGTGGTTTGTGAAAATCTGACCGGAAGTGGTTAAAAAATAAGGAAATAAGAAAGTTCTATGTCCACAGAAGGATTTTTTTCGGGGGCCCAAATGCGCAATGTCCAAATTTTGAGTTGTTGTCTTTGCTTATTTCATAAAAATATAAAAAAAGGTTTTTGTATTAGATTTTTGACACATGAAAATTCCTTCATTTTTATTTTCAAACTGTGAAATTTGATTGTATGATATGAAAATACACCAGCTCCATCTAGTGTTTCAAGCAATAAATTATTTTTGGTTTGTGTTTTTGATAAATAAACAAATTCAATTTCAAAGAGCGCAGTTATACCATGTCCCGAAAATTGTATTGGACATAGTATAGTTGGACCTCTTAGAACTCAAAATAATGAAATTTTGTATGAAAACAAATTTGAATGTCACAGAAGAATTCCATTTAATTTAAAACCATGACGAGTTTTCACTCAAACTTTTTTTCAACACTCCAAAGATGGATTAAGCTACATAAGAAAAATATTGGACCCAGAAAACAGAACTGCAATAATAACGAAAAATTAATTTCAAAACATGTTTTTCGTTTTCTACAGTTTGGGAAAAATGGACATAGAATGGTTACCTGTAGCACAACACATACTATCAATAGATCCTCTTTAAGCTCAAGCCCAAACGTAAACTGTTGTGTTCACATTTGCACAAAATATTATGCCGAAAATAAACTGGAAAACGAAACTAAATCGATAATCCTTTAAGCCCCATCACAATCGAACTTTTTTTTATTTTTATTATCACATTTCGGGTGGGTAGTCCTTTTATGCATTTATTACAAAAGATGAAGAACAATAATCACTCCAGCTCGGCCGTGGTGCCATATTGAAAATCATTTCATGTTTGCGTGTTCAATGGCTTCGAAATCAAAAAATATGCCTACACATACAGTCACACAAACACTCAGGTTTCCATGGAGGAGAACAGCAATCGTCCGTGAATATCTGATATTTTTTGGTTGGCTCTTTCATAGTTGATGGAGTATTTTACTTACAAATATTTAAACTTCATATACTATGTGTGTATTTGCCACCTGCTATTTCGCATAGAAGCGGGTTATTCGCAAATCTCTATTTAGACGTTACAAAAAAAATCTTAAAAGGGTTTTCCAGACCAGAGACAACATTTGACATTGACGTAGGCTAAAATGTGTTTCTGTCTGTGTGTTTAAAATGGAAAGAACTTTACGTCACATCGAATTATTCCTAAAGCAACGAAATGGATTCTGCCAACTCGTTCCTTTTTAGTACTTTCATATGGTAGTTTTATGCTGTGAAACGTTAAACAACAGTAGTGGCAGGCCTCTGCTGTCAATGTTTCGAAGTTAAACTGTCCATGCCCATACAAATGCCTCGCATCTCATGTGTATGTGTGGCGGCGAGTCCAGCCTTGTCCAGCCATTGTCCTTTGTTTCATTCCATTTCGAACATACATCGATTGTCATCAGTGGTGAGTCTCCCCTTTTGTGTGCGTGCAATTGTTCAGCTGGAATTCTTTTTGTGTTTCAGCTCAGTTCAAAGAATCGGTTCTATTTTGTGTTGTTTTTATTGTCTCTTCATGTGGCTTTGGGAAGGTTTTATTGTTAGTTATTTCATTCTCGTGAAGAGCACAAAAATGTAAACCTTTTAGTAAATTTTGGTTTTTTTGAAATAAAATTTCATTATTTTTTTATCTCAAAGCGATGGTGGCTCACTGGACAAAGTCTGGACAAAACTATTCGCATTTTCTTTCTTTTATTTGTAACTGTTGTCCATGTGAAACCAATCAGTTTTGAAATTAAAATTTACTAAAGAAATTTACGAACAATTCTAAGAAATTCTTTAAGACTTGTACTTCCTTTTCTTTATGTCACATAAAACTTTCATTTAGTTACGAGTATTTGCTCATTTCTATTTAATCGTTTAAGTAAATTCTTCTTTCCATCATACATATATATATTTTTTCTCCACTGTTTGTCTGTATTAATAAATCTAGTCACGTTGTGTTTTGTGTTGTGGAAATCGTGTGTCAAGATGAAATTGAATTTTCGCGTTTTATTTGCTGTTGAATTGTTTTGAAGTTTTTCCTTATCCGCACTGTAGAATTTCTTTTCTATTTTTTTTCCTGTGTCTATCCATAAAAAGTAAATTGTTGAAGCTACAAACTGAAATGTAATTACAGCGTAATAGCAGCGGCCGAAGAAGATGAACGGAGAAATATGTACTTAAACACAAACTCCGAGGCAGTTGAGAGGCGATAAAGTGACAATTGCTAGAATAACTGCTTATATGGTAATTTCAGGGTTAGGTTTGAGAGTGGATTGAGTTTTGCAATGAAAGTGGACACGATTTTAAGTCTAAAGTTAGGGAAAGTTTAAGTTCTAAAATATAAAATTATGCGAATTAAAATAGAATTTTCTTTGATTTTCTTTAAACTTTCTCCACAATTTACAGTCACATTGCAGATATTTAAGACAACACAAAATAAAAGTCATACAAAATACAACTTGACTCCGTTATGGCAAGGACATCCCTCATTCCCTAACCACATCACGACCAAGATGGCGGCAGACAGAAATTACATTTAACAAGTTCATTTGACATTTGAAGGGCAGGAAGACGGGATGGTGAGTTAAACGAAGGCTACAGTCATAATGTGGAGTTGAATCATAAACAAAATAATAAATGCGAAAAGAAAATCAAGTCACTTTGAAATAAGGAGTGGGAAAACTAAAGATGAATTTTCATTTTAACAAAATTCCTTCAATTACTTGGAAAGTACTTGCAAAGAATATATTGTGTCTTTGATTGGAATGTAATGACAATGGTCCGGCAGTACGTTCTCTGTATGACTATTGAGCCGAACGGTGTTTCCAGTTATTTTTAAGAAAAACAAAATAAATTAAAATTTAAAAAAAATAAAATAAAATAAAACAAAAATAAAGCAAATTCCCAATGCCGTGCTAGGTATGGTTCCAGATATATTCCATACCAAGAGACAAGGTTGAAGGTAACTCCTATATTCGATTTGATTTGTAGAAAAAAAATTGTACGTACAAACCAGAGTTGTAAAAGAATGCACTCTATTTAGGTTGTAAGTCGTCAACAAATTATATTCCTTGAATGCTACTTTAACTACAGAGTAAAAGATTGCAATCTTTGTCTTTTTTGGACATCATGATTGTCCATTCAATTTTTTGAAATTTTTTTTGCTTTACATTTTTATAAGTTAAATGAATGCAGCCTTTTGATTTCATTCCTCTGAAGATTGCATTCTATACTATATTTGTTAATGTGCAATTTTAAAACAATGTTTAATAGGCGCATTCAGCGGAGCCAACAGCGCCTAATTTTTCTGAATGAGCTGTTACTTTAAAACTCAGAACGACTCTGTTTGGCAACACGAAATAATAATATTTTGTTTGCGATACTTTTTTTTCGAAAATGGATAATTTGATAACTCATATCTTTATGGAGGATGGACTCGATATGGTTGTAAATGTGGGGAATTGCTTTTTGAATATTTTCTATTTCTGAGCTACATATGTCTACAAAGTAATAGTGTAGAAAAAAAACTATTTTGTGGAGAATAGTAATTGGCAACAACAAAAAAAAAAATTGGTCGGCACTCCATAGCCTCGCGAGGCCGAAGGTAATCGTATTTTTCACACAGACACGTTCGGCAATTCACACGCACGCGAAAACTGTTTCATCAAAGCATGCTTTAACTGCAGTCAGACTCAGTTATACCCTACACCTCATGAGGTATGGGTATATTCACTTTGGTCTGATGTTCGTAACACCAAGAAGACGTGTCCGGTATCGAAAAGTATATATATTCTTGATCAGCGTCACCTCCTGGGTTGATTTAGCCCTATCCGTCGTTCCGTCTGACCGTCTGTCTGTCCGTCCTCTTTTCTTGTAAACACGATTGCAGGAGCTAGAAGAAAGCTAGGGATCCCAAATTTTCGATTTATCCTTTTTAGGCCCTAGAAGGAGTTGGTATTGCAAATGGGCGGAATCGGTCAACTGCCACGCCTACCTCCCATATAAGTGAAAATCGTGTTTTTGTCGTAATTTTAAGATTTCATCAAAACAGTATGAAATTTTGTATAGGGGGGTTTTTGGGGTCGCTGATTTCGAATTTGATGTCGCATTTTCAAAATTCAAGATGGCGGATCCAATATGGCCCAGTAGGTGTAGGGTATATATAAGTCTGCTTGCCCGACCAACACTTACTCACTGGTTTAAATGAATTTTCAACAATCTGATTATTTTTTCCTTAATTCAGAAATGGAATTTCAATAAAGGGAATTGAGAAAAGCGACGTCATCCGAGGATAAAACATGTGACTGTCACAACTGTTTCTCATATCCAGTGTCAGACGGCCAACGAAATGCACAGCAGCAACGATAACCGAAAAAATAATAATAACAGAAGCAGAAACAAAATATAATGAAACGAGCAACGCAATGTCATTTCAAAAATGTTGCTAAAGTTTTGATGCTTCGCAGCATTCAGTTGTGTGCTGTTCTGCTCGGCAAATACAATTCAGTTTCAATGCGTCGGAGTGCAATTCAAACATTTTGTAGCCATTGTTTCGCATTCAAGTGCTGCAACAGCAGCTGACACAGTCGGATAGACAGACAGTTACGATGTATGTGTAAAAGAATCTAAGTAAACTGAGTCCCAAGGAATAAAGGATCCACTAGAGGAAGTGGATTTTCAAGGAGATATTTTCGAAACGTTGTCGCCGTTTCTGCGAGTGTACATGAGTGGATTTCAATGCGAGTTGAAAGGTTCTTGTTTCACAAGTTGTTTGGTTGCTCCAAGGAGAGAAGATGGGATGGCCGAGGACGTCACATAGTTACTTGTACTTGAAACTGACTTTGTTTTGTATTCCTTTGGATTTAATCAAATTAAAAAGGCAAACTTTTTCAGGATATGAGAAAAGAAAACTTTTTCGGAAGGAAAGTGTAGGGATTGGGAATTTTCATTTAAAATTTGTATTAACTCTCTCTTTACATGCTTCCCCATACATAACGGGTTTAAGGACTCACACTTTCACCTTCCTTACAGATCATTTCCTGTTTCCCAATATCGCAATTCATGAGATTGCACTCAAAAGTTCTCGAGGTGATTTCCTTAACGTCTACTTACCATTAGCATTAGCGGCCACCTCCTTGGCAGCAGCTGCTGCGGTCGCTGCGGGATTGCAATGCAAAATGTCCGACAGGGACAGCGAGGAGGCGATCAATTGGCGTTTCTCTTCGAAATTTAAATAATCCATGGAATTGCTGCGCTGCGGCGTTACGGTGATTGTTACCGACTTCTGCATTTTGGCCACAACGCACAATTGCTGCTGTTGCTGCAAATTCAATTCGGCCGAGTGGTGACCGTCGTCGTTGTCGCCGTCGCTCACGACAATGGAATGCGGTGTGTGGGCCAGCTCTTGAGCCTGGTAGTGATTGATAAACTGGAATGGCTGCTGTTGCTGTTGCTGCTGTTTATGCGAATCAACCAGATTATTGGCAGCCACCGCTGCCGAATATGAGGGTGGCGAATTAATCAACGAATTTTGCGAGGTGACACCACCTGCTCCGGCTGCGGACAGTTGATAACAGTTTTCATTGTTGATGGCCGCAACGAGTGTGGCCAAATTATTGCGACTATTGGTGATGATATGTTGCTGTTGAGATTGTTGTTGTTGTTGTTGTTGGAGCTGTGAGGGTGGCGATTGTGACAATTGCTGTTGCTGTTGCTGGAATTTATGCTGCTTCTGCAGTTGTTGCAACAATTGCTGTTGCTGATGCTGATATTGTGGAGGCGGTATGAAGTTCTGTTGTTGCTGCTGCTGCTGTTGTTGTTGTTGTTGTTGTTGTTGTTGTTGTTGTTGCTGGTGATGTTGCAATTGTGGCGACTGGGGTTGGAAGCTGGATTGAGCACTCAACTTATTACTGCGCATCGACATAGCTTGACTTTTTTTATTACCCACAACAGGAGGTTGGCGACAGGCGTTAGAAGGCAATAATTGATTATTTCTTTTTTCTTTGTTCTTTTTGTTATTTAAAATGAACGCCCTCGCCTTTGAGTGAGGCGTAAATTGGGGTAATTTTGTTACTCAATTTACAATCGTAATCGATGCGTCAATGGCGATAATGTTTGCGTTGATGCCGTTGGACACGCACGCAACACAAAAGGATACTCGCACGCTATGTGCGCGTTTGTGGTGCAGGCGAAAATCACTTGTGGGCTCCAATGTGGGCGTACACATATCACGTGACACAACACTTGAACATTTTTTTATATTTTGAGTAACTAACGTACAAATATTTGGGACAAGGCGTTACTTTTGTACATTTGTTGAATTGTCGTTGTGGTTTTTGGGAAACTTGAATGAAACATGCAACATTCACTCCATTTGGGGTTGAGAAACATTTACAATGTAATTAAATTGTATTTTCAAAATATTATGAAACTTTGGCTAGAATTAATAATTTTTATTATGGCAGCAACTGTGGAATAAAATTATTATTTTACTTTTTCACTATTTTTTTTTTACTTCTAAACACTTGGAAAATTGTTATATATTATTTACAATTGTAGAGATTGTGGAGACTTTGTTCAATCTGTTGGCATACAATTCATGAAAATATCCTTTCGTTGGAAACATCTGCTCGGTCGGTTAAGCGCGTAAGTAGGACGGACCGCTGGGATTCGTAGTAAAAAAAAAATAAATAAACTAACCGATCTTCATCCAAGTCTTAGACTGACAACGATAATGGATTTTACTCCACTTAAAGAGATCAGGCCTTGGCTGAAGAGTCGTACCATAATATTCAAATGATAGTTAAGTAATAAAAAATTAAAGCGATTTAATTCCTGTGGTTCTGAAATCAAAGTTCTCTCCCCTTCTTCATAATATTTCACATGACAATGTCACATAGTTAGACAAACCCTAGCATTCAATCGTAAGGGATGTTGTCTTAAGGTGAATCGCGCATATGCTAATTTTACTCTAGACTCTGCGACTATGGCTGAACAAGTACTAACAACTAACTTTTGTTACGCACATTTCCACAAACCTAAAAACTTCACTGTTGGCAACTCATTTCTCGAGTGAGGCAAGTCACAAGTGACATTTGCACCTGAAGAAAAAAAATTAACAAAGGACAAAAAAAAATCTGAAAAAACATCAACAAAAATACAACATAACAACACAAAAGAAAACAAAAAAAAATGACAGCTACTAACTATAATGACATGTCAAAAGCCAGACAACACATTCAAATATTCCACACACTTGACAGGTGAAGTGGATGCAAGATAAGGTTACCCTTTTCAGAGAGTCTGCTCCAGCTCGAATAAATTTAATCTAAGTTTGTAATTTAATGTCGCAATTTCTTAAGCAACTTCTTCTTCACCAAAATACAAACAAAAGCACATTTCAGCGTTAATTCATTTTTAATTCAATTTAAATGGAATTGCTGCAAGTAAACAAAAAAGTTTGTTGGCAAAACGTGTTGCATCCCAACCGCAGCACCAGCATTGGTAACAGTAACAGCTAAAGTTGCAAGTGTTTTCGCTGCACTTAAAGGCTTTTTGTGTTGCCCAACTAAAATTGTTTCAAGGAAAGTAGAAATGGCAGCAAAAGAATTTGTTTTTATTTTATTTTAATTTTTTTTTTGGGGGGAAAAAATATTTAATTATGCAAAAAGTATTCGTGTTTGAGAATAATTGCCCTTTTCTGGTGTAGGAGAAAAAAAATGTGTTGACTTGCTGAAATCAAGAACCAAACCAAAAAAAAAAAACAAATTTCTCATGTTTTGCAGGCAAGGTCTTAAAAAAAAATCAACTGAATTAAATTTTTGTTCATAATTAAAATGGAAATTTTGTTGGTTCAACTAATTAAAAAATTAGCATAGTTCCGGTAGGTGGTAAAGCGAGAAAAGGTACGTAAGCCAAACACAGCTACTGTGAAAAACCCCAGACAAGCAAATGTGTTTTGGAAAGCAAATTTTCGTTGGGGGAATCAGCTGCATTGAGATGGAAAAAATAGCTTTAAAGTGATTAAAAGAATATTTTTTTTTTTCTGCTCCATGGTTTTGAATTCTAGTAACATCAGGTGGTTTTGTTTCGCCAAAAACCACAAAACAAGTGTGTACCCATTTTCTGTCGTGCAGTGCATTTTGGCAGCTCTCTCAACTGGCATATGTGTTTCAAATGTAACTTCTCTTGAATGTTTCTTATTCTCAAATTTTCTTCTAATTTACTTAAGCTTTAAGCTTCAACCACAAACATGCCAATGTATCGTACGTTTTAATAAAATTCTTGACCCCAAATGAATGTCGAATAGCTTTGACATTTCATATTCATACACGCACACACATTTCATATTCACGCACACAAACAAAATCTCGCATTCACACGCATTTCAAGTGCCATCGAGCAAAACGTTTTCAATTTATACGATGGAAATTAACTGAGAAGTGCATCTCATATATGAATGTACCGCAGACGGGGAAGCAACAACCGAAGGCCCAACAACCAAAAAAAAACCCCCAATTGAAGAACAAAAAGCGTTGAAAATAAAAACCACTTGCCAGCCCCCAGAAATGACACTTGAAGAGAAACGCAATTGAGCAGAAGGAACCATTGTTGGGCTTGTCATGTCTTCAATGCAAGCGAAGGCATCATCTTCAGTCACATCAGCCGTCAACATAATATTCAATTCAATGAGGCAGACATCAAGTGGAGCAAACAAGAAAAACAAAAAATTATTATTTGTTGATGCTGTTTTATTTTTGTTCCATTTCAATTTATATGCAATCTTCTGAAGAATCCTTCAGCATACGAGTTGGTAAATCAGTGGAAGAAATTAATGAAGAATTCGCCAGACAGCAATTATGTAAATTTAAGGGATGCAATTGACAGTCCTCATATCAGCGCATGATGAAGAAGTAATGACGCGCAGAATTCCTTTTAAATGTTAAATTTAACTGAAGAAAACAACAACAACAACATCGTATGATATATCCTTGAAAAGTGTATTCCTCTCGTTTGGGTACCTTCGTTTTGTGTAAATGACGCGGACCTTATTTTGTCTGTCTGTCACGTCTCTCTGTCCTTCGGACAGTCTTAAAATCCTTTTGTGAATTCTAATTGGACACATGCTTTGGATTTTTATAGTGTGAGCGAAGCGCACGTGTGCACCTTGTGCACATATACATACACTGGGACAAGCGTTCACACTCACACACCTGACTGCTGTGGCTCAAAGAAGGATCTCGCTTGAAAACAGGATTTACGAATTTTTTGTCCATTCAACTCACGTTTGATTTGTTTTCTGGTGGAAGCAAAGTTAATGTTTGTATTTGAAATTAGTGAAGAAATAGTTGACTGCTTTTCTTTTCGCAGACTTTAATACCATTTTAGCTCATTTAATACCATTTTCAAAGTATATTAAACAGCAGCAGTGCAAAAAATCACATGAAGAAATAAATACAAAAAAATTGCAGTAATCCAATTAATTATTTACGAATTTTTTAATCAGAAAAAGAAAATTAATTGTAAATAAATTCGTTGAATATTTATAATAAAAGACTACAAAAATCATGATAGCAGGTGAAAAATTTGTTCAATGAATATTAAATCCACAAACCTTTTTTCGAAATTCGAAAACTGAGAAACGGAAAAATTGGAAATGTTTGAAAAAATTCGAAGATTGATTCGCATTTATTATACCCCCACACACTACTGTGGGAGCGTATATTCACTTTGACACAACGTTTGAAACGCGCATAAGGAGGCGTGTCCGGTATAGAAAAGTATATATATTCTTGATCAGCATCACCTCCTGAGTCGATTTAGTCCGTCTGTCTGTCATCCGTCTGTCTGACAATTTTGGAGATATCGACTTGAAACTTTGGGTACTCCTCTAAACTCAGAGCAAGTTCGAGAATCAGCCAATTGGGACAAAAAGTTGGCGGGGTTCCCATACAAACCGACAAAAAAACAAAATATTTGTATTAAATAAAAAAAAAAAAGTTTTGTAACCTATTTTTGACATGGTCCGAGGTTCCAAAATCACATATAAATACGGTCTTGAGACCAACATTTAGTTTTGCTGGATTTGATTGAAATTTTTAGAAACGAATTTTGGACAAGGTCGGAGGTTCTAAAACCACATATGAATGAGGCAAAATAGCGTCCTGAGACCAACATTTTTTATATTTGAGGTAATTCCAAAGGGGTCATATTGTGTGGGGGTGTTTCAGCTTCGGCATAGCCAAAGATAGTCAGTTCACAGATTTCTGTAATATTAAAGAATTTTATAGCCATAAAAAGGATTGTGATGTAGCTGAGAAAATCGGACTTCGGATTCGTCATCAGCGACCCCGTACTAGTTAGTAAATGAACTTGTCTCTCATTCGAATGGGGTTCAATAGACCTTTCCAATGGTATTAAAGTTAATACTCTTATTCTCTAAATTTCGGATGTCATTAAAAATTAATCAAAAAGCCTCTTCCTAACTACCTGGCAGCCACTGTATATAAAAATTTCAAAAACATCCGAATTTTAACGGCGAATGGAAGAAGCTTTCTCCTGGTAAACTGTCGCAAAATGCGGTCTTCGCAGAAAAGGGCTTTTATGATTTCTTTGAGTGTTGAACTCGATACCTTCCAATCTTAAAATCAAAAAATAATATAAATTAAAAGCAAACCTAACAAAAAATATTTTATTTAAGAAAAACAAAAATTTGTAAATGTATTTTACATTAAAAACTAAATTAAATTAATTTTTTTTTGGAGATAAAATTTAAAAAATTTTAACAAAATTCTTTTTTAAATTCTTGAATTTTTATTTATAATTTCGGTTGCAAATAAAAGTAATCAGTGACAGCCTAATTAGCCTAAATACTTTTACCAACACCGAAAATTTAATGCAAAGACTATTTATAAATCTATCAAATTAACAACTAATTGAAATTAATGACTAAATTAGCTTAGTACTTAATCAAATGAGAACCAATTCGAATCCCTTGGAGCAAAATATTTTATTGATTTTTCCACCACTTCATGTGAGAATATTTTCGCAGAACACTAAATGGCCGAAGGATATTTTTCCCAAAATTTGCAAGCGAAAAAATATCCAATTTGATTGGAAAGCATTTAAAAGAAAGCCACTTTACAAAAATATGCCAAAAGCATCAAAAAAAACAATTTTAAATACCAATTCTTGTTAAATCAAACCAAAAACAAAAAAGTGGGTACCAGAAACGCTCAACTGAAAAACAATTTCACAATGAACATCCTACGAATTGTGGGCAATATCTGGCGCCTACATGCTGTTGTCATAAATGTCAACTCATCAACAATGTAATCGTAAAAACGTGGCAACGCGTCTTAAATAGGCGACTAGGCTGATGGGACACATTTTTTTACGCACACATGACATGCTTTTTGCTTTCTGAATGAAATGCAAACAAAAAAATTAAAAATAAAGCTCTACATTTTTTTACACTTCCCCTATGAATGTATGAATACTTACATACATAAAAAAACAAAAACAAATGGAGCACACACAATATATGCCCACAGGGCAGGGCACACGCAGGCCGTTGTTGCCTTCTCGGTACTTGTTAAGTACTTTTATTAAAAAAAAAACAAAAATTGTGCACATTTAATACCAGCTTGGCGTAGAAGAAGACATGTGCTGGTTTGAGTGTGGAGAGTGTGGCGGCGCCCATTGTTGGAAAAAACAAAAAATTATTTAAATGGAAAAAAATTAAAAACAGAACAGTTGCCACAATTCCCCACTCAACATTAGCTAACAAACAACAAAAAAAAAACAACAGCGAGTTTGTTTGCGCATAATATCATAATTGTGCATATTGCCCCCCCCCCCCCCCTCCCGTCCTCCTCTTCTCTACCCTGTTGCTTTTTGCTCATTACGTTTGTACGAGTTTTTCTTCTGATTATGCTATTAGTTAAGCAGTCAGTAGCGCACCGTACCGAACTCAACTGAACTAAGCAACGAACGACCAAGCGACCGACCGACCGGCTGCCAACTACAATAGTGTACCAACAACATAATTCAGCATTAGTAAATAGAGGGAGACAGCATTATGGTTAATTGTATTGGCGGGAAAAAAAATGTAAGCGCAAAAAAAGAAGAGTAAAGGCAAGAAAAAAAACAAAGAAAAACAGTTCAATGAACTTCACAGTTCAGTAGAGTCCGTCAGTCCGTCGACTGATTACGCCGTTTCTTTCTTTGGTTGATAGAATGAGTAGCGTCGCGGTGGCTCTATGGTCAGCTTAATAGAAAATCAACGTCCACCAAAGCCACCCATTGACCAACTTACCACAACTTTCAGCCTACAACGGCGGCCAGAACAGAATAAGCTCAACAACAATAAAAATAAACAACAACAAAAATGCAAACAAAAGAAAATAGTTTGCGCGCGCTGAAAAAAAAAGCATTAATAACCGCTAATACGATTTGTGGCCCAAAAGAACTGGAGTATAAGAATGGAAAAATGGTTCCAAGTTGGTGGATTTGTGGTATGGCACAGCAGATGTTGCCAACTAAATGCAAAGAAAGTAGGTAATTTTTAAGTACCAAAATTTACAAATTAATAAAGTCTTCCGAAATTTAAGATTACCAGGTCTGTGATATCTGATGACTAATTGCTGGGCTCCAGCTCTAGTTGAGTTTAAATTATTTTATAAACTGAAATTTGTACAACGTATTTGCGTTAGCTATTTCAAAATTTGTCAGATTTATCGTCAACAACTCATTCTAAAAAATTAAACTTTTTTTCACAAAAAAAAAAAAATTTTTTATTTTATTTGTTTTTATTTTTTTATTAAAAACTTTATTTGCTTTAAATACATTTTTATCACTTAAAACTGTTAAGTTCTAAAATATTTTTGAAAACCTTTGGTAGGGGAAAATGGGGTAATACGGGACATGGTGTAATGTGGGAAATCGCAATTTAAAGAAATTATGGTTCATGTTAAGGAAAAATAGCTTCTGTTGCTTAGTACTTTTTCACAAAATTTAAGACGTTTTTTTATGCAGAGGTTGGTATAATAAGTGGGCATTTTTCACTATTCAAAGAAAATAGTGGGAAACATTTCTTGGGTCAAAGTGGGAAATGTCAAGTGCTTTGTTGTAATTTTAGTGCAGAGAAGGTGTTATCATGTTTTATTTCAGATTATACGGAGGAAAAGTAATTGGATTGATTATATAACTTTTTTGCATTGGTTTTTTTTTTAAATATTTTTTTATCCGTTTTTAGCGCTTAATAAACATGAACATTTATAGAACATCAATATGCATCGAATTCTTGCATTTAATTCGATCCACAAGATAACATTCATGTGTGACATCAAAAGGGCTACGTTTTCATTTAACCATATTGACCATACCAATCTTGGCAGTTTAGATTTTTCCGTTTTTTTGGCTCTACTGAAAAAAAAACGAAAAACAGACATAAGATGTTTTCGCTAACGGGTAGAGATATTTACTTGGTTTTTGGTTGCATTTTCCACTTTTTCCACTTCGTTTTAACCCTTTTCAAGAAATCGAAAAACGATGTGTTTCGGAAATCACTCAAAAATGTTATTAAAAGCCAAATAGGTTGTATTCGGTTGATGCATAAAGTTAGCTAATGAAGCAGTCTATGGAATAGACCCTTCCAAAGAATTAAAAAGCAATCTCTAGGAATTTATTTGACGCTAGATCAAAGTGTGTCCTATGATACCCCAGCTTCCGCTACAATTGGAAACTTAAACAAACGAACTAGTCATTCAAGAGATTTTTCCCATGCAATTCAAATATCGAAAAGGATCGAGGGTTTCTACTCCTCTTCTTTTTTTCCATAATACCTATTTTTTAAAAAGGTCCTAATTCATTTTTTATTCAATAATGCCTTCGACAAAGTATTAGCATAGACCAAAAAAGTAAATCCGACCCAAAAAAGGAATTCTCAGAATACCGATTGAATTCCTCTCTTCATCAATCAGAAATCTCTTATGGAATTTGGATGATTTTATTGGCAACTCAAATACGTCATAATCGGCTACTTCAAATGAATATTTCATCCAATTTCGTAAATAAACATGACTTGCTGAAAATAGTGAATCAAAAAAGCTTGTCCACAAATGCAAACTCATGAAACTGAAATCAGCAAAAAAAAACCAAAATAAAAACCTGATATCAACCCTGACGAAATAGCGAACTTCGGCTGGCCGGCGCTTAACCCACTCAGAGGAACAGGCATAATTTTGCACATTTGCACAAAATCAACAAACGACATAAACAAAATATCACGAAGAATCATAAAGACTTCAGCAAATACACACCAAAATAAAGAGGCAAAAAACCAAACAAAAAGAATATGAAATGCAGACAAACATGAGATGCCAATAAACCAATTTACAATGCCGACCGAGCGCACTTCAGGATACAAAAATAAAAACTCATGTTGCACGCCTCGAGCACAAAAGGAACGAATGGACGAAGGAACGTATAAACAAAATGGGAAATAATGGGTAAAATCAACTATGGTGGATAGCAAGAAGGAACAAAAATATGCACGAGTGTACCAAGAAAAAAAAAAGTTTTAAAAAAAACCAAGACAAGAAACGCCGACAATGTCGAAACGTCGCTCCAAGATGCGTTATGACGCAGCCACATTGCAAAGTCCAACGACATTCACGATGACACCAACTGGCGCGGCGGCAACTAACTCCACCACCACGTCAATCCCTCTCAAGCGGGAAGTGGAGAAAATTTTAAATTCAATTTTCGTACTCTACACAATGATGTGTGTGTTTTGTGTAGTTGATGTTGTTGTTGCTGTTGTTGTTGTTTGGTATATGTACGACTGGGTGGCTTTGGAGCGACGCACACAAATTATAAGAGGCGGTGGAGGAGGTAGTCAGGAAGAGGATATAAAATTATTGCTTAGAGTTGGAATGCGCGCACTCGGTATGTACCATCGTCATCTTCATGGGCGGAATGGTAATGTATATAGATTTTTTTTTCAATTTTTAAGCCCCGTCTGTCTAGACTAGTGGAGTGAACAGAAATAACAGAGCAGCAAACAAGAGAAACAACAACTACAACAATAGCAACAGCAAGAGCCATCACAAAAATAAGGGAGTGTTGTTGTACATAGTCCAGACCAAATGCCCGAATGCAGTCGAAAGTTCTATCACAGTGGTGGATACTCTACGTTAGTCGCACCAAGTGGAACAGGGTGAGTTTCTAAGCGGATTTTATAGGATTACAAATTACAATAATGAAGAATTTAGAGAAGAGTCATTCGTGGGTGGTCAGCATTTTTAGCGGGTGGGTGAGTGTATCACCATTCACCGAGGGAAAAGAAGGGTTAATGTAAATTTGTGTTGTTTGTAAAGTTTTTTTTTAAATTTTTTGAAGTGTACAATTTTTTTTTAAAAAATTGGTTTTATTTTTTTTTTTTACCAATTAAATAAGAAATTTTTTTAAGCTAAGAACGTATTAGAAAATATTTATGATTTTTTAAATTTTAGGGTCGCAATAACTCTATAACACCCAGTATTTTTCTTTGAATACCCAAGTATCACTGATAGTAGTGTAGTAGTCGTAATATTGTTTTAAAAATATTGAATATTCTAAAAATACAATATTTAATTGATATTACAACAAAAAAAAATACATAAAAAAAGAAAATAAAAAATTGCAACTCTGAAAGTCAATCTGCTCCACAACATTGGGTCAAATGTCGAACAAAAATTAAAAAACTATTTTCTACAATATTTTTAATTATTTAGGTAAGTACTCATTTAAGTACCAAAACAGATAATTTCCTACTCAAAAAAATTATATTTTCCTCCAAATGTGGTCTACCTCCTATACACACTTAAAAACGTATAAACTTTTGCTGAAAAAAAAATATTCCATTCAATGTATCATCAAAGAAAAAGTATTTTCAGAATAACACGATGCCAACAGCTGTTTCTTGGTTTTTTCCACTTTTTATTTTTACTTTTTTTTTCACTTTCTTCCAAATGATATGAAATTAGCAAATAAAAATGTTTGCATTTATTAAAATAAGATTAAAAAAAATATCTTTTTTTCTACTTATACACAAAGTACATTTTTTTTTGGTTATCACGAGATTCCATGCCATACGAATGGTATACGAATGGTAGTAAGTAGTAAACGGTATTGGTGTTTTTTCACTATTTCTGCTCTACGAAATACTCATATTTCGTGTGGCTCGCTGCTGCATACATACAAACTCCGCAAAATTCTGCTCACTTATACACCGGGACAAAAGGCACTTCTCCCGTGAGACACCTGTACTGGGGCATGGAGATAATGCCTTTGTGTGGGTAAATGGAAAAAATTCAATGCACTTTTCTCAAAAACCCAACCAAACAGACATTCACTTGGGCTGAGGGCAGGCCAACCCGACCAGACCAGACAGCCAGAGCAGAGTAGAGTGGATAAACCGGATTTTTTTGTTGTCAAGAATTTTTTATAAACGAAAAATTATGAAAAAAACAAAAGTAAGGAGTATACACGACGTTTCGGTGGAGGGTTTTGAAGCGAATATGAATTTTGAATGGGTTTTTGAAAATTTTTTTATTTTTTTTTATGTAGTTTGTTTTAATTTTGTTGTAAAAACTAAAACGTAACAAATACACTTTTGACATTTACCATAAAATGTATATTTTTTTGTGTATTTTTTTCGCCTTCTTATTCGCAAGCGCAACACTTTTTCCCATTGTTTGGGCGCGCACGCATTTTCATTCAATTCAATTTGAATTTTTGTTTAATTTGCACATTCATTTATTTTTAACCTTTTCTTTCGGTTTTTGGGTGAGAAATTTTAGTGGACATCATAAATTAATTTATTTTTTTAATTTATTGATATAGAAACGCTTGGCGTTTTGGGGAGCCTCATGACAGACAAAAAATCGTCAACAAACGCGCCGCACTACAAACATAAAACACCCAGCCAGACGCGACGACAAACGAGTATCTACTAAAGTGATGCCAAATTAGTGATTGTTGGTGAGCGGCGCGCAACTTGGCTCATTGCACATGTGTTTGTTTGTAAACAGTTGGTGTTCATTGGGTTCTCGGAGAGTGTCAGAGGGTTTGACAGGTTTTTGGTTGAGTGGCTATTATATATCGCATGCGAGTTTGAAATTATTTAATGAGCAGCATTGCCATACGCTAATGTTAGTAAAGGAATTAAATGTTTTAGTAAATTTTTAATTTTTAATATGACTATGCAAGGCCCTGGAAACACCTATTGAGAGCAACCTCAACCAAAAATCATATTCTTTTTAGTTTAATTAGCATTTGTAGTCACTTTATGTCTTGAGTGCACTGAACGAAATAATTATCAATCAGGTTACTAACCCGGTAAGAACAATACAGGTTATATGACCGATCTTATAACCCAAATCCCTACTTATCAGAAAAATTGTATTTTAATTCATGAAGACGTTTCTGTTAGACTGTGAGTAAAACTAGGACTAACCTAACTGAATCAGATCTTGTATCACTTTCTTACACACGAATAGCATATATTATCAAAGTGTATTTCACTCGCTTGCTCATGTTACAAATAACCACACTTGGTTACTTTCGTCACGTTGAAGAAATTGGTACTCGGTGAATATATAACTATATTTTATACTTATTTATCAGCGCAACTAGCGCAGAATACTGCATATTGAACTAAGGAATCACTGCAATTGGTTACATATCGGTTTCGTACTTTTACTCCTAGGCAATAACGATGAATCTGAACTAGAAATGGAAAGTGGAGTTCATTGACTCATATTTATTTCCAAGAGATACAGATAGTGCTCAGAAAATACTGCAGTAGGTACCTATGTCATGTACACATCCCCTAGAGTTGGCTAATGGTGGTACATAGTAACAAATTGTTTTACCAAGTCAGTAAGCGGTTGATTATATCCGAACCTTATCTCTAATCATCATCTTCCAGCCATTTCGTTAAATTTTTTTTAAAATGTTGAACAAATCGCATTTGTTTCGTTGAAATCGATTTATTATTTTTTTTATTATCAATGTCTCAAGCAGCTGGCCAAACGTGACTAAATTGCCTGATAATGTACAAATGGGCAAACAAAATGTTTCCATTTTCTACATGTATCATCTCGAGGAATCTTATCACAAAACTTTCCCCCTGTAAAGTGAATTTTCCCATTGATGCTCTTTGACTGTCAGACAAATGAATGCCACAAAGCCAAGTTAATGCTACGCTTTAATCAAGGCAGTAAAGTTTTTAGCTATATGAGATTATGTACTTATACACATATGTAGCACATAGTTAGTTCCTCTGTGTGAATTCCTATGCCCGCAAGAACCACCCCTCCGTGGATGGCAGTCAGTTTTTCATGTCTTCAAGTGAACACATAGTAAAACTGCCACCCCCAAATGGGTCATTCGGGAAAAAGCGTACAAATGAAAAATCAATTCATTTTCGATTAAGAACATTTTTTACATATTTCATAAAGAAAACGCATATGTTGTAGCAGCAGTTGATGTAGGAAAAGTTGTTTGATACATAAATAGTAATACTGAGACAGAGGAACCAAAAAAACCTTAAGATATTTGCAATATTTACACAGAATTTACTATCTACTATTGCATCTATTTTTGGAATTTTGTGTTTATTTTCATTTCAGCAGGATGAGGAAATAAAACAACAACAAAACAGTTATGAAAATACCGGCTTCTGGAGTACACATGCCCAGAGAGAGTAATGAAAAATAAAAGCCAACGAATGCGTTAAGTGAAAGAATTTATGAGAAAGATTTGCTTTGAGTCAAAGAGAGAGCATATTAAAAACATAAACAACTGTCAAAAGTTCTCGCATGAAATATATTTATGTTTTATCTCATGATATACAAATAATCTAATGCCCTCCAAACTGTAAGCAAGTTATATTTTCAAACTGTAAACATTTGAAACTATTCACATTTTTTTTTTATTATTTGATTTATTTAATTTGTTAAAATTAAAAATTAAGGAAATCTGTATTAAAAAATTGTGTTTTATTTAAATTTGGGATTGGTGAAGGTTAGAAAAATACTTAATTTACACAGTACAACAATTTTGAGGTTTTCGGAAATCCCCGGAGTTTTACACATTTTGCCTAGTATTTAAAGGGCTGTTGATCACGAATATGCCCTCTATTTATTCGGGTAACCTCTAGTTTGGTCAAAAGTGTCCCTTTAAATCTGTATCCTTTATTAGTATGAAAATACCATAATTCCAGAAAAGGTTAAATTTTAGATAGCATTTATGTTCCATTACAAAAGGAATCAGGCAAATATAGCACTTCACAAAAGTTCGAAAATCTAAAAATTTTTTGTAATTTAAAGAAATTTTATAACCAAAACCAATGAAGTTATTAAGATGAAATTTTGTAATTTTTTGGTGAATACTTTGGTCTTAAAAATCTTTAAAGATATCAAAGGATAACATTTTCAAAGGACACTTTTGATTAAACTAAAGGTTGCCCGAGAAAACTGATTTCCGATCAGCTGCCCAGAAAATACTAGAAAAAATGTATGAAATCCTGCGGGTTTTTTTACTTTTGTACAGTGAAATTACACCGTTTAGTGTACTTGTGGAACCTTCGTCTTAAAATGTTAGCCAATTTTTTTGACCCCAAAAAGTATGCAACAAATTTTTAAAATCATATAAAAGGAGAAGGCCTTATGCTCCTGAAGGAGCTACAGGAATCAAAGAAGATATAAAAATTCGCGCTGATAATCAGCAAAGTCCAAGGCACATTGTGAGTTGCTCATATAACAATTTTAGAGATGATTTAAAATTTTTTGTTTTTTTTTATCGAAAAAAGGCAAGCACCCACTATTTCTTTTTTTCCGGGCCGAGCCGGGTAGCCGTTATCGGATCAGAGTTTTATGTATATTAGCATAATTTGAATCTTTATCGGAAATTTTTTTGGACACCTCTAGTGCTCATGGTCTACATTTAAAGTTCAGATATATATTAATTGGAACACATTTATGTCATTTTGAAGATTTATTATGTAGTCGTTCGATCGGACCGACCATGCCCCCTTTGTTTTGTTTTTTTATTTGCACTTTTGCACCAAATACTTCGATTTATAAAAATTTAAGCTCTACGTCCATACATTTCTTTACATAAAATGTATGGAGCATTGCCTGCAGCTTTTGTTTATAGGAAGCAGAGCCGTAGCGAAGAGTAGGGGTTTGGGGGTACACGCTCCATGGCACTTGACATTTTAAAATAATTTACTTGGCAAACAAAAGGAGGCTATTATTGTGAATTACCAAAGCCATGAGACAAGGCTCGTGGGTCTCTACAGCAAAATCGAAATTGTCAAATTACAAAAACACTTCACCTCCTCAACCTATGTCTTCTGCCTCAAGTGTCCGCAACACCCAGAACCAATTCACTAAACACAGCCTGACACAATATGATAGAGTGGGCGTCAATCGAACTGTCCGAAACGTATCAAAGTTCATATGGCCTTTTTGGGCGTGCAACTTTTTGTCAATGCCTGAAAGAGGTTATTCTGTGAAAGCGAATCGTTGCAAGTGCATTGAAATCCCAACCGGATACAAGGGAAAGGACAGCCAACTACTGTCATAAGGAAGGCATGCAAGAGGGCAGCAGTGTGTATGAATTTGCATGGGAGGATGTGTGGATGTGTGGTTTGGCATATTGAACGAAACATCGTATCGATAGACGAAGGCTAATTAGGAGCACTTTTGACATGTAGATGGAGAAATTTTGGCTGGTAAATTGGAGCATGTCAGTGAATTGGCAATTCGCATCAAAGAGTTTCACATTTTCGCGGGAATTATCTACGATTCATGTCTGGCTAAAATGCAGCAAAATGGCGGTAGCGGGGGCGTACAACGTTTTTCATAAATACCATTTAAATCCATAATGCTACCGACAACAGCACTACTCGACTGCAGTTAACAGCAACAACAACAACAGTCGTTACATCAACAATACTGAAATTTTCATAATAAATTTACGCCTTTTGTTGCTGACAGTCGAAGTGAACGAGTGCGCTCGCGAGAGACTATTTAGCAGTTAGTTGGCAACGCGACGATGGGCCCACAACTATTACATACAACAGCGATGGCAGTGAGTGTGTAGATGACGACAACGACGACGATTCCATGCCGTTGACAACTGAGGGTACTCAAGTAAGTGGCCATGAAAATGCTGATGACAGAAGCGTGTAACACGAATGGAGGCACACTCTGAATGCGCACAACTCACAACTTAAATAGGGCAAATATCACACCGAACACAGGCGAGGATTCAAGAAAATATATTTATTTTAAGTTTTTAAGCACAGACAGTTGTTGGCACCATTAGCGAAAAGTCCTGACGAAGACAAAGTCCTCATGCGATTCATCAGAGAGGCGAAAGTTTTAAGAACCTCCTCACACGCGCACACCAATTAGTTTTCAAAAGATTTGGGAGTTTTAGTTTGGCTGAAACAACTGATGGGAGAAGGATAGAAATTGAAAAATTGCCCGTAGAGCGGCGGCTGAGTGTTTTGGCATCGTGCAGAGCTTCAGTTACTTATTTACTCTTCCAAAGTCGACACACATTAAGTAGAAAACTCAAAAACAAACCGTTTGATAATGGCTAGAGTTGAACAATATTCAGTTTATGACTCAAATTGATAGGAAGAACTGGGCGTCCATATGTCGGTTTTTTTAGGAGTAAATACTGAGCTAAATACTGTGGAAAATGTCTGAATTGTCTGCTTCTGATCTATCAACTTCTAAGCTACCGAACCTTCAAATATATTATAGTCACTGTGAAGGTCCTTGGTCCATGTTGGATCTTCAAACCAATGTAATTATTGAATGTTGTCTATACATAATCGTCGAGATTGGTTTTAAAATAGGTTGCAGCGAGGGTCTATTTGCTTCGTGGTGCCGATGTATTGGGATGAGAAGATCTTGAAAGATAAACGTCCTTTCTGTGGAGATTTTTACTTAAAATCCGAAGTGCAATTTTTGGTATCGAAAAGTCTCGCTATCATAAGGGACCCTATTACCGAAATATAGCGAAGATAATATTTCTCCATAATATTTGTAAGCCATATACACACTCAGAAAACTACACATCCCAAAAACAAAGAAAAAGTTTCCTCAACAAAAATTTCTCTCGTTTGAATAAAAATTTCTCTGGTTTGAATAAATTTTCCTTGAAATGAGTAAAAATTTTCTCATTACTTGCAACCATAGTGATCAATTTGAAGATACCTTTTTCTTCAATGTTGGGAAATTTGAATTTATCAGTCGACGCGCAAAACATTTCAAAATTTCAAAATTAGTGAGGAAACGAATTCTGAAGTGGTTTATACTTTGATATACATATTAATGTATACAAAAACTACCAAATAAAAGTCTGTAATACAAATAAAAATGTATGACATATATAATATTATGGACCTAGTACATTTTAGTAGTATACTACTATAGTGGTAGAATTTGTAGTAGTAGTACTAGTTATTCTTGTATGAAAAAACAATGGTTTTAATAAAAAAAACATTTATAAATTGAAGAAATATTTCCTAAATTTATGGAAAAATTTCTTTCTTTCAGAGAATATTTTCTTTAAAACAAAGGCAAACATTTTCCGAAAATTATAGAAAATTTCTTCCTTTCATAGATTTTTTTCTCTAAAACAAAGAAAAAAGTTTCCTTAAATTAAAGAAATTTCTTCACTCAAATGATGAAAATTTTCTATGGCGAAAAATCAATCCCATTTTTCCTCAATTTGATAGCCGTTTTTCCTCAATCGAGATAAGTATTTCTCTGGGTGCACCTGGTACCTCTATATAAACTAGTAATAACACGAGATAATTTTTTTTAAAGTGGCAATACTACGGTCAACAGAAAATAGTCACGTGTGAACTACTACTATTTCGGGAATGGTTTGACCAATCTTTAGTTAGATATATTTTTCGAAGAGGGACCTTCAATCTAAAATCGTATGGCTACTGTACCATTTTTAGGTCATTTGGAACAAGCTCACCTTCCTAGAATAATGGTTCTTCAAGCCCCTCTAGAACTTCTTGAAATAAAGGATAACTACTTTTAAAAAAATTTGTTTTCGTTTTAGTTTCTTTTTTATTATTGTTTCATTGCAAAGTCTAATTATCACATAAATTCCCTATAAGTTTTCCTTGTTGCGCACTCTCTAACGCACCAAGTAGGAAGCGCCATAAGGATAAGCGGAGTAGGCGGCAGCGTACGGCGAAGCAGCGGCCACATATGGCGAGGCATATGAGGCGTAGTACGGAGAAGCATAGGCAGCCGAGTAGGGTGAGGCATAGGCAGCCGAGTAGGGTGAGGCATAGGCCGCAGTATATGGAGAAGCGGCCACCAAAGGCGATGAGTACGCCAATGGAGCCACAAGACCAGGCTTAGCAGCGGCAACGGCGAATACGGCCAGCAAGCACAGAGCGAACTAGAATTTTATTAGACAAAGGACATGGTTGGAAATAGTTTTTTCTTTTGTTCAATTTATGAAAAAATATAAAAACTTACGAATTTGAACATTTTGTTGGTGGATTTGAGAAGTTGTTTCTTTGTCAAATGAAATGAAACTGATAAACTAAGCCACAATTGCACCAACTATTTATACAAACAGATCTATGGCAACGACAGCAGTCATATCAAATGTAAAATTGAGTTTAAAGAATTTGTCAATGGAAAACGTTTCATAACCACAACACCTAACGAAAAAAAAACAACAAAATATAAAACAACCTTAAATTTACCAAATTTTTGGCAACGTGCATTGTTTTAATTATTGCGGAAGATTGTGGCCCGACCAATGTGTACTATTGTTGCTGTTGCTGCTGTGTGTGTACTCACGAAAATTAAGCCATAAGCCTACAAATTTATTAGTTTTCAATGAAAGCGAATCGATTTGTTGCTGTTGTTGTTGTTTCTGTTTAACCTCAGCCACTCGGCCGCCAGCCTCAGCGTACATTGTGCCAGAAACTCTGTTATGACCAAATAAATCGATTTTGTCACCTTGTTGTGCCAATTATGTCACTTCTTTTGCATTTTTTTTTGTATGTGCTGTTGTTTTGTGACTACTGTCACAACGCCACGAAAGGGTAAACACAACATTCTAAAGTGAAAACACAAACAAGAGAAATTTAAATCAAGATTTCATAATACATACACAGGCCCTTTGTGATTGTACGTCCGTCCGTCCGTCCGTCACCGAGTGACTGACTCAATTGCCCACCACCACCCAATCGATGTCTAGCAACTTGGCAGGCAAAAGTGTGCCTTGGTAACTGTGAGCATTTTTTGTTTGTATGAGCTGCTCTGAGGGAGGCCAGTCAGGTCTGCGATGACAGGCCACAATTATTTTTCGCATTTAATATGATTAAATTAATTACTTGGCTATTTCACAAGATGTCGACAATTATGATGGTGAAAGGATACAGTTGATTTTGATTCGAGGAAAAACCACAACACAAAGGGAAAAAAATGACGCAGAGAAATTTCCACAGAACCGAGATTAAAATTGAATTATTAAAGTTGATACCCAACAGATTTTGTATTCGATATTATTTTAATTAATTGCATGAAGGCATTTCTGTTTCTTTTAATTTTTAACCACGACTGTGTTTTCCTACACAATTTGCCATTCAATTGCAACTACCGAAATTCGGATACTGTACACAAGTTGAACTGACAATTTATTTAAATGTTTATTGACCTCCCAATGTGGTACGTGCCCAATGTATTACCAAGCCGAAGCTTTTAACATATGAGGAATACAATATGTACAATTCAAGTGAATATTTTTAGTATAAATGCTGGGACAATTGTGGAAATTGGTATCAGTTCAGTTTTACTAAACGCAAACAAGCCAAACTCCATTCAAAATGTTCAAATTCGTAAGTTTTTATATTTTTTCATAAATTGAACAAAAGAAAAAACTATTTCCAACCATGTCCTTTGTCTAATAAAATTTTAGTTCGCTCTGTGCTTGTTGGCCGTGTTCGCCGTTGCCGCTGCTAAGCCTGGTCTTGTGGCTCCATTGGCCTACTCTGCCTACTCAGCGCCTTTGGTGGCCTCTTCTCCGTATACTGCTGCATATGCCTCACCCTACTCAGCTGCCTATGCCTCACCCTACTCGGCTGCCTATGCTTCTCCGTACTACGCCTCATATGCCTCGCCATATGTGGCCGCTGCTTCGCCGTACGCTGCCGCCTACTCCGCTTATCCTTATGGCGCTTCCTACTTTGTGCGTTAAGGATGACTTTTTGATTTCTCCCTTGGAAGAAAGCTGCTGACCAATGCAAATGTGAATATGGTTCTTTGTTGAAATAATCGAAAAATAAAAAAAATCCGAACGAAATTTATTGCGTATGATTTGAATTTAATGGTGGAATTATGGGAATAGCTTTTTGTTTTAGTCTCCTTTGAAAATTATGAATATAAAAAACGGATTATTCCTGCAAGCATGAGTATTTTGTACCGAAATACAAGTTGTGATAAAAACTTAATTTGAAGATGTTCCTCTAATAACGTTTTAAGTGATAATTCGACCCAGAATTAGTAAGTAAAAAAAAATGTACCTAACATGTTGAAAGAGCCACAATTTTTCTAAACAAAAAAATTGCTGTTCTGGGGTTTTTTTAAGTGTATGTAGTAGACCAAAATGAACATAATGGGTATTTTATGTGATTCTTTATAATTGTAGCAAATCAGTCGATCAAAGACATTTAAAATGAAGGAACGGCTGGATCCAGAGTAGGCCTCTACTCATAGCTCGGGCAGCAGTATCGCCATCCAGACCAGGGTTCTCACTTCGACCCAATGCGGAAGTAAGTAGTAAAAATAGCTTTTGATGGTAGAACAATTGAAGAGATGGCAGTAGGTATGATTTTCTGCATAAAGTAACGTAAGTGTACCGAATTCCGGACACTGGTCGCCAGGCCAAATTAAATGCTATGGAAGATCCATTTAAAACATTCAAAATCAGGAACGAATATTTTTATCACATAGTCTCGGGTATTAACTTTTATTAAATATAAGTGTTTTTTCCAAATGGTTGAGGTTTCTAATGAAAATAAATAATTTTAACTCTTGCGAGCGAAACAAAAAAAATGCTCCCAATTCCGGCCACTTATTTCAGTTGTTCCGAATTCCGGCCACCTGCGCTCCTAATTCCGGCCAACCTGTTTTTCAAAGACAAATTAGGTTACAAAATGCTATTGATTTGCAAAATAATTAATTTTTTTAAACTATAATACTAAAAAAAATTAAATAAATAAAAAATAATTCATTATTAAACATTTGGTTTATTTATTTGGTTTTTAAAAATCATGCAGTGACTCGCAGAAGTATTTTGCATATTCTTTTCCATGTACAGTGAACAGAATCCATATTGGTATCATTGGAAAGGTCATTGGAAACATTACAACTGCTGCAATAAGCACTGAAACATTACAACAAAGCTACAATAAGCATTGAAATATTACAACAACAACAACATGTCACTGTATTAAAATAGTTGTGATATTGTTGTGATGTTTAAAAAGTACCAACAAAAAATAGTGCCCAAAATTAGTGAAGACACCTTTTCAAAAGTCACCAATTATACAGGAAAATGAAGAACAAATTGAACACTTTATATGAGAGAAATCGTAACTTTTAAACTTTATATCTCGGAAAGTAGATTTTTCCGACCAAATATGTTTGCAGATTCGGTTTTAGGACGTCAAAATACATAATACAAAAATAAAAGAGGGGCAAAAATCGAATGGGCCCTCAAGTACATTTAAGCCTAATCTGACACAGCTGCACCCTCCGCCACAATTGAGAGTATTCTTGTTGTTGCGTCCACTTTTCCCAAATTATTTTTGGAATCAATTAGTTAAAACTCATAAAAAAATAATGGACAAGAAATAGATGAAGTTATAAATTCGAAGTACCGGCCACTGGCCGGATTCCGGAGCTCTCCATTTTCACATTTTAGTGCAACCCAATTTCGGTCACTTTTATTTTGTCTATAAGTTATTAAACTTTATATTTACGATTAAAAAAACTATATGAAAGGCATAAAGAACTTAAATTTTGAAGCTTCTTCATGTAAAAGATCAATTAAAAACGCCATTGTAACTAAGTTTTATCATAGTATAAACTGCATTTTCTTAAGAAATTTACATAAGTATGTTAGAATTGAAAAGCTGATTGCATAAAATCTGTAACACATAGCCTATGACGGATTTAGGTCCTTGTGTACATGAATGTATAAACAATCAAATAAAAAAAGAAATAAATTCATATTGAGTAAAATATATTGTTTAGAAACATTAATGTGACAAGCTTGAAAACACCGAAGTTCCGGCCACTGGACGGAATTCGGAACACTTCACTTTTTAGTGGTACCCAATTCCGGCCACTTCTATTTTGTTAATAATTTATTGTATTTTATGTTTACAACTTAAAGTATTGTATTTTTGTGAGCTCAATAATACACGTATGCACTACATAAAAAAAAACTAACAGTTTCCTTTTTTTTCTTGTGGAAAACTTGATTTTAAATTTTTCTACTTTTTAGCATTTTGCACATTGAAATTCACTCAAAACGATAGTTTCGTGACAACGAAAATTCTTGTAATGATATCAAAAACAAATCTGTCAATGTTTTTTTGCAGAATGATGTGCAAAGGCGTGGTCTACCATAAGAAATTATTTGAAATTTCATTTTCGATGGATAAATTGTAAATATAGGCAAATAAGTAAAGTGGCCGGAATTAGGCACTATGACGGAATTCGGTACACTTACGTTACTAGAAATTCATGTTAGAGTAGTAGATTTGAAGAAATAGTACTAGGTCCAGTAAAAATTAATTTTGAAAGTAGTGGACCATTTTTGAGTGAGTAGTAGATTTTTTCGAAGTGTAAAATTCTGAAGTAAAAAATGCTCGTTTTAAGCAATTGTATAAAATACTTAGCTTTGTTACGCGAGAAATTTGTCAACACCGAAACCTTAACAATGATTCAAAGAAAAATGCAAGCTGTGAAAAAAATGCAACTTTAATTTTTCTTTGTGGAAAACTCCCAACGCTTAAGGATTCATAAATTCTGACCATTAAAGCTTGAAAATCATAGAACTTTTCATTTCCTTCTGACCGGTAACGACTTGAACATAATTCAAGACTACAACATCAAATCGATTGTCCAAAGTGCTATGGCTTCATGCAATACATGCAATACACCACACCGCACACCATGCACCGAAGCATTTCCAACCAACGAAAAGCTTAGAATTCCATGCACAGCCCCCTTCGTCGGAGGACAAGTCAATTGCCATCTTCGTGTTCTTCGCCAATTACCATCGACAAATCTACTTCATCTAGTGGGATTAGCGCACAAGTTGTGATGCGCGACGAGCTAGCAAAAGTGAGCAACTAATTGCCCTGCCGAACAATTGCAGCACCACACCGAGTCGCACACACTTGCATTGATTGGGTCGAACCCCAACCGAGCAGTTTGAAGTTAAAATGAGTCCTTCTTTGCACAGTAAATGTTAAGAAAAGAAAGTAGTTATAGCTAACAAGAAAATTGGAGACGGAATGCTGCAATATAGCCAAAAGCCGTTGTTAGTCCATTAAAATTCGACATTCTGCATTGGAAACAGCAAAGGTGTGGTGGCATTGCGTGTATATGTGTGTGTTACGTTGATGGCCGAGCATTCGTTGAACATGAAAAGCCATTTGAAAAGAATGCTTAATGACGTTGTCGTTGGTTCGCTGAAAGGCCCAGCACAATGGCCGTTCGTGCAAATCCTTTTCGCTGTTTCTGTACGCAGCGCGCTTCACTTCAATTTCCCCGCTTAATCCCATTGAATTTTCTTGCCACTTTCCATTTACCATTCCTGGACGAGTGGGGGATGCTGTCACTTATGGAACATTCGTACGCCCGGCAATTTTACAATCGGCGTGGGTGGTCGCTCCTACAGCTTTGTTCTCTTCAATTCATTTCTGTTCAGTTTCATTTTGGTTTGTTTGCTTCCGTTTGTTTCCGTTTTCGCCGTTATGCTTTTTGGCCGCTTTGATTTCGAATTTAAGCCATTTTAGTAATTGAAGGATATTCATGGCATTTATTGTGTAATATGTCCGCTACTCATTCGTGTTTTTCTTTCTTACTCCAGCTTCTTCTTTTCATTTCATTTCATTTCATTTCATTTTCTTGTAGAACATTTGGAATTACATTAAAAATGCGACCCGCCCTGCTTGAAAACGTTTTCCGCTTTGGGTCATTTTAATTTCCTTCTGAATTGGTGAAAGGTTTTAGGTCACTTGCCATAAATTTACTTTTGCTTAATCACTTGAGTATGGGACAAGAATAGAATTTCAAATTCAGTTGCAATACAAAAGATAGAAGAATTTTGGGAAAAACAAATTTTTATGATCTTTAAAAAAATAGTTATATTCTTACTGGCAGTCAAGCAGCACTCAAGGCAAAATTTCATTTCGATCCGGTCCATTTCCATTTCGTTTAATTTGTATTTTCATTCCACTCGCGATAATATTTCCAACTAAATAAAAAAAGGCGTCCAAGACAGACGAACGGACAGACCGACATCATTACACATTCAAAACCTATGTAACAAAAATTACGTAACAGAGCTTTATGGCAACCTCAAAATTTCTCTAAAGACATCGAAGTAATCTCTCCTTTCTCGCAACACTGTCATAAACAAAAGACAACAAAGATTTTTTTCACTATTATGGTCTTTAAACAAATAACACTACCCTGCAAAATTTTAACGTTTTGAGACTCCATAAACCAAACTTAACTTTTCGTAAAAAATCAAATTTTATCAAATTATATCTTTGGTTCCATGGAAAATTCTCTACAAAAAAATGTTTAAATAATTTTGCCCATTCGGTCAATAGATGAAAAACCAATCCGATGTTGGAACTTGTCTTTGAATTTTCTTATACAATTTCATACAATTCATCTTGTAGAATTGGGATTAAATATAAAAAAAATACCTTCCTACATAAAAAAAAATTAACATTAAAATATTGACACTGTTTCACGTTCTATTTTAGAACTGAGCAGCTTCAAAGCGATACCCGTTTCAAATCATAGCCATGCAGTTCTGGATTTTATTCCTCAGTGTAGATTTCGAGTTATTAATTAAGCTATTACGAGATTTGGGATTTGTGTTTAAAGTTTCTTTGTATGTAGTCGGTTAGTGCTATAATTTTCCTTTAAAATAAGCTGTAGGTTGTAAATTTGAGTCGTCTATTTCCATAGATATGAATATTTAAAAAAAAAAATACCATTTTGGATTATATAGTTTTTGGCTTAGACTCTAATTTGAAAAACTAGGTGAGATGGGCAAATTCTGTGGACGTTATCTTGTTTAGCATCCAAAAACCTTTAAGGAGCCATAGGTCTGCTTTGTGGAGTCAGTAAAATTAAAAGGACTTTGGGAAATCCTTTTAAAAATCCTTATGCAAAATTCTCTTATTTATACTGAAATTTTAAAAACTAGACGAGGCAGAGCAACTATGTGGGCGCCATCGTGTTGAGCATTGTGTTGAGCTCTTTGGAGTACCAAATTCTATTTCAGTGTAACTTAGAGAGCCGTTCATATATTAAAAAGAAAAAATCGTAAAAATATAAGTACTTAGTACACTCAAAGAATTAATATGTTTGGAGAGCGTTTGCTTCAAATGTACTACTTTTGAATACAAACTTAAACGAAAAAAAACAAACAAAAAAAGCGTGTATGTGCGGATCATATAAACCTTACGTCCCGTGTTCAAATCCTGTCTGAGTCGAAAATCTTTTTTTTTCGTTAATCAACGAAACATGTTTGTTGCAAACGAAACATGTTTGTCTAATTTTTTGTTTCTTACGAACGAAAAAATTCTTTGAGTGTAGCTTGTCTTGAAGATAAATGTTAGCACTAAATGATGACATAAATAGATTTGCTTAGAAAAGAATAGCTTATTTTTGATGAATTACGGAAGTGTGCCAATGTGGTCATATTTTGACACTTTTGACCTGAATTTCCCAAAAACCTGACTGAGAACGCCAGAAAAGTTAAGTTTGGTTTATGGAGTAAAATCTTGTTGGGTTGTGTAATTAGATACTTCAGCACTAATTACCATTGCAAATGTGCTCTGATTTCAAATCATTTTCATTAGTTTAATTACACAAACTACAAAAAAGCTTCCAAACATCCAGAAGCACTTTATTGAGTGATAAGCCCAACTCGATTCGTACGATTCTACTCAATTCCAACGATGAAGTTTAATTACGCCTGACCTTTCCCAGCCACCAGAACCACGAACATCACAATGCTCATACATGCGATATTTATTTATAGATTATAATTTATGTTGCATGACCAAAGGACAAACACAAATAAAAACCACAAGAGGAATAATTCATTTCCGAAAGAGAAAAGCGAAAACAGCCAAAAACAAAAAACAAAGAATTCCACCAAAAAGAATCGACAAATAGTTAGATGCCGCACATAACTGCACACATGTAGACGAAATAAAATGCCAATGCTGCTGAAAATACCCCAAAGCCTCAGCACACAACCCAATTATTAGTATTCCTCAAACGTAGACCCAACAACAACAGCAAGAACAACAACAACGTGTCATGGGCATCGCACGGCACAACTAAACTTACTATAATGAGCACTTAACGTGGCTATCAACAGAAAAACCGGGCATGAAGCATACAGTAGTTAGTAGCAGCATGAAAAATTTTATATGTGAAAAAAGATTCGGACGAAAATAAAATAATATAAAAGTTGGACACGCCGTGAGGTAATCAAACAGTTTCGTTTGTAGCAGCAAAGTCAGCACATCACCGAAAAAAAAAATGTTCAAATTCGTAAGCTAAACACTTCTTCTCGCCTTTTCAAAGGTAAAAATTTTAATTTTTCTTCACCCAAAACATAGTTTGCCTTGTGTTTGTTGGCCGTGCTTGCCGTGGCAGCTGCTAAGCCAGGTATTGTGGCGTCACCCTTCGCCTATTCGGCCTACTCATCGCCCTTGTTGGCTGCTTCGCCGTACACCCATGGCTTTGGGGCGGCCCCCTACTCAGCTGCCTATACCGCGGGCTATGCTTCGCCTTATTATGCCTCATACGGCTCATATGGCTCTCCTTATCTGGCCGCCTCACCTTACACGGCGGCCTACTCATCGTATCCTTACAGCTCGCTGCTGTTGAGACGTTAAGTGGATTTGGAGAATTGCGTCGCATCGCTTTGCTAAAGGATTATGGAGAACCCACAATGCTCACTTTTTATTGTTTTTATTGAAATCGAATGAAAAAAAATTAAATGAAAATTTACACACAAAAAAATTGTAAATTACAACCAAAACTGAATTGTTGTTGTATTTTTGGTATTCGGAACGATGGTTTGCCTCAATATTTGTTTTCCTTAATTGCTGCAATTTACTTAAGCAGCCGGTTCTTCTCTCACTTAGGATAAATGCGAAAATCCTTTTATCCCTTTCTTTGCACTCAGGAAGTATTTACGATGGTTTGGGTAAATCATGTAGTTGGGAGTGCGTGTGAAACATGTTCAAGTGTAAGCTGAAGTGGGCACACACACACTTACACACACTCAGACACACTGAAGTTTTGACATGCGAAGACGTCATATTGGCAGACCTTACTATTTTCTCAACTATTTCAACTCGACTATGAAAGATGCATAGTATTTTTCGTTTATAGAATTTATGAAATCCAATTTTCAGTTCTCAAGTCATCGGACAAATGTCCAATCTCAGCATCCAATGAGAGTGTCACAAACAGAAATCACTATTCGTAAATAAAATTTCAAAACTTTGATAAATGTTTTTGCTGGAAGTAACTTATTTCACATTGTCATTGCGACTTCGGAAAGCTCAATCAGTCAACAGGGCGTATGAAAAAAAAATTGTTAATGCAGTGGTGCAAGTCCACAATAAAATAATCATAATAAAACGATGACAGCTGTGTGTGTGCGTGCGTGTGTGTGCTGAGAGTTCTTTCAATTGACATTTGTCTACCCTCGAAACCAAACTCAGCCATCAAGCCGAACAAATACGAGTGTAATCAGCGTCAACGACATCCCTTTCCGGTGTAAGCACAAATGCGACATTTTGCATGATTGAATATTTGCGTTACTTTATTTACGTTACGGCAAAAAAGCAGCAGCAGCAACAGGAGCAGCAGAAGAACGTACGCAAAAAAAAAAGCAAACGTTAACAATAAATATAAATTATCACGTATTCACACCTGTTCGTGTATGTATATTGGGTGAGGGGTGGGAGTGTTGCCAGGTCGTCCTGCTTTCGTTCTGTTGACAACTCATAAATTATCGCAACGCTTAGACGAAAACTGGCGCTGTACTAACGAAATTTATGCGACGCCATTTGCCCAGTTCATGGAGCATCAATTTTTGCTTTTAGCGGTTTTTAATTTTCTTTAATGGAACCTTATAGTTTCAAGCAAAAATGAAGGAAAATACAAAATTTTACAAACAAAAAAAGACAAACGCTCGTAAAATTATTCATTTCTTGAGAGTAAAATGAAATAAAATTTTAAACTTGGCAAAGATTTACACCCCGTGCGGTTTCGCGGTGATGGCCATTTTTCCTTTATTTCATTTTCTTTTATTTCATTTCATTTGTTTACCAAAATCATCAATCTTCATTGAGATTTGGGCGAGCGCACTTTTAATTTGGTGGCACTTTATGCGCTTATGTGTTTCCATTTGCTGGTATTTGGTGTTGTTGTTCGTGCTTGTGCAGCTAACGAAACTGCCAAATTTGTGCGTGTCAGCAAATGTGCGGTCCATTTTATTAGCCCAACGATATAATGTGTGGCGTCGTTTGATGGAGCTCAGCACAAATGGCGCATGAAAATTTTATATGAAAAATAAAAACGCTTTGCAATGCAAAGCAAAAGCAAATAATACTATCGGGAGTCACTGTGGTACTTCGAGCAAATTACACTTAGCTCAACCATAAGTTTGTGTTGATTAGTAAATTAAAAAGAAATAATAACTATTTGGCGGTCAATTGACCGATCACCGCCAGTTTCCCTACATTTTTACACTCGGAAGGTATTGTGAAATTCTACGAAGTTTGTCAATGACGACTAAATAACCTTTCTTGGATAGAAAAGCAGTCTTTTGAGACCTAGAGATTATATCTCTCCGAATATATACATGCCAGTATAGCTCATCAGGCCAAAATGTGCAAAATCAAAAATGCTGTTGTGTGTCTCAAGGGAGTATCAGAGGCAAAAGCGGGTGGGGGAGGTTTTTGATACCGTAAAAGTTGTACCCTTGACACCCTCTTAAGTTCACATAGAACCTTGTGATATTTCAATGTGAGCAGCGTTATTGCTATTGAAATATTGACCTGATAACGAAATACACCCTTAAGTTTTAAATTTTTGAATTTTTCATATTTCGGGCGTGGGGTATTTTTTTTTAACTGCGGAACAGTGTTATTACCTTCTTAAAAACCTTTAACTTCCTATAGTTTCCCCCCATGACTGCGACCATACACATTTTCATAAACGTATGGAAAACGACAATATATCCAATAGAGGATCTGCCAAGTGTGTGCAAATGTAGAAAAACAACCAGCAAATGTCAAACAGCAAACGGAAATGCACCACCGATATCAAACAGCAGCTGGTTAGTTGTCTGTACACAGAAAAAGGTACATCATGTCACTCGCGGCGTATGAGTAACGTTTTTTGCATTATTACATTATTACAAAAGAAGTGGAACGGAAAATGTCAACCGCAGCATATCGTCGTATACATAGCGGATGTAACCAAAGCGAATGTGTGGCATTTGCCATGCATGTACCTATGGCAAATGGTATTTTTATAAATATTTACTAGCAGAGACTACATATTTGTATAAAAACATTTTCGTTTGGTTTGGCTTCAACCAATTCGAAAATTATGCAATACCGTGGCAACTGCCTGGCATACTTTAAGGCGACACAGTCATTTTAATATCAAAATACCATAAGCAGAGAATCAAACACACACACACACACACAACTTATCTTTTAAGTGCACCAAATTGCATTTTGCATACTTCTGCTGCCACCACACACATTCAAAATTATGGCATGGCAATGGAAAATACGAACTGACAGTAAACGCTGCTGCACATGGTTATTTGCATATTTTTGGAAAAACTTATTTCATTTATTTTTTTTTTTTTTGCAAGGGTAAATGTGTGGGAAAGAATAATTTTTGGGTGTTTTTTTTTGTTTTTATTTTTTAGTTTCCTTTTGCCAGATCTTTTGAGACTTTAATCAAATTGGGGATTTTTCTCTTGTTGTTGGTGTGGAAAAAAAAAGCGAAACTTTTCATAAATCAGTTTTAAAAAGGATTACACACTTCGCTTTATAAATTACATGCAAAGAGGAAACTTAGATTGGCTCGGGCTACGTTTATGTTCATTGTGTGATATTCTGATTCAACATCAATGATTAATACATACAAACTTTGAAATGTCAGCGCTGAAAGGTTATCAAAAGTTGTGCAAAATTCATGGTTTGAAAGACAAGATACACTTCAAGGTATTTGAAAGCGTTTTCCCAATTGGCATTTCATGAATTCTTAAGGAAGAACCCACGCGCAGGCTTAACTGAAAAGCATAAATTGTGTGTACCAAAGCGTGGCTGTTGGTTTACAAAAACCCACACACAAAAACACACGCAGATGCGAGAGCACAATGCAAATAATAGCTACTTACAAAAACCTTAGGATATAAAGGAAAACTTGTATCGTTCATTGTCATGGCTCGTCCATCAATGTCACAGACTTACCTGCAAGCAAAAGAGAAAGAAATTGTATGTATGAATAAAATATTATATTGCATGGATGCGTGTATGGAAGCATAAACAATGTAAATATAAATATTTAATAATAAATATAATAAAATAATTGATAAATTTCCGTAGACTCTGAAAGTCAAGAGAATTAAGTGGGAATGCATTGTTCAATGGGTAACTATCATTTGCTATTATTGAGGAGATTCATAAATCATTTATTATTTTTATTTGTCATTCGTATAAACCTTCAATGGAGTCACAGAAGCGACTGTACCCAAGAAAGACAAAACATCCTATTGTAGTAATCTCAGAACTTTAAAGGTATCTGCAATGTAGCACAGACCTCCGAGAGGAAACTATTATAGAAACATTAACCTCTTAGCCTAACCTAGCATTATCCTTTTATACTTTTCATTAGCTGAACTCAAATGCACATTTTTCCATGACACATATTCTATTTCTTACTGCAAATTCGTATATTTTCACCCTACTGCATTGCAAAACTTAATGAGTGCAAGCGAAAGTTTCACAATTTTGTTTGTGTGTTGTTCTTCTTGAAAGCATTTCAACAAGATTTAACTTGTGAAAAATGTTTCACAAATACTTGCTGACAAGCTATTTACGCACTTACACCGGTTGTGGAATGTCAGTAAAACACATTTTAATGACAGGATGTTGTTGGTTGGAACTGGAGTTCATATCTAGACTTTAGCTCATAAGAAATATTTTGCAGTGTTTTTTTTTTTCAAATTATGAGAACTTCTTAGAGACATTAAAATACATTTTCTTGATTCCTGTCACTTGGGCTCTTATTCGAGTAATCGAATGTCAAAATTAATCGGATTGGCTTCGACTATTAATATTCGGTAAATCCCACACCCAGAGAAAAAATCGTGTTGAATTAACCAATTTTGTGGTTAATATTTTTCAACACGATATGAAGCTATATTGAAACATCATTCTTAAGTGTTAATTTAACGTTAAAAGTCGGCTTAAGTTTACATGACTTATTGTGGATTTAACAAGAATTTCGTATGAAAAAAAATGGTTAATTTAACACGAATTATTGTTAGAATACAATACATAGCCCATGGTTAAATTAACACGATGCACATGATGTGCGTCACTGCACAAACAAATTTAAAAAGAATACAAATATTTTTTGGAAAAATTTAGATTTTTGACATTGAAAATATTAAAAAAAATATTTTTTTGAATATTGTGTATAGTCGGGTTCATTTACTTAGAGCTCGTTAAATAAAAATCAGTTGCAAATATTTTTTTAAAAATAGTTTTGTATAAGCAACAATAATTATAAAATTAAAAAAAAATATTTTTCTAGATTTTTAATATTATTTATCACAAAATTATATTTTGCAAAGTGGTTTGTTTTTAAACAGCGCAACTTTTTGTATCCAAACAAATTGTACGACCCCCAGAAAAAAATCCCAAAAACCTGCTCAATATTCATGATCAGGATAAGTACTTTAGGGACTAAGATGTCCTGGCACACAGTCTAACGGGGTCCAATAGACCTTTCCACTAAAATAGACTGTTCCTTATTCTCTGGCCATCCACTGATCATGCTTTATCAGTTGACCTAACTATGTTTGCCGGTCCTTCTATCTGCCTACCCACCTATCCTGCTGGTCAGTGAGCCCCATTGAAGGTCCTAGAGTTGGTATTGCCAACTGGCTGAATCGTTTAACTACCACACCTATTTATCATAACAAATACTTCAATATCGTAAGTAACATGCAAGCCAATTTCGTAAGTACCAAACTTTTAGGGGGTTTTGGGGTCGCTGATTTTGATGGTGAAATGCAAAATGGCGACCAATAATTTGTTTACAATTTGATCGGGCTGTTTTCCTTTTTTCATTTCCATTTCTCCCCGGTTTAATTTGCAGGGTCCCAAAATGTGTAGGGTAGTTTTGACCAACTGAAACTTACTCACTTCTTGATATTCTAGAAGCTGTTTTTAATAAGTGTCAGTATAATATGTACACGGATTCGTTAATAGTTATTTGCCACTTTTTCATGTGCATTTTGTTGTTGACAAAAATTATCGAACTAACGAAGTAACGATTTCCACCAACGAAGTATCAAACAAACGAGTGCTGTGTCAAACCAACACTTCTCTGAATGTACAAACATTTTTTGCCTGAGTGTTGCTACAGCATAACTTTTCCTCGAGGAACTACAAAAGTTTTGCGAGAAAAACAATTTGTTAAAGTTAAATAAAAACGTTGTGTAGCCCAAAATATAAGCACGTTGAAGATAAAGGAGCAAATTTAGAGTAATTTCGTTACTTTTTCTTGTAATAAATTTGGCGAATTAGAAAAGTTTTGTAATGAATTGAGGGCTTATAGTGGAGTGGCCAATTGCAATTGATTAAAGTGGTAAATAAACGAATGCAATCGTTGTGTTTAATTTGCTCAGATTAGTTTTTTGTTCATCACAGATCAAACTGAACAGAAATCGACAGAAAGTTTATAATTTAAAAACACGAAGCTTGTCATTCCAATCTTCCCAGTAGTTCCACTCTGACGAAACATGTCCGGGAGTCAAAAATAAACATGGACAATTTGTAATTAAAGCAGACTTTCCCCCATATTTTCTGTGTTGGTTTTCCAAATACTTCATATTAACTTTCTTGTTATTGTTGTTGTGCATATCTCTTCCCTTTTATCTTTTACTACCTTCCAGCATTAATAGTCTCACCTCGGCTATGAGCATACGCGAACTTATGCATGCAATAAGAAACGTGCTTCAGAGAATTTCAAAATGCACTTTTTCCCTATTCCCAAGAAGAAAGTGCACAAAGCGACACAAACACACACAGAATGCAAGAACGGGCAATGTCAAAAACATGATTAGCATACGATGGGTGGGTGCGGGTAAAAAAAAAAAAGCGACCACGATGAAGATGAAGACGATATCCTGCAATATGGCTTAGATGCTAGAGGAGAAAATGTAAACAAATTTAAAAAAAGAAAAAAAACGAAGAAAACTAAGAAAACGAAACTAAATGCACATTTCAAGGATACTCAACGAGCAAGCCAAGAACAAAAACTATACGTTAGGGGGATCTTACATAACCAAAAACAACAGCAACAACTGGGAAAAAAAGTACAAAGTTTACACTTATTTGTTAGGTGCCTTAGGTGGAGGGCGCAGTGGGCAATGGTGTTTGGGGGAAATGCAAGCAAGGAAAGTGCACATATGCTGAGAATATGTTGCTGCAAAAAAAAAGAAAATGTAAGTAGGTGCACACAGAAATTTTAAATTTAAAACTTAACACACAGGGGTGTAATACATCAGAATGTGTGTGTGTGTGTGTCTGTGCAACGTTGGAAAATTCTTTCACACACACACACACCTGTGTTTGTGGCAGCGCTTTTCACTTTCAGCATTTTTGTGTCGAGGCAAGCGCACCAACCACACTTGGGGGACAACTAAGAATTTTGAAAGTTTTTGGCAAGGCAAGTGTCACAAATTTCACTGATTAAAGGACTTATTTATTTAATGGCTGGTTAAAAGCAGCTAGAGAAAAGGTAGAGACGGCGAACGTTTAAAAGTTTAATGGACGACAGAAGCTGTGTGTGTGTTTTTTAAGAAACACAGAATATGCAAACTCATGCTAACGATGGAAATAAAGGAAATAAGCTAGGTACTTAGTAGAGTATTTGCATCTCGGATTACTACTCAAGTACATATATTTCTCACCAAGTTTCAAAGGACACATTTTCTATTGCATTTATTTCGATAAACTAACTGGTAATCAAAACTATAAAAATCGATAACTTCGTCGATTTTCAATAGCATTTCGATAGCTTTTTCCATTACTTTTTCGATAACATATTCGTGACATCTTTCACCTTCTAAATTTGACTAGAAAACTATTCGATAACTTTAAATTAACATTTCGATAACTTCCCTGCGGCGTGAAGCACTAGTACAAAACTGGTGAATCACTAATTCTCAGAAGACAGTTACTATCTCAAAGCAATGCCTACTACTGTCGCATTTGACAAGGGCTTGCCGTACAATGTTGTCAACTACCTGCATAACCTCATATTAGTGCGCGCACTTGGTTCTTAGGGAACCGATATTGAAATCTTACTTAAGTGAACGAAAAGTTACTAAAGCGGAGGTACTAGTACAAAAATAGTGCGCTGCGATACCGTTTTCAGAAATTTTTCTAACTAAGTATTTTCCGAAAACGATTAGGTAAATAGAAAATGTGTTCGATAAAAATTCGATAACTTTTTCGATAACATTTTAGTAACTTTTTTTGGAGTTTGTAATTATGTCTAAATGTGATCTTTGATATAATTTTCGGTTTTTATTTGTGTTTAAAAATACTTGGAAAAATCGATGACATTTCGATACCTTTTTGATATCTTCTTAGATAACATTTTCAGGACTTTCCCATTCAACTAGAGCTTGCAGGTGGTTATTAAGTTAGTTATTAGAAGACGATAACTTTCCGGAAAAATCGATTTTTTATTCGGTAGCATTATTGGAAATTTGTTCTTTCAACTTCTGGAGTTTTCGGTTTCGTTTAAAGGTCCCCACACACCAACGCAATCAAGAACAATTTTTGAGCAAGTTCCGCGGCGTCTGCGAAATTTCGCGTCGGTGTGTGGGGACCTTAAAAGTGAATTATAACTTACACAAAATGGGGTTCTGTTAGAGTACATAGCAAAGTTAAACCAATTCAATGCAAAACCAAAACATTTTTTTTCCCGGTGTATTTGCCTTTTACAATCCATTTCATTTGATCCGATTCGATTGTTCACTTTTAATGTTCACAATAAAAAGTAAAATACAACTTTTCGTTGGTTTCCCTCCCGGGTGTATAAAGGTTGCCAGCAGTCAATGTGCTAAAAAGTGCTCCAAAAGGGGACGACAAAAATAGCAAAACAAAAGTTACATTTCCTACATTAGCAACTGCAGTGAAGTATCAGAAATCGAAGCCAATGTGCTAGGCGTTTGTGTTGAGCACTTTTCCCTCACTATAGGTAAGAATTTATGCCTTCGCCCAGACCCACATTACCCCACATCACTTACGCCCAGTGCATTGCCGCTTTGAAGTACAAGTAAATGTTAAATATTGTGTTGACCCTGCAGCCAGAGACCATAAACATTTTGTAGCTGTTATCTTCGGGATAACACTTTGGCTAAATGCAGTCAAGAGTGATTAAAAGAAATTGCATAGAACTTTGACACGAACGAAAATTGCTTGTTGTGGTTTGTCGTTGCTGTTGATAATTTCCTTGCAGCTATAAGTTGGCAAAGCAACTGCAGGAAATTGTTACTAAAGAGTTGTTTGGTGGTTGAGGTTGAGGGGAGGGGGAGGGAGAGACTACATGACAGCAAACTGTTTATAATTATGGAAGTGGCAAGGACAGCAGAAGCAAACCGAAAACCGATGTGCAGTGATGGTCAACTTGAACTGTTGAATAATAATTGAGTATTTTATTATTGCATAATTGAGTAGCAAAACAAAGGAAACCACATTTCAATTAGTCGAAATATTTCTGCATTGATGTTAAATATTTATTGCTCCTCAATTCAATCGGAATGAAAACAAACAATTGCAACAATGAATGCAAATTATGAGCGATGCCTTTTTATTTTGTGGTCTTTTCAATTATATCAATACCACGAAATCATACATGAAGCTGGGCAGAGCTCAGAAAAGTGACCATTTCACTCAAACCACAAACGAACAAACGATTGAGCTTAATTTCAAGGACTTACGCCTGCAACAGGATTTTCCCAGGACAAATTGTGAATTCAATTATTATTAATGAAACAATTAAAGAGCTCATTTTTACTTTGACGTGGTTCCAAGCTCATCTTTTAACGAAATGATAGTTTGCAATATATTCCTTTATAAGCAAAAGTATTCCCCAAAGGACTGACACACACACACACAGACACTGGGGCCCACAATCAAACGCAATTTTCCATTGAAAATATAAATGAGATGATTGTAATCTCCAAAGTCGTTTAACACGAATGAATCATTGCATTCATTCGTTGGAAGCAATTAATTTCACAAATAGAATTACACGCAATACAGGTCCAGTGGCTCAGTCCAATCTACGGTATACGAAAATGCCATCCTCTCATTGTACGCCAGCCATTCATGCAGGAATGAAGTATGAACGAATGAATTGTGTTCAGCTTCCTTTCATATTTCAAAGCATTGTTGCTACTTAGCCGAAGGACCACAAAGCGCAGATTAAGCAACAACCAAGCATTAAGTAATGTATTGTTGATTTACAGTTAATGAACAGCTTCCCCCCGTTGAAAGTATATGTGCTGAATGGCAACACCAACAGCAAGAACGAAACAATTGCACAAAATTAAATTAACTAATACAAATGGTGGGTAGTTAACGTGTTTGTGTATATTTGTGGCATCATGTGGGCGATCATGTGCCTGATGGTGGAAAAAGTTTCTCGAAAAACAAACAAAAAGGATATCAAACTATGTACGTATTTGGAAATTGACAATGCCCTAGTGCTCACAAGTGCTTTGTAATTAATTAGTAATTTATTAATTAAGTTAAATGAGTTGAGTAAAGTTGAAAGCGAAATTTGTACAGGAATTATTTCTAATTAGTCTTCCCAAGGCGTGCACAGGGTGAATCATGCATATTATTTTTTTAATTAAATTTTTAAAATTCAAAAGCAATTGGTACCTACAAGCAAAGGCTTCAATGGAAAAAGTTTATTTGAAATTGAGGTAAAGACCTTCTAGGAAAAGACCAAAGAAGCTCTTCACTACAATAGATGTGAGTATGCTGACCGCAGAGCTGAACTGAACTGCACTACACACAGATGAGCTCAATAGAAAACTAAATTGAAAGGAGATGGGGCAATAGGAAAGATATTGAATTCTTTCTCAAATATATCACATAACAAAAAGTTTTTGCAACTGATTTTAAAATGAATTTGAACAAATATCCACTAGAAATTAGCACAAAAGAGTTATTCCAACGAAAAATGCATATTAAATTTGAAAAATTCCAAAAACATACGCATGAATTTTAAAATGTTCCAAAAACAACACAAATTTCCAAAGCAGAACCAACAAACATGAAACTCAAAATGCACACACACACCAATACACAACGAATTCTCGCATACGAACATAACCGCATTATGTATTAGGAATTTGTGCGTATGTATGTGCGAAACTAAAACACGTGCAATTGAAATGAAACAAAAGTTGAACTGACACACCAACACGAAAGGATGCATAAATGTGCAACCGCACAGAAAGACCTGCAAAAGCAACTAACGGCATGCAGCAGTCATACGATTCACATTTCACAAACATGCATTTTCAACCTAAAAATAAATCTATTTTTTGTTTCATTTACTTGCTAGAGAAGATAGACAGTGAACGGGGTTTAGAAAGAAAAAAAAAATAAACCAACTAAATATGCCAGGACTCTTTGGTCACAACCAGTTGCGTGAAAGCTGAGAAAAAGGGAAGCGACAAAAACCATTTATGTTTTATTTAAACATAAAATCACAATTATACTCGTACAAATGCAAACACACCAAAATGTGTGTATGGAACGTGTAAAGTAATGCATACATTTGCTTTCATTGTCTTCGTATTACAGTAGGCAGATGGACTGTGATGGTATGTGCGTACGTATGCCAAGGTGGTGAGTGTGAAAAGTTTTGCATACACAACAAATATAGAAATAATTAAAGTTAACACAGAAACATCAAAAACTTTTTCCGTTTCTCCATTGGAAAAGACTTCATGCGAAATTACATTTTTTTTGCCACAGCCACAGAGTCAACACTGCCTAATAATGCTGGTGCAAAAACATGAGACTTAAATATTCGCATGTGTGTGTGTGTTTGTAGATAAATAGTTTTAAAGTCAACAAGCAAAAAACCCCCTCAGCGCGAAAAAGTTCTAAAAGAACGTGGGCGAAAAGTTCGAAGAGATGAGCTTGTAAACACATGTTGGCGAAACAGGCTGGATTGCTTAGCCTAAATGTTGGGTTAAGTGGAATGAAATGATGTTAGATATGAAAAAAAAGTAGTTAAAGTGAGGGAGAGTTGGATTTTTTGTTTTCAGTGAATGCCTAAACGTTTTTGGATTCAACCCCATTAACATAATCTTCCTTACAGGAAACTTTTTATTAAATTTAAAGTATATTCGTTTAACCCATTTGTAGAGGAAACTGAAAAATATAACAATTGAACGGAATTTGATTGAATATGGAATTAAATTAAAATAAAAAGAAAATAGAATAAAATAAAATAAAGGACCACTTAAAATTAAAAAAAGAATATAGAGTCAAATATAGTAGAAAAATTAAATATATTCTTAGTTTTAATAGAAAAAAATATTTAATAATGTAAAATAGTACTTAAGTATAAAAAACCAAAAAATTTTATTTAATAAACAAAAAAAATTAATTAAAACCAAATAAAAGAAAATTTTTAATTATATGAAAATAATAAATAAAGCAATACAAATATTTAGATCAAAAACCAAAATTAAATTGAACTAGAGAGGGAACTATCTTCGGCTATGACGAAGCTGAAATACCTTCACACAATATGACCCATTTAGAAGCACCTCGAACATAAAAAATGTTTGTCGTAGACTATGTCCAACATTCGTTTCTAAAAATTTCCAATCGAATCCATTATTAATATCTCCAATCAAATACGGCAATACAAAAAATCTTAAGAAGGCTTGGAAAATTTTGGGTTTTTGTCGTTTTGTGTCAAAACGTTACAAAACGACAAAAACTTAGTTTTAGTCCGATTGTGCTAATTCTCGGTTTTAAGAATTGATCAAACTGGGACACACAGGTACTCTTTTTTAACCCCATTTACCGAACGTATTATGGTCTATTAAGAAGAAACTCTTTTTCTTTTCAGCCATTTGTTAGTGGTTTCTGAACCTACCTTGTTTAAAATTCGTTTCTAAAATTTGCAATCAAATCCCCTGTTTTGGCAAATTTAAAGGTGGTTTCGGAACCTCGGAATCAATTTTTTTACGGAATCAATTTTTTGTGGATCCGATTCGAAATTTTAGAAACGAATTTTGAATTTAGAATTTTGTTTTTGGAAGCACCTAATTTAATAAAATGTGGTATCACCATCCAAACTATCGCATATCACATATTTTGTGTAATTCAACTAAGTACATTCTCTTTTAATTCCAATTCCAACACCAACCAGACCAAATAATTCTTCGAGTTTGCCGTTGCTGTGTTGAAAATAAAATACCTTTATCGAAAATTCGCAACAGCTTTCGTTTCCTATGTCCTTGGCAGATTTTATTCTTATTTTTATTTTTATTTTTGTTCTTACTCTTGTTATTGTTCTTTGCACTGCGATTGATGCTGCTGTTATTATTGTTGCTGTTGTTGTTGTTGTTGTTGTGGCAGTGATGATAACGTGTTTGTATTTGTGATTGCTCATGTACACACAACATCCTTTTCAAATGCTTCTTGTGTGTTTATGCACGTGCCGCACGGTATTATTTGTGTTCATTTAAATTGTCTTTGTGTCGATGGGTGTGTGTGTGTGTGTGTGTGTGCTTGTGTTAGTGTTAGTGTCGGTGGGAGTTTTATGATATCTTAAAGATAACAACCGAATTTGCGCACAATTGTAAGACGGAACGAGCAGTAACGTTCAACGAAATCTTAAGTGGAATGTGAGTAAATATGAAATTCATTTCGAAACGTTTTCATGCATGAATATTAAAAAGAAACAAGTAATCCTTGTTTCACTCTCCTTTGCACATCAAAGTGTAACACTTGAATACTTCCGAAGTGAATTTAAATTGATTTCAAAAAAATTTTGCACTTTTTTTTCCCAATAAAAAACGCACTAGTTACACACAAATTTCCAACTTGCTCAGAATATTCAATTTCAATGCTCACTTGGAACGCGAAAGTTAAATGCGAAATTTCGCTAGTTGTTGTTTTAGTTTCAATGGCTAAATTCTTAATGAGAATCCAGCGAAAATTTCACCATCAAACAAGCAAAACACAGAGCGAATGTAAAAAGTTTAACTGGCTGTATGTATTTGGAATTAGTTACACGGCTTTTTGCTTTCACAAAGCAACAAAATAGGAAACCAACTAAAAACAAAAAAAAGCGTTCGAAAAACTATTTCAAAGCTTATGTGTTTTGTATGTTCTCTTGGACAATGTGTGGTGCGACGTCTAACGTGTTAAAAGCGCATTGCCCATATAGACTAAAAGGCATTAGCAGACACCAATAAACGTTAATAGTTAATTAGTCTAGTTTTGTGCTTTTCCAACACACAAACGCAAGTTCGGCGAGCGAATTTCACTTTCACCTACGAGCACGTCGTCGTCTTCGCTTTCATTGGAGAACAAAAAAGTTCTGAACTCATTAGCCGCAAAATCGATTCCACGACGTCCGTACATTCCGTGGTAGATTAGGTTTTAATATTTTGGCAGTCGAGTGATTTTAACTAATCTATTTCCATAATGGTAGGGAAACATTTTAAAGTCAATGGAAAATGGATGTTTTTTAATCCAAAAGTGTTTAAGATTTCCTTCCACGATCGTGCAGAGTGAAGTCGATACTTTAATGCGATTTGTTCTTTTTTTAAAAAATGTTTTATGATATTTTTGGATTTCTAAGAAGTTGTGGCTCTTTTCGTTTGTGATTAATTCTATAAACTTTGAAGCTAAAACAGTAGAGCAACAGTAGAGGAAAATCTTCAATGACTCTCATATGACTTGTCAGATTTTTGTTTTATGGACATTAGACTGACAATGAATTCGTATGAAAAACAAAGGTTTTTTTTTGCTCCCAACTATGCATCTGGATGAGAAAAACAATGTCTTAAAATTTCAGCCCGATGCGAGTATGGGAAATGCTAGCCTGTGGACATCGAAATTCGTGTTTTAGCACAAAAATCGACAATTTGAAATCAGCAATATAGCTACGTCTAAACAAATAAATATATTAAAAATGTGGATATGCAGTCAAACGCAACTTCAAAAAGCCATTGTCAGTCCATTGGACAGAATCCACTGAACGCCTCATTTATAAAACCCCATTTGTTCGGATGTCTGTCCTCACCTTCTAGAAGCCATCAGTAGACCTAGAGTACTGTAATTTCATATAGATGTCCTACGTACTCAACTACAAATTTTCAGAATCAATAAATGGGTAACATTATTACCCAAAATCACATATAAAATTCAGAACGGGATTATCTGTGAAAGCAGATTCTCGATCATGATTTTTAATTTCGAAAGGAGTTTCTAATATGGCCGCGGCACGGTAAAATGGTTTAAGGGGGCTTCAAAGAAGGGTTAAAGAGGCTGCAATATATATACTTTCGAAGTAACGGGCGTTTCACTACTTAATATTGTTACATTGTTCCATATCTCGATTATGCATTAAGGTATCGATGTATACTTTGTCCGATTTATATTCTTCTGTGTGGGAAAGTGTTGTTTTTAATAAAGACATTGATATATTATCCCAGCAGCTCGAACAAAAAATAATAAAATTTTTTAGGTCCTTAACTTTGAATGGCGTAGCAGAAACGAAATGGAGCCACGATTGCAAGAATCTTTTTTGTTCAGAATCGAACAGGCTTATTGTATGCGTCTTTTTTTGGTTATTTTGTTATATATCTTTTTCGAACATATACATCTTCGAACTCGAAAATATCAAAGGGTCTACGAAGCGATTTGGCTTATTTTTTTTCCAAAAGTACTTTCACCTCTTACATCGCTCTACACTAAAAAACTCACATGATCGGGAATGATAGATTCTGTTAGAGCGGGCTAAAAAAGAGTACCCGTTTCTCCCAGTTTTTCCAGATCAGTTCTTAAAATCGTTTAAATCGCAGTTATGCATTTTGCATATTTCTCGTGTACATAATAATTCTTCAAAAATACAGTTTTGATTGGATTTTCAAATTTATTGGATTTACATGTAAACATTTTTCAATCGAATGTAAACTCACGGGTACTCTTCAACCCCCTCTAACAGAATATATCAGCCCCGATCTTGTGCGTTACCAAAAGTTGATTTTTGTCGAACGGTGTTACCTAAGTGCTTGCAAAATTTGGTTATTGATTAACTATGTTTTGTTTTAAATCATTTTACATAAGAAATTAGTTTTGGTTATCCCAGTTTTTTTTTTTGTTAGGTAGTGTTACTTTTGGTATTTTTTCGCTAAATTTTATTTGGACACCCCCCCCCCTATAGAAGTTTTTAGGTCCAGAATAAACTTTAAAAATATGATGCGTAGAATTATTTTTCAGACATTTTCTATTTAATTCTAAAACTTCCATGTCTTGTCCCAACCAAATCGACAAAACCTTGTTAATCGACGTTGGTAACTACGTAGTTTGATTTAATTGTGCGCAATCATAACAATAATAAACACAATTAACATTTCAATCTGAAAGAAAAAACCAAACACGTCCCATCATATCCAACAACCTCTTATAAAATATAAACAGCATCTAATGCTGTGGGCATTGAAGCCAATATTAAATTTGAACCACTGAAAAAATATCCAAAAAATATTTGCAAAAAACACCAAATAAACATGAAAAGAGAGGGAAGTTTATAATTCAATTAAGATTTAAAAATACATACATTTCCCCCTTGAAAACGAAAAAGAAAGTCCAAGAAATATAAAGTGAAATCACTCTAAAACGGAAGTAAGGTAGTTTCACAAGAAATACTGACTGCTGTGCACAGCAGAAACAAAAAAAAACAAATCTAAATTAGAATAGTAAGAGCAGGAGGAGGAGGAGGGGGAGAATGAAAGAAAAGTCAACAACAAAAAGCCGACTCTTGAATTTCGAATGAAGAATAGCATACGAAAAATGTTTACTAATTTCTGCAATTCCGTTAAACGTTAAATGTAAGATGAAAAAAAAAAGAAAGAAAATTAGAAAATGGCCACCACTCCTACCATACCAAGTAACAACTACTCTCACTGTACAGCCTGACAACGAGTGGAAAACTGTTGCAGTTGTATTACTTTTGGAGGGTCCTCGACACTAGCATTGCCACACTTTCAAGTGTCGAGAGGGCAATTAAATAACTGAGGCCAGCGAGGAGGACTGAAAATTGCTACAACGGACGACGGACGACGGACGGTCAGCGGATGGATGAACTGTACTTATGTTTATGAAGTAGTTAGTTAATATGTTGCAACCAAATGTTTTAGAAAGTACATAGCTCAACTGTTTGGTATTTACTGTTAAACCTGTTTCAGATCAACGCACAAAATCGGTTTGAAAATGTTGCTGTGACGATGCACAATTATTTTGGAAAAATACAATTTAATTGTATTCAATACCAATTAGTTACTGTTAAGTTCTTTCGAAAGTTTTTTTAATTGAAAATCTATTTTCAAATTTTAAAAATATTCTCTTTTTGTTAGCCTTTTGTACTTAAGTATAAACTTAGTTGGACTTAGGCTTGTTTGTGTAAGTATTTCTTTTTTAAATGAATTTCCAACAAATGCAATTTACGAAAATCAAAACAACTGCAAATAAATTCCATTTTTTTGTTTGTTTCAGTTTTTCATTTCTTGTTGACTTGAGGCAAAACATTTGTTGGCAACACTGCCATTTCAGCTAGTCTTATCTTTTGGACTATTGGCAATGCTGAGGCACAACACAAGGTTCAAGGTTTTAGGTGAAACTTTTTGTGTGTCAAAGGCAGTCAGAGTGGCACAGAAAATCAAACCGAATAGAAAAGAATAGAATGGAATGGTACCAAACGGAACCGAACAGTCATACTTGGCAGCGAACTTTGGAGGATACCAACAAAATTTGGAAAAGTAAATTTTATTTTGGAAATATATGCAAATGACACACGTTTCCTTCGGCGCTCGCATTTTGGCAGAATGAAATATCGCAAGCGAAAGTGAATTATTCGAAAAGCAAAAGGACTTAGGGTTTTATCGAATAGCAAACGGAAGTTCCATAAATTCAATATCAAGATAAGATATGTGGTAAATGAACGACTTTAAAGCGTATTTTATTTAAGACGCATTTAACCCTACTTAAAAATTCGAATCTCCTTTGTACGGAATTCTCGTATAACCAATCGAAATACAAACGCCCCGAGAGACAAAAGAATAACCTTTCTGGGAAATCATTTGTAGCGCAAGGATTTACAGCACACAAAGAACTAAAAATATTTCACTATAATATCCTTACAGGATATCGGCTTCACTGATGCAAAGTAAACCATAAAAACAGAACGTCACACTGCCATCAATGCCACAAGAAATGATTACAGCTCCAAAACGAAACGCGCAAAAACGTAATCGAAATCCGTAAACGGGGAAATCGTAAACGCGCTTCAAATTGGAAATTACCTTATTTTTATTGTAGTTGTAGTTGTTGTTATTGTTTTTGTATTTCACCCGCATTTTAAAGAACCAATAAAAGTGAAAACACAGAAAGGTCGAGAGTATCGACAAAGCTTTGATGGCGGCACCTACACGATTTTACCGAACAACAAACGGAAACAAAAACAGAAGCGCTCATAGTTCAATTGATGGTTGAATAGAATTCAATTGAGAGCACAACCCAGTAAACACTTTCAGTCTATGAAATTTGTGCAAATGAGATGTAAAAAGGGGCTAAGTCCACTTTTTTTTAACTGCCGCATGGGACAACCTCCAACCCAGTACTTTCCAAGAGTCCAAAATTATTTTGTATTTCTATTTTGATATTTTTATACTAACTTTGACAAAACGTTTGTAACGCCCATAAGGGAGCGTGTCCAGTATGGAAAAGTATATATATTCTTGATCAGCATCACCGCCGGAGTATATTTAGCCATGTCCGTCTGTCTGTCCGTCCGTCTGTCCGTCCGTCCGTCTGTCTGTCCGTCTGTCCGTCCGCACGATAGCGGTCGCAGTTTTGGAGATATCGACTTGAAACTTTGGGCACATGTTTTTCTCGTGAATACTGAGACCACTTTATGTTCGAGGTACTTCTTCCTACTGTGTGGGGGTATTATAGCTTATAGCTTATACCCACAGCTTCGCCCGCAAAAATTTTGTATTTTCACCGTCAATGAAAAAACGTTATACTATGTATTATTTAAGCGACTGAAATAAAAGTTGATTATCCCAGTCATCCCACTGACCATTCACTACTCCCGCGAATGGGACCCGAATTCTATACAAATTTGAGGCGAGGCAATTGGCGGATCGCACAATCACCCCTCTGCCCATTCACCATTCACCACCCAGCACCAAACACAAAATTTCCGCAAAATCTCGAGTTACAGAGCATTAAAATGTTTGGGGCGTGGCAGTCAACTCTCTGATCTACCACACAGCACCAAAATTTCAGCGGAATCGCTTGAATAGAATCCGAGTTACAAAGCTTTACATTTTTTAGGGCGTGGGGGCGGACCGCAAATTTTCAGACTCAACAAGCTACTCATTCATTACCCTAAACTACATATGAAATTTCAGCGAAATCGGTTAAACACTGCATGAATTTTAGCATTTTAGCTCACCTTGAACGCCCAAAATTAATAAAATGGCAAATAGCCTATGTCGAGGCCAGTGAAATTTCCTACATTTGTATATACGTCTGATTAAAATCGGTTATAAGTTATAAGGGAATAAATATACAAACATATATACATACAAACAAACTCACAAAGAATTGTATATAAGTAAAGATAGAATAATCCAATTATTCTCAATGTTGTCTCTAATCGATCTCCAATTGAACTCGAAGGTGTTGGAGTTGAAGTGTATAACGGGTTGGAGATCAAGTGGAGGTTGAACCATATTTCCAACACGTTTGAGAAACAGATTTCTCATACTTATTGGGAACTTAAGGTGGGCGTGGAAAAATACAGTTATTTACTCTAATTACTTTATTATAAAAGAACTACTTCACCGATTTTGATGATACAAATATATATGTTGGTAAGGCACGGCCTTTGCAACGCTCCATATATTGAAAATGCCACAGCTCGGATCCCATTCAAGGGAATTCTGTTATGTTGAGTGGTTAACGGGCAGCTGAACGACTATGAACATACCATGAAATACGATCGGTTTTCAACAAAGATTGCTGATGAGGGTAAAAGTGTCAATACCCGAAATACCAGATGTAGGATAGTACCAGTTGATTAGGACAACCTTGAGAGAAACTACCTTGTTTTTCAAAAAATAAAACCTAAATAATCGTATTTTCTAACTTCTCTTAATCCTATGATACGGTACTCAAATGCTATCATAACTCCCAGCGTAAAAGCCTGTATAATACTAACGCAAATAGGCGCATCATCATGGAAAGCTAAAACGAAGCCAAGGACCTATTAAGAACAATTTTATGAAGAAATATGATTTTGCGTTTTTGTTTTTCGTTGCGTTTTCTTTGCCGTCAACCTTCAAAAAGTCACCATTTCCTTACAGTTTTCTCCGCACACATGTGCGTACATACTCGTAAATGAATGTTTTCTTGTCATCAGAGACAAAGGAACAAAACAAAATAAGAAAAAACAAAATAAAATAGGAAAATACGAAGAAAAAAGTGAGCAACCAGCAAAAAGGTGTTTTTGTTTGCGGCTTATGACATAAGATTTCCTCGGTGCGAGGATATTGGTTACCATAAAGATTCTTTTTTTTGACAAACTGCTTTATGTGTATATTTCTGTGTTGGCGTGTATGTGTGTGAGTGGGATTAGGTTAGGTCATGCATGACATTGGAAGATTTACAGGATTAGGGTAGCAAGTTCTGTAGTTTCTATGCATAACTTAGCATAACATTACAACCATTTTTTAATTAAAGTTTCAAGTGGTGCACATGCATCTATTAGGTAAATAAATCTGTGAAATTGTTCAGTTAGTTACTAGGTAACTGTGAATATTATAAATCGCTTTAAACTGCAAACGACAAGTCAATGTGTCAACGAACAGCTTTTTGGCAAATTGTAAATTACAAATTTGAGTTGTTTTGTTGTTGCAAAAGATCATCAAGTTCAGCAGCCAAAAATAATAAATCAAATTTTTAACATTACGCCACGAAGAGATTTGGAACTGGAAATGTTTATCAAACAGATGAGGTACCAAAAAGCCAAAAAAGAAGAAGAAAAAATATACAAAAATAAAATTCAGAATAAATCCTCGAGAGCAGCAACACAACAGTAATGGGAATTAAATTTACTCACACTAGCTGAAGCGAAAGAACGCCATTAGAGGCGCCGCCATATTGCCAGAATACAAAGGAAGGAAGCTTTAACGACACGATGAAAATGTCATCCAGAATGAAGCCGAGAATGAGCGACCGAGCATGGAAGACGCTGAGCAACAACAGCATTCAAATGGAATATATTCGCTGTTAAATATTATGGGAAAACGCTTGGATATGCTTAAAGTGTATACAGAGACGGGTTGGTGGGTGAGGGCTGGCAGTAGGGGCAGGGTGGCACAGTAAATAAGCAGATGATACACACATACACACACACCCAGAGACATTTAAATTGCATTAGTTTAGTATAGCAGCAGGCACAGGCGCTACATTATGGTGACAACCATACACACAGACACACCCACTACAAATATAATTCTTAACTAAATTAGAGATGAACTTGTCTGACCATTGAGTGACATACTATTTGAGTCACAGGAATAATGAAATTTGCAAAAGTAAACAAACTTGGCCAGTGTGGACGAGGCAGACGACTAGGACGCCATCATTATCCTGGAAGTGGTCTTTTGTATGCCCGTAAAATGTAAATTGTAAACCGTGTTGGCGGCATTGATACCGTTGATATTGAAATTGAAATTGAAATTAAATTAATTTTCATTCAACTTTCGAGAGAACTTTTTAATGCCTCGAATACACGAAATGAGTCAGGCTTATGAAGTTTTCAATTCGATTTTAATGCAATTTGCAATGGAAATTGGTGTTAAAATCGCAAAAAATTATTCCGAAATTAAACTTTTGAGGAATCAGTTGAGACAAAGCAACCAATATAAATGGTAATTTCGAAAATAAGATAAGCTTAATATTATGTAAGACGACAGTGAGTGGAAACCGTGGCACCAGTGAGTGCAAAAACGGATTATAGGCAGTTTTGCACTCATTCGCTTTCGTTTGACTTAATGAAGAGCTGAGTTCAAGGATTTTGGCCTTTGCTCCCCTTGGGAGCTCTAGAGCTCTAGTTTTTGTCGCCACTAGACTTTCGCTCAACCACATCGTTTAAAAAAGGAGTGTTGCTGTCACCAGCCATCTATCATAATCTAAGTATGTCTCCTCCAAGCAGTAGCATCATCATTCTGAACAGTCGTCAGCATAACGGTCTTTCAGATTTGGGTTCCCGATCATGAATACATTTTCGGCAACTGCAAAGCGAACGTGAGCGAGATGAGGTATCGAGGTGGAATATGTCATTGGGGAATATATCATTGGGCAAAACCACTGATTGAGTTACCGGAATCAAAGAAGAAGGGGAAGACCACTCCATCCCAAATGAAGAAGGGTCACGGAAAGATCACTTCAACCTTAACCTGGACTCGAATATATTGAACTCACCTTTGTACATAGGAAATTCACCATCGCTGTGACTATGGCACAGCATCATGGCCGCACGACAGCGCGACCGTTCGTTCGTACTGGTATTGCTTGTTTTAGAGGAATTGGCTGCGGCAGAAGCTGCAGCAGCGGCGGCAGCAGCAGCAGCAGCATTCGCTGCCGAATGTGATCTAGCAACATGGGTCAAAGTGCGTCGCCGTATGGTGGCCGAATGCTGTGAGGTCGAACGGTGTTGCGGCGTTGACGAATGCTGGCGATGATGCGGCGTTGGTTGTTGCGATCCGGAATGTGTGACGCCCGTTTGTTGATAGCGATGCCCGCCCAACGAAACGTGATGCTGCAGCGGGGGATGGGGGTGGGCATGTTGCAAGGGCGGATGCGAGTGTTGGTGTTGCAATTGCCGCTGGTGGGGATGCGCGCCGGAATGAACGTGTGCATTGTGTTGTTGGTGGTGTTGCATTTGACGCTGGTGTTGATGCTGCTGCTGGTGTTGCAGTTGTTGCAGCAATTGTTGCTGCAGTTGGTGATGTGTGGGCTTTTGTATTTGTGTGGGTGTATTTGTAATGGTATTTGTGGTTGGTTGTGTGGCGGATGAATGACTTCCGGTGGCTGTTGTGGACACTGTGTTGGTGGTGGCAGCAGCGCCAGTGCCACCGGAGGAAATGGCAGGGTTTTTCTCCCATGGCCCGTTATTCGTTGTGTAATCCAGGATGTTGTTGTGTTCGTGGAAAGCGGTGGTCTTTGGAATAATCACAAATTGCGCTTAGCACCGGGGTTAAGCGTTCGCAAATAATATTTGAAATTATAATTTCACACACACACGAAAAATATAATCAAACTTTATGCTTTCTGGGACACTATATCAGCAGCAAGTCGTAATAAATTTTGCTGAACTTTTTGATCACTAATTTTTGCTGTTGTTGTAATTTTCCACTTGTAAAAACTTTTCCAATTAAAATGATTTTTCTGCACACTTTCGGCTTCACTTGTTAGTTAAGCTCGTCCTCACTTATTATTTTGATTATTTTTCGTAGGGGCAAAAAGCAACATCATTGGCATCATCATCATGATTACAACACTAGTAGCAACACTAAGGAAAATTCGACCTTTCACTCGTAATCTTTTTGCAGAATGTTCATCACATTCGCTCGCTTTCGAACCGGGCTAATATAAATGAACGACATCAAACATCACAAGGATTGATAAGTCGACGAAGAATGTCGAAAATCAACGACACGAAACTTGGTAAACAGCTGCTTAACGCTTCAACGGAGTTCGCCCACAGTTCAATGGAGCCGTGTTGCTGCTATTCTCATTGTAGCCCACTCCGCACCGAACTGATGGCGTACCGAAATTTAAACGGTTTCAGACGAAGGCGTGAAATTGTTTGACTCACTTAAGTTTCGCCTCAATTATCCGTTGGGGAAGGTAAAGAAAGTTAAAGAGCAAACGGCATGTATGGAAAGTGGGCTTTAATGACTAGAAGATGACTTTCACCTCATAAATAACGCTTAACGCCTTCATAAATTAAATTCAACACAGGATTCTATGAAAAAATCAACCAAATGCGATTTGGGAATATTACACGCACGCACCACGCACTTTGCTCAGCACAATTATATTTTTACAATTGCTCCCACATAAATCCAAAAGGTTATTGCGTTGCGTTCCGTTTCTATTGATAAAGTTCCAGCCAACACAAGCAATAAACACACACAATTCAAGTGCGACACATTGCACGATGGCTACACCAACAGCTGATGAGGTTTTCTGCCAGATCCTGTTGTTCGAATTGACAGGAGCAGTAGCTCCCTTGATTTGGTGTTTTACACACAAAATAAAAAGTCTACTCGCTGGTTTGCTGCGCCGTTAGGCAGCTCCACGTACCGCTCAAAAGAAGACACGAAATGAAACTGAAATCAAAAACGAATTGATTTCGAGAAAATGTTTGTTATCCTTACTGCAAAACGAAAAAAAAAAAAAAAAGGATTTCGCTTTTGGTGGAAATTGTGGGCAAAAAGCTTCTTGCCCACGATTTCGTGTGGTGAAGCTGAGTGAGAGATAAATGTCTGAGAGTGAGAGAGGGGAGAGGAGACACTTTTGAGATACCTACATACTCGCCGAAGCCTAAACGAACCAAAACGAGCGAACATTTATAGCAACAAAAAAAAAACATTTTACGTTTGTAGGCCAATTTGACTTTTGTTGTTGCTGTTTGAAAAGCTGCCTGAAGCTCCAAGGTTTTTCACTGGTTTTTGTTTTAATTTCAAAATATGTGTTATACGGTTGCACCGTGGAATGTGACAATTATTCTTTAGCAAAGAGGATACGCAAGGATGTGTAAAGGGTTTTAAAGATTGAAAAGGTTTCCAATTGGCTCGGTTAATATTAAGTAATAGTTAATAGATGACTTAGGTGGGTCACTCTCAGAGAAGCATTCATACGAAATTGCTTTGTCATGAGTATGATCAACCCAAAGCATATTAATCAAAGTAGGGGTTACGTTTCATATATTTTCACAAATTTCTTATTTTTAACTTTTTTAAAATTTTTTTAAAGATTTTTCTAAGTTTGACATTTTATGCATTGAGAGAAAGAGAGAAGTGTCAAAATCATTCCTACTTTGATTAATTTGCTTTCCGGTAGAAAAGTCATCGTTTCGACAGGCATTAATGACATTTTCATAGTAGTGTCCCACTTTCTCATGCATGACACTCTGCATGACATTGCATCAATGCTACATCACTGCATTGTTGCTTCCTCGCTATGAATCGTGTCAGTGTTTTCTCATTTACTCTCATTTCGTGAGACCATTGGCTAATAGCTTTAATGTCAGCAACAACTCATCGATGCTTTGGTCATGTATGAAACAATTTTCCACTGGGAAGTTCGCAAAATGGGAGCTGCGGAACACAATTTAAAAATAATTTCTTAGAATATCCAGTGACAAAGTAAAGCCTAGTGGTGGCCCTTGCACAGTGTGACCTCTGCCTCACGATCGGAAGGTATCGGGTTCCCTTCCCGACATTTTTCTGTGTAGTCCGCCACTATCTCGTCCACTTGCTCGATTAATTTGCAATTAAAAAGCTTCTTTAATTTGTTTGTCTAGCCGCTCGGATTCAGCATTAAACTGTAGGTCCGCAATCACGTAAAAGGAATGGAAATTGTGCTGGTCCATTAGCATTTTTTTCTTGTCAGCCGAATTTCTTTGATTGAGCAAAATGACCCAAATACCATTTAATCCTTTGTATTAGCAAAAAATTTACCACGAATTCTAACTAATTTCAGTCCACGGTATCACCAATACGAAAGAACAAGTCACACAAATGTTGTGCTGTCAATGCAGCCACAAGAAAAACATTTCCCAGTGCGTATTTGAGCAGAGCCAAACAGAAACAAAGGCAAAAAATAAACGGGAATAAAAATCAAACTGATTGTTGTGAGAAATGTATGAAAACAACAAAGCACATACGCGCATACACACACACTCGCACACACAGTTCCCAAATGGCACAGGACCCAATTTCCAAAGCTGACATTCAAATGAAAAAAGGACAAGCCTCAGCAGCATCAGCGGTGATAGCAGGATTGGTTGAATGAACTGAAAATACTACCAAGAGCAGTGTGAGGGAGCTTTTTTTTGGGCCACTGTACAGAGATTTGCCATAGAGAAGGAAGCAACTTTCTCTTTTCAAGCAAACAAATGCAAACAAACTTTTCCCATACGAAAATTAATGCAAATGAGGCTAAGCGAGAGACTGAAAGGAGGAAAAGGAGCAAATGAAAAGCTTTACTATGAATGATGCTGTGCTCTATATAGTTGGGTACCAAGACCAAATAACGCTGATAATACCGTTGGGCGCACATTTAACCGTTTTTTTTCACTCTAAATATAAAATTATTTCTGATAAGGCTGGCGAAGTTGTGGCTCTGCCAGCAGCTTGGATGGTTGCTTGTATCAGTTGTGGCCGCTGCAATTGTTAATGTTAACGCCGTCGATGCCTGTGTGGTTGGCACTCTACCCTGTTGGCAGTGATAAGAGCCAAAAGTCGATATCGAAATACAAACAAGGAATAGGTTGGCAGCAAAGCGTAGTAGGTGTGTACTCCATCAAAGTTTATAAGAAAGTTGCTAACAAAATTTTTGTGTATTACAGATTTTGTTGTATTTAGGTGTATGTTTACTGTTATTTGGTGTGCGGTAGGTTATCAATTTTTTTTTTGTTGGCGCACAGAATTTTTGTTAGAAAATAGTGGATTAGGTATTTCAGTTTGCTTGTGGTCGGTGACTTCCTTTGTGTGGGGGTTAGATGTTGTGCTCTTTGATATCCTGAAAATTAAACTTCGATTTATGGCGCCGTTTTGAAGTTTTGAAGTGTTGGCAAGCTTAGGCAAGTGCAAAAAAACAAATACAAGTTGGTTATGATTTCATTTTTGACATTATTCAATTTCACTTGATATCTTATCAGCATAAGTCGGTTGGCATTTGTTTTATTTGTTCATATTGGGCGGAACAATTACCAATAAGCAGACGTTATATTAATTTCTGATATCATTATGCCGAAAATGGGGCGAAATAAAAAACCAATTAGAAACAAACTATTGTTAGTAAGAGAAAAATGCCCTGAATCTGAAAAATCTGCATCTAACTACGAGTTATATGTAAACTTTGATTTATGTTATTACCATAATTCGTATTCACCCTTATCGGAAGTTTCATTTTAACAACATTTCTCTATTCATTTCGAATGAATTGCTTTGCCGTTAAACGCAATCATTTGCGTACGCGGGAAAGAAAGTATAAACATCACAGTCGTATTTCTGAAGCAATTGTCTCGAAAAGTGCAATCTGCTTATTTGAAATTAGTCCGCAATATTGTTAAAAATTGGTCCAATTCTAATGCTGAATGAAGTTTGATCCAATTGTAGTTGAAGAGTGAACTAGTTCCAATAAGAAAGCTTTTGAAGTAATAACTTTCGGAAGTAGTGGAAAAGTAGTCAATTTACTTGGTGCAATGACACGCAATGCTAATTAAATTAGATTTTGGATCAGTTTTCATCACAAGTGGAGTAGTTTATAGAGCCCGACCGATAAGCATTTTCAGGCCGAAGCCGAAGCCGATGCCGAAGGTCAATTGGCAGCCTATTACTTCGGCCGACGCCGAAGGCCTATACCGAAGCCGAAGCCGATACTTAAAAAAAAACCTTTAAAAACTTGTTTTTTCGTGTATTTTCATTCGAATTCGAGTATATAAATACACATTTAGTTTTTTAAGGAACTAAAAATGTATTTAAACAAATAATAAAAGTAACCAAAAGAATTCACAAACAAATCCTAGGTCAAAACTAACAATAGCCTCAAATTATCCCATATATCCCGTGTAAGAACAATTGGATTTTTTTAAAATCACTTTTAAAAATTTGGAGTAAAGCTTAAAATAATGGGAATTTAGAAGAAATGGTAGAGAATTCTTCACAGAATAAATCCATCTAAGTAGCTGTTTTTTCAGGACTCCCCAAATCCGTCAGGTGATGGGCAAAGGATGTTCTAGTTGATGGTAAAAACCACCTGTGAAGCTTTGAACTTTAAATGTAAAATTTTACCAAAAACGGTCCTGGATTTCAGCACCTTTTCATATATGTTGGCGCAGCAATTTGGACTACATTTCTAAAAGGTAGAATCCTTCCGTGAGCCTCCTACCCCTATATTTGAAATTTGATACAGTTTACCAGGACTCCTTTTAACATAGACATCAGGGCAAGTAGTAGCTTCTAAATCTATATTTAAAATTCAGTAATCCACCCAGAAAATGTCCAAGGATGTACTTTGTGGCAGTTTTAACCTCGTGCCACGCAATTTGAGACGAGATTCACTCAATATTCGATGATTACTAATTTAAATTTTAATCATATTTTTTGTTTTGTGGGCCTCTTATGTCCCATTGGAAATTCCATCAATTACACAATTTTACATTCAAGTCTCAAGAAAATCAGTAAGAATTTAGATGTGATGTGGGCTAGAAAATCGTATCGTAAAAAATTAGTTTTGGTTTTCGGTGTCGCAAAAATAAGGAAAAAAATTGAAAAGCTTCGGCCAAAACTTCGGCCATTTTACGGAAAAACCGAAGCCGAAGCCGAATGTAAATTTTTGGCCGATAACGGCCGAAGCCGATGCCGAAGCCGATTAATCGGTCGGGCTCTAGTAGTTTATCGCGAATATCCCCTAAATCCCGAATTCCATTAGCCCGAATAACACTTTACCTGCTACAATCCCGAAAAATATATTTACTAAATCCGGGAAATGCTCTGTCTATTCGAGATTATGTCATTTCGATTTTTTATCCATTGAGGATTTTAACCTTTTCGCATTATGTCTATTTGGGATTAGGAAACTTGGGCTCGGGAAAATGGGATAAGGAAAGGGTCGAATTTCATAGCGTTACCTATCCAATATTTAAAGCAAAATAGTTTGCTCTATTTTCATACTATTTTAATCTACTTTCATTTAGTTCCTTATAAAGCTTGTTCCAATCCCATTCCTCAACTACCCGTAATTTTTTCAAGTACACTCCATTTTTATGTTGTTCCGGTGTTTTTTCTTCCCATCTATGCCATTCCCATTCTCATTTAGTTCAAAAAATCAACATCTTCTTCGGAACGTTTTATCAGGGTTTGAAAATCGTAGACGTTATCATAGATCACTACATACTGCACTTAAAACCCAATATCGCTAATTTCTTTTTTACCAAGCACAGAAGAAAAACTGAGGTTAGTTTATCAACTCTCATTATTAGAGAGCAGATTTATATGCAAATCCAAATTTTAAGCATAATTTTTGGGATCAAACAAACACTGATTGACGAAATTTGAAGTCAATCGTTCAATAATTACTTGGTTTAGTACACCTGTCTGCCATATGTGCATGAAAACGTCCTAATTATCGAACTACTGACATTTTGACAATCAATGTTATGCTTCAAATTCTGTTTTGCATATAAATCCGCTCTCTACTCTTTTGATTCTTTCCTATCGAATTTACTCCCAACGGACAAGCAAACACATAAGATATTCTTCCATGTGTCAAGAGTCTCCCGAAATCCTTTTCACTCGATTGGAACTTACCTAAAGAATCATAGTTGCCAACGGCTTCATTAGCAGGCTCTGAGGAAGGGTTTGAAAGGGAATCTGGAAAAGGTTAATAAACAAAATGAAAATAAAAAGAATTTTAATCAAACCAAATCAAATTAAAAAAATGATAATAAGCGAATGAGCGTTAAATACAAAGGAGTGTTGAGTAAAACAAATTCAGTTGTGGAAAATTCCAACGAAGGATTACAATTTATTTATTCCGAATTCGAGCCAAATTACAATTTAAACTATTTTAACCTTATCGAGTATAGCCACTAGACATTCTCAATTACAAGACTTATTACATTTTCATCCTGCCTTTTTCGCATATTTGCTGTCCTTCACATAATAATTAAGACTCTGGCAGACATTTGCCACCGCATTCAATTGCCTTTTGCTCAAATATTTCCAAATTTGATCGTACAATTCAGCAGGCAGACTCTCAAGCGATGGATAGATGGGCGCTTCGAGATACTTCAGCTGTCGATTCCTGATGCGCACGAAGAGTTGCTCGCGCAGCAACAAACTCAACTCGTCCAGCTTGCGAAAGCGTTGGTATAGCGGCTTGCCCTTTGCCAGACTGCCCAGCACATAGCGGCCCATGGACAAGCATATACTGCAGCCGGGAGTCTCCAGGCGACGGTCCGGTGTAAGAGTGACAATCATGAAATCACCGGAGACGAGTGCCGTGAGACGCGAATGCAGAACTTTTGCCTCCACTGACTCATCGTCCATTTCGACGTTAACCAAGCTGCGTAGCGTCTGCGAGAAGTGCAACTTTTCATCGTCATGACTGTGGGTAGGCTCTTCGCTGGTGAGGCATAAGATATTCTTCGAATGGTAGCACGATGTGTGTGGAATAGGCCTAAGGAAATCACAGCATTTGAGGTATGCGTCGAGTGAGGCATAGCCCGACTCCAGGGCAATAGTGCTGATGAGCAGCACCAGAAGTTCCGCTTGTGTGATGGTGGAGGCATCGCAATGCTGCAACAACTGAACGAGATGAAGGGGGGCCTCATCCAACGACGTGTCCTGCAGATGTAGGTAATCCAAATTGATTTTTTTCTCCTCCGGCTGTAGTCGAGGCATTTTCGAGGCTGCAACGAATTGAAAGAAATGGCAAAATTACAAAGTTTTTCTTTCGATTTGTTCGCGTACAGGGTGTGCGTGTTTAGTGGGGAAGAAAGTAGTTAATGGCCCCATTCGCAGTCAAATGTAGTTTCCACTTAACTTGAGTTCCATGTCAAACATGGCAGGAACTAAGGCTAAGAAGAAAGTTCCTTTGACTGTGAATATGCGCCTGTGGATATCATGCAAAATTAAAAGTAAATTAAAAAACAACAAACCTGTGTGGTTATGGGAAATTAATCACAGTTATTTTCTTAGTTTTTTTTTAAATGTTTTTTTTTTGTAAAAATTATAACAAACACTGAAATAGAACAAGAACGATTGAATAAGAGATCACGACATAAGCATCCAGCGACTTTCCTCCTTCTGAGTGACGATATTTGTAAAACATACACGATAGTTTACTAATTATTTGTTTTCTTGGTGTCGTGATCTACATGTTTTTCAATGGTTCTTTGAAATGAAACGGTATAACATTAAACTTTGAAAAGAAAACTTGGGTTTTTCAAAACATGCTCGGTTGAGGTTATGGTGGACAAATTTAATTACAACCAAATATACAAGGGAGACTGGCCTGCCCAGTTGCTTTTTTTTAACATAATTTTATAATTGAATGAACGTTAAGGATAAAGTTGTAGCTAACTATTATAACATGTCAGATATTCAAAGTCCTTAAAACAAAATTTGCATTTCACTTAGACGAGGACTTCGGAAAACCCCCAAAAATGTCCCGACAACTTGACAAATAAAACCATATTTTTAGAGTGTATTTAAAATTACTGGTAGGGAATTTTTTTTATTTGACTTGACCTACAACATGTTCTACTTGCCACATTGGGCTATTTGTTTTTTTTCCGTAGCATAGCGTAATCGGTGAGGGGAGTCGGAGGAAGTTTCAGGTTCGGTGGAATCATAAATATGACAATTGGACGCTACAACTGCGCTGTACCCAGTGTCCAACAGCTATGGAACTCCGCTTTTCGGACATGATACTGCACAATTGTTTCCCTTTCACTATAAAGTCCGTCAAATTCGAAAAATATAGAAGATACTAAACACATACCGCGGTGGCAATGCATTCTATCAAATCACTTTTTCCTAAGCATGGCATAACTTCCGATTCCTACAAGGCCCAAATTTGGTATGTTTGGTATATCGGAAAAAGAGTAAAAAAACCAGAAAAAAGTGAAAAAGAAAAATTAAAGGTGGACAAAATAAAAACAATAAAAGGGCCACTTCATAATTTGCAATGACATTAGGAACAAACCAGCCAATAAACCCTTAATTTGAAAGCGAAATTGCTGAAATCAATTTTTTGGGGTTATATTTAAAAAAAATTGTTTCTTGGATTTTGTTTTAATGAAAAGAAGCGAAATCAGCATATGGAACTAATTAGTAAAAACCCTTGGGCTGTATGCAAAAAACGAGTAAACACTCCTTTCAGTAGTGAGGGTTTCGTTTTCGGGAGGGTTTAACCTTAATGCTTTTTAAAAGTGATCATACAACGAATTGTCACTGTATAACAGATAGGTTTCTTACAAGTTTTGTGTAGGGGTAAATTCTTTTCATTAATTAAAATATTTCTCAAAAAAAATTCGAACTTATATAAAATTAATTAATTCCAAACTCAAACAAATTATTTTATAAGAAAACCTAAATACTCTTAAGCCTAAAAGTAGGCAGCAAACAAGATTTCAAAACCCTTACAGAATTTAAAAAAAAACTTGAAATTTACTACTGGGATTTTTTTAATTAGTTCCACTGTCAAAGGTTCTGATTTAAGTTAACAAATAAGCTGTAAATTTAGTTTTGAAATTTGAAACATTTCTTTTGAATTTTTGTCATTTCAATTTCAAGACTACGCAAACGAAATGGGGAAAAGGGGTCAATGTAAAACAAACTTTTAGCAAATTAGCAAACAACGAATGAAAGTAGCTGAGCAGCTGTGAGAAAACACTTTGAAAGAATGCAAAATTCACACAAAATAATAAAAATTAGTTTACAAAAACAACAACAGTCAACAAGTCAACAATCGACAATAAACTGCGCGTGCCATTTTACCCACTCACCTTGTTTTTGTGACTCACGCTGACTGCTGCTGCTCTGGTCACGGTCAGACTTCAGTACTGCGGTACCGACAACGTCCAATTGTGGTTTATCCTGTGGCACTACAGAGGATGCCTGGGAATCCTCCTCGCTGGTCAGACTTTTATTTAAGGTAGCTTTCGGGCTATCACGATTGGAATTCTTTGCCATTTCTTTTTGTATGGAAATTTTATAATTTTTTTTATTTTACTTACGTTTTCTACCAAAAAAATTGTGTACAAAAAATTATCAAAAAAATCTACAATTTTTTAATTTAAATGAATTTACTACTATCAAAATAATTAAATAAGCTACTACAAAACCGAAAAATTGAAATAAGTAACAATAAGATCATTTTCCTTGAATTTGTAATTTCCATTTATTCTTCAAATAATTTTCTTATTATAATTTTTTAATTCGTACAGTATTTTTTAAATTTGTACTGTACAATATTTTTTAAATTTGTACTGTACAATATTTTTTAAATTTGTACTGTACAATATTTTTATTTTTACTTCTCCTTTTGGCCGTCTAGAGGGCGGGTGTGTTACCATTGTGTTGTTAGTGTGTTTATTTTTACTTCTCCTTTTGGCCGTCTAGAGGGCGGGTGTGTTACCATTGTGTTGTTAGTGTGTTTATTTTTACTTCTACTTTTGGCCGTCTAGAGGGCGGGTGTGTTACCATTGTGTTGTTAGTGTGTTTATTTTTACTTCTACTTTTGGCCGTCTAGAGGGCGGGTGTGTTACCATTGTGTTGTTAGTGTGTTTATTTTTACTTCTACTTTTGGCCGTCTAGAGGGCGGGTGTGTTACTATTGTGTTGTTAGTGTGTTTATTTTTACTTCTCCTTTTGGCCGTCTAGAGGGCGGGTGTGTTACCATTGTGTTGTTAGTGTGTTTATTTTTACTTCTACTTTTGGCCGTCTAGAGGGCGGGTGTGTTACCATTGTGTTGTTAGTGTGTTTATTTTTACTTCTACTTTTGGCCGTCTAGAGGGCGGGTGTGTTACCATTGTGTTGTTAGTGTGTTTATTTTTACTTCTACTTTTGGCCGTCTAGAGGGCGGGTGTGTTACTATTGTGTTAGCATAACTTGAATTTTGTAAATTTAAATGGAAATTGGAAATGATTAAACTTTCGTTGACACTTCTCGATGAAATCACACTTTTTCCCTTTCGGCACTTCTTTCGCTTATTTTTTTTACATATTTCTTCCAACCATTTGCCCTTAGCCTGTAGCACTTTTTAACTAGAATTTTTAGCAATTGGACTTATTCTTATTTATTTATTTCGTAGTCGACCCCTTGTAAATGCAAATTTGCAAATTAATTTACGCAAATCGCAGCACTAGTGATGGTTATCATCGACACTTTATTTTAAAATACTCATCCATGGAATAGTTACATCTCAAAGTATTCGGTACCATGAAATTTGATTACCAAAACGGAGGGAATGAGAACGTCAAAATGTAATTTCTAACAACTTCAAGTATTCCAGTAATTAAAGTAATTGAGTATCGAATAGAACGTATAGAGTAGTAAGCGAAAAAAAGCATCTGATAGTATTGAGTACCCAAAAGTATTGAATCAGAACATCACTAACGTCAAAAGCAAAAAACACTCAACAAGTAAAATTCGCGAAATTGCCGAATGAAAACCGCAACTTTTTCGGCTAACTGATACAAAGTCGACTGACACAACACCAAAACCGTAAATGGGTATTGGAGATTTAAAAATTGGGCTTAACCAATTATCGACCCATTTTGAACATTTTAAAGTTGTAATTCTGACCATTAATTGTTGAACTTAATCAATAACTGACAACTAGGCGAACATTTGAAATAATGTATTTAAATCGGTCAAGAATTGGCTGGTCGATTATACTGGTCCCTGCCCAATTGCTTAACTTGTGTATCTCTTTAGGTATTCGTTCAATTTCTATATTTATCTGATTGGGATTTATGTCTACGCGGATTCTGGCATCCCAAACAATAAAGCTTTTGACAGCTGACGTTAGCCTAGAAACGATAACAACCCCGTCCCCCTTTTTCGGGATTAGTGGTGCTACCGTTGAAAAATGTAATTCTTTTGAGCCTATTTACACAGTCATTCCCATGACGCATGGGCATGCCGTTTTTAGAATTTACACTGGCATGGGCATGACGAAATTTGACAGTTGTTATATGAAAATGTAAATAAACTAAGCATGGAGTTGCCACCTTTTACGTTTTTTGTATGGATTTTCGGTGCAAAATTTTCTATCCCATTTTAACTACCGCAATTCTAATTGGCTCTTTGTCAGATTTTTGTCATGGAAATGACGGATAAATATCTCACAAAAAATCTCACAGTCTCACACAAAATTTGAAAATTCAAGATCACAGCAATTAAAAATTCTTACAGCAAAATCTCACAAAAACTTCACATCTTACACGAAATAATACATTTCATGTGAGAAAATGTCTCATAGCAATTAAAAAATCTCACACGAGATAAAATTCTCACAAAAAACTCACATTAGTTCAAAAATCTCACAAAAATCTGAAACCGCGACTCATAGTCAAATAGCTATTAAATTTGACTTTGAATAGAAAAACCAGAATATCAATTAATTGCAGTTTTCAACGAACTAAGCGTAAAACTCCAGATTTGTGAGATTTATCTCATATTGAGATTTTTTAATGACTTGTGAGAAGTCAGATTTTTGTGAAAATTCTAACTCGTGTGAGATTTTGTGCGATTTTCAATTGCTGTGAGATTTGTTGTGAGAATTTTTAAATGATATGAGATGTTGTCTTCTATGATTTTTTATGAGATATTTATCTGGTGGATTTGTCTACCGGGATTCAATGCGCCCTCTAATGACATCGAACTGTCAACAATTTCGAATTCGCCCAGCTGTCAAAAATTTTGACAGCTCAAAATGTCGAACCGAATGTCGCACACGAACAGCACACGAACGCAACATTTGTGTGTGTGTGTGCGTATTGGAGAAAAAGTCGAAGTTGCTGTGTGTGCAGGCCAGTTTCGAATTTTCTTTCATCCTTCAAAAAGACGCGATTGTACCTTCTCTGGCCACGATGGCGGCGACATTAGGAAGAATCTGTGGCGCTAAATTATTGAAATCCACTGCCGCTCTAAACCTCCAGCAGGTACGCACTGTCAACATTAAGAAAATCCACAGAAACCCGATGTAAAATGCGAAGAATCGCGTGAACGTGTTGGGGCAAAAATTTTTCGTTGCAAATTGACCAATTTATACAACAAATGAATTAAATTGGCAATTGACTGCATTTCGGAGGCCACTGGCCGTCGCTGGACAGTCCAGTTGACCTTTGTCGGCGGTGCTGCCCGATACATTTCGCTTACGAATGCCAAATTTTTCGCTCACGCAATTATGTAATCCACCGCTGAACTTTTTTTCGCCCCGCTGACTGTTACCTCATTCGCTTTTTCTTCGCATTTTTCATGGGTAAATTGCGAGATTTTGATAACAATTTCCTGCGTTTTCTAGGCTAACAAGCTGTCAACCGCCAAAACCTGGACCAATGGCCAGAAGAAGGTAAGTGTCTGTCGACGCCGCCCTTGTCGGTGGTTTATTATTTTTTGTTCATCATATGCATTTCATAATGGTGCAGTGAACTAGAGAAGCCAGTGCAAAACATAACCTCAAAATGGAAATGGTCGCTAGTTTTTGGAAAGGGAATTTAAAAAAATGTAAAGAATTCACATGGAGTTTAAGATGATTTTTAAATTTAAAAAATATATTTAAAAAAATAAGTGTTGCCACTTAGTTAAATGGGTATTGCATAAAAATTTCTCTTTTATTTCCACAGTTCCTGGCTTCTATAGGCGCCATCACTGGCGGCGTTGGAGCCCTCATTTTTGCATTGGAGCAATCTGTGGAAGCGTCTGGCACTGAAGTCCACCCACCAGCCATGCCCTGGAACCATAAGGGCGTCATTGCTTCGCTGGATCATAAAAGGCACGAATGAGACAATTTTTCTAGTATTTTTTTTTTGCTAATGTCCATTATCTCTCCCTTGCAGCATTCGTCGCGGCTATGAAGTATACAAGCAAGTCTGTGCTGCCTGCCATTCGATGCGCTTCATTGCGTACCGCAACTTGATCGGCGTCTCGCACACCGAAGCCGAGGCCAAGGCTGAGGCAGAGGGTATTATGGTGCGCGATGGTCCCGACGAGAACGGCAACTACTATGATCGCCCGGGCAAACTGTCCGACTACTTCCCCTCGCCCTACCCGAACGAGGAGGCGGCACGCGCTGCCAACAACGGCGCCTACCCGCCCGATTTGAGTTACATTGTGTCGGCCCGTCATGGCGGCGAGGACTATGTCTTCTCGCTGTTGACCGGCTACTTTGATGCTCCGGCTGGCGTTGTGCTGCGCGAGGGACAATACTTCAATCCCTATTTCCCAGGCGGTGCTATTTCCATGGGTCAAGTGCTGTACAATGAGGTGAGCATGGATTTTGTATTTGTTTTTTGTCCCTTCGCATTTTTACATCGTTTTTCTTTGCTTCCTTCGAAAAGGTCATGGAATACTCGGACGGTGTCACCCCACCGATTCAGAGTCAGTTCGCCAAGGATGTGGCCACTTTCCTCAAGTGGACTTCCGAGCCGGAGTACGATCAGCGCAAGGTGATCCTCATCAAAGTCGTTGGCATTCTGGGCTTCTTGACGGCCATCACCTTGTACATTAAGCGCCACAAGTGGTCCACATTGAAAACGAGGAAGATGGTGTTCGTGCCCAAGGACAAGTAAACACACACAACAACAGCATGTCTTGCCACCACCATTGACAAAGACGTTACACCATCCAAGTGCGCTGCAAAAATTCAATACCACGAAATGAGGAAAATTATGGAAAATAACCGATTGCAAATTTAACTCTAATTAGTAAATTGTTACGATTTAAAATAAAGATTACATTTAAAGTAATTACTACAGACAGAAAAGAAAAGTAACCGTAAATAAAAAAAAAACAAAGAAACAAACACAAACCAAACATAACATAACCAAACAATTGCAATAAATGCGTGTAAACATACTAAAATGCATGATGAACTCTAATCCGAATGCGCATGCATTAACAGACGACAATTCGAATGAATGTGAAGAAAAATCGAAGCGAAGGCAAGCGCAGCTTTAATCGATTTAGCCTAGTTTATGATTTTATTGATTAATGTGGACACAACGTACGAGGGCACATCGTACTCATTTTACAGTCATTTGCTTTACTAACCCACCCCGAATGCTTCAATTCCCTTTTAACCCTTCTTTGAGTGCTCTTCTTTAAAGTTTATTTCGAATCTGTGGACCTCAGCGGGAAGCTAATGAGTTCTTTTAAACCTAAATATTTGAAAACTGTGCATGTGCTATATATTTATTGAAAAACGAACAGTTTATTTTTGAGTCACCCTTCAACTATTAACCTATCGTATAATTATAGTGAACAACAACAAACATTTAAATTAGGTGTACTTCTACAACAATATATATTTATAATTTTAATTGCAAACTTGTTACCAAATTGTCTTGAAAACGATAAACTGCTAATGAAACTTTGTTTTGTTTTTGAATAAACGTTTTGAGAGTATAAACAAAAATTGGTTGGCATTGAATTGGCATATGTTTTAATTGAATGGAAAGTACAATTTTTCCCCTAAAAGTCTGCTTTGATTTGTTTTTTTCTCTCATTTCTGAATTTGAAGTGTTTGCTCAAAATTTAATTTTCACTTCCGTCTTCTAGGAAAGATCATTTCAAAAATTAGCAATCGTTCGAACTGGGTAAGGTCAAACAAAAAATACGGTAATTTCGAACGCTCACATACTTTTGGGCATTGTCGTTAGTGCAAGTGATCATTCTTTCCTGAAGCACTATCCCAGCAAACAATTTGACTCTTTTAAGGCTCTCATTTCGCTCAGAAAAGACTGTAATTGAAGCCGTATATGGCGTGTTTCCCTTCCTGATGAGATGTATGAGATAAGACTCTAATTGAAGGCCGAAATGTGAGTCTAAAATGTATCTTAAAAACGTTTCAAATATGAGGCGGAAATATGGCTCTAAAAAGAGTCTGACTCTAATATGTTTCCCAAATATGTCAAAATCTAATTTTTTTTGATATCTGCAATGGACAGCTGTCCTATGGCCATGGAATTCTATTTCAAATATCAAATCAAATTATTATCATTTCAAATATTAAAGAAAAACTTTTTACCTTTAGATACTTTTTGGACTCTGAATTCTGAGCGCTCATAATATTGTTTGCTGGGTAGTAAACAAATTTTTTTTGTTTGTCAAATTTTATTTTCATATTTACGTATGATTTTTTAAAAGAAATGAGATTGAAAACATAAAATGTCAAATTTAGATATTTTTTTGACTTTTTCTCAAAGGTACTAACAATAATTTTGGTGCAAACAATAATCGACACCATATTAGCTGTCGGAGCCAAACGCGAACACATCCCAGCAATTACTTACCCAACGAAATGGTTGAAGTTGAGAATTACATACATAGTTGAAACGGAATCCATTATGTAACTAAGAACACAATTTCAATAATTACCGTGGCACCTTCAATTGTTGGCACGATTGTACTCCTTACAATTACCTAGAAGGCTGAAGTTTTTCACGTAGCTTTATGTCAGCGTTGGGCAAGCTTTGTCTTTCAGTTCAGAAAACTCTCGTTTGCAATGCAAAACCAATGCCGACATAAGATGCAAAATCTCTGCGAAAGTTTGAGTGAAATTAGACATTCTGTATTTTGAAATCCGTTTTTTGAGGCTGCATAAGCTGTACTAAGAAAAGTCGTAAGACTTTGAAAAATGGGATTGGTTCTACTTGAACATGCAAACACTCTTGAATAGACTATCTAAATTGTTGATCCTTGGGGGGGGGGGGGGGGGGGCGTTGTTGTGTTCGAACCCTCCGAAATCTATGAAGTATGAGAAAAATGTATGGAATTGTTATGAAATTTAACGGAATTTAAGATGAACTTCCGTATCTCCTTGGTATTTTATTTTATTAAAAACTGTCGTGTACCAAAAACTGGGAAAATTCCAGTTCTAGCCTTCGTTATTAAGCTTCGAATATCACGGTTGAATCAAATGAAAGTGTTTTTAAAATGAAAGCAGTGTCATACCCATGAAGGGGAGGGGGTTTGGAGGGCTTTTGGTGCCGAAACCCCCCGAAATACACAATACGTCGATTTTAGAATAAATCCTTTTTTCATAAACTCCCCACCGGGTTTTTTCCAAATTTATTTTTTTTATCTACTTTTTTAATGAAAAATCAATAGATTTATTTTGAAAAAAGCAATCTTTGGTCGATTTTTATTTGGTTTGCAGTTTCTACTTTTTTTCTTCAGTATAAGTAAAAAATATTTTATGAAAACCCACCCGAAATTTATTCCTGGTTACGTCCCTGCCTTCCGTATCAAGATCGAGAAAGATGCTACAAAATCATGGGATCACGTAATTTTTATAAAGTAATTAGGACTATTCACGTGTTGGTGAAAATAATCGGGCAGAAGTGCAAATGTAAATATTTATTGCATCTTTTTGCACCACAACAATAAAATATACAGATTTGCATTTCCTACTCTCGAGCAAATTTGCAGCACAGAAAACGTATAGCTTTTGTATGCTGTGCCGAATGCGAATCTGTATATTTTGTTGTTATGATGCACAAATATCCAATAAATATTTGCATTTGCACTTTTGCAATCCATTCCTATTAAAAACTTACCAATTTGAAAACTTGTTTTTGATTTTCTTCTGTCGGGGTGAATATCTTTTTGGCCACTAACGCCTCCTTAGGATTTGTCCTAATTGTGACGCTCAGATGGAATGTACGGACATTGATTGACATTCCGCAATACGTCAATTGATCTGAATCGCCTATTGGAGTGGTCCAACTTGGCTGGTTGACGGGCCTTATAACGGGTATCGGGAATTCCTTGCGAAAATTCTCTGTTCAAAACATGGAGCGCAAATAATTGAGTGGAAACTTTTCCAGTCTCATAGATATTAAGTTCAATGTTCACATTTGGTTTCCAAATTTATTTAAATTTTGTTTTAAATTTTGAAAATGCAACTGATAAGTTTTAAAATAAGTTGGAAAAAAAATCGATGATTGAAAATTGCTTGTATTGGAAAATTCCTTTCAACCTTTTGACTGATTCAAAAAAAGTCCTTCCGAGTATTTTCAAATAATTTTTATTTATTAGTTATTACAATTACTTCCTTTATAATTTATAATGACTTTGTTATTATTATTTCAATTTTCTCAACGTTTAGTTGTTGTTGTATCTTTTGTAACTTTCCCACAGTACATATCGGCTTAGAAACGAATTTGTTTAGGTTTGCACTTAACCTCACCTTTTTTCGCTCAAAAATGCATATAGTTTATTCCTTGGGGCATTTTGTTGTTGTGGTTTGTTTCTCAAGTGCTTTTCAATAGCGTTAAAAATGAAATGATTTGGATGATGACGTAGCCACACATGAATTGAAGATTTTTTAATTTTTATTGTGGTTGTTTGAAAATTGGGGAGACATAGACTACTGCTGGGGGCTTTTTGAAATTTCAATGCCTTTTTTTTTTAATAACTTTCAAGTATATACTATATTTTTTATAATTAAGGAAAATACGAAATTAAAAATTAAAGCAAAGTACACGAGTGAAGGGATTGAAATGAAATGAGTAGATTTTTTTCCATTTAAAGGACTCTTACACTTCATTGGTTTTTTTCGTGGGTGTGGAAACGTAATCGAGAAAATAACGAAATGCAGCAACAACTTGCTTGGCTGTGACGACGACGGGGCTTTGTGGCGGGTGGTTGGCATGAAACTAAACGAAAGATAGGAGGAGGCTTTAATGAAATGCAACGACCTTCCTCTGGCGCACCTCTCCGACTAAATATATGTTTTTCCCTTGCTCTTGCCTGCCTTGCGTTCGGTTTTCTTTTTTGCTTAGTACATTTTAGAAATCATGTGATTTTTGTTTTTTTTTATTTTGCAAGTGTAGTTTTTTGTTGTTGTTTGCTTTTTGCTTCCGTTTGCTGTATATTTTACGCTTATTCTTTAGTAATTAAATTTAAATAATATTTTATTTAGTATAATTAATTATTTAATGCATTTTGTCGTTTAATTTTTGTTTCAGTTTATTGTTGTAGTTGTTGTTGTTATGCAACTTTGCTTCAATAATTTTTGTTTTGTTTTGTTTAGTTTTTCTATTGGATCTTTGCTCGCTTTCGCTTTTGCTTATCTCTTCGCTTCTTTCTCTTCCTTTATATATATATATAATATACTATATGAGTTAAAACTGCTTCTGTGTGTAAGTTACTTTATTTCATTGATGTTTCTTTTACTTTCCTCTTTATCTTCTTCTTTTTCTTCCTCTACCTTCTTTATGTTTTTTTGTTGTTGTTGTTGTTTGTTTTTATTAAATTTAAGAGAATAATAATAACACGTTCTCGAAAGAGAAGACGCTACAGGGGTGACGACGACGAATATGATTACGACTTTCAGCATCAGCGGGAGCAGCAGTGGTAGCAGCAACAGCAGCCGTTGTTGTTGTTGCCGAATTTCCAGCAACATTTGGTGTGATCAACTAAAAACAGCTGCCTTCTGGTGGTTGCGCCAATTTGAGGTTCTCTTTCAATGTCATAAACCTACGGATTTCGTGAAGCATTGATTTGATGGTGTATTCGCGATTCCATCGGGCTAGCATGGGAACTAATCTATGATCGACCTGCGAGAAGGGAAGAAATCAATCAATTACGTTTTCCAATTGCTTGCTGGGCTAATTTCATTTGCGAGTACGCACCACACCATTACTCTGATTAATACAATTAATGTTAATTTTTGTTAAAAATCGTAGCGTTGGAGGCTCATCGGGATAACGGTCGTTGCATTCAATTTTTAATGAATACATTCTATTCTCATAGGGTGTCTGAAAGGATCAAGAGGGTCAAGGTTACGATGAACTCATTTCGAAGTTTGCATTTCAAGACTTACTCTGGGCGGGCCAATGATCATGCCGATCCAGTATGTAAGAGTCATGTCGTCGTCGTTCTCAAGGCCCCAGGATATGGTGCCATCGCCCACACCTTTCTGGCCCTGATCCAACTCTTCCAACAGGCGAAAATTCCTGGGAACCACTAGAAAAGGAAAGCGAAATTCAAAATTTTATGAAAATGAGAAAAAGGTCCCCCAAAATTTGCAATTAACAACAATTTACTTGTAGGTCGTTAAACTACTGAACCAAATCTTTTCAAAATATTTCTTAAATGGAAAATAAAATTTTTTTAAGTTTTTATGAACGGTTACCCGGTACAACCGGTTACATTGTTTTTAGATACAATTTTTTAAATTTTTGTTTCTATACGTAGAGACTTAACTTTAGTAACTACCTAATTTGACAGATAATACTAGGATTTGACAGCTATAAAGTAGGAACTTAAGTTAAGTAGGTACTCTATTTTGACTACAGTTATGCGCCAGTGCATAGAGAGCTGGGAGTAAAGTACCCGGTACTATTATTTTATTTTTGTACACCTTCTTTCGTGTTTTCGAAGTCAATTTAAAACGGTAAGCAGGTAGGTAGTTTATCTGAGTGAAATCTGCTTTCAAGTAACCGATATTTCCACCGGATACTGTTAGATCAAGCTATTAACGTGTTGAAATTTCATATTCATCTTTTTGTGGTTATGTCTTAAGCCTGGTTTTCATTGTGTCATAATCAATGCCGCTTATTGTCAGTTAAGTGAAAACAGGTTGGCATTTCATGGTAAATTTAACGAACTGATGTAATATATGGGAAAATGAATATGAGGTGACGTCACCGTTTGTCATATACGTCGATAATTTCCAAAATGCTGTCAAATTTATTTACATATGACACGGACCAGCAAATTCAGCAAAGTACTGAATTTGCGTCTGTCGTTGTCAGTTTATGATGCCATAGATTTTTGATTAATTGATTTCAACATAATGAAAACCATACATTAGGCTACACAAAATAAGTACATTGTACTCGGAAGTCATAACCCGGTTACTTGTGTATGGATCTCTAGTAATCGTTATTTGCTTTTATTTCTCAATAAAATATAATGTATTTTTTAAATAAAATTTTTAACATTTTGAACCTAAATGTTAGTGTTTGCCTGGGCATATATAATGTGACCATACGTCCCGCTTTGGACAGGACAGTCCCGCTTTCAAGCAATAAGGAATAGCTGGGGACACTTAAATGTCCCGCTTTTGTTCCACCCGAAAGTAATTGAATATACGCTGTTCACCACAGTTCAATCCAATATGTTCATTTCGGTTCAATTACACTTTAGTATGAAAACGATTTGTATGCGGTGTTGAGTGTAGATTGCTTCAAGAAAAGCCAATTGAGTTAAAGTTTTTAACAACATTTAGTACGTAATCTTAGCGTTGATGTGATATTCCAGGTGAGCCTGTGATCGAGATGCATACCAAGGAATTGAGTTTCAATACATTGTGGTATTATACTATCATTTGTTTTAGGCGAGGGGCAAGTATCTTTCATTAGGATGAAAGTTAGATGGGCGCTCTTGAACTCATTGACTTTAATCCTCCATTCAGATAAAAAAAATGTTTAGAATACATAAAAAAATTAACGATATTAATTCAGTCTTTTATCAGCATGTAGATAATACCTGAGGATTCTAGTGACATTCATAACTCCGAATATTTAAATTTTTAGTTGTGTCGCTATTGCAAGAATGATCGATATATTAAAATATTCAAAATTTGTCCCGCTTTGACACAAAAAATAAATGGTCACCTCAGGCATACAAAAAAAGTTGGCCTGTACTAATTTATACACCCACACACACTGTGGCAGGGTATATGAACTTTGACACAACGTTTGTAACGCCCATAAGTAGGCGTGTCCGGTATGAAAGTGTATATATATATTCTTGATCAGCATCACCTCCTGAGTAGATTTAGCCATGTTCGTCTGTCTGTCTTCACGATAGCGATCACAATTTTCTAGATATCGACTTGAAACTTTGGGTACATGATTTTATCCTCCAAACTTATATCAAGTTCAAGAATCAGCCCAATTAGATAAACTAGGCGGGGCTGCCATTCAAAACAAAAAAAGCTAAAATGTTTCTAGTCCTTTTCAAATTTGTTTAATTCCGTTTTCGATTGGAAATGTTTAGAAACGGATTTTGGACAGGGTTAGAGGTTCCAAAACCACATATAAATAGTCAAAATAGCGTCCTGGGACCAATATTTTTTTATGTTTGAGGGTACTTCGGCGGCTACCGCTTTAGCGACTATTTGTATAAAATTAAATAAAAGTTTTAAAAATTAAAGCAATTGTTTTATCTACGCACTCTAATAATTACAATAAATGGGTACACGATTTTTCAAATACATAACTTTAAATAAAACTTTCAACGTTCTTAAAGGCTACTCGTTTACTCCATAACAGAAATTTTTGTATTTTTGTAAAATTTCAGTTTTAAGAAAAAGCAATTATTTGTTGTACAATTATGAAGGAAGGGAAAGGGACAGAGCGGACCTTACTGATAATTTGTTTTAATTTCTTTTCGACGACAGTATCAAGACCATCAAATGTGGCAGCCAAGCCAGCAAAGCTCAAATTCTTCATTTACAAGCCTCTTCTTCTTTGTGAACTTGATAAGATTGCCAATTAATCACATTGCAATGTTTCGTATGATCTCTTCGGCTGACGTGACAAATGACTGCAGACGAAAATGCTGCAATGATGCCTTGATGATTAAGTCATCAGCGACCACCAGTCACCCCCTCATACCTTGTTCCCTCCCACTCAAAGGGTATGGCAATGAAACGAAAACTTTTGTTTTGAAAATTTCCAACGATAATTACAGGCATTTAGCACAAAAAGTTCGAAATCGGTGTGACGCCATAAACATGATTTTGTTAACGCCTCCCCGCCCCCTACCGATCCATGGAAAACATAAAATGCACTTGCAAATAGAAATGGAAATGCGGGCGCGGCAGTCATGCAAAAGAAACGCAGAATGACGAAGCGGTGGGCGGCATTGCGGCAAAGTTTAATGGGCGTCTAGCCTCCCCAGTCAAGCAATGCACGCAAAATGCAACACCTTGTAATCTAATTAAATACTATTGCAAAAAATGTTAAAGCAATTTGGGAAGGTACGACAGCAAACCGGAACCGAAAAGAAGTACAAAGAGGGGGTAGAAAAGTTTTTGGAAGAAAAAAATACCAAAAACGGAAAGTTGTCAAGTCATCAGGCTTATGATCGAAATCGGTTCGAGGGCTAACTCCAGCTTCCACTCCCACCCGACAGTCGAGTACCTTCACCACTCTTCATGTAAATTAAAAAACTTTATTTTTTCTTTATGAAATTCTTCTTTCAAGACCGTTTACCCCCCCCCCCCCCTTCCGATGACTTTTTTTGCAGTGTCGTCAGACTTCGCACTTTCACGTTTCGCATAGAAGAAAAAAACCGAAGCAGAAATTTCAATTTCGTTTTTAAGACATTTAAAGCTTGCAAATTCAATCAATTTTGACCGCACACTTTGCGGCTTAGTTTAAATAATATTTCCCGTCGGTTTTCCCCGTTCAAACTAGCCGAAAATATGCATAAATTTTTATTTTTTTGAAAAATTTCTTACCAACACCGGTGCTCGATGGATTCGCCATTGTGGTTTTTGCTATTCTTGCAGTGTTGCCAGATAGCTGAAACACTTTTCCTTAAAATTATAGGTAAAAGCTTAATTTTCTACTAAAACTTAAACTTTACAAACCAATAACTTTTTTTTGTATTTTTCTCATTCTGAAACATATTATTTCTTGTCAACATTAAATTTTTAAAAACAAAATTGGAGCTTTTTTCTTGTATTTTTCTGTAATTACAATTATTGATAATCCATTTCAATCAAGTTAAGATATTTAATGTTATGCGACTGGGGTGGTGTAGGAAAAAGGAAACATGTTCCCGATGCACTTTACGAAAAACATACTAAAAACTATTTAAAATCCACAAAAGTTTTCCCCTAATCAATTCTTCCCCCTAAGATCTAAGAAATTCATTAGAAAATTCACTAATCTGTCAACACTGTTCTTGTTCCTCTGCATTTTGCATGGCAACTTCATTTCATTTATCCCTTTCGAAGCGTCTTCGTGCCTTTGAATGGCATGGGTGCGAATGCGTCAACTGGAATGTGCGAGAGCGGGATGTCTGTATCACAGAGTGCGCGGGAATGATGCGCTATACATGCGCTGTGTATAGTGCATCCCTCTGCTAGTGACGCCGTTCACAATGGCGCTCCATTGCGCCTGAAACTCCAGTTTTGTGTTTCGAATATCATTAACCGATTTCGTACAAACGGTTACCAATCGGACGTTCGGTTAACCGTTTACGATATAATATTGAAATGTTATTGAAAACATTATTTATTTATGTTGGTTAAAAAATCTATGCTCTTAGTCGTATTGCCGTAATAAGAAAAGTAATCATTGCAAAGTAACGATCGGTAGTACAAAACTGGCGTGAAATTCGGTTGAATTTCACAATAAATTTTTTTCTCAAAAATATTAGGCAGTTATGATAGGTGGGTTCTTTACCCATTATTACATAGGTACGTTTATCGAATCGAATAGTAACCAACAGGTGATAATTTCAAATCGTCGTCAGAACAAAAAATTGTTTGTTGTATGCATTTTTGTTATATGTATGTTTTTGTTGTTATATTGGGAATTGTTAGTTTTTGTTGAAATATATACATGTATCTACCGTTGTTATGTTTTCGTAATTTTTTAATAGAACCCTTTTTTGTACACTTTTTGAAAATTTTCAACGGTTACCCTGGTTCTAACCAATGCGGCGAATTGGTTAGATGAGTGAAGTATGCCGTGGTTTCTTCAGAATTGCACAAAACAGAATAATTTTACTCACACTTTCCAATAGTGTTGCCATTCCCACAAGCTTAAAACCCAAATGTTCTCCTCAACGGCAAACAAAAAAAGTAATATCGATGGTCATACGTTGACCATTGATATACACAATTCCATTGTAAAATAACCAGAATTAAAAACAAAGTTTAATAAATAAGGGGAAAGTCAAATTCATAAGTCGACAATTTTGTTTAGTTGAATTATTAATAGTGATATTGGCGCATATTCATAGTCAAATTTAGTAGCTGCTAAACTTTAGAACCAGTAGCTGTCAGTTTAGTGTATTATCTGTCAACTTAGTAGATTACTATGAATATCGGCCATTATTTTTAGTGATGAAAGTTAGAAAAAAATGTGGTTTTCTTCATACGAATATGTTATTTTTCCCTTTTAGTCAAAAATTCAGTAAATAAATATTTGGATACAAAAATTCGATTTTTATCAGTTACCAATAAGCTTTTAGAGCCTATTTACACTATCATTTCCATGACGAAAAATCTGATAAAGAACTAATAAGAACTGCGGTAGTGAAAACGGGAGAAAATTTTGCACCGAAATTCCATACAAAAAACATAAAAGCTGGCAACTCCATGCTTTGTTTATTTTCATTTTCATATAAAAACTGTCAAATTTCGTCATGTCCATGTCAGTGTAAATTCTAAAAATGGCATGCCCATGCGTCATGTAATAGGCTCTTGAACAATCGAAATCAGCTTTGAAACTTACTCACTTGTTAAAAATCAAATGATTGAATTAATAATTGGTTTTACATTTTTTTTTTTTTCGTTTCACCAATGAGCTTTTAAACGTTTCACCACCTGCTCCACAATATCAATATGATTGGCATGTAACTTCAATTTGCTGTCAACATCCATCCACGTCACATTTGCGGCATCGTCACCCGCTGACAATTGTAGTTTGCCCACTTGATCGCCAACTTCGTCATGGAAACTATAGGCAACCGTTTCCATCCAGGCATTGTCGGTGTTACGAAAATCATCCACATATCCTTTGTATATTTCTACTCCCTGAGCGAAAAACTCTTCGATCATTTTTTGATTGTCTACAAGAATGTCCAATTTTCTAGAATGCGGGTTTTCGAAAGTAATTTCTATACAACATACCCGTACTATCCAGAGCCTCCTCCATAAACTCTCTCTTCAATGTAGTGCTGACTTTCTCGCCGGGGTCCACCATGCCGCCCGGTATTGCCCACATTTTGTTGTCGTGCCTCTGAATGGCCACCATTTGTAGGATATTTCTAAAAACGAACAGGTTCAAAAGTGATTTAATAAAAAATAATGACTTCGAACCTTTGAGTGTCTTCATGTTTAACCGCACTTCCATTGGAATGCCTCTTCCAGCGCGTCACTACAGGATCGGCCGCATGATTTGGTCCCCAGCGACCCAATAAGCCGCGTCCGCGCAAGCCTGTTCTGCCTATGGGATTTATTGGGTGGCCATTTTGTATTTCATAGTTACCGTTGAACGATACACGATTCACAGCGCCATCTAGCAGATTCCACTGAAATTCGCCGCAATTCAGTTCGACATCAGCCCAAATTTGCCCGCCGATATGTGATGCCGTATAATCAGGTGGCAAGTAATCGGGCATTGCCGCAGTCCACCAAACAAACTCATCGGAAACTGGAAATCGGCTCACGCTGCTTTTCGGGTAAATGTTGTTGCGGCAAGTTATGTGCTTAAAGATGCCCGGTCGCACCATTGAATTGAACATGTCGACACTTTAAAGTGGTAAAAGATTGTGGAAAGAATTTCAATCGCAGAATCGTACGCTGGACGTAAACAAATGAAACGAATGACAGCGGCGAAGAAATGACATTGCGAAAAAGCTGAGCGAATTCGAAACAATGCTGCCAGGTTGTAGAAAAATAAAAAAAATCGCTTTGCCGTTAAAATTTAAACCGGAAATTAAAAATTTTAGTTGATAAAGGCCAATGAGGTCAAAATCCTTTAAGAAATATTCAAAACAATCTTCGAAATATCCACAAATATTTACTAGCACACCGATTGCCATAGAGCACTTTTCCTCCGCCCTCTTGCTGTCACTTCAGCTAGAGGGCATGTGCACTGCTCACAATCATCACAATTAATTTCTTTCCGCATTACGATCGTCAACTGAGAGATTGGACAAACGAAAACAGAGAAAAGAAAGAATTCCCGCCGAATTGTCTCCAACGACAATGACATCTTCCGACTAAACTAATTGACAATGACGTGCGCAGATTCCTAAATGAATTCTTCTCCATTCTCAATTCACCAATCAAATTTTTTTTGTTTAATTTGTTTTGCATTCTGTTGCTTCCACCGAATTTCAGGAACTGCAAACAAGAAAAAACCAAAACGAAACAAAAGCCGAAAAACTCAAATTCTGAATTCCACATCCGTTTGGTGTGGTGGCTTAAGAATCAATTTCGGAAATGCTGGTTGATCTTCCCAACGCAGCTCAGTCACAGTCGCATTCTCAACGCGACAAAAGCTTCTTCTCATTCTACTGCGGTTATAGAACTGAGATTTCGATAACTTATTGGACGTTTGTGAATTTTAAAAATGTTTAAAAGGTTGTGGCTGTTATTGGTTCTGCTCGTTCATTTGAAATATGCCCGTGCGGTACGCAATTCGACGCGTTTGAATGTGGTTCTGGTGATTTTCGACGATATGCGACCAGTGATTGGTGGCTATGGCGATCGTTTGGCGCAGACACCGCATCTCGATGCTTTTATGAATGAGAGTCACCACTTTACGCGCGCTTACAGTCAGGTGGGTACTTCATTTATTTTGCATGTGTGTCTAGTAGAATGATATGGAGCAGACGAAACAGCTTTCAAAGTCAACTGATGGCGTTTTGCTTGAGTTGCGATATTTATTTTCACTCTCCCTCTTTCAGCAAGCTCTTTGTGCTCCCAGTCGTAATTCCATGCTGACCAGTCGTCGACCAGATACTCTCCATCTTTATGATTTTTACAGTTATTGGCGTACATTTGCGGGCAACTTCACCACTCTGCCACAGTACTTCAAAGAGCATGGCTACTACACTTATAGTGCTGGTAAAATTTTCCATCCAGGCATATCGTCGAACAATACGGACGATTACCCGCTGAGCTGGACAGCGCGTCCTTTCCGCCCAAAAACGGAGAAGTTCATGAATTCGCCCGTTTGTCCCGACACCAACAGTGGCATGCTGAAGAAGAATCTCATTTGCCCGATCCACTTGCAGACGCAACCTTTCAAGACTTTGCCCGACATTGAGTCCGTCTCGGAGGCAATACGGTTTGTCAAAACACGCGAGCATATACGCAGGCCTTACTTTCTCGCTCTGGGCTTCCACAAGCCGCACATAAACTTTCGCTTTCCCAAGCAGTTCCTGGAGCACTTTCGTCTCAGTGATTTCTACAATTACACCGAGGATGCTTATAAGCCGCACGATATGCCCAGTGTGGCGTGGAATCCCTACACAGACGTGCGATCGCGTGACGATTTCAAGCACATGAACATTTCGTTTCCCTACGGACCCATTTCGGAGCTACAAAGCGCTCAGATACGCCAAGCCTATTACGCTTCGGTGTCGTATGTGGACGATCTCTTTGGCAAGTTTATGGCGCACATCAATCGTGAGAATACCATTGTGGTGGCGACCAGCGATCATGGTTGGTCGCTGGGCGAGCACGCCGAGTGGGCCAAGTACAGTAACTTTGAAGTGGCTCTGCGTGTGCCGCTGATAATACGAAGTCCGGAATTCAAGTTAACCGAAGGGAAGCGTTTGCACTCGATCAGCGAATTATTGGATGTTTTTCCCACATTGGTCGACTTGGCCCATTTGCCGAAATTGCCCAGTTGCAATGCCAGCTTACCTTCGGCGGAGCAATTGGCCTGTACGGAGGGGAAAAGTTTGTATCCGCAATTGGGTGGCGTGGGCCTCGCCGACGAATACTCTGCCCTGAGTCAGTATCCACGTCCGGGAATGGAGCCCACCAAGCATCCGAATAGTGACAAACCGAAGCTGAAGAATATCAAAGTGATGGGCTATTCCATGCGTACGGACAACTTTCGTTATACGCTGTGGGTGAGATTTCATGCTCAAAACTTCAGTAGAGGTGAGTACTGTTGCATCTGAAAGTATATGTGATTTGAGTCTGGCAATGCGATATGTACTTTGTGTCTCTGACGTCACCGTGTCAGTGGTGAAATTTTAGTGACCGTCTAATACTATCTTAAGAAAGTTGTCTTTAAATTTTTAAGGTTAGATCTGCCTTGAGATTAGATTCCCGTAGATGTTATACCATTTTTTAATGGATCTGTTAGATCCTTTTTGCGGATAGGTTCCTTTTGGGGTTAGATTTTAACTGTGGCTTCAAATTGATATAGGTTAGGTAAATCTTATTTGGGATTAAGTCCTTTCGGGTAAGATTCTTCTTGAGTTTATTTTTAATTTGTTTGTATTTTGGAACCCCCATTTTGTTTGCCGATCACACTAATTAGTTCTGTCGTCTGACACATTGGCCAGAAATTTTCAAATCTAATCTTTATTACAGATTGGTCCGATATTTATGGCGAGGAGATGTACGACCATCGCTTGGATGCCGGTGAAGACATGAACCTCGTTGAGCTGCCCCAATTCGATGACATTCGCATGTGGCTTAGACAGAAACTAATTACAGCTTTTAGTAAATAAACAAAGAAAAACTTGATTCGAAATCATTAAAATTTTGTATAAGAGCTTGTGATAAATCTAAGTCTTCGTCAGACGCTACCCATCTCCTTTATTTCAAATGGAATTACAAAACCAAATATCAAGCTGACGAATTAGTGAAGTCCGGTGGCTTTTCAAGCCACAAACAAGGTTTATAGTCTACAATGCCGTTTTGTAAGTCCTCCGTGAAGCCAATTTTTGCTTCTGCAAAATCACTGCAAAATCAGTAATCGTTAAAAACAAAAAAAAAAGCGAAATAGGTAAAAAAAATGGAAAATCTTGTTACGCTTGGAATTTAATACACACTTCCGGTTATGGCCACAGCCATGGAGCCATGGGGATTTTTCGACGTACATAGCACAACGACAGAAATGCAACGTCAATTTTTTTATTTTATTAATTTTTTGCTCGGTAGGATTTTTGTGAATGGAATTTCATTGAAGAAAAAGTCAAACGAGGCGAGGCGAGCCAAGTCAGTCAGTCAACCAACGTGTTTAGTTTGAATTTCTAAAGCGCGACGGCGAGAGAGCGATTTGCGGTTCGTTGGTTGGCTCTGCCGGTTTTGCTGCTGCTCTTGTTTGCGGCTATTGTTGTTGCCAAGTGGGCTCGGCTCGCCGGCAGGGGCAGGGGTCGGGTGAAAATGCAATGCAATTAAATTTAATACCTACGCAGCGTGAAAAACCAAAAGCGCGCTTCTTGATTTGGCTTGGTGCGAACGAAGACGGCGATGGCGACGACGACACCTGTGCAAGCCGAACGAACTTCTAAATGAACGAACGAAAGAAGTTGGTTTTTGCCAAAAACCCACACAATTTTATATTTTCTCAGGTTTCGGTGTAGCAGACTCGACGCTGAACGCAACTCGGCGGTAACTGCTGTGGCCTTACGACAGAGTGATTCGCTGATTTGCATTCAATTGGTGTATGTTTCATTGTTTTTTCGCTTTTTGTTGTTGTAGTGGTTGTTGTTGTTTCTTTTCACCGCTTGCAACTGCAACTAACAGCGTTCATAATACGCGTACTCACAACATTGTGATTCGTGGGTAGTGGCCTGGCATGGTGAAGTGTGGTGTGGTTTGTGACAAGGCCTGGTAATTGAGTTGAGGTGATTAAACTGCATTTCAACTGCGATTTAGTTATGAACATTTTTCGATTATCAACTTTCTAAATAAATTTAAATATCAATAGGAGAGAAACGAGTCGAAGCGATTGAAAGGAACTACTGCAGGTAGAGCAGGCCGATCTTTAGCATTGGTTGGCTGCTGGATGGCACAATTTGAGCAAAAGTTCAGACTATGTCATCGCATTTCGGCCTATATAGACGAATTATGGTTTCCTCTATGATTTGTAGGTTTAATATTTTCACAACCGACCTTGACCTCGTACCCGAAGCCCGTAATTTGACAACTGGTTTTCCAGCCAACCAAAAGCTACAACAAAAGCGAGAAAATCTGACCTAATCTTTTCAATCATATCCTTTCCTTAAAATCCTTCCCCATTCCATTATAAAGAGAATTAGTAAATCACCCGTGACTTACTCACTGAAATATCTATGTTGAATTATAGTTTCCTAGGTCCACTGGTGACTGCAGGAGAGCATAGTATAATTGACACGGTCATATTTTAAGCATCCGCGCCCCCTTTTGTAAAAAATTTTAAATCCAGCTCCAGTATATTTAGGGTCTCACAGAATATATGTGTGCAATTACAGCTTCCTCGGTCAACTGGTGGCTTCAGAAAACCTGCCCCTTTTTAGATAATAAAAAAAATCCGACTCGAAAGTTTCAAGTCATGGGTGCGTAGGACCCTTTTCAGCTATCTACCTGGACAGAAAAACAATGCGATTTTTTATATTGTGATAGCAACCACTAAGAACCTAGATTGATTTCAAAACTCAGACGTTCTGGCGTATGAGCAACATTTCTCAATCTCCATTCACTTCGAAATCCCATGTTATACGATACTATAGACTACATCTAGTCATAGATGACATCCATTCGTTCACATTTTAAAAACTATTCTCCAAAAACCAAAAGGAAAACAAAACATTCCACCGAAATGTGCTGCCCACAAATCTTGTTTTAACCAAACTAACGAACCGCAATAACGCGCTCATTGTCGTCAAACCATATTTGGTATCTCAGAAATCTTGTCTACGGAGGCAGTTAAGTCGAAATACTTAAAAAACGAAGAAAAAAAATACAAATTGTTAAAGAAAATTGAAACGACTTTGGAGAAAAACAAAATACTACAGGCACAGTAAAGCCCAGCAGAAAACTTTGAAGAATGAAGGTAGCAAAGACCCAAAGTGAGAGCGAGTGTTTCATTTGACAACGACGACCCACTCAGTGGCAACAGCAGCAGGCATCAGAAGTGACTGCAGAACTGCGACAATGACGAAATAAAAAAATTTTACAAAAAAAAAAAAGAAAAACACGGAATATTTAAAGAAAACCACTCGAAACGGAAATGGAACGTGTACAATTGGATTTATATATATATGGGCAGCCGAGGCGGCGGATGATGCTCTAGAGCATGACAAAAACAACAATGTTGCTGTGTGTTGATGATGCACAGACAATAGCCCTGCTTATGTTGCATACATAAACAAAAAAAAATTGCAGCAATGTCGCAGCTTTTTTTGCATTGCAGCTCTTCTTGTGGTGGAGTCTTTGAGCAATCTCGCTGGTTGTTGTTGTAGTTGTTGTTGGCAATTTCGTAGAAGGGTCTGTCTATCTGTCTGGCCGTGTGAATGTCTGTCTTTCTGTCTTCTTGGTTGCCTACATCTGGAGCAGAACGGAAATGAACTCAAGGTGCCAACAACACCATCTGCTCTTATTGTTAGATGTTCTTGCTGATGTTAATTGCTCCACTGATGAATGTTTGCACGCAAGGTTTGATAAGGTTGATGGCTAAAAGGTGTGTGGGGGGTGATTGGTGAGCTGTGTTAGCAAACATGAGCAATTTGCAAGAGAAAAAACGTGTGGGCAAAAGAATTGAATGAAAACCCCTCTGCGAATTGCAAGGGACTTACAGTTTACTGACGGATTCAAATGGCTAACTAAGGTCTTCTTTGGCAAATCTTTGCGTGACTTTGATATTTTGCCCAACGAGCTCAACTGCAGCCACCATTGCCTGCAAGTCTGCGAGGATCCTTAAGTATTCCTTACAGTTTGAACTCTCTCACCCTAGAACACAATCTCTTTCCGTTCTCTGTATGAGATGGTCTCTCTCTCATAGAGAGTTTGGCTTTTCTCAATTAAAAGCAATCCAAAATCCTAAAAACGTAAGACAAATGCAATCCAACTACCTTCTTCCCTACTCATCATCAACGCACTTTATTTGTTTTTATTATTTTTTAAAATAATTTCCAAAGGTGAATTGCACGTGCCTTTTAGCGCACAAAAACCCCCGTTATTATTGCGCTGGCATTATAACTCTTCAAAAGCCGAACGAAGCTACTTACGCCAACGTTGACATCTCTCAAGTCGCCATTTTTGCCGCTATTGTTGGGCACTCAGTGTTGTTGCTGCTGCTTTGGATTCGTCTTTAGTTCCCAACGCTTGGCCAACCCACCCCTTCATTCACCAATTCAAATTGCATGGGTGCTAATGTTGACGCTTTCGTGTCGTTGTTGGTAGTGTTGCTTGTAATGTGTCGTTTTCGCCGTCGTCTACGGTTGATTGTCGCTATTGTCGGCGTTGTTGTAACACGTAACCATCATGTAACACACAACACTTGATGTGCCAGCAGTCAACGTTGGAATTGTGACATGTCGTTTCCGGTGGAGATTTCCTTTTATAAAAATTTGAATTTATTTTATTTGTGACAGTAATTTTTTCTCTCCTCTCCTCGCTCTCTTTCATTTCATTTCAACTTCTTTGCGTTTTGTTTTAACTTCCAATGCGATTAACATATTAATTGCTTATTAAATAATATTTTCGTTGTCCCATGTTCATGTCTATTTGGCTGGATTTTGACATTTGTAGTAAAGGAAATGGTGAAAATTGTTTTGAAAATTGGTTGGGATCTTAGTTAAGCTAAGATCATCTTACATTTGTTGGTGGGTGGGAGTCAGGGAAGGGCGACGGTAACAGTAAGACACAAAGCGATCTCGTTTTGTGGTTAATATTTAATACTTTTTTTTCAGTTAGAACAAAGGAAAATTATGGCGACAAATTGTCTTGTTTGTATGAATGTAGTCAGTTGAGGTTTGCAACTTTACTTTAGTTACTATATACTACTTGTTACCTGTCAGATCAGAGCATTATCTGTTAAAATAAGAGGGGAACTAAAGTTGAGTAGGAACTTTATTTGACTATGTGTAAGCGCCATTTTGTTTTATGATGAGGCGGAATCTACTTCGAAAATTTGACGTTTAATCCACGTATTATAGAGAATCTGCTAGTGAAAATACTAGTAACAACATTAATCTCAGCAGGACTATTGTCAAAGTATTATCACTGTCAGATTGGCCAACCCCTTCCACAACAATGGGCGATACCAAATTGCATATGTTTTCTCTCTAACCTAGTTTATTTTCTTTTGAGTGTACTTGGCCCAACAAGTACTTGTGGAGGGATCGTGTTAATGTCAGAAAGATATAATGTCACGTTCTTCAACCGCAAACCGAAGCGCTGATGATGATGATTGTGACAGCAAAGCAAAATGCTGCAACTTCGGCCTCATCTAATGCTAATGTTTCCGCTTGCAATTAGAATTGTCTGCTGTGTGGCTGTTGTTGTTTCGTTGGCTACTGCAGCCAACAAATGGTAATTTAGGTCTTTTGAAAAAAATCGCCTCAGGCCGCGCTTGAAAACAAAATGGCAACGCGAAGCACACACACACACACACTCGCACACTCTCTCGCCTCTACGCACGCATATTAATTTCATATTTGCGCGCGATGCTCGAACAAATTCAGCCTACAAATTATCATCAAAGCGAGCATGTTTCACCAACAACAGCCCCAACCACCACATGCGACAACTCGACGTATATGCAAATCGTACGTGCTAAGCTGCTAAACGTCTCAAAAATTATGAACGAACGAAAACAGCCAACAAAAAACAAAATATGTACAACAAATATATTAAAAAAAAAAAAAAACTTAGATTTGAATTTTTTTCTAGCCTCACTCAGCAGCGTGGGCGTTTCTGAAATTGCGAAAGCTGCGTAGGAAGTTGTATGCCAAGCCGAGGAGGCAGCAACGTCAGCCACAACGAGCAGCGCTGTTGGCTTTTAAAGTCTATCGTCAGCTTAAGCGTTAAAGCGACATATCGTATTTGTACAATTTACACGCAGCAAAGAACAAGCAACGATTTAGAAAATATAAAAAAAATTACTTTTTACCTAAAAAAATAACTGGATTTTACCACTATGGACCTGATTGGTCTATGTGAGGCTATTGCCTAACCTAACCTCCCATCGAATCGAATTTTTATACCTTTATTATGTAACACGAAAGTGAGTGCAAAGTGACTGAATGTGCAACCAACCATTTTCCCATGTGTAACTGCAACTGCATCTATTTCTCTAGAACGTTTTGCTATTTTTTATAACACTCAAAGTTGGGCTTTACAATTAGTAAAGCGACTCGTGTAAGTTGGACTATGGTTGAGTGGAAGAGTTAGAAAAAGAATCCGCAGAAGAAGAAGAAGATGCTGAAAAATGCTAATTTCCGTTGACATGCCATAGTTTGGCTAATGACGAAGGTTGGCCCCGGCTGCTAAACTGGTATTTATGTCGTTCCTAATAGGCTTGTGTGGTGATATCGTTTCAAACTTTTATTCTTTACATATGCTGTGTGTTGGTGCTAAGCCAATTCCATGGGCTTGTTGTATTCTTAAATATTCAAATTGATACCAAGCTGTGCTGGGCTGTGCTGGGCTGTGCAGTGTCTCATCGTTGTCTCTCTGCTGTTACAGAAATCTGTGAAGATGAAATTAATCAATGGTTTGCCTGATTGTGTTTGGCAGCCAGAAATCGTTTGATAAATACGATACACGGTACACACCTTATGAGGTGAGGTTATTGGTCGGAAGTTTGCAGTGGCAAGAAGGAGGCGTGTTAGGTATGGAAAAGTATATATATCACCTCTGTCTGTCTGTCGGTCGTACTCTACTTCTTCTTGGCAAGCACGATTGAAGGAAGCTAGCCGGTCCAAACTTCGAATTTATCCTATTTAGGTCTTGAAAAGAGCTTGTACTGCCACGCCTACCTCCCATATAAGTGAAAATTGTTTTTAAGGCAGCGGATTTCCAATATGGCACCCAAAATTGTATTAGTTCGTCGCAAAAGTATGAAACTTGGTACATGAGATGTAGGGTATATATAAGGCGGCGTTGACCGACTGAAACTTACTGAATTTTTTTTTATTCACAAGTTTTGTTTTGGAAAATTAACATGTGGAAATTTATGGTGATGTGTGCTTTTTTCTTCGGAAGTATTGAAATAAGCTAAGCTTAACAAATATCTAATTAAAAGAAAGGGTTTTTTGTGAAGAGCTGATAAAATCTATTGAAAATTCTATAAGCAAATCGCAAAGTGTTCCAAAGAACTTCATGTATTCGTTTCGAATTCACTGATCAAATTTTAATCATCTCTAAGAAAAAACTAGAGAGTGAATAACAGTAGAAACTAATTGAGTTAATATACCTAATTATAATTTTGATTTAATCAGTTTTCCTATTAATTCAACTATTTTCTACTATTATTTCAATAGTAAGAGCATTATATTGACCAGATTTAATAGTATTTAATAGGATTTTTTTCTGAGTGCAGGTACCCAAAGTTTCAAATCGATATCTCCAAAATTGAGATCGCTATCGTGATGACAGACAGACGGACATGGCTAAATCGACTCAGGCGTTGATGCTGATCAAGAATATATATACTTTTCCATACCGGCCACGTCTACTATGGGCGTTACAAACGTTGTGTCAAAGTTAATATACCCTACCCTGTAGGGGTATAAAAACATGTCATATAAAAATTTATTTTATTTAATTTGCGATTAATGGGTTGAGACATAATACAAAATAGAAAACACCTTTTAATTGATAAAATTTTTAATGAAAAACTACATTTGGCCATTTTGACCGTGAGTCACTGTAGGTACATATTTAATGAATATTTGTGAAAAGTGTTGTTTGGCATAATTTTGACTGTATTACCAGAACCGGAAATTGTGGGCAGGTGAGCATTTTGTAAGAAGTGCTAAATGCTAGTACCAAAGTGAATGGTGTAGAATGGTAGATCCTGTTTCTATCATGAATATCACAAGGAGTACTTAACGGAATTTAAAGCTTGTGGAGTATAAACAGATTATATTTTGTGTCATTTTTATGATTACAATTATACCGGAGATGATCTTAAAAGTGGCCTTTGGCGACCCCGGAACCAATTCAGGGGACATCGATCAATAAATCCGATCTCGTATCATAAAATCAATGATATTTTCGATCCCTGCTCACTGGCGATACAATGTGTGCAAAAATTGCAACAACGAACCGAAGAAGGAATTCGAATTTCATGGCAGAGTCCCAAAGTCATGTAGCCTCAAAATATTTGAATGAATTTTTCGCCAAGCGTTAAATTTCATTGAGAAGAAGCCAGCAGCAGGTTCAGCTTCAGCTTCAGCTCCAGCAGAATCGCGTTCGTATTCAACGAAACGTGTTGGTGAATTAAAATTCAAATTTATCATTTGTCCAATAGACATTGTAGCCACGTACCTACATACAGAGGAGATACGTGGAGGCTATGGCGATGCCAGAGTCACAGCCAAGCACCAAACCGTTCGTGCCAGCATACTTACAATACTTACATAGCTTAAAGCTATAAAATTGTATTGAAATGAAGCCAGATTCCAGAATGAGCCCACGCAATATCGTGTGACGGAGCATAACTAAACGACCAGCGAAGACGACACGAAGACCCATGAAAGCATGTTGCTAGTAAGGGGGGCGGCATTAAAAGTGTGTGGAACGATGGATGAACGGGGGACAGACGGACGGACGGACGGACTGGCATAAAGACCGTTGAACGGCTATAATGTACAAGAACATTTGGAGCACAGTCTCAAGATTCTGTGCTCTTCACAAAATATAAAGATGCTCGAGCATAAAACCTCAGATGAAAACGATTATGTTGTGTGGCTGAAGAAGATGATGGCACACACCAACACAAACACAGGCCAGTTCTCTACAAAGTAAGCACAAGTATAGAATGGTCAAACGATGATCGCAGCCAGCCACTAGCCAGTATCGACGAGGAAGAGCAGATACACAGGGAATATGCTTCAACCAGTGCGGATGCGGCGAAAAAGAAAAAATACAGCAGCAGCTGTAACGCGTGCTAAACAAGTCCAAAATACAACAAGAGGCCAAAACGGATGAGGTAGACAGACAGTCAGATAAACGAGCGGACAGACGGTCGGACGGACATATTAGATATTGGACACTCGCTTCGGTTGCTCGAGTGGCCGTGGAAGACACACTCCACCGTATGCCACCACTCTAACTACACACTCCAACTCCAGGCTGACTGAAAGTTGAAAAGCTTCGTCGATGCTGCCCTGATACGAAAGACATTGAGAAACCGTTTTTCTTTTCAGTGAATTTGTATTTTATGATAATAAATATTTATTCTCTTTTTTTTGAAATAACTTTTTTTTCACTTCTTTTAAAGTGGACTCATTTCTTTAAAATAAAAATTCAAATTTTGTTCTTGTGTCGCAGCAGTTGACGCAGAGGAAGCAGCATTCATGTGCTCTGCCCTATTGAATGTTATTTACGGCGAAATAATTCAAATTAAGCGCGCTGTGCATGCGTACGCGGCTGGATATCAACAAAGCCAAGCCAAGCCAAGCTAAACCGAACCGAACCGAGCCAAGCCAAGTAGAGTTTTGGGTTACTTGCTGGCTTGCCTCTGTTGTTGTTGTTCGATTTGTGTTTGTAAGGCTTAACAGCTAGCCAGAAAAAGGTGTGTTGAGGTCGAGTTACTACAATTTTTCTTCTTCTTCTTCTTTTCTTTTCTTCCTACTCGCATGAACCTTTTAGGTTTTTTTTTATTTGGCTGTGATTTTTTTCTTCAAACTTATTCTTCGTTTTGTTTAATGATGATGCTCTCCGTGTGTATAAATGGGTTTGTTTTTTTCGTATGGTACGAGAGTAGATTTCTGGTATCGATTGTGATCCATTTCTACTTGGCTGAGGCTGAATGAGTGAACTGACTGACTGGGCCGGACTGCGGTGGCATGCCGTGTGCTTTTGGATGGGCTTTGATGTATTGTCTCTTTTGACATAAAATAAGATAATGGTACTTTTGAGTACCTACTTTTATTTAATTTCGTTTTTGCTTTGTATTTCTTAAGATCACTGCTGGTGCTTTTGGTGCTTTGTCCATATGCCATGCTCCATGCTCCAGTTTGGATCGTTTAGAATATGGAAAGCAGCCCGTTTGGCAAGTGGTTTAAACGGTTACCCCCTGTCAGTTGGCCGGTCTCGCTAGCAGTGACATGCTGCTTGCAGCATCCAGCCGTGATTTGACAGGCCACGTGCCATAAAGCTTCGGCAGACAATAACGCTGAGGCAATCGTTTGTTGAAAGGAATTGAACGGACGACGGAACGACGTTGAAGTGTTTAAGTTCAGATTATTGAAATTTCAATTTGAAGGTAAAAAAATATTTATGAGTAATTACACTTAGCGGAAAACGTTGCACTTAAATTGGAGCAATCAAGTAATTACATAAATTTTTAAAAATTAAAAACTTTTTCAATTACACTCAGGGAAAAAAACATAGTAAAATCAAGTACGATCGTATTTACTCCTTCATTTTTTCCACTTAATGGAAACAACTTTGAAATAAAGAGAAAAATACTTAAATTAACTATTGTCAACGTTGAAACAAAGTTGAACGATTTTAAATCAAGGTCTGGCAAACTTAATTAAAATTGGAAAATTTTTGAAATAATCGGAAAATAACTTTGAAATAAGTTTGTTTATTTTTGAATTTAAGTTTTAAATTGAAAACAAGTTTGTTCGTAGTTGTTTCTAAAATTTCCAACTTATCCAGACTTTCATTAACGTTTCTACTTGTTTTAAGGTGGTTATTTTTGATTTTAGGTTGTTTTTTCTCTGGGTGTACATAAAAAAAAGTTTTAATCTTTACATGGCGTGGCGGCAGTAGCGCAGTTGAGTACGCAGTTCCGTGTCACAATTGGAAGGTCTCGGGTTCAATTCCTGCCAGGGACAAGCTTCAGAAAAACAACTGATCAAATAAATAGTTTTTCCTATTAATTCAATTAGTTTCTACTATTATTTCAATCGTAATTTATCCTATTGACCAAAGTTAATAGTATTTTTTTCTGAGTGTAGCACATGATGTACCTGACGGATTTCAATGAAACACGTATCAAAATGTTGGTAATTCCATTGGTCTGGACATTGCTCGGCGGGTCCCGTTCAAGGCATTTTGGCGAAATTTGGTATTTGGTGTTGAGGGATAAACTGACTGAATGTGAACATTAAAAGTCCACCCAACGCCACTCCTAAAAATTTGTAACTCTGTTTCGTTGAAGGCATTTCATTGAAATGTCGGATTTAATGCTGGGTGACGAATAAGCTGACTGTGAAAATTTGTGGTCCACCCACGGTCATGCCACGCTCAGTATTATCATATTTTTCACCAAAATCTGTAATCTCCAGGAAACAAATCTTTTTTAAAATTGTTTTTAAATTCAGAGCAATTAGTAAATATTATATACATACAGTAATGTCCACTTACTTCCGAAATTAAAAGAATTTTAACTTGGGTACCGCTGAAAAAGTCTATTGGATACCGTTCTGATGAGTACGAGGAAATCATATTTAAAAATGTATCTACTTTTCGACCTTTTTCCCTGGAGGATATCAATTTCTGATGCAAAGATTTGAACAATTCCAACTTTGCAGAAGTAATTTTTGTTATAAAAATGCTCCTAAATTTATAGGATTAAAAAAGCAAATGCACTTGACAGTTTAAAAATTGGAGATGCATCAACAAGATTAAGCCGAATTCGTTAGTTTTCAAACCGTCAATCTTGTACATTTCCTTTTCTCTTGCAGAAAAAAACGACGTAAACCGAATTATTTTCTTAAAAAATTTCACAATGGCAGAAAAATATTTACATTTCAAGTGAAATAATGTATATTTTCTTGCAGTTATGTGTTCTTCAGATCTTCAGTTGCTCCAAAAAAATTTTGCATCGAGATATGAATACATTTTGAGAAAAATCATTTAAATATATTTAATATATTTAAATTTATTTTGTAAAAATTTGTAAAGTCTGTTAAATTTATAAAAAATCTGTAGTTTCTGGGAGAAAATCCTAAAATCTGACAGAGCGTCGCTTCCGGGGATATAAGCTAGTGTTTAATACAATTTAGCTTTAATACTCATAAAAAAAAATTGAAAAATTTTCCAGTAGGGTAAGCTGGGGTAGCTGTGACAATGGGTCGCAATTGACTTTGAGATTTTTGGTGTGTTCTCACCATAATTTGTGAAACTTTTAAATGAGGAAGTTAGCAATGCTCTATTTTCCTAAACCTCACAAAGTTTGAAAGTTGTCTGCAAACGTTAGTTTATAATGCCAAAACGTTGTTACATACATATTGTGACAAACTGTGAACTCATCTTGCTCATTTGACAAAACAACTTTTTTTAGAAAAATTTAAAAATTATTTTTTTGGTTTCCAGAACAGAATGAAAATTTAAGGGGTTAAAGTCAAACAATCACTCTTTATTAGACAGCAACACTTTTTAGAATCGGTCCAGAAGTTTCCAAAAATGGTGTCACAGCTACCCCAGCTTACCCTACATACATTTTTTACACTCTACACCTTATGAGGTAGGGGTATATTCGCTTCGATGAGAAGGAGGCGTGAAACTCTCAGAAACGACTTGAAGTGAACGAAGTGACCAAAACAATTTCCAAAATATTGAAACCGAAAAAAAACTCCAAAAAATTGTTTATTTGCATTTGAAATTGAAATTTCCTCATTGCTCAAATTGTACAATTTGGAAATGTGGCGCCAATTGTCTGCAAACGTCATCATCATCATTAAAACCCTCTTAATGGATCCCCACTGGCCCCCTTCAGCATATGCCAATAAACACCATCATGGTCTTAAACTGGAGTCGCTTTCGCTGCGAAGACGTCACTGGGCGGCAACGATTCCATCTACCAAGCTATTGTAAATACAATCCAAAACGTCTTTAGTGCCCCTAACTCATGCCATGGCGTTCGTTCGTTTGTTAGTGTTGCAAAAACAAAAAAACCACAAAAAAAAACGAGTAGAAATAGAAATAAAATTGTTTATAGAACATTTTTATAAGTGTACAATAAAATAATTAAAACAAATTTCGATTTTAATGGCTTACACCTGTTTGAGTCCAACTATTTTTAGCTGCGGGTGCTGTTAGTTGCGAGTGTGTTTGGATAAATGTGCGAGAATATGCCAAGAAGACAGAAAGAAACGCCAATTTCGATTTCGACAAATGATTTTCTTGATATTATTGCTGAAAAGTTCCATTCAATAGCCAAGTGGCGGCGCCACACATGAAATCAAACCATTCTGTAATTATTTTATTAATATTCTCTCATTTTTATTTTTATTTTATTTTTGGGTGTGAAATTATTATTATTTCAGACTGAAAGTGATTTTTATTTTTGAATTTCTCTATTATGACTCGAAAGCCAAAAATAAACACACATGTACAGAAAGTGGCTTGCGAGAAATTGGGCCACGCACCTGATACAAATTCACTTCCCTATTAGCATTTTCCTAGCCCTTTTACGTGGTGTTGCCTGATTTCCAGACTCCAGTCACAAAGAGAACTTCCATCTCGAGGGGAATACGTGCAATTCGTCATGTACCTACACTCGAATTACCGTTACTGATCTCCCCCCATCGAAAAGCACTACATACGCATAATAATCTTTCTATTTAGTGTGATTTTCTATATTATTATAATTTTTTATTGTTTGCACAATATAGAAAAATAAAAAATAAATAATAAAAAAAAAAAATGCAAATAAACGCAAACAACTGAAGTCTCATTCATTTGCTATGCTGGTGATAAACTGCGCGGTTTCGATTGACAGAGGAAGTGCTTCCGGTCTTGTAAATGGAAAATATTTTTATTTTATTTATGAATAGATTGCGCGTTACGCATATCAAGTAGGAAAGTAGCCGAAAACAGTGTTGCACCATACGCCCGCAAAAGATACACAAAACAAAAAAAAAAACTATATAAAAAATTTAAAGAATTAATAAAATAATTTTTTTATATTTTTATTTCCTTTTTTTCATTGTAGTTGTTGTTATTTTTTGTTTGTGGATTTTTTCGGCTTTACATTAGACAACTCGGCTCGCCTGCGATTTCTATTAATTTATACAAATTAATAGAATTATATTCGATGAACTTATGTGGTATTCATGGCACATTCCGGTGGCTCCATTGTAATTAAGGCATTCAATCCCGGGATCCCGAATCCTGAAATCCCGGGATCCCGGAATTTTTCTCAATCCCGGAAACCCGGGATTTTGAGTCCGGAATCCCGGGATTCAAAAATGCATTTTTTATGCATTGCTTAAGATATTTTTGACGTTTTTCCACAAAAATACTTTCGTGCATTTACTTTCAATCTAATTGGTAAATTTAAAAAACCCACTTTTGTAGATTTAGTGCTACAAAACTTTACAAGATATTTGTCAATAACGGTTAACAAACAATTTTTATCGATCTGAATAACATTTTTTCAATTTAACCAATTTCTTTTTTTCAAAAAAGTTATAAGTTTAAATTATTTTGTTGACCGTATATCGAAAACTTTACCAATCGGATAAATGGTTTTGTGTGTGTTTTACTTTTGAATGGACACCAGTTTTAATAGTTTTAAACAACAATTGGTGTTTCCGTTCCCGGACTAAAACTACTGAAAGTAAGTTTTTCGTGTTTAGCATGAAATGGAGCTGGCAGAATTTTATGATTATACTCGGATTCAGCGTGGCAAAAAAAAAATTTTTTGTTCGATCAATCTAATTTAAAAAGAATTACTTTTTGTTTGACTATATTTATTTAAATATTATTTGTTTTGTTTAATGTAATATTTATTAAATATGTTTTCTTTGTCGAATTAAACTTAAAATATTGTTGCAACAATTTTTTTTTTAATTTTATATTAACTATTACATTTAATTGGAAAATCCCGAAAATCCCGAACAAATCCCGGGATCCCGGGATTGTGATTTCAAATCCCGAAATCCCGGGATTTTAAAAAACACTTCGGGATTGAATGCCTTAATTGTAATGGAACGCCCGTCACATTTGCATTTCGATTATAATATTGTAGTTGCATCATTATTATTATTGCGGGCATCTCAAATATTGTAATTACATTTGCTGTACAAAAGGGACTTCCTGCTTGTATTCAAATGAAAGAGGAATACGAATTTCGAATACGGTTGGCACTACGAATTCCGCTTCCGTTTGACATAGGAAAATTCAATAGATCCCATGCGACTTAGTCACTTCGCTGTAGGGTGCATACACTGAGATTTATTTTCAGTTTATATCAGTTATACGGATCCACTGCTCCCTCCGTTAACGATGATGATAATATTTAGGGACTATTTTACAGAACTTCATACAAATCAAAGTAATCAAAGTAGTGGCCTAATCAATAAGATTTCAGTTAGGGCGACGGAAATTGATTTTGGGCTAAAAGTATTAAACAAATGCAAACAAATTACAATACTTTGAGTGTATGTATTTTTATACCCCACACCTCATGATTTTTTTATACTCTAACTACACCTGATGAGGAATTCACTTTGGTCTGATGTTTGTAACACTAAGAAGGAGGCGTGAAAACTATATATATTCTTGATCAGCATCGCCTCCTGAGTTGATTTAGCCCTATCCGTATGTCCGCCCATGTAAATTGAATTGAATTGAAAAGATATACTGACCCTAACAATCAAAGATCTTTGTAATCAGTGTCTTATAAGGGACTATATATGTATACAGATCGTGCTGGGCGCTTGATAATCAAGCTTGATCCATTAAATAAAAGGAGGATTCAAGTATCGTTGACACTGTGGCCGCATTGGGCCTATTGTGATAGATCTATATATTTCACTAGCTCATCCCTGAGTCTCATTTTCATTAGAAAAGCTGAGACATTCTTGGGTGTGCTATAAGCTATGACTGCGCGACGTAAACCGCACCTAAGTAACGACTGCGTGTCGTAATTAGACCCTCACACAGACATACCATATTCTGCTGTTTCTTCCTCTTCATCCCAGGTTATTCAATATCCAATCTGATGTTTGGGAACCGGAAGGATAACCTTAATTCACTTAGTGCCAAGTGCTGAGGACATTTGCGCAGTTTTCTAGACGCGTCTAAGATGGGCGAGCTTGTCTTCCACACAAAGTTTCGATGTGTTTATTTGGAAATGAGCGCGTAATTGAAAAGATCCGTTCAACGTTGTGGTTTTTTTTTGGCAGACCAAGGCGACTCCTTAATTACAATGGCAAACATAACAACTTCTGCGACCTAAGCTCTCATGAGTATATTTAATATTTTCTTCTTGCCTTTTTTTTTTTGCAAAAGAAATTAACCCCGCTTTGACCTTTGGGAGGGCTTAATCACACTAACGGAATTCTCACTGGTGACTTTCGCCGAATGATGTTAGTCATAAGACAATCAAACGCAGCGGCATACATATGTACGTATGTAGTCAGTGGTTGCTGCCCGAAATGACAAACGTCCACAAAGGCACATACTTATTCAAATGTGACACACACACATATACTCCATACAAAAACATTCACTTGTCTTTCAATTCGATTAATTAATTAGAATGCCTTTTGACACCCTCCGGACGCTTGGCAGTCGCTGCTGCTACTGCTACTGCTCTGGCGGCGAATTTACGGGGCATTACATGTGAATAACGCCTTGACATTTATGGCACCGCCACCGCGCGTCGCACAATTGATCGCTCATTTTTGGATTTGTTGGAATTATTTTATAATAAGAAATAAGTGAAATGAATAAGTGTCGCAAGTGAGTCATATGCCGAATGCGTATTTGTAAAGGAATTAATAGACACGATATTCCATTTTGATATTGATTGATAAGGAATGAATAACATTTGGATATTCTCAGCGTGATGCATCATCGTGGCTTTGACTCAGTCTTGTCATTTTCCATATACATTGGAGTAGTAAGTACCTACATGATAAGCCTATTATTTTATTCTTTTTTTTCGGAACAATTCTATACGATTTAGAAGAATAAGAATCGGGTGTAGTCAAATGGAGAAGTGTGGCTTTTGAACCATTGGTTAACATTTAATATGCCCACCCCAAAGTGTAGTGCTTGAAAAGCCTCTTAAAACTAACCTCATTAAAGAGAAAATAAAAAATTAAATTCTCAGCTCATTCGAGTTACAAAGATCGACGGGCTTGTGTTTCTGTTTCTGTTGTTGTTGTTGTTGTAATTTGGTTTTGTTTTCACAAATCAAGCGTTGCAAATTTCTACTACCAACTTTAAAAACCAACACGAAACGCAACGCGAAACGAATGCATTTTACGTGGAAAGAGAAAAGAAGGCAAAAACCTCAACGTTGAATGACCTTAAAGGACGAAGCAGAAGCTGAAGAAGCACCACACAAACGGAGATTTCTGAAGAAAAATAAAAAGAGTGAAAAAAAAAACTTTACAGAGAAAAAATAAAAACCAACGCAAATACGCAAAACAAAACAAAAGCATAAGAAAAATTGCAGTTTCTTATGCGCTGGAGAGTTGCCTGAGCAACAGAAACCGGGCAATGGCCACGGCACAACTGCTCACACATATCCACCAGCCATATACACCTCAAACCAAAGCAAACGTATCTACCAACAAACCAATTCGTATGCCAGAGTAGGCTCGACTAGGCAAAAGGTCCAACTAAGTAGTAGGCACTAGGAGAGTTGAACTGAACGAGTGAGCTCCCCAATGCAATATGACAGCGCCTGACGAGCTCTGCAGCTGACATGACGATCGTGTCGCTTATGAGACATGGACGTGGTCATTTGAAAACTGAAGTATTGCACACTGGATAGGAAAGGTAGGACAATATATGCAGCCAAGGTGCTGCTGCTGCTTTGTTGCTAATGCTGTACAGAAAGGTACTGCTTGAGCCTATCGAGGTTCTGGTATGTGTCGTTGACTGGCGACCATGTGACGTGATTTATTGTTGTTCACTGTAATGTTGAGTTCACTTTTTTTCCTGTAGGTTTTATAGGTTTTTCACTCAAATTCTTTACTCTTAGGAATATTTGAAATTGTTAACATTTCGAAAAGTCCTGTAGTAGCTGAGAGTTTTTGCACATTCAACTAATCAAGGCTGAACTCAACAGTCTTGAAACTTTTGCCTTCAAGTGCGCCACGTTCGCATACAGACCACGAAAGATGGTCTTAAGCCCGAACAAAGTAGATTATCCGACCCATATTTTTTTTGCTACTATTACCTAACTTTTGTAGTTCTTTTATCTTTTAAGTTGGATTCAAATTAGTTTTTACGCTTTTGAATTTAACTCCATTAAAATTGTGTACGTGTATGCGGAAAAATTTTCGAATTGCTATGAAATACACAAAATCGCTATCAATCACACAAATCTCTTGACCAGATTTGAATCTTTCTTCTGTTTCTTTCTATTCACTTTTCTGCGACGTTATCATTGCTTATGTTTTCTTCAAGTTTTATTTGAAATTTTGTTTTCTATTTTTTACGTCTTTTCTTTAGGTTTTCTTTTATATTCATCGTCAACGTTGCACAGTGGGGTCTGTGGTACGAAAAATGGAGATCAATACTCACAAGCTTCCTTCGCATGTCTTGCATTTTTGTTTTGCTTACTTCTATATAAAAACCGATAAGTTAAAAGCATCGACACGCATTATCTTTTCGTTGATTACAAATAAATTTTGCAGAATGGCACTGACCATAACCAGCAGCTCAGTAAGAATCGGAAGGACCTATTCGAACTATTTGATACTAAGCAAGGTTTCAGACAAGGTGATTCCCTGTCATACGATTTCTTAGCCTGCTGTCGGAGCCGCTGAGCTAAATAACACTGGCAATATTTTCTGTAAGAGTGTCATGCTGCTAGGGTACGACGATAATATTGACATCATACACGGCACTGCTGAGAACTGCAACTTTGAGGTTATTAGAGAATTCATCTATCTTGATCATGGTACGAGGGACATCGTTGGGCCACTCAGATGATGGGCCAACTGACCGCACTTAATAAAAGCAACTGATGTCAGCATGCACAAGACAGATACGCCTTTCGGATTTTTGGACGCTGATAAAACCAATTGCCATTTATGAATGTAGGTATGAGTCAATGGTATCTACTATTTATGACTAGATCTTCTCATCTAGTCACTAATCATAGTTTTCACATTAAATATCTTTCAAAGTTTCGTTAATGAATTTCACTAACAGTTGCTCAGTAGAAAAGTACTTGTAAAATTTCCCAACAGTTAATTGATATCCATTTTCCAAACCACACCCCACTGTGCGTCGTTCGAATTCGCAGTCGTCGACGTTTGTTAAGGCTCCATGGGAGCTGCTCGTTTTCTTTTTTTTTTATATTTATGTTACGAAGTTGGCTGCCGCTGCTACTGTGCTACGCAAAGTACGATGGACGCACGCGCGCACAATTCGACTGAAATTCAACCAAAATGAACAGAAACAACTTCTTTTCTTTCTTATTTTTTTATTGTTGTTTGAATTTTTTCCAGAACTTATCGCTTTTTTTGCCGTATTTTCTACTCCACTTTTCAGTAAGAGCGCACAATTTCACAAATTTTTTTGGATAACCCTACAATCGGTATTAGTACCCAACTACAATGGGAGTAAGCTGCACTTAGCTTGTGAAAGGGTGTGTCCTTTTCAGAAAACATGGCTCACCCAGCAGGACGAGTGGGTATCGCTGGACCCATATGTGGTCTTCACTCAAACGAAGTATGAATCTATCCTCATATTATTATATTTTTTGGTAATGTCCTTTACTCTATTACCTAGAGCGAACGGATAGTGTGATTTTGCTTTTTCCTTTCTTTTTCCACCATTTTATTGCATTTCAGCTCTAATTGTAGAGTACTTCAAAGTCGTTGTGGATCTCTTGCCACTTATTTATTTTTCCTTTAGGATTTTCGCTGCATTTGAAGTGGAGTTTTTCTTCTTCTTCTTCTTCGTGGTCTTCTGTTTGATTCTTTACGTTTATTTTTCTTACGTGCCGTTTTTCTTACTAATTTTGACATTTCTGCTTGTTTGTTGTCATATATGCATGTATGTATATGCTACAATGGAGTAAAATAAAGTGAAGTGAAGTTGGCTGCTCATCATCATGTTCGGCTGGAGCACGGAGTGTGCTTTTGCATTTATCAGTTCATTTAACATTTACACTATTGTGGCAGATTCTTGAGGTTTTCCACGACGACGACTTTTATTTTTTGCTTCTTCGTTTGTTTGTTTGTTTGTACTTTTCAGAATGCCCCAGCACCTCCCCTTACCGCCCTCCCCCCGCCTAAACTTGAGATAAGTTCTCGTTAAGATAGGCCAAAGACCAGACCTTTTCCACGTCTACCAGCATTTGGTGTGTTAAAAATTTAAATAAATAAACGGTGTTGGCGATGTTGCTTTGAGATCTTCTTAGTATTTTTTATTTATTTATTTTAACATTGACTTTTTTCACTGGCAACATACATATATCTTATCTGCTATTTCTAAGTGACCTTGTGAAGGACTTGTGCCCGACGAGAAGAAACCGAAAATGTAATTTTCTTCAAAGAATCTCTTGTTCTTCTTCTAGTTGCGCCGACGACGATGATGACTGCCTCCGCATTTCCGTTTTGGAAATACCAAGCGTGCTGCCAACGCCATTTAAGTCATAATTTAAGCCACATTCCAGACGATTCTTCAGATTGCATCGCGTGTTAAAATACATTCATAAATTCTTATCGAAGTCGACTTCGGCGTGATCTTTTCATACAGACGCGTACATATTGCCTTGGTTAAGTATTTTTACTTGTTGTTGTTGGTGTTATTGTATTTTTCGTTGGTTCGTAACATTTTGTGTTATTTCATTGTTCTTGTTGTTGTTGCTGTTGTTTCTTCAAGACCCTCTTCAGCAGTGCGATTGCTCGCCCTCTGCTCTGTCGCTGCCATAAACTTCAATTCGAAGTTTAACTCGAAGCTGAACTCAAACGCGCGCTGTCAGATTTGTTGAAGTTTCCAATTTGTGTGTTGGCATCTCAACTTCCCACTTCTGCAAACAACAACAAAAACAACAGCCACATCAACGATAGCAAGGGCTCTAAAAAAATAAAACAACAAAAAGTTTCAAATTTCTCTACAAGCTTCTTTTACTCGGGTGAATCAGGAGCGGATTTTCAATTGAAGTGAGGGCCTTCAAATCCATATTACAATAGTGGGACAACAATTTAAAATCTAATATAGCCACACTACGTTGCCATAGTTTTGTCACGGTCACGTTAGCTGGGCTGATCACATTTTCTGACAGGATCTCTGGACAAAGGATTGAGCATTTAGGATGATGGATACTTTGATGGATGGAATGGTTATGATCAAATTGAGGTAAGGGAAAGATGATGTATTTTAAAGGAAGATGATTTTTTAGTTAAGGGTAAACTTAATCTTTAAGGTATTTGAGAGATTTAATTTGTTTACATTTTTTCTGATTCGTGAGTTTTTAAAACCAACGGAATTTGATGTAATGTCGCCTAACCACCACGAATTCAGCCCTGTCCTATGTTGTTGTTGATTCATTTCATTTATTTTTCTTTTTTTTTTCCAAATAATAATTGCTGTTGCTGTTGTTTATGGCCAGTTTACAATATTTTTACGCCAATCAATGCTGATCCTTAAACTACAAATGCGAAAATACAAAGTGCAGGAAAAATGTTTGCAACCATCAGTTTTTTCACTGTATGCGAATTGGTTAAGTCCTGCACTGCTCGCCGGCTCACCGCTTCTTTCTTAGTCATCAAACTGCCCAGGGGCATCATGGTTATGGCAGTTCTTGGCTCTGGCCTTGGGAATTATGTGTGGAACATGGTTGTTGTTGTTGTTGTTGTGTTTGGTTATGATATCTCGCATTGTTATATTGCCTGGGTGATCTTTTGAGGCTATTAAATTCATATTTCTTAAGCGTTTTTAATCGGAAACTTTATGATTTTTGTCACTTTTGCTCTTAAATTGTCGAGCCCCATTCCTCGTGATGTGTCGTGGTCGTTGGTTTTAATGAGAGCTGGCACATTCTTGGCCTTTCTTTTTGTTGTCTTTTCTTCGTTCGAAAATACATATGATATGATAAATAAGTGCTTGAACCCAAGAACCAAATTGAATTTATGAGCGGTGAGATATTTCGAAATTGTCTTCGGTTACCATGTCGATAAATTTTCGAAAAATCTGGTTTGAATAAGATCACATTAGTCATAATTTTTACCACCACCAAACCCATTTTTTTTATCGAAATTACATGGAAGTTTTTCAAAATTACTTTCTTCCCACGTTTACAGTCACGTACAGGCAAACGTATGTCCTCAAGAAAGGATATTCGAAAAAAATCAATTTCCTTTATATTACGGCATCTACACTTGTATTCTTATGTAAATCCCGCATATCGTTGGTGAGGGGGAAACAAATGTCAGTGGTACAAGTGGAATCGCCTCCACATGCTGCATACTGCAGCATCATCGCATCCGTTGAGTGTATCGTTGAAGTGTTCATTTCTGTTGTTTTTGATTGCATACATACTTCTCCCGCGGCACAGGATGTGAACTTTTGTTACACGTTGAGCACTTTAATGCATACTGGCGTGTTTAGGGCACGCCTGCGCAATCTGCTCTGCTCGGCAACATTGCCACATCGTAGCCGGCTGGCTGGCTGGCTGTCTAATGTGGATTCACATTTTTTCGAGGGTTGCTTTCGGTTTTTCTTTCTCGACATCTTTGATCAATCATTCCAATCGTTCGACAAAGTATGCCACTTTTCGTTCTGAGTGGATTTCCATGAATTGAGCAAGTGTGACGTGTGACGGCGGGATATTGCTCACCGCTCATGCATTTGGAGTGGCGAGAATTTCGAACACATGGGATTGCAGGAAACACAATTTTAAACATTTATTCTCTCTATGGAAAAAATATGATTTTGTCACCTGAGTCGACGAATAACGTCTCTCTATTCGGGACAAACGAAACCAGGATCGACGAACTTATTTATGGTGTCCTGTTTTCGTTTTGCACGATAACTGCAACTATTGAGCTATCTATTTGGGGGAACATCGACTAGACGTCTACGTACTATATAAAATAGTACCAAACTTGGTATAAGTTCGGATAGAGTGACTATATGACTCACATAGACCAATATGGTCCATATGTAGTGCTACCACGATGCTCTGTGTTATTCGAAGTTAGCAGTTCTTCGTTTATGGTCCATACATAGTACTTTGGTCTGCAGTGCGAAGTGCTTCTAACCAAAAAGGTTGATTAAAAACGATCCAACTAACAAAGGATACTTCCTTTGTTACGATAAATAGCACAGGTCGACATGGTCTTACTTCTATATTCTCGTATAGTTTTTATATATAAATGAACCATTCTAAGCACAATGGCGATCTCAATTTTTCCGCCATCACGTCAAGTTTTCTGAGAAATTGCAAAAATGCTAAACCCGAACTTTACGTGGTTTCTATACCATAACTCTTGAAGTAATGCAGGAACGAAGTTCTTCTATTGCACTTTGGACAGAAAATTGAATACCTAACAACTGATATTATAGAAATTTTTTTTGTGTACTTCATTGTAGGTATAATTACTAAAAGGGTATGTAACGAACCGATGAGAGTTTACCTTAATAATTTGTTGGTTTACTATTTAAATTGTAAACTTACCGCAAAAATTTGTTAAATTTCAAAAATACAAATATTGCAAAAACATAGCATGTTTAAAAAAATAAATTTTTCTGTGTAGTTCTAGCTAGTGCTGAACAAAATCATAGTAGATGTTCAAGTGTCTCCTCCTCTTCCGGTTCAATGCAGTTCCGACACCAGTTTTTTGACATTAGACCCATTCTAAAGGCGAGAGGGCCAATAAGACAGTGTCCCGTTACGACTCCTACTACTGTCAGTCTACAACCGATGCAGTGTCAACCGAACACATATGCTGCAACAGCCGAAGGTAGATCTTCCAGCAAGCGGTAACATTCGGTTGGTCACAAATCAGTTGGCACAACCACAAAGAAAATATGCAATATTATCCATACAAGTTGATATCATAAATAAGTTCGTCGATCCTGGTTTCGTCTCAGCTCAAGCAACAAAGCATCGTAAAACTTTTGCGCCTCATGTAGTTAAACAAAAACTAAAAACAAAAAAAAAAAAATAACTGAAAAGTAATTAATAAAAAAAAATTTAAAAAAATAATAAATAAGAGGCGAACGCGCGAGCCAAGCCACACAATGCTTAATTAAGTCAAATTAAAGTGATTGCCATTTGGTTTGAGGTTAATTGCATTAATGCGAATTTCGTATTTAGAGCAAGCAGCAAGCCGAACGAATGAACGAACGAACGAGCCAACAAGTGTCAATGCGTTTATTCATTTGAATTGTATTTAAAACGTGTAATCACATATACTGGGTTGGAATTAGTTTTTGGAATTGTGTATCAATTCGAGTAATAATAATGAGCAGCCTCCTCCCCCTACCGGATGACAATTCAGCCAAATGAATCACATTTACCCGTAGGTACTACGAGTGGTGAAATTTCGAAACAACAAACAAAAAATTGCTTTGATGAATGCATTAGTAAGTATATGTATATGCTTTGTTGTTGTACAATATTGCATTGTATAGAATTTGTTGTATTTTTTTTAATTGTGTCGTGAGACTTGCACTTGCTTGACCTAGCGACGAGTCGCTCGCGCGGTTGCAATTGATGCAGAATTGTATTGTTGTTGGCGTTGTTTTTTTTTATGCACTGCCGTTGTGGCTGCATACATATTGCACCCGTTTGACTTATCGTGCTATGTGTGCTGTTTGTTCCTAATTTCATAAATTGATATTCTACTGGTTTGTAATATTCTTTTTTTTCCTATTCTTTGGTTTATTTTTTGTTGTAATTTTTTTCTTTTTTTAATTTTGCTTATTGTCTATGCACATTGCATGCTGTATTGTATTGTCTGTCGTATGTGGTGATTGTTGTTTGGGTTTTTTCCTACTATTCTATTTTGTATTCTTTTATTTGTGTATTGTTGCTTTGCATTTTATTCCGATGATGCAATGAATTATAATTGTTTTTCATTGTTATTCTTTAATTAAATCAATTGAAATCGAATCTAGCATAAATACATGCTAAGCGGCATGTAGGATGAGCTCGTTGGTTGCATGTGGTCAAAGACAGGTTCTAGAAGTTCGTTTTTTTGTTGTTGTTATTGTTGAGTATGAAATGGTAAATTTATGCTATAATGTTTAGACTGGATGTAGGGTATATTATCGTTTGCCAACCATTCATCGTGGAGGCCAAGATAACATTTTTCGGAGATACAATTTATTATAGAAAACTTATGATAGAGCATCTGTTACCTCTATCGAAATATGTAAAAAACTTCTCGGTAAGGCTGAAGAGAAAATATCCTGCACTTACGAGTATGTGTAAAGTTTTAGGTGTAAACTTTACACCAATGATGGGCAAGCTTTGCACCCAGCTGAAATGTATTCGTTAACGACGTTCACATATACGAATGGACAAGACCTTCAGCGCGTTTGCCGGCATCGGTTCATTCGAAACATCTCTAATACGAATGCGAACCTGGGAGCAAATCTCGCGAATCAATAGTTTAGTCCAGTGTTCATCAGATCAATACCCGAGGGTAAAACGATTTTTACATCGATACGAGTGATAGATGTTGTTGAATTTCGACACTTTATAGTTCTGAAATGATTTTCATGAACAATGGTTTAAACTAGTTTTGTTTTTCAGCTCAGAAAGCTCTCGTTGGCAATGCAAAACCAATGCCGCCATAGGCTTGAGCCTTTTTGTCAAAAGTAAAACTTGCCCCACACTGGTTTAAAGTTCAATATTTCTTTTCGATAAGTTAGTCAATAAATTCCCGATAGTTTTTCAGTAGTAAAACTTCCAGAGCTTTAAAGCTTTCGAATTCTACAACAGCTATCGCTCGTTTTGATAAAAAAAAAACTTTTTACCTGGTATTCGGCTCATAAACGCATTTTTACACAGTCGAACTTCCCTGTAATCAATTCGCACGTGACCAGAAATTCACTTCATTACATAGAAGTTCACTATAGAGAACTTCGACTGCAATAACTCCCGTTCTGTTTCAAGTTTGTTCCGGCCCATTTTACTTTTAGTTCCATTCCCAATCAGTTTTATTCGCAAAATGGTTTCACTTCCGGGGCCTTTTTAATTTTCTTCTGGTTCCATTTCTTTTTCGTAGCCATTCTAAATTAGTTCCGATTCCATTTTGTTTCAGTTCCATTCCACATCCGTTCCATTTAACTTCTAAGTTTCTTCCATTTCCATTTCCATTCTGTCCATTTTTTTGCGTGTTTTTTCATATTTATTCCTCACTCAAGAGTCAAAGCAGGACTAGGCAGAGCCGAGTTATACTATTTTAGACACCAGATATACTATAACCAGTTCTTATTCGGATTGCGTTCACGACATTAGTGATGTGTTTACACCCGCATTTTTATACTCCTCCATTCCATTATGTGGGGTTTTCAAGAGAATCTTAAACTTGTAATAAATATAAATTTCACCCTTTTTTAGCAATTTGTTTGTTACTAATTTATATCCAAATAGTTTCATACAATAAGTATGATTCCTTTGATGATCGATATGATAACGATTGGAAAAATGAACATTTTAAAACGGAAGAGCCAAGCGTTGCCATAATAAAAATGTAAATAAATTAAAAATAGATTTGGAATGCATAGACGAAAATGAAGAGACGTCGACAACAAGTGCAACAAGAACACCTCCACGATGTGCGTATGCAAGAGGGAACAAGCCCATATATGAACGTGTACATAATACCCTACACGTATGGCAACAACCTGATGTCTATCTTTGAAGAAAATGGATAAAAGGAAGAACTGAACGCCTGCAATTCTACGAAAAGACCTGCAAATAGCAGCAATAGCGAAGGGGGAGACAAGGTTTCACCCCGTCCCCATGCATTGAAGAGAAGCACCACAGACACACATCACACACTCATACGAACAGTTTAGATTCGGCAAGTACTTGGTGTGTACTTGATGTGTGGATATGGTGATGGAGGCTTTGCGTAGAAAGTTTATCGACATAAATCAACGTTTGCAATTACTGCGTTGATTGCCGAACGAAACCAACAACACCAACAACAATGTCCGTCCCAATGCATCCGTCGATCTCTCACTCACGCGTACGTCTGTCTCTCTGTCTTTCTATCCTGACTGTCTCTCCCTTTCGATGTTCTATTGCTTCCAAACGTACGTACGTCCGTCCGTCCGCCTGTCCCGTCCGTCCGTCACTTCTTATATGATGTCCCTAAGTAAAAGTTTGTCGGTCGTTCGTGTTGTTGTTGTTGTTATTGTCAGTTTGCTGTTTTATTTTTTTAGACACAATTTCCGGGTCATTGACTTCTCCATTTCTCCATTGAATTGCGTATGGACATACACGATCACTAAACGACGACGACGAAACGATAAAAATGGTAAAAAAAAAAATAATAATAAAAAGAAACACCAACAACCTCGCAGCGAGTTAGAAGCGAGAAAAACTGTTGAAGTGAAGTACAACGAGAAAAAAAAGTGTACAAAAAAAAAGGAAAACGCACGATACAAAACGTTGGAGATGCAACGAGGAAAGAACCCAAACCAAAACGAATGCAACGAAAGAAATGCGTGGATCGCATTGGGGAATCAAATGCGATCCAAACAGCACACGACGAACGTGCATTCGTTGGAGCATGCGATGTGGGGCGAAACCAAAGAAGAAACCAACGAATCCATAACAAATACGCATAAGACGACGTATTGGAAGAATTGAGACTATATGAAAGAAGAGCAAAAGTCCATGAAGGAAAACAGGCAACCGGCAAGATCGTTTCAGAGGTCCAAGAACCTGCTCTGAAATGTGGAAGAGATCTGTGACGCTTGCAGTAGCTGGTTTCATGTGGCGGTTGGATGCGACAACGACTACAACAACAACAAAGTGGATGACAACGACCACGACCGACGATGTTGTTACTTTAAGGTAGACACAAGAACAAGACCATGTGGTTTTTTCTTTGGCTTTAGAGCAGCTCTTGTTGGAGGTGATTATTTCGTCGTTGATCTTGTCACACAGTGCCGCACAGCAACGATCAGTGAATGAATGGAAGATATTCTTGTTTGCCTCTGCATTGTTGTTGTTGTTGTTGTTGCCTTTGATTGATTCTGAAAGAGGCTACCAATTTAAAATGGAACCAACGTACGAAATGCAAAAAAAACAAGTACAAACATTTACGCTTTACTATGTTTTTGTCCATATAAGCTCACAGTTGTTGTTGTTGTTTTTGTTGTTGCTGCTGCTTCTCGTGAACCAATGCAATTTAATAATAAACTAGCTCAATCCGCAACAACAACAGCAACAACGAAAGAACTAACAAGAACTACTAGCTGCCTTTGCCTGCAGCCATAGTGCATACATGCTTGTACACTGGCATAGTGCATCCGCTGTCTGCATTTAACGCATTTTAATCAGCGTGTCGCATAATTACCGGATGCACTGCATACGCACAAAGTGGAAAACATTTAAAATCATAACACAAAATGATGGATGAATTGTCGCTGTTTGGCTCCAATAAAGTAACGAATAAAAAAATATCAAGAATAAAAGGGGAACACAGGCAGCTCTCTAAATTGAAATCATGTTTGGTTGAGAGGCCCGTCCAAGAGGGGGTTAGTGACTATTGAGAACTGAGTTAGTATACATAGATCGTATTCGCTCTGAGCTTCTAGTAATTTTTTTACCTAGTCAGAGAAAATCATTGACTCATTTTTGCTTGAGAATTTATCAAAGTGAACGAGATGAACGATGGCGAGTCTGTTTGTGAGGACAATGATTATTCCAGATTCTTCGTTGACTTATTTGGCAGTCTCACCACTGTTAACCGAAGTGTTATTAGCGTGGAAATTCTTAATGGGGTTAACTACTTATCACCGCTGAACTAAGCGTATATTGGTTTCATTTAAATTACTACAAAAATTAAAGAAACGAAATCAATATTGCGACATGGTAGTGTATTCACTGCTTCCGAACTTATTTTATATTTTTCCCTGCATTTGAAAGTACAAATTTCTGGTAGAAGGTTATTCATTACACTACACCTTACCTGAGGCATTGTACCCGCATTACAGCACACCTCAAAAGTGCTTCTTCCGCTCTGCAATGTCTTAACTGATTATTTTTAATCACTTGAACAATAGCTAACAGAGGGTATGTATTAAAGCCCGCATATTTCGTATTCAGTTTGTGTCTACTTATCTGTACACATTCACTTACTCATTTATTGGTAGAAGAGCTTCTGTGTTACACTTAAATAATATCGAAAACTAACTAAACTTTAACTCTTTGTGGACAAAATATAGGTACACACCCGCCTTCTTTTTCAACCACCATCATGATCATCACTCCTAAGCAAAACTAAGCTAACTTATATAGTGACACTTTCACACCTTTGTACCTTCGTCATTTTCTTTTCCTTAGTGAGCAAAGTCGCTTCTAAACCAAACCAAATAATTACCAAAGCGAATGTTTATGAGTTACCAACACAACACAGTACATCACTCCAAGCCAGCAAGCAGACACCACCAGAAACGATCCTCGTACGATTCCACTTGGAAAACGAGCAAAACCAACAACTGACAGCAATTAACGTGACAAATGACAATTAAGATAACGCGCGCGCATGTCTGAACTTAGTTTTTCTTCAACTTCAAAATTCTTAAATATAAAATGTTTTTTTCTTTCATAGTCAACAATCATTCACAACAACAGCAAAACGACCAGAGCGCTACGGAAAGTGTTCACGAAAGTATTATGCTGCTGATAGTCAGTCTTCGAGTCAGAGTCGAGTTGTGGATTGAGACCGTTGCGGCAATTATGTTGCTTTAGGTTCTCGAAACTCGTACAAGTTCTGGTAAAAGTTTCGTGTATGTTGAGCGAGAGATAAGCAACTTTTAGTGTCAAATAAATTTGTAAGTCATTATTTTACAAGACAAGTCGTGGACGGAGAAGCGGAAGGGCAGGAGGCAAGCGGCAAGAAGAGGGTTAAGCTTGATATAAGTGGAAAATCATAGTTCAAAGCAAGAACTGATCTACGATAGCAGATTTTTTAGTTAGGGGGTGAGGGGGGATTTAAATTGAATAAAGTGTGTGGTAGCAGATTTACTTGAAACTCTCATTTAGTCCACACATCTGTGACTGGGTTAACTTTGAAAATGCAGTCACACACAATTATGGAATACATTAAGTGAATAATTAAAGTATCCGAACCCGGATATGTATTTCCCCATCTCAAGTGCCACCTATATGCACCTTTACACCTCTACACCTGTTGCATGAGCAAACGCCAGTCAAGTGAAATGAAACACGATCAATACGATCGAGCCGAAATTAACAGAGAATGTGACAACCACAAACCAATTTCCGGCGACAGGACACGATCACCAGGTACATGAATTGCTATGTGTGAGAGACATAATATTAAAAATTATAAATTCAGTCTTCATTTGCGGCGATTTCCTTTATTTTACTCTCTCCTTCTCTCTCTCTCTATCTCTCTCCATCTTTCTCACTCACTCACTCTTTCTCTCGTCAAACAAAAGGAAATGAGCAATTACCGTGAGCCTTTAAGATTACTTTTGCTGCAATATAAACGTAATTTTGCCTTTCCTGCCACTAGAGCCACTGGTGAATAAAAAATCACTTCAAACTCGGTTCTAAGCCAAGATTGGCTTTACGCTGGAGCTTTGGCACTTGCTGCTGCTGCCTGCCTCGCTTTAAGTTTGATTTTATGGCTTTTCTTTTAGCAGTGACACTAACTACTTTGTTTCGACGTTACTTTGTTGTGGCTGAGTGCAGTGCCCATGCATTTTCCATGCCTTGTTTTCAAGCCTCATGTCTGCCTGGTTGTGTGCTGCGGGGACCTTCAACTTTGATTCCGGTTTTACAACCGCTTCACTCGTTTTTTATTTTTTTTTTTTAATTTTATTCTTTTTGCTATTATTTCTTTATTTTTTTCATCTTTTGTGGTTACTGGTGTTGCTGCAATCTAGCATTTGATTGCGTTGCATTTTTTCATTGTAGTTCTTGTGGGTTTCCGTGCGCTGATCTCGTCGCTCAGCTGGTAGCAAGTTGTTTGATATTTTATTGTTTTGAGCTTGGCTCTTTTTTTCTAATCGCTGGCTTAGGAAACTAAATAAGCCATTTTGTGAATTTAAATAATTTTTTTAACTGAAAAACGAAATCCGATATTGACTTTCAAAACATTCCAATGTTCGGTTTCACGTTATGTTTAAACACTTAATCCGATTTGGTTTTACAGCAAAGGTTTTAAGTTCATTTTAAGCAATCATTAACACAATTCAAAACATTTTTAATCCACTTCAAAAGCCCAACAATTCAACTCGAAATCCGTAATCATTGCGCGCTGTGGCCGCTTCGGCGGCTTACAATCTTCAACAAAGGTCTTCGAACATTTCGTACTTCGGTTTCGATTGCATTACATAATCTCACAGCAGACAGCTGTTTTTCGTTTCGATTAAATTCGTACAAAACAAAAAATGTATATGAAAAAAGGAAATAGAGAAAAAAGAGCTTCCTCAGTTGGAATTATTTAATAATATTCAATGTGTACGCTACAAAAAGCACACAGACAGAGCAAAAAAATCAAATGACATCAATATAATAACTAACTGTACTCTATATAGCTGGCACTCTCCATGATAACCTCGCATTTGGTGTGGGTCAGCGCACCACCATTCCTGGATTATAACTCAACTTTGCGAAAAATGAGAAAAAAATCAAAAACATCAACGAGCCAGTAGCAGAAATTAATAAAACAAATAAAATATTCACTTTATACTTAGTGTATACTCGAATACGAGCCGCTCAATGAATGAAGCAAATCGAATCGATTGGAGTGGAGTGTTGTGTTGTGGAGTGGAGAGGAATGGAATGGTTTTGCCAACTGCATACAAACTAAACAGACTTCAACCGCATTCAATGGGCGTGTCAGCGTTTTCACACAACTGAAGGTGATCTTGTTGGGTATCTGGGTAATAATAATGCTTTGCCGTTAAACGTGGCCGTATTATTAAATGGAAATCATTTGAATGTGCGTCGAGAAGTCAAAGCCATTTTTGAGGTGAACTTTAGATTATCATAGGAAATCAAATTGAATTTCGATAATAAAATTGGTAGACTTTGAGGAGGAATATAAAATGTTCATAAATCGTTTGAAGCCAAGAGATGTTCGTTCAGTTCCACCACTATTAAACTGAATGAACGCCAAATAAAATAATTTTAGTTCAAGTTTTCAGTAGGGTGGCTGCCGTGGTGCTACAGCTTCTTCTGTGTCACTGTTGGAAGGATCTCAGTTTCGATACCCGGGACAAGCAAGACATTTTTCTGTGAAACCAACACCTCTCACCAGGCGTTAGCAAACTTGCATGATTTGCCTTGGAATTAGGACTCTTGTTATTGGAATAACCGAATACCCGAATAATCCGGATATCAAATCATTCGACTATTACTATTCGGTTAGAAGTATTCGACGAGTCGATCGCATTCGACTATTCGATTAACCGTTCTCTGTCGACTAGTCGGTTACCACGTTGATATTCGGCTAGTTATTGACACCCTCAAAAGAGAAATTATATGCAATTTGGCGCGCTTAGCAAATTTAATTTCGTTTACAATTTAAATAAAACATATCATCGCACATTCTAAACAGCTGAGCCTAGAATTCTGAATTGGTTTGTGTTATGCAATCGTGCATCGATTTTCGATACTTGGCCTCGAGAGCTAATGTGGTGTCGAATGTGTTTCGATACCTAAACGAACCTAAAATAATAGCGAGACAGTAGATTTCGTTCGATTTCGAGATATGCGAAGAGATAATCCGACCTCTGCCACGCCTATGTAAACTAAAACTGTGAATTCTGAACTCAAATCTCATTTTATATTTACGAAACTTGGCGGGCTCACAGCCGGTTCGTGGGGCTTTAACGGGAAGGCTCTAGTTAGGGTTCTCCCACTACTGAAAGTACATGTCCGAGCGACGCCGGATTATAAGGCTGCTTTGATAAATGGACCTGCCTTGATGCTTTGGTATTCTGTCATCGTAAATTTTGTTTTTATTGTGTATTCTCATAAATTATCTCTGAGTGTTCCAATTTACGTCATTCAGTTCACTTGGATTTTTGAATCCAATAAAAATATTTTAAATTTAAAAAAAATATCATTTAATGATCAATAAACATTTTTGATAAGTCTGACATTTTGTCTGCCAGTATTTTTGAGAAAAGAAAAAACACAAAGCGGAGCAAAATGAGTCGTTAAATTCTATGTGATGGCATGAGCAACTCATTGTCATCAGCAGTAGTGGGGGCGGGCCTAGTGGAATTAATTAAACCGAAATCCATTTGATATACTAATTTAGAAACATTTCACATATGCATAGTTGCCCAAAAAATTCAAAGGATTCCCTAAGCCAACCTTTAGATAAATTTCGATAATTTTTTAACTAATGAAAAAGGTATGAGATTTCTCAAAATCAAACATTTTTATAAGTTAGACGCCTTGCCACACGCCCACAAATACCAATTAACAAAATGCCGAAAATGGCCGCACAAAAAAAAAACCCTGGAACAGGGGCAAAACTACTCAATTTGTACGCATAATTTTCAAAAAGAAAATTTATATATAAATTCTAGACTAAATATGTAAAAATATTTATGCATAATTCTAAACATACTTACAGAACCTGCATACACAACGATCGGCAGCGAGCAGATGAAGCAAAAAAAAAAGAAAAATGGGGAAAAGAGCAATAAACGGCGACCACGACGACGACTATATGACGACGACTCGAGAGCAAGCAAAAAAGCAGCGCCGCCGTTGCCGCCGCCGCGCGCACAGGCAAAATAAAACTAAAGCAGCTGCTTCCGGTGTTTGATAGTGAACTGACTGACTGACAGTAAAGCTTGGCTGTTTGTTTATCTCTCGGGGATTCGCGGCAAACGCAACGCACAACGCCCCGTTCGTAGTCGCATCGCATCGGATGCAAAGAAAGCGCGCGTTGCCCGATTGCAGATTCTCTGCTTCGTTTGTTCGTCTGCTGCAGTGCGGATTCTTATTTTTAAATGCACACAAATAACAAAACACACACAAACGCACACACACACGGCGAGCAGAAAATTGCATTTGCGGGCGGGCACACAGGAAACCAGCACAGCGGCAAAATCAACAACAACAACAACGAGAACAAACAGCATCCGTCCAACAAACGAACGGAGGAGCGCGCGCTCCATGTTGCAATTGCATTTTGCTGCGCTAAACTAAATTCAGTTCAAATGAGTTTTTTCAAAAAAAAAAAAAAAAAAAAAAAAAAGTAATAAAAAAATTTAAAAAAACATTGAATGTAAATTAAAAATAAAATAAATTTTAAATTATAAAAAAAAAAAATTAAAGGGAAATGGCAATAGTCGCTGCTGGTGCTGCTGTGGGTTGGCGATATTTTTATTTTTACCCATTTTAAATGTATTTTATTTTTATTTTTGCGAGCTGTTGGCAATTTTATTAAACATAAGGGAACCGAACGCACTTTTGCCGCTTTGCTTGACATTTCGTTCTTCGTTTGGGCAATTGAGGAGCAAATTATTTATTAAAAGCACTTTGACGTTTATTTCGAAGCGTAACGAAGTGGGAAATTTGCCTGAGTGGCGGGAGTGAGGTGCAAATGCTTGTTTGTCGTTGCAGTCGTAGATGGTTGTGTTGGCGATGTAGGGGACCAGCAGCGCCACCTTCAATTGGCCTTAAAGATGTTTACTTTGGATAGCATTTATTGCTTAAATATCGAATATCTTATGCTTGGCGATACGTGGGCACAATCGCCAAGAAGTACGATTCAAATACTCAATCACAAATATCTCAAAACTATAAATTTGGATTTAGTGATTTCTGACACAGTGACAATGATATCAAATTAGTATAAAAAAAAAACCTAGAATAAATAAAAAAAAATAAATTACTCTGCACATACAAGTACAATACCTTCTTCGACCAGTTTCCTGTAATTTTACATACATTTTTCGATATTTTATCGAATATTTTTTCGATATTTTATCTATAGTTTTTCCGGTCCATACCATTTCGTTCCAATTCCATATCCTAATCGTCCAAATCGGGTTTTCTCAAGAGGACGATACTCTGTAATTCACAGACACGAAATCGTTTCTGTGAGCTGCCGGTTCCGAACAGCAAGTGAAATATTCTTCGCGTCAAATTATATTCTCGTTTGTCATTGCTTGACCATGGCTGGAGTTAAACTCGGCACCTCCCGATTGTACTTACTGAGTAGTAACCAAACATAAAAACCAATTTTAATAAGTGAAACCCGAGTTGAATGTCAACGTCCACAAATTTTCCAATCGATTGCTCTAAATCAGCAAAGCTTTTCTTGATAACCGGAGACTCTGATAATCTTAAATAATATGATTTAAGCAAAGGTATGAGCATTCTGGTGTAAGCGTCCCAAATGCGCCCACTTCCATACAATTAGTTTCAATATTCTCACTGCTAAGAAATTGAAAAAACTGTGTGCTATTGTATTCTATTCTAGTATCAGAAACTATCACTTTCCTAATGCAGCATTACTAGATATTTTACAAGCCTTTGATGAGGCTGTGTTACACGCTAAAAAAAACAATTAAAGTATGGATTTTATGAGATATTGAAATCTCCAAGACCGATGGTGAAATTTAATGGGGAAGTAACAAATCTATGCGTTATGAACTTAGGCGTTCCGCAATGTAGTGTTTTAGGACCACTACTCTACACAATCCTTACTGCGGACCGTCCTATCACTCAAAACACATTTACAGACACATTTCGATAACACCATGCACTGCCATGTACATGAAATATCATCTATCTCATCTGAACACTTGAATTCGATCAAGTGTTCAGATGGAGGATGCATACCTTCGGATTGGAACCATCAATCAATACTGAATGTTCAATAAAAAAACAAAATTTATGATTCGATTTAAATTTGATGAAAATTGCATTCCTCTTTTTTTAGCGGTATTGGAAATGGGTAATATCGGATAAGAACCACGCCTACCTCCCATGCAAAATAACCGATGCGGTTTTTTTATTTAGTAGAAAATGATGCCGGGAACGAAATTAAATTGGACCGGAAAAAATGGAATTGGAAAAAAATTTTTAAATGGATCGTGAAATGGAAATTATCGATAAAATATCGATAAAAATTGATAAATTATCAAAAAATTATCGACAAAAAATCAATAAATTTTCTAAAAATTATCGATAAATTATTGAAAAAATATCGATAAAAAATCGATAAATATTTAACCGATTTGGACGCTGTTTCTTGTATTTGATTGGAAATTATGTCGGGAACGAAATATAATGGAACTGAAACAAAATGAAATTTGACTCCAACAAAATGTAATTGGAACAAAATTTTTGAAATGGAAATGGAAAATTACCAACAAAGGGTCTAAGAATGTATTATAGTTTAAATTCTAGTTTAGATTTTTCACTCAACACTTACTTCTCCATCCTCTTATCAGACTAAAGAAATACTCCATCCCTGCCGTATGAAATAATAAGAATGAATAATTTTTTTTTTTAGTATTTTATAATTTTTTTATTTCGTATTTCTTTTTTAACGGAACATACATTCTAAAATATTACATAAAATTATTAAAGTAAAATATACAAATAAAATAAATATTCTGTTTTTTGCTTTGCGCAGCTTAAATTTAAAGAGTTTAGTTAATTTTTTTTAGTTTCTTTTTTTTGTTTCTTTTTCTTCCTTCATATATATTAAAAATAATGCTTACAGTTAAATTGGGTTTCTTATTTGTTTTGTTTTGTTTGTTTTTGTGTTTATAATTTATAATTTATAACATAATTATAATGTACTTTACTCTTTTTTGTTTGTTGTTGTTGTAGGTTTCATATTCATGGATTTAATTTTTGAAATAAAATAGTTTTTTTTTGTTTGCTATTTTTATAAAATTTCTGCACAAGTACACAAGTTTTTGTTTTTTTTTTTGTTTTATTTTGGCTACATGATCATTTTTCTTGTTGTTGTTTCTTTTTAGTAAATTTCTTCGCTCTAATACATTTTTGTTTTTTTTTTCATTCATTTGATTCTTTTTTGTAAATAGGTTAATTTGTATTTTATTTTATTATTTTATCTTTAATGTTTTATTTTTGTTTCATTTTGATTTTAGTAGTTGTGTGTGTGTGTGTGTGTGTTTTCTGGTTTAATGTTTTCATAAAGTAAAAGATTTCCAACAGTTTGCTTCTTTGTTTTTTGAGGTTTTATTTACTAAAATTTTCGCCTTCAATAATAATAATTACACTTTAAAAATTTCTCAAAAGTTTCTTCTCATTTTTTAGTACAAATAATATTTACAATTTTTCTGTGTTTTTATGTTTTAATATTACAGTATTTTATAAAAAAAAAGTCTGCTATATAAAATACATTTTATGAAGTTTCTTTTTGCTTAAGTGTTTTGCTATTTTTAGTAAATAAAAAAAAACGGAAAAAATCTGTGTAGACTTCAGCAGTAAAGTAAAGTAATTTTTGTAAATCTGACATTTGTAAGGGGAAGTGGGGAAATTGATGATTTTATGAATCGTTCGTCATGGATATATAAACGTTAGAGTGCCTTCGCCTGTGCGCCTATTTGTGGTAAGTGCTTCTGCCTAATATCCCCTTTATTTGTAGCCTTTCAAGGGGGGAAATGGTCCATGTGACAAATAAGAACGCTGGCGAAACGTAACTCACGCAGTTGACCCCCTTCACTTTCATCAATGGTGTGACATGACTAAATTCGTGTTCTCTCTAATTTTACTTATGTGCAACATTTGTTTTTGTGGTCTTAACGTTATAGACTATTTACTTTATTAGTTTGACATTTTTACAGTTCCTCTACGTGTGCTCCGCTCCATCCTGACTGGAATAAAAAAAGTTGTGAATGTCAGGGGAGGTGCGCTTAAAATGGACTTTGTTTGTGTTACATATAGAAACGGAAAAAAAACAGAAACGGAAGAACAAAAATTTAAGCTAATAAAAGAAGATAACAAACAAAGAAAACACATTGAAAGTATTTGTAGTAATTTTTATTTCTTTAAAGCTTCCTCAACACTTCAGTACTATCTTGCCTGCTTGCTCCGTTAAATGTCAGATTTGTCGCTTACACTTCTCTCTGCTTGCGTTTGTCGTTCAACTTTACCGTTCTCTAGAATTTATTCTTTTTTTGTTTTTTAATTTTAATATACAATAATAAAACGAAATGTCATATTTTAATTATTATTTGTTGTAATGGAAAATTAATGGAATTACGCATAAAGTAAAAAATCAAATGTCAAAAATGTGGTTGTGTGGCCAAACTTTTGACATTCAAACTTGACTTAGACGATGAACATAAGCGAAAAAACAAAAAAGTATCAAAATCAAAATTAAAATTTAAATAAAAAAAAAAATTAAAAACAATAAAAAAAATAAAAAAAATAAAAAATTTTAAATAACATTTCTAATAATTAATAATTATCTGTTTGCAGTCTTTGGTTATTTAAATTTTTATTCATACATAATATATTCCTCATATATCTTTATTTTATTTACTTTTATCAAACATCTTCGTGCTTCCTTCCTTACGTTCCTTAACATTTTTCTGGTTTTTCTGAATTTCGATTTTATACTTTTTTACATTTTAATTATATTTTTCGTTTTTTTTGTTTTGTTTAGTGTTTCTTGGTGTGGTGTTAAGACTATTCGGGTGTGCGTGGGCGTTTCTTACACGTCTCTCTCGGCCATTTTTGTTCAAACAATGTGGAAAAGTGTTTGCAAAATGACACTTGCTTTCATATTTTTTTTTTTTTACATATAATTTAGGTGCGCACACCGTCTTCCTGGAAGAATGAGTGCGGCTTTCTTTCGTTTTTCATATTATTATTTTTAAAATAATAATTTTCAAAATTCTAGTTTTCAAAATTTTCAAAGTTCTTGTTTGTGTCCCTAATAAAATATCTTCCGTGTAGTCGTCTGCGGGAAGGGTTTGCTTGTGGACATTTTGGCAACGTCGACTTAAATGCATGAAGTGCTCATCAAACTGTTGGCGGTAACTGTCAAATTTCCCAACAAATCTCCCGCTTTAGTTGCCCACCACCACGACACGCTAATATATTTCAGCTTCCCTGCCCCCTGCCCCTTAGTATTCAGGACTCGAGTCGAGCAATCGCTTCTCGGGCGTAAGATCGCCCTTTCGCAGAATCCGACTCGCCGCACTGCACTCGCTATGATGATGATGATGATGACTCGCCAAACCGCCCACAGACTTTGTGTTGCTCTGGCCGCCAGCACTGCCATTTTGGCCATTTCCACCGCCATTGCCGAGCACACTGTTGATCGGTACGATCGGCAACATGCTGGACGTCGATCCAATCTGCTGGCACCGACATCCTCGACCCGCATACCGTCCGTAACACTTTTCGCAGAGCGACACACATCCGCGCATCGGCCAGTAACACCACAGGCAGGGCAACACCAGCGATAGCGCCCCCAGCCAGCCCCAGCGTTGCGTGCGCTTGTAGGGACCGCACGAGCAGGGATTGTCGACGCATGGTGTGCCCGAGCCGTCGTCGCAGTCCATGTCATTGTCGCGGGCGCAATGGTAGAAGAGTGCCTTGGCGCAGCAAAGACACGACGCATAGTCGATGATGGACTCGGCGCTGCACAGGCACGTCTTGTTGCACACCCACGTTTGCGGCAGTGGGCGCGGACTCTGGCACTGCTCGCACCGACAGCGTTCGCAGCGCGGACACATAATCTGATTGAGCGATGCCGGATCGCCGCCCAGGATGATGGGCGTGCCGAGTGGACTGGCGCCGTTGACGGCCGAGACCATGCCCTGCGGCGTCGAGATGCCCGTTGCGATGTTGTGCAGATCGAGCAGGTCGTCGAGGGCGGGCAGGTCTTTTGCGAATTTGCAGGAGGTGCTGACTTGTGAGGAGGCGGGTTGTTTGGTGATCGGCTGCGTGATGGGTTGCACGCCGGGCGAGGCGAAACCAGGACGCGGCGGTGGTGGCGGCGTAACTTTCCCCGTGTGCGGACACGTTGTCGCCGTCGCCGTCGTCGCCGCCGTCGTTGGCGCTTTGTGGTTGTGCGAATGTAAGAAGCCGTCCGTTCCGTCGGTGCCCGTCGTGGCGGTCGCTGAACCCGCAGTTCCCGCCAGGCGGCTCGAATGTTGCTGATGGTGCTGCTGCTGTAGCTGATGGTGTTGCTGGTGCAGATGCTGTTGCAGCTGTTGCTGCTGCTGGCGCAGTAGTTCGCGCTGCGGCAGCAACAGCAAGTGGTGCGTCGTCGTCTGGCCGTTGTCGTGTTGGCCGGCCGGGTGTTGCGTGCGCGACGCATGCTGCAGCTGTTGCGCCGTGCGCAGCGGCGTGTCCACATACTCGTTGGTGAGCCGTTCGGACTCGGGTCGCGGTTGCGCCAGCGTGACTGGTGATGCGGGTACTGGGTCGGCGCTTTGGAAATGACTGAGGAAGTTCTGGCCGGCACTGCTGCTGGTGATGCTGCCGTTGCCGGTGATCGTGAGCAGTGGTACGGCGGCGCCAGGTGTGGCCGGCGGCGGTCGGCGACGCGTAAAACTGTTGGCGGCCGTGATCGATGACGACGATGATGAGTTGGTGCTAACGTGGCTGCTATTCCGACTCAGGCTGCTCGGACGTTGCGGCAGGAAGGTCAGATGGTGAATTTGATAGTCGTCGAATTCGGGTTGCGTCGTTATGACAGCAACATTGCTATGGCTATGGCTGTTGTGGTTGTTGTTGTTGTTGCTGTTGTTGAAATTGTTGTTGGTATGATTTAAATTCGTCGCACCCGTCGTCGCCGCCGTCGTCGTCGTTGTGCTAATACTAAGAAGCTGTTGCTGCTGACTCGGATTGTTGTTGCTACTGCTACTGCTACTGCTGCTGCTGCTGTTATTGTTGTTGATACTCCAATTACTGTTTGTACATTGCGGTGTTGTTGTTGGGGTTGCTGCTGCTGTCGTCGCCGATCTACCGTCACTTGCTTGAGTTGAAGAAGAAGTCGTCGTCGTCGTTTGCGTTTGCGTTGCTACAGCCTCGCTCATCATCGCTGGCTCTGGGGCCCTTGGACGATGCACGCGCGGTAATAGCTTAGGGGGCCGGGGAGGCGCCAAAGGATCGCCGCCATTTCTGCGATCCATGTAGTGTGGAAAACTTGCTAATAGAAACCTCAATGCCCACGGTACATGTGCCGGGGACCATCAGTTTCCGTCATCCTCTTGTAGAAATTTAAGTGTATGAGCGCTGAATACCGAATGATGATGGAATGACGTTTCTACTGTAGTTCTGCGATGATTTCGATATGATGATTGATCGCTTCCTTCTGCAAATAGAAAAGGCAAACAATGCGATTAATAAAATTTTAAATATTCAAAATATTTTCAGGAAGAAATTTTCTATACTAATTTGAGGCAATAAATCATCTTCAATGGCCCTAAGTGATCACTGATCGCTCAGCTGAGATTGTGTGTATTTTGGAAACGAAGTTATTCAATCGATAAGAAGCAATTAATTCAAGACATTTTTATTGGCAAATCTTGTAGTTGGAGGCGAAAGATGGCAAACAAATAAAGCTTCGCAGGTAGAGGCGCCAGTAAAGGTTAAAGCGACTCTACAACAATTTGTCAACTGAAAAATTTGAAATTCAAAACCTAATCGAGTTGTCAGTTTCGAGTCCATTGAACTGTCAATGAATATATTCAAATTTGTGCGCCGATATTCTGACAGACCGATAGTGATCGTGGGATACTTTTCAATGGGCAAGCATTTATTTGAAAAAAAAGCCAATGGAATCAATCGATGATCGTATTAACTTTTCTAAATGATATTCTAATGAAAGGTACTAGTAAAACACCTCTCCTCCCTCTTTGCCCCTCACACATTTGTTAACCATTCCGAGACAACAAAATATATACTTTTATATTTATAAAACAACAAATAAAGACAGACAGTCGCGTCAGCTTTGGTGGCGACTATGGCGCCAATACTTTACTTTTTCTTATTGTGGTCGGTTTTTTTTTCTTCGCTGTTGTTGTTGTTGCTTTTTGCTCTTACTGTTCAATTTTGATTAACAATAGATTTTGTTTTAATAAATTATTTAAATATTCATAAGTTCAGTTTGCGGAGTTTTATTAATAAATCGTTAATTTTAGTATCGCGATATGCAAATTAGAACAAACAGAAATTTAACAAAGTAAAGGAAAAAAAAAAACAGACAAAAAACAGAGAAGGAAAAACGACCGGAGAATTGAAGAAGAAGAAGAAAAAAATCAATAGTCAAACCACAAGTTGACAGTTTGAAATTTTTATTTTATGACAGCCGCACACCACCATTAAAACAATACGTCTATTAGCCATTGAGTAGCAGCAGTAGCGCTTTAGGAATTGTGGAATTGTGTTGCTTTCGTTTGATATTAGGTGTTTATATGGTTTATTCATACAAACAAACATTCCCAATACTTTATTAATAATTTCAAATTATTTCTATTTAAAAATAGATTTCTTTCGAATATTTTCTTTTCCTGCCTCATACACCTGAATGACCCACTCACAGTTAAGCTGTTTGGCATAGATTTTCTCATCTTTAAACTGGCCTCATCGGTTTTTTTGTCCATCAAATCAGTAACCTAAGCTGATGCCCATGAATTCCGTTCATATCATAATTGTTTATCGAATTTTTGTACAAAAATTGTTGTTTAGTAATTAATTTAAATTTCCACATACGGCCGAATGGTTGTAAACAAAAGCCAGGGAAATCTCAAAAGCACTCATATTCAAGGTGAAGTAAAGGCAAAAAAAAAGTAGAAGAAACAACTCGTAGGAGATTAGGTATGTATACAATTTGCCAGTTGGAAAACGAAAGAATTCTAAAGTGTCTGCCTGCACACGCTCTCTACAGGCCTCTCCGCACAGCCACTTCCGCTTGAATGGTTTTGTTCGTTAGATAAACAAATATTGGCCAAATGTTTGCAGGTAATTAGGAATTTCAGTGTTCAGCCAAAGAGCGAGCAAAGTTCAATTGCGATTTGTTTTCTTCGGCTGACTACTTCTGGTCTTACTTTTTTTTTCTAAATTTTCTATTTTTTCTATTTTGGATTAAGAAAAAGTTGTACTCAATTTTGTGTTTTGTGTGTTAATCTACACGAAATCTTGTATGTTAATTTAAGGTTTTTTTCTTCTATTTTTTTATGTTTGTAATTAATTCAAACAAAAAAAAAATATATAAAATCTAAGATGAAAAAAGAGACACACAAAGGAAAAACATGTTCCGCAAAGAGATCAACTATGGGACTTAAAATTAAATCTTATGTCAGTGACTTTTGTGTATTTTTTGATCTTTTTTGTATTTTATTTTTAAAAAATTTTTTTTTTCTAGTTTTTTTTGTGTGTTTGAACTTGCCTTGTTAAACTTGGCAGCACTAGCACAGTAAACGCTTCAAGACAAAAGTAAAAATAAACCTATTTTTTTATTGGTGTTGTTGTCGTACGAAACTATAATAACAACTTATGCTCTCGGAATGGTAAAAAAAAATAAATGCAAAACATGCGAAATTTTAACGCTCGCAGCAAACATTTTGAATGATTTTTTTTTGTATGTGTTTTTTTTTCGGTGCCGGTTTACCGTTTACCGGTCAAACTTCAGGTTTCCACTTTGTCATTATAAATTTCGATTTGACTTATTTTTTTTGTGGTTGCCTCTTTTATTTATTTATTGTTTCTTTTGACAAAGTGTCGTCATCGGTCAAACGTCATCCTCAACGACTTTCATTAGAACCTACAGAAAACAACAAGGGCTGAGCGAATGTAGTGCACTAACCGAATGTAGGGCACGGTTCACAGTTGTGCAGTTTGTATGCAAATTCGCCTAAAACTAAATTTAATGTGGCAATACCTCAATGGCATGAAATCAATTTAAGCCTCACCCCTTCGGTATAGGGTATCAACGAATGTTAGTTCTACGTCTAGCAGTTAGCAACAAATTAATACAACAACATGCAAATATGGCATTCAAATAAAATGCCTGAATGGAATGATGTATTGATGTATCGTTTTTCTAAATTCCAAAAAAATAAAAATTAGAAAAATGCAAAAATTTCTATTGACATTTCTCGCCTCGAATTCGTTGGCGGTGGCAACAGCAGCACCAGTGGGGCCCGCAAAAACGACTTTAAATGCGAGTTGTGAATTGAGTGACTGAGCGTGTATGTTGGTTTGGTCGTTTTGTTGTTGATTCAACGTAATTAATTGGTAATAATAGTACACCACGAGCATAGCAGCACAAACTCAGCGAACAACAGCAACAACTACAATGATACAAGTAGAGGCATTCGATGCGAAATGGATAAAGTGATAATTTATTTTAGCAGTTTACACATTTGACATTTGTTGTTGTTGTTGTTGTTGTTGTTGTTGCTGCTGCTTGTAGGGATGTGAGGAATGTGTTGTTCAATGGCCGAAGTAGTGTGTAAAGGTCGTAGTCGGTGTGCCGCTGTCATAGTCATAGTCATATCAAATCATCATCATCTTCACCAACGTACCATCACAATTTTTATGATGTGTAAATTTTCGGACACACCTAAGAAGAATTTTTATGGGTTTTTTTCTTAATTTTTTTTTGAATGGTTTCGAGTTAATTTGAATGGAATGCGGTTAAATATTTAACGATATTATTATTATTTTTATTTTTATTTTATTTTTGGGTCTTAGGGAAGTTTACTACTTATTTGGTATGTTGCCATGGAATTCACATAGAGATTAGTTAAAGAAAATGAACAATAACAAAATACATAGTTTTTAGATGTCTTACTGGAAGAAAGAATTGAATGAAGATTGTGCTTTTTTTAAATTTGCCATAATTTTATTGTAAATTCATATATGGTTTCAGGAAAACTAACTTGTTTACAACATAAATTCCAAATTAAAAGCTTCACGGATCAAGAGCAATTGATTCGAAAGAAATTTAGAACTAATGACAAATTCTTTTCCAGCTTTACTTTAGTACTCTACTTAGTGGACAGATGATACACTGACTTGACAGCTACTAAGTAGGTATAGTAGCATCTAAATTAGACTATGAATAACGAAAAAAATGTAATTGTTTCGTTTTTTAAATTTATTAAATAAAGCTTGAAAATAGATTTCTTCCCTTTCTGCTTTTTGTCATTTTCTCCATTTTATTATTATTTTTTATTTTTTTTGTTTTATTAAAAAACTATAATTTAAATTGAAATTCCAATAATTTAAATTTGAAAATAAAATTAAAACCAAAACCTAATCCTATAATTACTCTTAAAACACCGAAAAAAAATCCAATATTTGGCAGCATTTTTATTTAGTTTTGTTGTTGTTGTATATGTTTGTATCGTTTCGTTCAGCGGCACTTGTTTTCCGACTGCAAAAAAAAATCTTGAATGAATAATTCGAATAATTTGTTGTTGTGGCCTGTTGTGGTGGCTGTTTTGTTGTAGCTGCTGCTATTCACAAACACTTATTAATGAAATGATTTAAGCATTTTTATACGAAAGCAAAAAAGAAAACAACAACAACAAGGAAATTTAAAAATAAAAATAAAACGCCAACAAACACCGAATTCGAAAAAAAAACAAACACACAAACGTACATACATACACTGAGCGACAACAACAACAACAACACATACAAAATTAAAAACAAAAATTGGCAGCATTTTTTTGGTTATTGTTGTTGTTGTTGTTGTTGCTTTATTTCAAAGTTAGCCATCAAGGTCAAAGTTTGGCCGAACTCATTCGCGCGCGCATTCGAAAATTTCACACAATCGCTTAGCGTTTCTTTTCTATTCGGAACTCTTTTCGATTCCTTTTCTTTTAAGAATGAAATTGATTTTTCGGCTTTCGTGCTCTGTTTTTTTTTTGGATGAGTTGAGTTTAGGAAATTTTTAGCAATGTTGCAGTGAAACATTTTGAAAGAGCAAATCAGCAAACGGACTGCTTAGCGGCGGCTCAAGTGGAAATTATGACATTCAATTAATGGCAACGTTTTTCTTTAATTTGATTCTTTTGTTTTGTTTTTGTTTCATTTCAAAGTAGTTTTTCATTATTTTTCGTACATTTGGCAATGACGTTTTCGCTTCGTGCCGTTCACGACACGCTTCGTGTTTTTTGGGGTTCTTTGGCTGAATTGGTAGACGATGGGATGGGGTAAATGCGGGCGGTGGCCATCTCTACGGTTGGCTATGGTGGTTGTGTGTGTTTTGCTTTCAATTGTGGTCATCCTCGAAAATTGTTTTTGAGTGCCGGACATGACGTCAATAAGTGGGCGTTTGTGTTAATTTTTATTTCATTCTACTTTTTTTTTTCATTTCATTTAAATTTTTCATACACATAGTTGTTGGCCATATTTTAATTTAAGTTTTAAGCATTCTACAAAATGTGGAATAGTTTATAAATTTTTTCTTTCCTAATATTTTTCCATACCTATTGAAAAGTCATTTGGTTGTTTGTATTTGTTTTTTTTTTTCATTTGGCATTACTTCATTATTTTATATTTATATTTATTGTTCGTTTATTTTATTTTGCTTCGCTTAATTTATTAATCATGATCATTTTGCAAATAAGTAAACAGCTTCTCAATTATGAGCGAATTAAATTTTATTCGTTGAGCTTAATTGATTTCCTGTATTTCCTTGTGGGGCAAGCGACCGGGCACGACTGTGTGTTCTGTGCATGTGTATGTTTTGCCTCTGTGGGCCGCTTGCTGGTACCTTTTTATGGCAAATGGCTTTAGGAGATATTAAATTTGAAACGATTTTTATTGATATTGGAAATGAAATTAAAAATGTTAAATGAAAAATGAAAAACGTTTGAGAGGGGAAGACACAAGTAGTGCCATGCCAAGTAATAAAAAAAAAGTGTAAAACAAATTTATGATTAGTGCAAGTATTTAATTATCTTCAAATCGGCTTATCAAAAATTGGACAACAAAAATTAAATTGGGTCAAAAAAAAAAGTTCCAAAAAAAAATCAGTGCCTACATTTTTTGTTTGTTGTGTGTAAATTTGCACTTATGTTTATAGTGGGTATTTTCTCCGATATCTGAACAAATTTGTGTTCCGTTTTATAGGTTGGAACATTGGTCGTTTTCTTTGGTTTCAGGGTTGTTTTTTTACTTACAACACTTTTTTTTTATAGAAAAGGGTTGTAAGTAAAATAATTTTAACTTAACGGTGGAAAAATCCTCGTCGGATGATTGTGTGACCAACCAATACGACGATATTTTCTAAATTGTATCGTAAATATTGTTTTCATCATTTGATGATTGAAATGTACTTCACCAACAGAAAGAAGAATACAAATGTGTCACCTACAGAACAATTGAAAAATAATTACTCCAAAAATGATTCAAATAAATAAATGTGCAAGACGAATTTCTCATTTGATTCATCATTTGTTGTCTCAACTGAAGTCACCACGTGTTGAGTGGTAATTTTTGTACAAAAAAAGTGGCACTGAACTCTTACAGTAGTCAGATTGGTCTTATTAATGCAACGATATCGACGAAGACTTCTATTTTTCCCTTAATATTTTTTTTCGAAATTTTATAATCTCATTGAGTAGATCAAAGTACTCGTTACTGCTTCTAGTGTCGAATATCCACTTCCTTCCTAATAAACTCTGATACTTTCCTCACCTTTACCTCTTAAAATAATACCTCTACAAAATATAATCGCATTCCTTCCCAAATTGTTTCAATAAAAATTCCATTTGCCTTTTCTGTTGACCTATAATCCAGTATTTCCCTTACCCGTGAGCAGAATTCTTTTTTTTCATACAAACAACATCATAAATCACCAAATACACCCAGCTTTAGCGCCAAAACACGAGCGGCTGTATTAATTGCGCCTATTGCCAAGCCATTCCAAAACAGCGAACATGTAATACTATTAATTAATTAATTATAAAGAGGAAAAAAAGCAACAACAACAACAAAACTCATTAACGAAACTAAACAAACGCGAAAAGTCAAAGAGATCAATTGAAAAGAAATTTGGCATACAAAAAAATTAGAAGCGATAAAAATCGTATGGAAATAAAAACGAACAAGTTGAACTGGAAAATTCCGGATTGAACGCACTTTTTTTTTGCAAATCACAAAAAAAAATTAAATAAATAAATATTAAAAAAAATGAATGTATGTAGATGAAATGAAATCATGTTATCAGCGGAGAGCGGAAATACAATCGCATACTGTAAAAAATTAAATGAAAGGCAACAGAAAAAAAAACCTCACAAAGTAAGGCAAATAGTAACGAAAGTGGTGAGCGGATGTGATAAATTGAGTGGTAGGCCATTTTAATGAGATATAAACGAAACGAATACACAGTCTACGTTGTGGTTGTGGCCCACCGATCTATGAATGAAAGATTACTTTAAAATGTGCATAAAAAATATGATGAAAAGCGAAAGAAATGAATATGGAACAGGATGTGTTATCGATAGAGTGTGACAGTTGAAGTGACAGTTGAAGACAATTTGGTTTTAATTTTTTTTATTATTAATTTTTGGTTTTTGTTTGAAAGAACGTAAAGCACTTATCATTGTTTTGAATTGGCTCCAGACAACAGCCAGCACCATTAACGGCAGGTACCAACTGCGAGAGAGGAAATCATTACGCAGGGCTCCTCGATCAGTTAGTCAGCCCAAAAGTGAATGTGCGTGCGCATGTTTTCCTATACAGCCATTACAATAATGTGCCCTTCTGCTCTTGCACATCATCAAAAGAGACTGAAACACTTCAGTGTTTTTTTTTTTTCATTTTACGACATATGTCTTTGAGGATACATGTTGGGAAAACTAATATAGAATGGAAAGAAGCACAGCACATGTTGCTCCAAAAAAAAAAATAGAAGAAAAAAACCAACCAAAGACAGACCCTAAACAGACGTTGAAGATGAATCTGAATCTGAAGTAGAAGAGGAAAAATCTTAATGATGATGATGGTTTAGTTTTTTTTCCTAACTTTTTTGCTTTCTTATTCTTTATCAAATCATTGAAAAGTGTAGGCCTCTATGCTGTAGACGACGTTTTGCTGAAGTCGTCCAAGGCGAAGAGGAAGAATCGAATCAGTGAAGAAAAAAAAAAACGATCAAATCAACGAAAGACAACAGCAACAACAACAAGAAACACCACGAACAGCAAAGGGGGAAACCAGGCATACTGAGCATGTTGTTGCCCATAAACTAAAGTGATCGACCTTTCGGATGCCCATACTTCTTCTTCTACTACTATGTCTAAGCTATGCCTTACTGCTACAGATGCGTGCGTTTTCATTTATTATCATTTGCTTGCTGGTTGTTGTTGCTGGTGGATTTTCTTGAAGCGTCTCTAACTGCACTGCGTCTGAATGTGGATTTCTTCTTTTCTTTTCTGTTTCTGTTTCTGTTGTTTTTTTTTGTTCCAAGTTAAGTAGGTAGATCGCACTATAACTCACTATCAGTGGAGTTGCTGTGCTATTGGAAGTACGTTGAGCGGACATGGACGCACGATAGGCGGACAGACGGAGAAACTATGTGGCACAGGTAGAATGTCTTGTTGAAGGAAAAGTAGTGAAATCATCATCAACAGCCAACAGCCAACAGGCAGCGACCAACAACAACAACGACAACGACATGCTGTGCTCGATTGCTCTGAAGTGGCAACTAAGAGCCCTGCTATAAAAGGAAGCTGCAACATGTGATCATGTCGTTTGTTGTTGTTGTTGTTGTTGCTGATGATGAGGCTGAAAACAAAACAACAACAACAACAACAAAACCTTTTTTGGAAAATAAGAAATGCAAGAATGAAATCTAAAGTAAGAAACGCAATGCGATCAACACGATTCGGATTTGGTTTTGGTTTCGAGCAGCAAAATGAAATGAAATCCAACACAGATGTTTCCTGTTTTCACGATGATTGCATTTTGTTTCGTTGCTCTTGCTGCGTCTTTTTTTCCCAAATTATAATTTCTTCTTCTTCTTTAATTTTTCTATAATTTCAAATGTTTCGTCTTCAGTTCGTTCGTTCGGTTTCTATTTTGTTTTCGTATTAATTTTTTTTTTTTGCTGAGCTTGGTTATTTGGTTTTGTATTTTCTTTATTTGTACTGAATTGGTGAATGTTATTTTAGCTGCTGCAGATGATTTTTAATGGCTTTATGTGCGTGTGTGTGTGTTTGTTTGTGTGCTGGCCACATTTGTAATTTGCAGGAAGTTGAAAGAATTCTTCTTTATTTTTCTTTCTTTCTTTTTTGAATGAGATTTTTTGATGCATTTTTTTTTGTTTGGGGATTTTGTTTAAATGATGATTCGAGGAAATTTCGAAATCGATGAAAGGGGAAATTGGTTAAAATTTATAACAGAGAAAAAATGTTAATTGTAGGAAAGTTTTTTGGTTTTTTTTGTAATAACAGGGATTTACGATTCATTTTGTATATATCTCTCTGTGAATCCCCCTGATATATATACAAATCTTATTAGCGGCAAGTTGTCTGCTTATCTCTTTTAAAGTACTGCACCGATGAAAGGTGTATTTTCTGGTCAAGTAAAAGGTAAAGGGGTACCCGGTATCCGCAAAGTCTGATTACTGCGCTTTCGAATTTAATTTGTAACGCTTTTTGAGTCAAACCACTGAAAACCACTAAAAAAATTTAATCGGTAGCAAAATTTAATCATTTTGTAAGCTGAAAAATGGGTACCCGGTACCCGAAAAACGGTTACTAATCAAGCCAAATTGCTTTTAGGTCACGGGAGGATCAACTGCAGTGTCCAGCGAAGTTGTATATAAATCAAAAATAAAATCCCCTTCGAAATAATACAGTTTGTTGGAAAATGCATTAACCAGTTTATCAAATGTGGGGTCCAAATTTACCGCCACCAGCTATGTCTCATCTCATAATTTGCATTCACCAATCGTAAACATTCAAAGGGGAACTAAAACTATTTCCATATAATTCCTCGAACTTTAGCCTTGCAAATATTTGCACTGCTATTCAATGGCAACCAACCAACCAATGAAATTAAACTGCCAACCAGCCAAAATAAACACCGAAAAACGAAAAATCATTAAAAATTCCTTTCAAACATTTTGTCTTGCATCATTCACACTTTTCATTCATACTCAAGAATCAAAGAAGAAAAAAAAATTCTAAAGAATGAAAAAAAAATCCCACACACACATATAGATACATGCAGGAAAGCAGTGCCTCTATCCTGGTAGAACACCCACATGTCCACCTACACTCGCTGACACACATACACCCACAAGTGCCGACAGCTGTTTTCTGCAGAGCCAACCATTTTTTTCCCTTGTATCTCTGTGAATGTATGTATCTATAGGAACGTTTATGTTTGCAAATCATACGTAGGTGTGTGTGTGTGTGTGTGTGTGTAGTACCACTAGGCAAAAACAATATAAATAACAACTGAAAGAAAAAATCGTTAAAATCCTACAGCACACAAAATTATTTTGGCACATTCATGACATATTTTTGATGACGTCAATGGCAGCAGGCAGCCCACTCAACTTTCACACACGCACACACCCACAAATTTATACCCAAATCTATTTACAAGACGAGAGAGTGTTTGCAGTAAATAGGCAGAATATTCCTGAATTTTCGCACAGAGAAACTGCCAAGAAAATTTCGACTAGCTCAAAAAATGTTTGGCTGAACGAACGACGTCTAAACGAACGAACGAACGAACACGACCAACCTTAACTTTTCCGCAGGACTATGAAATCGAACCACCCACATATTTTTACCCCCATCCCATTAAACGCGATGCGAGAGCATACAAAATACTCCTCCACAGTCTGCTGTCAGTTGGCATAGTGAGTGACTGAAATACACTGGCAGAAAACAAACCTCTTTGTTATTATTTTTTTTTTACTATTTTTTATTAAGTTTTTTGATACGCTTTTAAAATGCAATATTTTTACTATGAAAATATTGAAATTTCAATCTAAAAAAATATTTCCTAGGTAATTGCAACGTTTTGTTAAGTACACAAATTACTTTTGATCTTATGCTTTGTTTTAACTTTCAATCGTGTTTAGATTAACTTTTATTATGTTTCTATTAAATTCAAATCTGGTAATATTAAATAGTGGAAAACTTTAGACGGATTTATGATTCATAATTATCACAATTTTATTTGACGTGTAAGTGGGCCCCTGGGCGTACAAAAGACGTATTTTCCCAACAAAAACGATTCTGGGCAGGCCTCTTAAACAAAAATTTCGTTATCTTCAGTTAACTTTGGCAGCAGCAGTTACTTTTAGCTTTTGTCAAAAAAAAAAAAAAAGAAAACGCTTCACGATGACGACGAAGGAAGGCTCTTGGCGAAATGCCTTTTTTGCCCTTCATATAATGCATAGAGTATATATAACTGCATACATACATTTGTATACATATGTATATATGTATGACTGTGTATTTGAGAAGAAGTGTACATAAAAGCATGGACAAATTCTTAACGTGTCTGCGAAAATGTTTCTGTAGTTGTTGTTTGTGTGTTGGTGGAAAAACATTTTGAATTTTATTTTTGCCTCGCACAGACACAGACAAAAATAGGCATTTTTCTGCGCCTTTAAGCGTTTTGTGTGATTTCTCCCTACCCCCACTTCAGTGTACCTATCTTAAGCCACCACTCACCCCTCACCCTCTGCTGGTGTTGCCTGGTAACTTTTCCGTTGCCACATTATTGTCTATTTTTGGCACTTTTTTTTTTTTTTTAAACTTTTTTTTTCCTTGCCCACTTTGGCTTCATTCATCGCCAAGGATCAACGCAGCAGCAATTGTAGGGCTTTTGTTAGTGTATGGGTGCGTATCTGTCTGTGGATCTGCTACATGTTAGGTGTTGCGGTTGTTGTTGTTGTTGTTTTGTACTTATAGGTGCAAATATTTAGACATGATAAAAGATATATCAAAAGAGTGTCTGTGCGCACGTGTATGTAAGTGAACCTTCATACAAATGGTGTTGAAAATAATTTGTTATAATATTTGGAATGGAAACGTAATGTGAGCACCATGTAAATTAAGCAGTTTATTATTGTTTTCCGTTATTGTTGTTGTTCTGGAATGTCGGTAAAAGGAGAGTGGAAATGGGAAAATAGCTTTGCTTGGTTATTTATAAATTATTTTTCTTTAATTAAATTACAAAATGATTGTGAAATAATGTGTGTTGCAATGAGATTTACTCAAATTAACCCTTTACAAGTCTTAAGCAAAAATTCGATTAGGAAGCCCATAAAGGACAATCAAGTTCTACATAATTGTGTCTCTTGAGGGGGAATTTTTTTCTTAATTAAAAACTGTATTTTAATTTATATTTATTAACAAATTTAATATTAACTTAAAGCATCTCTCTCTAGTATTTGTTCTATTGTAGAAGCCTCTCACCCCATGTGCCACAACTGAATCGATTGAAGAGCTACAACAACAATAACATAAAACAGAACGGAAATCCGCAAAAACTATGAATCGTTTTACACACAAGCCAAACTCACTTAGCAGTAAATTCACAAACTAGCAATTTAAAATTTAAATAATAATATAAAATCATAAATAGAATGAATCAAGCCGAGCGATGGCTGAGCAGACTGGCTAGTTGGTTGAATTTTCTAAAAAAGTGGAAATATAAAGAGCGCGAGAATTGAATTTGACATTCAAATCATAAGTGACAGGCCATAATAAGCGGGGGCAATTTCAAAATACACAATAAACACAAAAAAAACCAAAAAAACCAAAAAAAAAAACTAAAGCAAAATCGAGAACGAACCAAGAACAATAACGACGCGGCAATGTTTTATTTATTGCATATGGCAACGGACGTTCTGTTAGCATGTGTTTGCCTATATTTGTGTGTGTGTATAGAACGGATATCCGCAAACGGATGCATGTTAGCTAAATAAGAAACAACCATGCCATATGCTGAAAGTCGAATGTTTTTTTTTGGTTGACAATTTGCTTTTATTTGCATTAAAGAAAAGTTCAGACGATTAGCAAATCGATTTGAAATTTGGACGTTCACAATTTTCATACATCTGACAACGTCATTGCATTTTGACAATTATCACCACCGCATAAGCATTGACGACATCTCAACATCACCATCAGCCGACTATGAGCTTTATTAATAGTGAGATTTAGTGGACTGGTACACTCAAAGTAAAAGAGCGAGACGGTTGGGAACAATAATTTTTTTCTCAGTGTTAATTTGTAGATTTTTTTAAATTTAATCATGCTATGAGTGAAAACTTGGAATCTAAATAAAGTAAGTTTATTTCAAGCAATGGCAAACTTCCAAGAGTATAATTTGCCATGAACATACTTCAGTTACCGCCACTAAACTGACTGAAACGATTTCGTGTCTGTGAAATACCGAAGCGAAGTCGTCTCGGGGGGAAGTTGTAGCTTGAACTTCGGCCAAGATCCCCCGAGGGTCATATGCCAAATATTTATTTTGTTTTCATAATTACAAGATACAATCAGAGAGTCATTGAACGCTTTTTGCTCGTTTGCCGGATTAGCCATAACCTCATACAATGAAAAATCTAGTGTTTGACAGAAAAGATTTGACTTTGATTTCCGCCATGCGCACACACAAGAACGAAATCCATCAACAACGAATAATCTTCTCTAAATTATGAATTGAATGTGAACAATTTCCACTACGGATGGGTCTCGGCAGCGTGTTTCCTTCATGCTTGGCGGCACCATTGACGACATTTGCTGTGACAGTTGGTTTTCGCGAAAATCAGTGAGCATAATTTGTATTTTATTAAAAGTGGAATTAAACGAAATGAAATAGTAAATATAAATATAAATAAAAAATAAATAAAATTATATATCAAAAATTGAGATCACATGTTCGGCCGTTCAGTTGTTGGATCGGCGCGAGGCGGTCGTTGATTCGTTTAGGTAAAGGCAAATAATTCGAGAGGCGACAGTTTTCGAAAATGACGTTGTCTGTCTGCAAATGTCACATGCATGAAATTACGCCTTTTGTGTTTTCTTTATTCCGCTATTTGTTTGATTTTATTTGCTTAGTATCTGTCAAATCAGAGTATTATCTGTCAAATAAAGTGGACACTGGAGTTAAGTAGAAACTTGATTGGACTGTGATTGTGGGCTTTTGCTTTTCATTTGAAAGCCAGTAGAAGGTTCAGCAAATAAATAGTTGGAATTCAACTCAATTGATTTGCTTGGGCCAGTGGTGGGTATTGAGGCAACCTCAAATAGTTCAAAAGTTTCTTCAGCAATTTTGGCTTCTCCTACTTGTTCTGGGTGTTATTTTGGTGGTTCCTCCTCTAGAGACCAAAAATAAAACCCAAAAATTGCCACATCAATTTTTAAACATTTTATTTTTAAATACTTAGCATTTCAAATTAATATGCAACTATTTTCGGTTTTTGTGGGATTTTGCGTAGATTGTGTATTCTTTGTGGTCATTATATAGTTCTCTGAATGTTGTTGTTGTTGTCGTTTTTGTTATTTCTGTTATTGTCAAATTGTTGCTTTAGGCCAATATAGAATATTAATGACATTTTATTTGGCTAATATAATCTGAAATTTATATTTGTTTTCTTTTAAGTTTTATTTATGAATTTCTTTATATTTATTTTGCTATTTGCTATTTGCTATTTGCTATTTGCCATTTGTTTTTTGTATTCTGTTTTCATTGTGAGTAAAAATACACGCGCACATACATACGTATATGTATACTTTGTCGTTTTGTTTGTTATTTTGTTCTTTATCAATGAATGAGTTTCATTTGTTTTTGTTATAGATTATTTATTTTCGAATATTTTCGGATTTAGCAAGTAGTTGGATCTGTTTTAGTTTCGGAGATAATCTTTATTTTAAATTAAGTTGTTTGTCCAGAGGTGCGGCCGCAGAACAATCAGTGAAGTGACAGAAGAAGCGTTTTTTTTATCAAACCTTTGAGTGGATTTAGTCAATGGAATAGATAGTTATGCCTTATGCCATCATCGTAATAAATAATACCAATCCAGCTGGAATTCGAAAAAGAGACTAGAGTTGTGATGAATCAATTTTTGAGCCTCTTAACCCCTTGGAATTTCATACATTTTCAAGTGAACGAAATAAAATTAATTAATTCAAATTTGGTCTTGATTTTTCCATAAACTTTTCCTAAAGCGTTTGACTTCAACGAAAACTATATATTTTTTTGCTTGTAATTTTGAGGTGATCTGCCACTGTTGCTGTATTGCTGTAAGTTGCTGGACCGGTTTGCGCTGGTGGCGCATACAAATGCTGCCAAAGCATTTTGTGGCACGTTTCGTTTCATTTTCGTTTCGTTTGCTACTTTTTACCACATTTGGTGGGTATTTATTTTTCGCTGGTTAAAGTTTTTTTTATTTTTTATTTTTGATTCACTCTTAAGATTTCAAGCGTAAATTTAAAGAATTGTTTTTGGTTTTTTCTTATTTTTTTTTAAATTTTCTGTCCGTCTGTCTGTTAGTTGATTGTTGTTCTTTTAAGCAGTAAAACCCCGTTTGACTTTAATGACAGTAGCTGGCAACGAACTTTTGTGTTTAAGCCATGCTACCGGGCTCAGTAAGTGTGGCAAGAGTTGATTTAAAAATATACACAAAAAAAAACTAAATAAACATGAAGAAAAAAATTAACTTTTCAAAAATAGTTGGAGGGAAAAGTTTTTATGGAGTATTTACTGACACGTGCACGGCTTGAAGAGTTTTTTTTTAGTAATTTACCAAATGAATGAATTATTTTTTAAATTTGTATTCTATTCTATTTGCATCGCTCGCTCGGTTCAAGCTACGAGCCTCAATTTATGATTATTTTTCGGTTGGGGCTCTCGCACATAACTTTGCTATTTGATTTTGAGGTTATGCCTACGCCACCATTTATTTCGTTGCGCGACAACGACTAGCATTAGTTTTAATGAAATCTCTGCTACATACTTCATATCACTACATACTGCAACATTTCGCAAATGTGCTTAATTGCACGAAATGTGCATGTGTGCCCCTACGGTTTGTTTGTTTACTCAGTCTTGGAAACTGCATCAGAATTTCTGGCAGTTGTGAATTCGCATGTGGGTTTTTGGTGTTCGTACAAATCAAATTCGTACAAGAACAAATTTCTGTTATAGCTGCAATTTCCAATTAATTTTTGCAAATATTTAATTTTTGGTTGCAAAGAACAATAAAAAAATTTAAAAAAAAATAAATAAAAAAACCGAATTTGGGTCGCAAAAAATTATATTAAATCGAGGGAAAAAATTTATTGCAAATGCAAGTTTTACTTCAGTTTGCTCCTCAGGCAAGGTAACAAATGTTTTAATTGTTTTGAATTCGTGTTTTTTTTTTACTGGCGGCTGGCCGTTGAAAATATTTTGTTTATTTTAATTATCGCAAAGCAATCATAAAAATAAGTACCAAAAATACCAACAACAAAAAATAAAATAATAAGAGTACACACACTGCGTGTAGTGTGCGTGTGTGTTTGTTCGACATCGCTTCAGTATTAGTCTACCGAAAATGCATTTGCCCCCGCTAGTGGTAGTGTTCGTGGTTGTATCCGTTCAGCATCGAACGATCGCTCGATCGCTCGATCGATCAACTAAAAACCAAAACGAAAATATTAAAAACAACAACAAACATTTTTGTCAGCTTTACTAGAGTCTTATCGGTGGAAAGTTTTTCTTTTTTTTTTTTAACATTTACTTGTTGTAAACGTTTTTTTTTTTTTGGAAATATCACAACAACAACACTATAGAAAAATAACTGCCAAAGGTAAACAAGTCACATTTTTTTTAAACTTAACATTTTTTTTATCAAATAATGTTTTATTTTGTTGTTGTACTTCTTCTTTCAACTGATAGTCGTTTAATTTTTAAATTCCTTAAGTACGCTGCTGCCTTCCTCACACTCTCAGTATACTTATTTTGTCACATTATTTTTTTGCTACAGTAAAGAATGAAGAAAAATAATAACAAAAAAAAAAGAAAAAAAGCAAACAAACACACAAAACCTACATTTTGGAGAGCTTATCGCAAAGATCGAACGAAAATGAACTGAATTTATTACGAAACTTATGTGTTTCTGTTTTTGGGGCTTTTCTGAAGTGTATTTTTGACTGACACGTGCGCTGCGATGATATTGTGGGTCTTGCGTAAAATCAAAGTGCATCCATTCATTCACTTAGAGCAAATTTTTGTAAAAAGTTTTAAATATTTGAATCAAAATATTTTTTTATTTAGTTTTATATTCCCTAGTAACTCACCACTGTGCGGTGAGTTTAAAAAGGAGATGACAAAATTTGTCATTGATTTGTCATAGCCACTCATTGCTTGAATAAGGCTGTTCATCAGAAAATGATTTATTTTTAGTTTTTTTTTAACTTTGACATTATAAGGAAAGTTTACCCCGAATACCTCATCGATTTGATTACTGAACTCCCTGCTAAACACATTAAAGTCTATAAGAACTGGGAAAGTCAATCCGGTCTACTTGATTGACACCAAAAAATCGAGTTAATAACAATTTACGTGACAATTAAACATTGAAACTGAATATAACATAGGTACATAAGTATATACTAGATGTTTACTACACTTAGAAAAAAAAAATACTATGAAATTTTGTAGGATACATTACTATTGAAATAATAGTAGAAACTAATTGAATTAAATAGAAAAAATAATTAAAATTCGTATCTAATCAGTTTTTGTTCAATAATTCAATTAGTATCTACTATCATTTCAATATTAATGTATCCGTTTGACAAAATTTCAAAATTCATAGTATTTAACAGCACATAATAGTACTTAGGCCATGCATCTTGATGCAGTTGTAATGGACAGTTTAACGCCGAATCCGTACGGTGGGACTTCTAAATTATCTGAGTACTACAAATAAATTTGTGAACTTAACTTAATCTGATACTCATAGAGCGACATAATGTGACTTAAGATTGAATGATTTTTTTATTTAAATTGAGTTGCTAGATGTCCTCGAAAATTACTAATATGAAAATAGCCAATACGATAGCAATACATGTGACTGTCATCATCTGCAGACAGCACAGAAATATACTGAAAATCTCAAAATAATTTAAAAAACCAAAAATGTACCACAACTTCCTATCATTTTAACCCATTTTAAAGACCATGAATTTCCAAAAAAAATTTAACATTTTTAACCTAAAAATGGCTTATAACTTTTTCTTCTTTTTTCATTTGTTTATTTAAGTTTTATTTTTATGTGTTTATGTATTTTTTTTTAATTTTTCTTTTCTTGTGTTTATATAATTTAGCTTGTAAAACATATTCTACATATGCAACCTACTTTTATGTTTTTTTCGGCCTTTATTTTTGTTTTGTTGTTTAAAGTTTTTTGTTTTTTTTTTTGTAAATAAATGAAGCAAAAATTCAGACGAAAAGTTTCAGTACGGCTATTACCTTTTGGTATTTTTACTTCGTTGTAAAAACGATTTTCCAAAACAGCAACACAAAAAACTTTTGCGTGCATAAACAATTTGTACGATTTTTTCTGTGGCTGTTGTTGTTGTTGTTTTTTTTTGTTTTTTTCGTTACATATGTAGACCATGCTTAACATATATCTACACTATATTTAAATTGAAACAAACCAACAAAATAAAAAAAGGTGAAAAAACAGCGAGCAACCATAAAACATGTCGGAAAAAATCGCACTTAAAAATAGCAGCAAAGTTTCTACTACGAAAATTTTGTACGAAAAATTCTTCACAACAAAAACAAATACGTAAAATAAAATTAAAAAAAAAGTAAAACCGTAACAGCCGAAATGAGGAAAAATATAAAAACGACGCGACAAAAGTCTCTTGAAAGTGAGGCAAACAACGATCAGACGCGATTTGAAGTGAATTTCAAAAATAAGTTTAACTCAAACGAAAGTACAAAGAGGAAAAAGCAAATAACGTAAAAATCACAACATTAAAAATAAATGCATGCCAAAATAAAATCAAATGAAATAAAATCAAATGAAATTCTGATTTACTGAATGAAGTTGAAACGTTGAATCGCTGCGATCGTTTATTATCAGCACATTAACAAACCAAAAAAAAAAACGACGAAAAAATAAAATAAAAAATAAAGCAAAAAGTGCTCAGCAGACGACACAGACACGCTGCTGCATACAATGATGTCTTGCAGTGAGATGCATTTTTGCATCCTATAGACAGGCTGCTATTTTTTCTGAGGGCAAAATACAGAAGATGAATAACAAGACGAAGAGGATAAATATAGAGAGTTGCCTCGGGGCGAATTTCGTTTTCATAATTTTAAGAATCTTCAGTTGGTGAGCTATTTGCAATTTCCAATTTCCCAAAAACAGAAAAAGAAAATCTTTCAAGAAATGAATTTGGCTGAAGGAACACGAAATAGCAGCATTTCACCTTGCCTAACGAAATATTTTTGTTCGACGGCCCTAGCTTCCCCCAGCCACTATAATTACCTACAACAAGTATGCCCTCCCCATCAGAGAATACATTCTTCGAGTGCGCTGTGAAGCCGTCACCAACATCGCCAACATCGTCAACATCGTCTACTTCGTCATCAGCAACGTCAGTCAGTTGACTTTTCACTCCTTCCCTGATCTTATTTGCCTACAGTGTATATATTTTTACATTTTCTTTTCTTTTATTTGCTTTTTTTTTTACTTATTTTTATTTTTGGTATTTTATGTTGAGGGAAATAATTTTATTTTTAACTTTTTTGCATAAAAACGCTGCAGCACATTGCATTTTTAGTGGCTACACACTCTGTGTGTGTGCCTTTTCGGTTGCTTTTGAATGTTTTGTTGAAAATTTCGAAAATTTTTTGAATTTACTATCCCTTTGGTTTCTTTTATACGTAAATCTTATCATATAGAAAAATTTTAGATTTATTTGGTGGAACAAGAAAAAAAACACCAACGACGACGTCTTTGAAGGAGCGGCTGGCTAGTGGTTTGCCTATGCATTATATTTTCTATATATATTTATATATAAAATTTTCTATCGCTCTTCTGTGTGAAAGACGTCAATGAACGAGAAATGAATTTGTTTGAAATTTTCGCAATTTGTTTATGAGTAGCACACATTTTGTATTTTCCTTCTTTTTTTTTTTGTGAATTTTATTTTTGGTTTTTGGGTGAAAAATAAAATCGATCATTAAACTGTTTTGTTGTTGTTGTTTTTTTGTATGAAAACTTCTATATTATATATATTTTTTTGTCTTCAAATCATTTGATGATGTGTGTGCAGAACTTTTACTTTGGCATCTCAAGAAGTCTTCACAGATCTTTTCGTTAGAGAGATTATTATAATGAATCAACAACCTAGAGCAACGAGTGATTATAATCAAATTATGATTATTTTTTTAATGATAATTTGATGAACAATTTGCATAAAATAAACATTTGAATAGGAAAAGTTCAGCATTCACGAGACAATTTGAAGATTGTCGAAAAAAAGATGAAACTTGTGAGGTTTTGGTTATTTTTTTTTAGAAACCATTTGCAAAGAATGCGATTTGACTTAATTTAACCGAATACTTGGATCATTTCAACAGAACTGTGAAGTCGAAGTTAAGGAACATTTACTTGACCTGTGAGGAGTTGAAGTTCTTAATACAGTCGAACTTCCCTATAATGAATTCGTACGGGACCAGAAAATCATTTCATTATATAGAAGTTCACTATGGAAAAGTTCGACTGTAAAAGATTACTTGCAACTCCTTTCCTATTTGAGGCCATTTTTTGTTTAAAATTGTTTATTTAATTTTCTTAGTTTCACCTATATTTATACTTTTTTGAATAAAATATTGTCTGTCCGTCTATCTTTCTGTCTGTCAGTCCTTCTCACATACTGCAAATAGAATTGGATTTTTTGAAATTTCCTATCATTATTTCTCACAATCCCTTTCACCGAACCCATCATCAACCACCTCATAGGAGCGAACATATATGTATTTCAGAAAAGTTTAGTTTTTTGTTTAGAATTTTTTTTGTGGTTGTTGTTTGTCTGTTTGTTTTGTTGTTGCTGTTTTCCCTCAACGCTCATAAAAACTCAATTGCAATTTATAATAGGAATTGCTCAACTACACTAAACTGAAATTCACTTGACAATATATACACATGTGTATATAAATTGTAAACACTAATTAGAAATTTCCCGTTTAACAAAAACGGAAAGCAACCACTAAAAAATATTCATACCAGCAAAAGAGAAAAAAAAGACGTCAAACAACAGATTCGTATATGAAATAGAATACTATCGTATCGTATCTAAAACGATAGTATGGGAGGCCATAGCGGTGGCTATTTTAACATGTAGGTAGACCGATGTAGGCAAATAACTGCTGCGGATTGTGTAATGATGAGTAAAAAGATGAACGCAGCATAATGATGCCACGTTTATAGGTTTTTTTAAACATATTTTTTATCTCTTTACTAAGGCATCCAATTTGGCTGGTTGGCACATTTTTCTGGGGAGCTGTTTGTTGTCCCATTTGAAATTGAATTCAATTTTTACGAAATTGTTTTTGAATTCGCCGGAATACGCTAATTTATGCAATGTGGTCAGCACGGTATAGTAGACACTGGGGTGAGGGTATGATTCAATTCAGTTGTAATTTGTATAGAAAATGTTAAAAGTAAAATTCTATAGGTAACATCTTTCGGGAGAGTGTGAATATTTTAAAATTTAAAGGCAGACACAAAAAACAAACTCAAAAACAAACTACATAAAACTGCTATCAAGGCTCTTCACGAGTCCCTAAGTAATCGAATAAAAGCCTCATGTATCAGACTTTAAAAGACAAAGCATCTATCAGACACACTGCCATTGCCGAATTTCATTGAAGAAAAGGTTAAGTTACAAACTTAATCTTATTATTTCGTATTAGAAATTATGTCACAATTTCTTAATTCAAATTTATCGCATTGCTCGGGAGCTGTAACCTAACCCTTAATCTTTTATTTTTCTTAAGTGTTTTCTCAATTTACACATCTTGAATTGAACTACCTCAGAAGTTCAGTTGAAATAATTTATGGCCTAGAGCACTGTCAGAAAACTAATTGGAAAAACGTTTTTTTAATAGTCAAGTTTTGATAGATCTGAAAAGTTTAAGCGAACCACGAGTAACCTCTACCTAAATCAATTGGCAATTAATGCCGAGTTTGTTTTTGTACTGAATAATGAGGGCATTATTAGCAGGTAAGACAGATAATATGAATTTATACTTTAAAAAAGGAAAATATAAGCCCTCAAATAAGCACGAAAAAAACAAAATTTGAACGAATACTTTAGAAAAAAAATAGTAACATTTTTTAGAAAATTTACTAAAACAAAAAAAATGGGGAAAAATGTTCAAATATGCAAAAAGGTTGTCTGAAAATATGAAAAAGCATATGTGACATGCATTTGCATATGACTGTCTTTCCCACTTAGTAGTACTAAAGGACACGCCAAGTTTTTATAAAAACTAAATGCTTTTCTTTCTCTAATCTGACTACCAAAATGATTCCTATTCGAATACAATCATAGCATAGAAGCTATCACCTCATTATGTGCTCTAAATCTACTTAATTGCTCGCAACTTGGACTTGCAACTTACATTAATTTTCAAAAGCAATCCGTTTAGAGTAATCCTTGTTATCCAAAATTGAAGATAATCGAGTGAAAATAGTGCAACTTTCACGCCAGCCTCAGATGAAGATGCGCTGCGTTGTATGTATTGTGGTGTACGTACGATTTCGTTTTAATCCAACAATCACATATATATATATATAAATTCAGAATATATATGATTTCCTTATCCGGTATGTACTTTTAATCCACAAGTAGGAAGTAGTGTAATCGAAATGATGAAAAAATATTTTTGCCTTGGCGTGTATTTGTTTAGCAATTATTATTACTTTTTTTTTTGCATGTATTTTATTCTTGTTGTTGTTGTGTGTATAATTTATTTATTTTTTTTTGCTTTTTCATTCACAAAGTAAATTCAATTAACACTTGCTTTCACATACATAAAACGAATTATACAAAAACAGCTCGGAGAGGAGGCGAGAAGTAAATTCTTTTTTTGTTTTCTTCGATTATTTCTTAACTTTTTTTAAAATTTATTTTCATTTCACGCTATTTAAATAAATTACTTTTTCTTATTTTCTTGCAGGCTGTGTTGTTTGGTGTTGTTGTTGTGGTTGAAATTTATTTTTAGGCACATGCGTTTCAACTTGAAATTTTCATTGAGTAAAAAATATTTTTATTTCATGTGTGGACAGAATTTCTTCATTTTCAGAATTATTCTTTCGGCACTTTTTGCTTTTACGCAATTTTTTTCATTCGCACTTTGCTGGGAAATTGGAAAATTTTTCCACTCGGTTCCAACACGCGTTTGATTTCTATTCTTTGATTTGATGTAGAAATTTTCGAAACTGTATCTTTGAGCGCAACTCGCAGTGAATTTCTTTTATAACGAATTGTGAATTGTGCAAATTTATTTTTTATTGTATTTTTTTTTTTAATTTAATTTGAATTTGTTCAATAGGTCGGTCGTATCCGTGAACAAACACACAGTAGTGAGCAGGAAGAAGATTTGCCCGCAGCACAACAAACAAGCAACAAACCGATCCACACACGATCGCGACCGCTTCGAAGATGTCGAGTTTTTACCGCTCAACCTTTTTCAAGAGAAATGAATCGAAGTGGCTTGAACAGCGAGCCGACAACCTCGACAAACCGCACTCAGTCAGGCCGGAAACGCACTCGAAGCGAGTTCTACTCACACACATACACAACGGGCCACAGGCAAGGTTGAATGGAGAGCGTTGAGTGGCTGAGCGAAGATGAATTCGCCGCGTGTGTATATATTTGAGTGAGTGCTTTCAGTTTTTACAGGCGAATTGAACTTTATAATGAATACCGGCGTTCGATCAGTTGTTCAATGTACGTGTTGGAGTGATTTTTTTTTGTTGGCGTATACTTTTTTTTCACAGATCCAATCGTTGTAGGCAGTAATTGTTTTTCGCTTTACTATTTTTGTTGGGTTTTTTTTTCTCGTCTTAATTGAACAAATTTTTCATTCTCAAATTCTCGTGTGCGGCAGCAGGCAGGCCATCAACGTAATTATCAACGGCGAGTATGAAAACGGCACACAGCAAGTAGAAGAAGTACAAAAAGAAGAAAGAAAGAAGCAAAAAACGACGGACGATTCAACACACAAATTCCCAATAACACAAATAATGATGATCATCCGCTGAATGGGCGAATTGCGCTTTCAATTTCGCTCTGCTCGGCGGCACGACTTACGTACGGGAATTAATGACGATTGCTAGCTGTTGTATCTAGATACACTACAGCAGTTCATAGAAACATTGTTGTTGTTGGTGTTGTTGTCGGTTTAGATAGGCTGTTTCCGTTCTGGTATGATATTTTTTGCTCGTTTTTGGTTGGATTTTTTCTTAATTTTTTTTTTGGTTTTAGTTGTCTGAACTGAACTTTCTCGATCGCGGCGAAACTCAAGAGCGTACGAATATGAATGAAAATGTTGCGGTTTCGCTAAAGGCGTAAAGTGGAGCTTGAGCTGATTGTCGAACGTTCAATAGTTTCTCCTTCAATATGGGGGATTAGAAGATTTTAAGATTTTAAGGCTTTCGGTGTTTAGAGTTTGATTCGGATTTCCTCTCAATTTGCACTTTTTCTTCGTTTTTTGGTGGATCTTTTGGCAAAGCGTACAAAAATAAAATATGAAAAAGTCTTCACGTACGTACGGAACGGCGGCGACACGCACTCCGTCTGCTTCATAGGAAATATCTCAAACGACTGATTTGCACGTACAACGTACACTTACACCAGCACAGGGAACAGTGTGCGGCGAATTCGCATCGACGGATGCGATGTGTGTGCGACACACCTACACGGTATGGTGGGCAAGTGTACAGGAAAATGAGTGCTAGTTGGTTGGTGTAATTGAGTTTAACACTCACCACACATACACACACACTCACGCAGTGTAAATTTTCCCTCAATCAACTCTCAGAGAGTCGTCTGCGGCGAATGTATCTTTACATGAAAATTCACTCGCAGTCCATTTTCTTTCACAAATAACTTAAACATCTTCGTAGTTTGGACACTTTTGCACCTACGTACTTCACATGCTGGGCAATGCACAGTGCCCAAGTCCCATGGAAAGAGTTGAATTCGCTTTCTAGCCTACACTTTGTGCAACAACAACGACCGGACGTCTGCTATTACCCTAGCCTTTCCCGTGCCCCCTCTAAGGCCCCCATAGGTATACATGTATCTACATGTGTGTCCATGTGGCGTACGAGTGTGTGTGCGTGTTCATTCGCCTTTGCTTGTTTTTGTAAAAACGGAAATTGAAAATATGCCAACTTGTGGTCGCTCTCTCTCACAGTGTGAGAGGTAGGTGCGCGGTAAGACGAACGGCGAATTCATGCCTTCCATTCATTTAAATTTAAATCAAACAGTCGAACGAGGCGAAGGCGAAACAAGGCAATTCGCCAGCCGGTGGGGCGAGTGGCGAGTGGAGCAAGGGGGCAGGTCGAGTCGACAAACAGCTTAAAAATGCTTAGCACGTTCGTACAATGAATGATTGCCGGTATAGGGTTGCCAAGTAGGCATACATTCACGAACACACACAAAATTACAACGAAAAGAAGAAAAAAACAAACCTAATATAATTAAAACAAAAAGAGAGAGAAAAAGGGAAAAATTTGTATATATATTATTGTGCGGCGAATTCATTTTGCTGCAGCGGATGTCGAACGAGTTTTCCACGAATGAATGGGGAATGGGTGTGGATAGAAGATATGTACGTACGCTGTGTGATAATCTGGTGGTTGCGGCTGCTGAGCGGTTATTGCTGTTGCAGTTGTTGTAGTTGTTGTAGTTACTGCAGCAATCATCAGCACATCACAAATACAAATTCAGCATGAATTACCGTCGTCGGTGCGACAAATTTTGTTCACTAACATTTTCTTTTTGTTCGCCAAATTTCTTCTTTGAATGCACTTTGACAGTGGTGCAAAAAAGTCAATTCCCTGTAGAAAAGGTAGTAGAAAAAAAAATATGTCTATCAACATCACAAAATTTGACCTACATTTTGTAGTTAAACCATGGTTACCTTTGGGTCACATAGTCCTCACATCAGGGTCCTTATTAGGTAAAATGAAAGTGAGCACAAAATCGCCTGAAAACCGTGTGACGAGAACATAAGCCGAAAATGACATTTAAAGTGGAAAAAAACTCTCGAAACTGCCTCAATGTGACATTCCATTAGAAAAGTCATCGTTTCCACAACGAGCAGGCATCAATGACAATAATTTTCATGAATGGCACTTTACCGGCATTCATGATATTTTCATAGTAGTGTCCCATTCTCCCATGCAATTAATGCCACACCACCGCCTTGTCCTAATAAGTGAGGAGCTACTTCGTATATAAATAAAATGCCCGCAACTTACACACTCTTTCAAAAGAATTTATTTGCTAAAATAAAACAATATTAGTTGACAAAGGGGACCCCCACCATTAGGAGATCACTGCGACACTCCACGTAGCATAATTGTTGTTAGATCAATTGCCAAGAGCTTGTACCGTGTATACTGCTTTGTTAGGGGTTTGATCAGAACATTTGGCTTACCAAGTCTGTTAAGGCAAATACACTTCGATTGAGTGCTTCTGTTGCTTTGTTGTATCGCTCCAAAGCAACGAATTGTGCTTTTAATACTAACGCAAAAAGTTCCAAGTCTTTTTTCGACCATAGAGCAGATTTCCTAATTCCCCAAATTGCTTGAAGTGCAACCACTGTGCACTTTGTCATATTGAAAATTTCGTTCATTTTTCGTTTTTTCTTATTTGAATTTTTTTTTTTTCCTGTAGCGTTTGCTTTGGCATTTTCTGTCGGCAATTTCTTTTCAATGGATTTCACTATTTCATGAATTCCATTTTTGTTGTGGTTGTTGTTGTTGTTATTTGGTGGGGCTTCTGCTGTTTGCCGTTGTTGTTGGGTCGACGCGTGTGTAGGTCGTCCGTTTGCTATTTCGATGTGGCCATTTGAAGACCCCAAGACTTCGATTTCCACTTCGATTGGCGACTTGTGCTGCCGCTGCTGCACTTAAACGACTTGAGTGCAACTCGTTCGCATTGACTTGACTTCGACGTTGCGTTGACTTGAGTAGAAATAATTTTTCATTTAATTTTCAATTTTTTGGTTCGACTAAACTTACTGTTTGCCATTTTTCCACTACTTTTGCGGTAAGAGCGAAACATTTTCGATTCGATTTGTTCGGTTGGCGTAAAATACGCTGCGCTGTCATTTTCATTCATTGCAAATTTGATATGCGCTTTCGCTTTTTTCGCTCTGTTGCTGTTGTAGTTGGTTTTCGTATTACAGTTTTATTTTTTTTGTTGGCTCGGTGAAATTATTTTATGAAATAATCACACAGAAATGGCAACAAAATAATACGTTGCATGTAATGAGCAAATCCAAGCTATGAGTAAAACTTATCTGAAGGTAAATCTTTTGCTTATCTGCGGGCAGCTTAGTAACAATTTTTTTCTTACTGTCTTCGTTCATTTGGTTGTTTCTACTTGAGCAGCAACGATTCGTATATTCATTTCATGTTTTTTTTTTATTATTTACAAAGTAGAAAAAAAACCTTTGGAAAATAGCAAAAAATTATGCTTAACTCTTACAAGCGGGCCAAGTCAGCAATAAGCGCGCTATTGTGGGGCCAAAATGAATGAATAAATACACAAGTGAGAATTTGTGAGTTGTTGTTGTTGTTGGTGGCGATGTTGTAGTTGTTGTTGCTGTTGCTGTGGATGTTGTTGGCGTGCTTGGTCGGTTCGACGGTTGGTAAGCGATTCGGAAAAAAAATAAATACTTGTTTGCTTTAGCAGGGTTACCACTTTTATTTATAGATCTTAAGTTTAAAGAATAAATAAATCTAAAAAATGAAGTTCTTAAAAATTACTGAATCAACCATATTGACAGTTTTAGATTGGTTCCAAAGAGAAATATAATATTACATTCTGTCAGACCAAAGCTGAAATGGCGTTAGAAATATTATTCTAAAATTCTAAAATTCACTTTAACTCGGGCCCCATTGAAGGTATATCGGTAATACTTTGTATTTGGTGTTGAGTAGTGAATGGGCAGAGGGATGACTGGGAAAATCTATTTTTATTTCATAGTAAAATTATTATTTCACAATTAAAATCAAAATTAAATTTCTAATTTTCAATAGACCCAAAAAAAAAAGGCTGAAACGTTGGCAACTCTGAAAATCTAAAAAATTCAAAACCAGTAGCAGTTTTGCTCGTTCGACACCAAAATGCGGCAATGGCATGGCACGGCCAGCCGAAGCAGCAGCACCAACTACACCAACACCAGCACCAACAACAACAACAACAGCTACGCCACCTAATAAGCCAAACAAGCAAACGAAGCACAAACAAGCAAATATACCAAAAATTAAAGAAAAAAAAATGCCCAAAAAATTACATACATATATGAAACGCTTTGAACAGACAAGACAGCGCAGACAAACACACAAACTAGACGAACGAAGTGAAGTGAAGTTTTTCCACCATTTTTCAAGCAAAATACAAAAAATAAATATTTTATAGAAATTATTGTTGAATCGACTGGTGATTTGGTCGATCATTTGAATAGCGCAACAACCAGCCACCATCATTCTAGCCTTTAGCATAGTATAGCCTCAGCGCGATGTCTTGGGGTACTCGAATTCATAATTCATGGGGGCTGCTGTTGGCGAGATGAGTTGGTGGCGGCGCGACGGTGCGGTGGGTATTTCCATACGAAAGGCGAATAAATTTAGAAAGACCGCTTTCGAAAGGAAACAAATTTAGATGAATGTAAGTATATTATTTTTACTACGAGATGAATTCGCCGCAGCTATGTAAGTGCTCTAAAACTGCGGCAGTTGCGCATTGAAGGCAGCCCGAAGTGGTGGTGGTGGTGGTGGGTGGCAGCAATAGTTGGCGGTTTGGAGCGAAGGCGGAGGTGGGCGAAATGCACTTTTTCACATTTCATGTGTGTGTTTGTGTGTGTGTGAGTTGAGTTGCGGCCAATTCGTTTTCAAATTCAATTGAGTATTTATTTAACACTCTCCCATAGTTACACACACTCACAGAGGGCCCACGAATGTGCCAAATGAGCGGAAATTTTGCACGCCTGCGCTTGTTTGCGATGCCGAGTGACTGAGTGACTGACGGAATTCGCCTCGACGGGCGTAGTGCAAGTGTGAGTGAGCCCGTTTCGTCTGTCCACACCATCGTCGGGCTCCATACGAAAAGTGGGTGAGACGACTCCAGAGGAGAGACGCTGGCATTGCCTCGGGCGGATGGTGGGCCCACGACGACTTTTGGTGGAGCCGGTGGTGGTGGGGGGGTTTCGGTGTGGCCACGGCGAAGAACGTCGACATCGACATCGGCTTCAACGACGTCGCTACGTCGACGACGATGACGACGGCGTGTTGGTTGGTTTTTATGAATGAAGCAGCCATTATAATGAATGGAGGTCTACGTGAATGCAAACAAATGTGTTTTTCGCTTGCCAAGCGCGTATTTATGTGGCCAGCGTGTGTGTATCTCTATATCTGCGCGGTGCTGTGCTGTATCGCTTTGTATGTGGCGGATACTAAATTTTAGCTCATTCGTTTCGTAGCATTTCGTTTCGATTCGCCTTTTCTGTGATTTTGGCTTAAGAGTTTAGTCGGTGGGAAGTGGGTAGGTACGAGTACCTACGATCCGCTGCTTTTTTCCTCTGTCTATGTACAATGAATGTATTCTATTTGGCTCTTGGTTTTCGTTTCTTTCATTTTTTATTTTGGGCTCGTTTTGCACGTTCGTTTGTTATCATTACAATGTACGGTTTTTATATTTTCGCTTAATTTTTTCTATAAATTAAATTTGATTTTAAATTTATTAAAACGCATATGGTGGAAGTGTTTTCCTTACCTGTTCTACGCTTAATTTAAATTTTATTTTTGCTAATTTTTTGTGTTTAAATTTTGTTTATTCATTCTGCTTGCGCGAACGCAAAACTTTCGCAGTTAAGTCGCTCACTTAGCATGTGGGCTAACGCGTATCCGGCCATATACATATGAACGTTTGTGTGAACGTGTGTTTAGCTTAGATACAACTATCGATAGGCAGTGAGATATACGATATGTACGAATGTAGCCGCTAGTTAGACTCTGCGACTACTAATAGACGCTGTCGATTGGAGAAATGCTTACGACTCATAATAATATATAGGAAATTTTAATTTGATCTCATTTGCATGTAATTTTGTTCGAATTTTTGTAATTGCTGGTTTAAGAAAATGGCTGGAATAAAAAGTGAAAGGCTTTCAACTTTAGACTAAGCTCAAGTGACCCAATTATATGCTTAGGCCGTTGGAAGGGCTTCAATGTGTATGCCGAAAGAAAGTCAAAAACCGAAAAGAAGGAACTAAAGATGGACATGCAGTTCACAAATATAAAGGAAACGCTTTCGTTATACACACAAGAAAATTCGGTAAATCTAACCGAAAAATACGATTAAAAACGCTCCAACCCTACATTGTGAAAAATTCACATACACACAAAAAAAAGTCGATAGATTTAACCGAAAAAAACGGTTAAAAACGCTCTTCGTCGGTTAATCTAACCGACGAGAACTGGTTGACTTACTTTAATAATTTGTTGGTTTACAATTTGAATTGTAAACCTACAGCAACAATTTTTTAGTAAGAAAACCATTAAAATTTATTGGCTTACAATTTGAATTGAAAACATACAACAAAAATTTGTTTCGATACATATTTATACCCCCACACTCACTGTGGCAGGGTATACTCACTTTGTCACAACGTTTGTAACGCCCATAAGGAGGCGTGTCCGGTATGGAAAAGTATATATATTCTTGATCAGTATCACCTCCTGAGTCGATTTCGCGATGTCCGTCTGTCTGTCCGTCTGTCCGTCTGTCCGTCTGTCCGTCTGTCCGTCTGTCCGTCCGCACGATAGCGGTCGCAGTTTTGGAGATATCGACTTGAAACTTTGGGTACATGTTTTTCTCGTGAATACTGAGATCAAGTTCGAGAATCAGCCAAATCGGACAAAAACTGGGCGTGGCTCCCATACACCGAAAAAAAAGGTAAAAATTTTTTATTGTTGTATTCGATTGGAAATGTTTAGAAACGTATTTTTGACATGGTCCGAGGTTCCAAAGTCACATATATAAGGGTCTAAATGGGGTCTTGAGACCAATTTTTTTTTTTTTTGTGGATTTAATTGGAAATTTTTAGAAATGGATTTTGGACATGGTCCGGGCTCCAAAACCACCTATAATTGGCTCAAAATAGGGTCTTGAGACCACATTTTTATATGTTCGAGGTACTTCTTCCTACTGTGTGGGGGTATTTCAACTTCGGTATAGCCGAAGATAGTCCACTCTCTAGTTTTTAATAAGAAAACTTTATTCGTTGAATTTGTTTTTTTTTTCATTTGAAAACAAAAAAAACTAGAGAGTGGACTATCTTCGGTTATACCGAAGTTGAAATACCCCCACACAGTAGGAAGAAGTACCTCGATCATAAAAAAATGTGGTCTCAAGACCCTATTTTGACCCAATTATAAATGGTTTTGGAGCCCGGACCATGTCCAAAATCCATTTCTAAAAATTTCCAATTAAATCCACCAAAAAAAAAAAATTGGTCTCAAGACCCCATTTAGACCTTATATATGTGGCTTCGGAACCTCGGACCATGTCAAAAATACGTTTCTAAACATTTCCAATCGAATACAACAATAAAAAAGACTTGAAAAATGTTTACCTTTTTTTCGGTGTATGGGAGCCACGCCCAGTTTTTGTCCATTTTGGCTGATTCTCGAACTTGATCTCAGTATTCACGAGAAAAACAAGTACCCAAAGTTTCAAGTCGATATCTCCAAAACTGCGACCGCTATCGTGCGGACGGACAGACGGACGGACAGACAGACGGACATCGCTAAATCGACTCAAGAGGTGATACTGATCAAGAATATATATACTTTTCCATACCGGACACGCCTCCTTATGGGCGTTACAAACGTTGTGACAAAGTTAGTATACCCTGCCACAGTGAGTGTGGGGGTATAAATATATTAAACACCAAAATAAATTTCGAAAATGCGATTGCATGTTTAACATAAATAAATATCAGCTTACAGGCTCTTATTTTCCAAAATTAGTATTACGAATGCAGTATTACATGCAAAAAACTCTGTTTGGCTCTGCTCAAGCTGCCTCTATAAGGCACAACATTCATAACACGATTGGGAATTCTTCTTTCTTTGGTTGGTGAAAATTCAAATTTAACCACCAATTGCGGTAAAAGGACATACAATTTCTGTAAAACAACAATTATTTTCGGTTATTTCAACTATTTTTTTTTTAATTTTTTTCGGTTAAATCTAACTACCAGCTTAGTTAAAAAATTAACAATTTTCATACATTTTTTAATTCTGCACTTTTTTCGATTAATTTTACCGACCATTTTTTTTCGGTGTATAACCAAAAATTGTGGTATAATAACTTACACAGCTTTTTCGATTATTTGAACTATTTTATGTCGAATTTTAAAGACAATTTTTTTTCGGTTAATTCAGCCTACCAATAACGGTTAAAAAATTCAGGTTTTTCATACATTTTGAAAAGTTGTACGGTAACAACTTTTTTCGGTTAATTTTACGGACGTTTTTTTTTCTGTGTATATACAATGCATTTTAAAGGAAAGGTTAGATGTTGATTGGCATTTCCATCCGATGTAATATACAATCCAAGCAGATTACGATTTTATTTGCATTTCTTAAATCACGATTAAAAATTAATACATTCGGGCTTAAACGAACCTAGACTACATACATCAACAACCAAAACAAATAACGTGAGCAAAAATAACTTATTTAATTGCAAAGGATCATTCATTAGGGCTTATAATTTCCAAGGAAATCATACAGTCGATCCCGCTTAAGTGAAAAACTCGCTTAAGTGAAAGAAAAATTTAATCCCCATGATTTTTGTGTCATTCTTCATACAAATTTTTTCGCTTTACTGAGACCCGCTTAACTGAAAAACCCGGTTAACTGAAATTAAATTTCATCTCCAAATCATAATTTTATACGATTTAAACTACGCCTAAATGAAACTCGCCCTAAAAATTTAATTTTAGTTGTAATTTGTATTTTTTTCAATACAAACAAAATGTTACGAAACAAAGTTTTAAGTGTAAGTCAAACAAAAAACGTGGGTCTTGAAATTCTAAGAATACTTCTCAGAACTTACACGAACACAAATGCAAATTCAATCCTCTAATTGCCCTTGGCACTTTTATAAGAAACCATTTCGGTGAAAAGCGAAAATTTTGGCTTAAACCGAACAGTAAAATATTTTTCTTTTATTCAAAATTAGCTTAAGTGAAATATTTTTCAGTTATCCGAATTCTCTTAAGTGAAAAACGAAAATGACTGACAAGTTCGTGTTTAAGTTAAGCGGGTTCAAATGTACTATCGACTGTTTTTTTATGAATGATGTACTTTTGTTTCTTGAAAAATTCCCTACAAAATACCTCTTAGTATTTTTTCTCTCCGATCAACAGTTTTTCCTTTAAATCAGATTTTGTGAATTGCCCTCTGATTTTTTCATACAAAAATTTGACGTAATTTTTAGAATTTTAAGAATGAATTTTTGTATGAAAAAAATCAGAGGTATGTTCACTAAATTTATAGAAAAAACTGATCGGTGAGAAAAAATTAATAAGAGGTTTTTTGTAGAGAATTTTCCAAGAAATTTCACAAAAACATTCGAAATAATCACACAAAATTTCACAAAAAAAAAAAGTTTTTTGACTTTGATAATAAGTTAACGCTATTTATAATGATCGGATTTTTGGCGCATTTTAAACATTTTTTTTCGCACAAATCTCCGTATAATTCTTTTACAGGGTCATTTTCGGTCTCCCCTCTCCAACCCATTTTTTTTGTTTTCTTTTAAAATTCCAAAGATTTAACAAAATGTGTATCATTCTAAAATCACCAAAAATGGACTTACATCTTTATCAAATTACAAAACAAATTTTTAAATTTAAAAAAAAAAAATTATTGTGTTTTTTTTCAAATTAACAAAAAATTTTGTTAAATTTAAAAAATATTTTTTCCATTTGAAAAAATTTTGCCATACCAACAAAGTTTTGAATTATCATATTGATAAAACTTTATCAAACTGACAAACATTTTTAACAAAAATATTTTTTTATTTCATCAGTTTTTTGTCAATATTACTAAGGTATTTTTGTGTGTATTTGATTTTATACAAGTTTTTGAGTTGGAAAGCCTAGTCGCAAATGAGGAGCAAAACTTCAATAACGTGGTAACTAAAAGTGCACCAAAGGTGTCGTTGATCACAATGGAAAGCTGATTCTATAGATCAGAGATCGAATTGAACAGAAACTAAAGCTAAACAGAAATGCTTTCAGTTTACATACTCCAAAACTGTTGTCTTATTTCATATGACACGCTCAGAATAAAAAAGCAATGAAATGTATGAAGCGTCAGTACATTTAATCGCTCTTTTCCTCTGAGCATGTCATATAATTTTTACCCCTGTGCACACACAAGTGAATATCAGCTAATCTTCGGCGCTTTAAAAATACACCACTGGCAGATAAATAACAAAAAGTAAAATACATAAGTACTTAAATATACACACATGTAAAAAACACGACATTTATTTATTTTTAAAATTTTTGTGAAATTCTCTTCGAGAGACGAATTCTGATATTTTTTTTGGTGGCGGCGACCCGTCTGCATCAGTCGACACGAACGTTGTTGTGGCAGATATAAAACGCAAACATTTTTAGTTGGCCTCATAATAAAAACCCACTTTTTCTGCGGCGGCGATTTTAATGTTAAATCAGTTTGGCAAATATTCAGTGCGAATTATCACATCGCACATACGATGAACGCATAATACGCTGGAATGAGACTGTACCACAAGCAAGTTGAACGTTTTGATGAATATTAAACATGTTAGAGTCATTATAATGAGGCTCTTCCCATGGTCCATGGTCGATAAGAATGCCGAAGAAACCTTTCCATTTTCCCAATAAACAAAATTTCACAATGCGGAAAAATCAAAGTGATTTGCAATTCAGACACCACCGTCTGACCGCCCTCTAAATGCCGCCGTCAGCAAACAGCCCGCGAACGCTTTCTAGCCCCCACGGGCATGCAATTTCTAATTTCCTTTTCAGTCAAACATTTGCCGCATAATTGCAAGCGATGTAAATTAGTTGCGCATGCTTTTACAGTCTGTCTGTCCGTTTGAATGCAGCGAGGAGTGAGCGAAATACGAAAGAAACTGTCAACAGTCAAATTCAGACGCCAACGGCAACGGCACCGACAACGCCGACGCGTTTGTTGAGTTTTGAATTTGAAATACGACGATGAATGAAAGCTTGATTGAATGAACGAACTAACAGATGGAACGAAAGGACAACTACGCACGGTATACGGTGCTTCAGAGTAAAATGCAAAAACCTTCTCAAGAAATACACACCAGACATAAATAATATTCAAACGGAAAATTTCACTTTGACATCTTGTATTTCGACAGCAACGCACGCGTGCACTCACGCAAACAAAAAACAAAAACAACACTGCCATATTTGCTGCGATAAATTGCACAAATATGGCAACTTCATGCCTTCATGCACAAAAATACCGTCACGCCAACATACTTCCGCTTTCATAGTACCTCTGCCGCTGTCATTTGAGCCAAGTTAGTGCTGCTACACAGTCAAATGACACTTCAAATGTCAGTCAGTTAGCCAGTGAGTTAGTCAGTCAGTTCGAGTGCAGCACAAATTGACGCATTTAAATGTTAAGTTTAATGAGAAAAATTAATTCAAAAATATTTTTAGAATTACAAATGGAGCGCGTGGTCTGTCCACATTTGGTTTTGTGGTATGCAAGTGTTCGTTTTTTTTTTGTACTTTTTATTATTGGCTTTTTGTGTCAACTTTTGGCAGTGATACGTGTGCATCCGACGCACGTTTCACCGATCAATTAACCCACCCATTAATACAAAATCGGGGTTTGGGTCACATTTAAAAAAAAGAGCATTTCAATTGAAATATATTTTATGTGTCAGCCTGGCATTTATTTTACAATTAATACAAAATCAGCGAAAGTACAGTGGAAGTTAAAAATTATAATTTTCGCTCGCATATCACTAATAAAATGGCAGTTGACAACTGTGAAACTGTGTTACGAACTCAAACGCAGTCCCTTGTGAGTTTGTTACATGCATTGGGTCCAGTAAATTGGAGAATTACCTTCCCACTGTCTCCGATTGAAACGGCTTTGAAGCAACTGAGCGACCGTACGAAACAATTACTACTGGGGGCTATCCCTCAAAAAACCAAACTTGTCTTTTTTACTAACGCTTCCACTGTTCATCGATAAAGGCATCCTTCTTAGGGTCTCAGAAAGCTCATTCTACCTGAGCTGGAAACTGAATCTAGAAGAAAGGCGCTTTGAAGGGGTCAATAGCCTTCTACAACAACCAATACCCCAATAGACCCATCTTGACTTAGGATATCTTGAGTGGTGGAAATCCGTTCAATCCATCTTAAAGCAATGACAAAAATACTGAGATTACCATGTATTGGAACATCTATGCAGTAAGATAAAAACACCGTCAACAGCAGGACTCGAGACAATTCTAAATGGTTAGGGAGCAACTAGAAAAACAGTTTGTGGCACAAACCATAAGTTGGTTTTCCAACCACCCCGATGATGACAAATGCGAGCATATCATGAAGGGGTTTCTCAGATAACTCCGCCAGGTTATCGAAAAAGTATTCCCCCAGGGTTCTACACCTTAGTTGTTGTGAGCTTGGACATTGACCCTAATACTACAGAGTGGGATTTTTACAGAATGGTCAATACTAATTGCCAAACCTTTCCGAGCCAATTCATAGGCTGTTTCACTTCCTGGTATCCCCCAGGCATGCCCAAGAACCCGAAGCTCGTCGCGACAGCGCCTGACCAGCTTTGACTTGATGTAAACGGCAGATACTGCTTTAATTGCTTCCTGGTCATGATATTATCTTGTGGTATCACCACCATTGCTGCAGCCTTGGCCGCCTCCACCACTGCCAGGATCTCCGCTTGGAAGCACTGCTGCTGTCGGGCAGACGGATGTACTCCGTGATTCGTAGTTTGTCACAGGTGTAACCCGCCCCGGTACCAATGTCCATTTTGGACCCATCAGTGAAGGCAGATATGGGTGCGTTTCTTGAAAGGTCATTTCCGTCCCACTCTTTCCTAGTAGGAAAGTGACTGGAGAAAGGAATATGGTAAGTCGGGGTATGGCAACAGGTAGTCAGAGCCCTAACTTTACGGCAAACCAATGTGAACGTTATCAAGGACAGATGAGAAAACTTAATGGAAATACCTGCTTCGATGGATGGATCACACCAAACTTCATCTTCAGAAAACCTAACTTCTTGGAGAATTTATATTTTTGTGCCAAGTGCTGAGTAACACGAGCAGCGAGTTAAGCCAATTTGTGTTATTGACGAGGATGGGGTTCGAGGGTTCGACCACTATGCTTCTCAACGCCTCATTTAATCCAAAAATGTTGAGTGTATTCATTAGACACTTTTCATACACTCAATTTCTCAATTGTCGTTCGGTCGTTCGTTCGCATATTAATTTCACTTAATTTTGTGCAATACATTCAATTCATTCATTCATCTAATTTATTTTGTTCGTTCATTGAGCAAATATTGACACTCTTCTTTGTGGCGCGTTTCGTTTCGTGCGGTGTAGAATCTGTCAGTTGACAGTCTGTAAGTCGGTCGGTTGCTTAGTGGCTTGTATTTTGTGTGTATGCTGGCTGCAATTGACACAAACTGTCAGTCGAATCAGATGCCTTAGCCACTTGTCAACTATATATTTCATTGAAGTAAAGTGATGTCAACTCATTCATGCCTAAACCGATTTTATCGCAGCACAGCTGTCATGTGTTTTTGCCTTCAATATCGCCAGTTAGTTAAGTAAAGTTGTTTTTAAATTGTAAATATTTTTTTTTATAGAAATTTATTGTACCTCTTTCCGTCTCAGTCAAAAGGCAACATGTCTAATTGGTTTAAGTGAAGAGTATTACTCTAATCTCCAAGTTGATATGGCTAGATTGTGACTCTAAAGACTAAGCTGATTGTTTACAAACTGGCTGAGCAGTTGGTTTTTACTAACCACATTCTATATTGAAAAAAAACCTCAACATGAGCGTCTCAGTATGCAGTTATAGTAGAAGCATAGTAAACATTGGAAGGCTAAACATGCTATTAGCTACTTGTTGAATATTGCCTTCGCTTTGATTGTGATCTAGAAATTATTATTGTTATTTGACAAATCAGATAAGTTGGATTGGAATACCAGAAAAAATATTACAATGTTCATCACTTTGCATGTAAGGAGGTAAAATACCAATTAAGTAAATTATGAAGCTACCTAATTTATAGGAGATACAACGAATGCTTAATCTGACTACAAATCGAGTACGATAGAGTACGCCATACGTTTTTTTGTATCAATCCAAGGATTGTGGTATGTACTCCTAAGAAAGATGTAAAGCAAAACAGACACACGGTATGGAAAGCACATCGTTTTTGCTTCACGTAAATAAATTCTCGTTCGAAAACGTTCCGATTCTCGATTGTAGCGCACGACATCACATTTACATGTCGTTTTCACTCGTTTAAAGAATTTTGAAAGCAAAAAAAGGTGATTGCTCCAAAAAATGAAAGATGTAAGTTGTAAATTATATTTATTGTTTAACTTTGGATCAATAAAATCTATTAAGGTTCAACAAAGCAATCAAACTCATAAAAAAATCGGCAAAAGGTGATTTGATTTATTTACTAGAATTATTAATTCAATGTTTGCTAAATTCTAAAACTTCAATGCGTAGGTTTGGACAGACCACAAGTACGCCGCTGCATCGATAGAAGCTCATTTGCCTTCCGGTTCCACTTCGAAGGCAGTTGCTAATGAATCGGCAATTCTTTCGGCCCTACTGGATGATAGTGCAACATGCAGCACCCTCCTTTCACTTAATTTCAATGGATTTGAAGCATCCCTTCGCTGTCTGGCAATGTTATCTGCCTCATCGCTTTCGCCAAGAAGGAAATATCTTGTAATAATTGACTTATAACACAAAAAAATGTTACAATTTTAGTTTTTCACAATCGGAAAGTGTTCGGAAAGTGATTTTTCATACCGGATAAAATCGCGGAAGGGTTCGGAAAGTTTTTTTTGGATAAAAGTAAAACGTGAAGCAAACTTTGAGAATCGAGCCGCTGATCACGTTTTCAACTATCAGCGAAAACGTGAATCCTGGTCGAGTTACACGATTGCACCCCAGATTTTATAAAAAAAACTAGTGAATTTCCCGTGACTTCGCACGTACTTATACACTCCGCGGCAGTAGAATAGGTCCAGTGGTTTGAAGAAACAAAAATTTAGTTTTGAACTGAATATGCAATTTTAAAAAACTTTTTGCTAAAATTAAAATTATCGAAAAATGCCGTTAGTTGTTTTTGTTGTATTTTTCTTTTATACTACAAAAATGTGAAAATATTTTTTGCGTCATCAGAATACCTTCACTATCTATAACATTCGAAGATCGAGTAACAATGAAGTCAAATGTATTTGCTTTACTAAAAAATTGTTTATAATTAAGTATTAGTAATGACTACTACTTACTCCCTTTTTTTTAGTATAATTCCGTAAATTCTGTTTGGCATGGAGTCATACAGTTTCTTAAAGAAATTTAATGAAATTTGTCTCTAAGCTATTGTTATGGCTTCAATGAATGTTTCCTTGTCATAGAATTGGTGGCCTAACTATCGCCAAACATTTTCAATAATATTCAAGTCGGGGGGAGCATAAGGGCCATTGCAACAATTAAACATTTTTCTCACTGATCCAACTTTTAACTACACGAGCTGTATGAATGGGAGCATTGTTGTGTTGGTAGGTCCATTGCCATGGCCCGAAAATGTCCGAAAATTTTGGAAAAGTAATAAGTTGCAGTCTTAATTTGATTTAAGCTGCACTGGAGCTTGAACCCGACTATACAAAATCATTATTCAAATTCAAATTTCTTTTTTGCAAAAAGTTTTGTAACAATGCATATTCAATAAAAAATACCAACACAGATCTCTTTGAAACCTCGTTCAGTTCAAAACAAGTGTATGACTCGGAGTGTATATTGCATATCAAAAATCCGGCTTGCACACAAAAAAAAAAGTCGGTAGATTTAACCGAAAAAGACGGTTAAAAACGCTCCAACCCTTCTTCGTAGGTTAATCGGTTTGCATGTTTAAAAAAAATATATATTAGCTTGAGCTCATAATTGACACAAGCTAATATTTTCCAAAATTAGTATTACGAATGCAGTATTACAAGCAAAAAACTCTGTTTGGCTCTGCTCAAGCTGCCTCTATGAGGCACAACATTCATAACACGATTGGGAATCCTTCTTTCTTTGAATCCCAAAGATTCAACTGAAGATGCGCGAATGGTAAATTACACAAGTTGGTGAAAATTAAAATTTAACCACCAATTGCAGTAAAAGAACAAACAATTTCTGTAAAACAACAATTATTTTCGGTTATTTCAACTATTTTTTTTTACCATTCTTTGTCGGTAAAATCTACCTACCAGATCGGTTAAAAAATTTACAATTTTCATACATTTTGAAATTCTGTACGTTAATTACTTTTTTCGGTTAATTTTACCGACCGTTTCTCTGTGTGGAATCTGTAGCCATAGGTTAAGTTATATCGGGAGATGTTTATTGTACTTGTATTAACATGTTGAACCTCTCTGGCCAATCATTTATCAATACATTGCAACATTTGTCCATTATGGAGACAAGTGGGATAGCATCTTATTCTACATGCTACTTAATATGATTCTTCGAAGTTTTTCCGATCAAATTGGAGTCGTTTTACAACATTTATTCTTTTTGTGGAATAGCTCCTTTTTGCCTCCAAAAAATAGGTTTCAAAGTTTTCAATTGAGTAGTGGGACAGGAAGAATTCGATCGAAACAGAAAAGCTAATTGCTAATCGTCAATATCTCCAATTCGCCCTGAGCCATTCTATGTTATATTCAAGAGATATCGGGATTTCAAAGATCCAAAAGGTGCTAAAATGCAAAAATAGAACTAGAACTAGAATGAGAAATGGAAGTGATTAGCTCACAGTCCCCCTCTGCAAAGGCAACGAAAGCGTCAATAAGAAAGCCGTGGAGTGTAACTCCCTAGATGCAAGGATAAGACCAATAGGCAGCATGAAACTTGTAGAATGTGAAGCAACTCAACAAGAGATTGACGCAACCGTAAGGATAGGGTGCAAAGGACACGAAGCACAGAGGAAGATCACAATATATGTTTCCAAATTCCCAGAACCCTACAAAAATACGAGTGAAATTTTCATAAACTTTAATATTTTCCACATTCAATCGTTGCTCATTGCAACCGTTTACCTAAATAATAAGCAAGTCTTTCTTTTTAAAGTGTGAAATTCGTATCGATAAATAGAAATGAAAAAAACGTCTTCAAATCGAGTTAGACCCAACCATCATCAGGCCATATGGTCAATTTGCGATAAGTTCCAAAGCAAAGTTTATTGAACTGATCGACACAGATCGGAAGAAATTACAACCGAACTGTGAAAAAGTACAACTTTTCACTAGTCCACACTATGCACTGAGCAAATTTATTTATAGAATTTCGAAAAGTAAAAGAAAACACCAACAGAAAAAGTTATCTAGCGAGCACATTTGGTAGGCCTTATCACGAAATTATTAGTTTAGGGCTGATGCATATTTTCAGTTACGCATCGTCGATAAGATTACAGAGTCGCGCATTCGAAACATTTGCTTTTTTCGACGAAAACTCACTTTCGAATCAAGTGACAGAAATGGAAAAAGGTGGACAAATTGTACGAGAAACCGAGTCAAATTGCGTTCGACACTCGAGGCGATGAATTGAGGCCTAAAGGTCATTCAACGATAAGAACCGAAAGGGGGCAAATATGGTGGAAGCGTCAAATCAATTGAATCAATAATTTTTATATATTTTTTTTTTTCGAAAATGCTAAAGCGTGAATTTATGAGCGCAAATAAGTACGAGCAAATGTTGGATGGGTTTGTTTTTTTTTAGATGGATGCCAACTTCTTCCAACAGCTCTAACTACGGATGACTGATGATGGCGACGACGACGACAACGACGGTGGTGAGCAACTACAATGTGGCCTGACAGCCGCTGACAACGATGATGACTACGACAAACACAAGCGCATGCGCGCGCGTTTGCTGAGCTCGGGAATTTGTTTGCTAAATGCATTTGCGTGTAACACGGTAGCGGTGTTTAGTGCCAACCACAACAACAACCCCCATGCGAAGCGCAGTCGTGCTGATTAAATACGGCGCGCAATGTTTGCCGTTTGGCATCTAACAGAAAAGAAAAACCAAAAAAAAAACAAAAAAGGGTTAAGTCAACAGCGACAAGGCATTAGGCGAGCGATTGTAGTCGTGGCGAAGGTGATAAAAATCACAAACATTTATTGGTGAGCACAAATTTCACAAAGCCCCCTGAGTTGAGTTATTCTTCGCACAAGCAGCAATCGATGTGCGACAACCAAGCAACGTGCGCAGTACAATAGCCCGCCACTGCTGTCGCTGTCGTCCTAAAAAAGATTTATTAAATTAAATGCTTCTTGGTTTTTTTTGCAGCCTCTGAATGAGAATAATGACACGACTTAAGCCACCGTGTTGCGCATTAACAGAAGAAGAACGAAGTTGTTAAGAGCCTCCATAATTCTAAATTCCCTGAGGAATGCACGTTTATGATTTGAACGAATCTCTTGGCATTTGGAGCTGCCGCGTCTGGTGATAATTGACCTACACACACAACATATATTGTGTTCTACTTGAAAATTTTGAGTTGCTGCGCAGATGCACACACTCACCGAAGCTACCCAAATCTACAATTATCGAGGCACACTCCGAATCAACGTGACACAGCTCAGACAGTTAAAAGCATAAGTGTGTTTTCTTATGGGTTGATCGCGAGTCCTCGTACTTAAACAGCGTTTTTGGGTCTTGCGAAAATAATCCGTTTCTAACCTCGAATATATGAAATATTTCGTGAAATGTTACTTTTGTGGGCCTCACAGTCGCTTTAAATGGGTGCATAGGAGATATTTCTGTTAAACGATCGATGAGACATGTTTTTATGAGCTATACGAGTATCGGAATGGCATTCGAAAAGTATTTTTTCTTATATAGAAAATCCCATAGCTTATCCGGATATATTTTTATCAGTCTCACATTGCTGAAGCCAACTGTGAACCTAGGGAGCTATAATTCGACGTACCGAGCCCTAATCGCAAAAGCATCGTAAGCGACAATTTGGGCAGTATGAGATATTTCTGTAGAGTTCCTTGAGCTGCAGTAGCTTGAATTGGTGACAGCTTTTCGCCGCTTACGATATTTTTGGGCTCGATATGTAGGCCGCTTATGAAACCATAGCCATCAATGGACCTATAGACTGTAATTACAAATATATTATCTGTCTGACAGATAATGGAAAGAAATGGGAGATTTTTTAATTCCTGCCGTATACAGACTACAGTTTTTTGCAAGTGGAACGCCTGACGCGAAGTAACGTCCTCTCTGGTAATTTGTGGAATACTTAACCAACTAACAAAATCAGAGCTTGCTCTCTTCAAGAAAGAAACCCCAAAATTAACGCTACCAAAATAAAAGGGGCGGTAGACAGTGAGATCTATAGTCTAGAGTCTATAAGGAATGTTACAAACTCAATTCAGGTTACAAAAACCAATCTACTCTTGTAAGGAAACCCGGAAAGAAGTATAAAATGCAGAAGGAAATGCTCCATTGTCTCTATACTGAAGTCATCTTATCTGTACAAGGATTCGCATTCTAAGTTGCTTTCTAAAGTCCAAAGACCTTTTGAACTGTTGTGTGGTATAATCTCCAGTATTTCTACCAAAGCAAGGTGCAGCATACTGTGTACAATTGGTGCCTGAAGTTCACTTGGATCAGCTCATGAGTCTTTTGTAATTGTGAAACTGCGAAGCTTTTCAGTTTCACAATTTGCAAAGTGAAAAGTTCTTTCGTATAACAGGGTCCAGACTTCTTGGGCTACCTGATAGATACTGCCATGTTATTGGGGGTTTCCCAGACTTGAAATACGTTGCAGATTTTAATGGGTTTGAAAGGACCTCGTTCATTTCCCTACGTACGCTGGATGAAATTACGATTTCATTATGAAGAAGCTCCTGCCAACAGAAGTATCCACTACTTACAGAGAGATGGCATGCCATATGCCTTTCAACAATATGAAGTGGGGGGGGGAAGTGTTGTTGGAATATTTAGGCGCAATAATTGATGCTTTCCTTTTCCTGTTATTCTGTTATGATATTTGAGGCATTCGACGCAACTGCTTCGAAGTCACTTCGAAGTAATTTCCGATGCTCATGTAGGTTGTGGAGTTGTTCAATAATCGGGACTATTTTGCTTTGAAAATACTCACTAGTATTTTGTGTCCTAGGTTACTCATATGCTATTTTGCAACTGCAATACAGTATCGCACATAGAACACACATTCATCGATTCGTACTTAAGAAATTAAACATTAAACTGTGTTTTACAGTTTTCCAATTTGCAAATGAGTAGTTCATAGCAACTACGACAGACTTAGTACATAAATAGATCGAGATTTCATTGTAATGATTGAACGATAATCGAAATGTGATAATATATGTCTGATAGCTTAAATGTTTTATTTAAAATACTCACCAGTTTAGAGACAACTGCTTTTCGCTTGAAACTATTATAATTAATTCGTTGAAGTTTACTTGTAGCTTCTTTGGCACCTATTTTATTAGCTTTGGTCTTTCCTGTTAGTTTATATGCTTGAAGCTAGTAACATTAATTCTATACTTGTTTGTTATTTATTTGATTTATATGCTAAGTATTCGACTAGCTTAGAATTCGGTTATTTAGAGAACTTTTTAGTGTGATTCTTGTAGGCTTTTTGTAATAGTGAAAGCTTTGCGATTAGTTTGATTGATGTGCGCTTATTTACATTTGCTTGTTCACTTAAACCCAACGGACTGGTGAACTATATTTACTCAAGTGCTGATTGATAGTTGAATTGAAATTGAATAGTTTGAACTGGTTTAGTGAATTATTTATATTCTGGAACTATATTTTTGTGCAATTTAATTTCACTTTTTGTGGCTAATGCTGAGAGATATTAATTAATTTACTTCTTCAATTGAACAAACAATTGTATTGGCACGGGTAGTATGCCTCTCTGCTGAGTGTAATATTGTTCAAATACCTTTACTATTTTGCGACTGTGTTTTTTGTTCAATACTCTTATTTGCTTGCAATTTCTTGTTCTTCACAAATTTGTAGTTTATTTTAGTTTAGCTTTTGCTTGGATTTTGTTCAGCGTCGGTTTTGTTCAGAAGTCCTTTGAATGCGCGCCAATCTTATATTTGATTTGGATTCACGTTGAGGCTCGCACTGCAACTGAACTGAAGTTTGCACCGAATGAGCTTACCAGCTACCCATACATACAGTCGGGACGCAGCAAGTGCTGCGGTTACAGCGGCATCGTTTGCGCTTCGTCGTTCGGGACATACGAATCCTTCGAATGCTTTCTGCTGCACGAACACACTACTCAAAACTACAACAACTATTATAGAGCGGAAGGACACAAGCAGAGCAGGCCGAATGCCAGACGATTTGAGACGAATCTTAAATTGGCTGCATTTCGCATTTCGATGGAAATCGTTTCTAGTCGTATGTGTGTCGGTCGGTTGATGGTGTGTGCTGGGTGGAAGGGGGGGGGCACTTCATTTGTTTACTGTACGGATTAGTGGAGCATGAGGTTAGGGTCTTGTCCCTTAAGGTGTTTAATATGATTTTTTTTCGTTTCGTTTCGTTACTTTATTTCTCTGCCACATTTAGTCAACGGAAATTAATTAGTTTGGCTGCGATCGTGTGTGGGTAAAAGTGATTTGCAAAGCACGTGGGTGAATCTCATTTTCATTCACGATTTGGCTTCGGTGCATTCCGGAGCGTTCGTCGTCGGGCTTTTTGTGGCGCAAGTGCACAAAAATATGCTAAATGCATATTTATTTGTTGTTGGTGTTTGTCCTTTGCAGAAATGTGCAGACTGAATGTTTATGAATGCACTTTATGTGTCGAATTGGTATTTGAAATGATTTTTGACGAACGACATTGAGGAAATTCGGAAATTTTAAATGAAAAAAATGTGGGTCATTTACAGGTGGTAGGTACTTGGGTGGGTTAAACAAAAACTAATCCAACTCAATGTTTTCCGATAAATCCAAAAGACCAGTTATGGACTAGTTGATAATTTGATTGATGAATTTCTTCAAATGCAACCCTGTCCGTTGAGCTTATTGCAAATAGTGTTGCATTGTCGTACACCATATCTGCTTCGTACCACAAGCCTTTAACACATTAGTTTTCGTATAATTTTTTACATTTCATCAAATCAAATCAATAGCGAAATATATACCTTCACTAAACCGAGCCAAACACAACGACGAACCACAACTACCGCAAGGTTGCCGCCGCCGCTGCCGCTGCTGGTGCTGAGGACAAGCAGGCAATCGAGTTACTGCAACATATTCGAAAGTATCATTTCATTAAAAGTTCCCCCATTGTGGCCTACAAGTCAAACAAACAAGCGAAAAAAAGCCACCGCCAAACTACCGCCTTCGTGAGGAACTCACCTTGGCAGTGAAAGTGCGTTTCAGGGGCACACCGCCAATGAGCGGCCTTCGCTCAAGGTCAGCGCGCCTTCTGTCCTTCCGATATGGATGCAAGCGGCAGCCATTTTGAAAATGCATAGGGCGAAAAGTGCGGAGGGGCATGCACCGCCTACGCTACAGCAATTGGATGGTGGTATGAGCAGCACAGTTGCAGTTGTATGGCAGTTGTTGCAATTTAAGGCGTGACCTCGTCCTTACCACTGACATTGACAATGAAAATTGTTGGTGTGCTCTTTTGTTTTTGTTCTTGTTCACTGCAAGGAGGTGTAGAGAGAGAAGATTTGATTCATGGCATAAGGTCACTTGTTTGAAACTCCACCCAAAATATTAAGAGAAGGCCACCAAAGCACTCACTTGGAAAAGTGATGGAAAAACTTAGAAATGTCTAAGAAATTTTATAAATAATTTGTTTTTTTTTTACAAAATTCCACGATAACGAAACAAAGGCAAACGGCTAATTTGTGTTTCCCAGCTAGAATTTTTTATATTTTTATCAATATTTTTTTTATTTCGTTGTTGTTGGGTTTTGTACTTAGTATTTGTTTTCCATTTGCATATATGGCCGGTCCACTTCATCGTCGCGTTTTGTATATGAATTTCATTTTGCAATTGACTCTGGAATATTTACGATATAATGTGTGGCCAGCCATTTGATCTTGCCGCACAGAGACTATCGCCTGCCAAAGCTCACTCGCATGCCTTGCATATCTAAAGTCAGCCGGGCGCCAGAAGTTTCTGCGACCGACCGATCGACTAGGAAGCAAAGCCAAAGCCCTTGGCGCCCGCTTCGATATGAAAATAATAATCACGAGAAAAGGCGACGAATGCTTTTTTTGAAGCATAAATATTTGCATATTGATATGAAAATAATGAATGCGCCGTTCTGTTGTCGATATGGGTTTGATAAATTTTCAAAAACATATCGCATAGCGACAAACTATTGAACGGAAATATTGGTGAAGTCAACAAAATCTATTGACAGTTTCGGTCGGGCAAAGCCGACTTATATATACCCTACACCTACTGAGCCATATTGTATCCGCCATCTTGAATTTTGAAAATGCGACATCAAATTCGAAATCAGCGACCCCGAAAACCCCACTATACAAAATTTCATACTGTTTTGATGAAATCTTAAAATTTCGGTAAAAACACGATTTTCACTTATATGGGAGGTAGGCGTGGGAGTCGACCGATTCCACCCATTTTCAATACCAACTCCTTCTAGGGCCTAAAAGGATAAATCTAAAATTTGGGATCCCTAGCTTTCTTCTGCAATCGTGTTTACAAGAAAAAATAACGGATAGGGCTAAATCAACTCAGGAAGTGACGCTGATCAAGAATATATATAGTTTTCTATATCCTTCTTGGTGTTACAAACATCAGCCTTCGAACCAAAACAAATTTTTTAACAACCATTTGGAAATTTCCTCTTTGTCGAATGTTAAGGAGATTACTCTTTCTTAAAATTTCATCCAAAATTCATCCCGGGATCCCGCCCTTTTTTAGTCTCGAAAGTCCCGAGTTTCGGGACTAGTCTCAGAGCAATTTTTACAAAAATATGCCGTCTATAATGGGAAAAAATAAAGCAATTTAATTATATTTCATTAAAAAAATATACAAATTCAAGCACTTTTTCTATCATGAATAATTTCCTTGGGCAATGGTTTAGTTTTAGCAAGGACCAAAATTTTTCATCACAAAAATTGAGGAAGAAAGAAATTTATTGAAAGAAAATTCCAGATTTTAGATGTTTCATTTAATATCAATGTTGATTGAAATACTCGTACCTAAACTATATGAGTGATATAAAAATATACAATACGCATAGCAGAAACTTTTATCAATGCATGAAGGAAATGGATTACTACGTCAACAAATTTAAGAAAAAACTGTGTGCAAATTAGTAGACTATATAGCACTAATATTATTACAATCGGATAAAAAAAACGTATTAAAATTTTTGTCAAAATATTCAGGTCAAGAGTTGGTCGAGAAATGTGGATCAAACGACACATTTTTAAAATGCTCTAATCCTGACCGGAAAGCAAAGATTCCCAGGACCAAATCGATTCCGATCAATATTTTTTTTTCTATATATTTTAAAGTTATTCAACCATTTTTCTAATATTTCGGATTGAAAGTGTTATAATTTCAATTTAAAAAAAATCTAATAAAAATCTCAAATATTCAAATCCCGGAACTAATCCCGAGATCCCGTGAATGGCAAAGGTCCCGAAAATTGTCATTCTTAATTTATTCTAAATAATATGTGTCATCTTATGTTATTGCGAGTGAAATTTAATACGTGACATATTTGGTAATATTTGTTATGCCTCAATTTGAGACCGACCGAAATCTTTTTTTTCATTTCGACGAAAACCGAAATGGCCGAAATTTTTTAATTATTTTTTCGGCCGAAACCGAAATGGCCGAATTTACATTTTTTAAATTTCGGCCGAAACCGAAGCCGAAACCGTAAAAATTGTGAATTTAAATGTAATTAAGTTGTACATAATTAAGCGTATCATTAGGCTGAAATCGATAATTTTAAGTTAAAATTATAAATTAGATGAATTTAGAAACAAATGCGCGGAAGTCAATTGAAGGGGCAGGGCTCTCACTTTCTTACAATAGTAGTAGAAAATATCTTGAGAGGAGTAAAAATTTGAAAATCATCGCGAGAGTAGCAGATCTAGAGTGAGAACTCTGTGAAGGTGTGAATGGATGAACATACAAATTCTTTCAAGAAAATAAGTTTCAAAGTTTTTAATTTTTCTTTTTTTAATACAAATTGGAGACTTGTCTTCTTTGTCGCTTCTGATTCTTCGAAACTATGATCAATACTTAAATTTGTGTTACATACCGCTTTTATTCACTTGGTTGTTCCTTATGTATTTTGCCACGCCAAATCCGAAAATAACAATGAAAATTGCACAAAAATTGCATTTTTGGTGCATGCTGTAAAAATTTCATTATTATTTTTGTATTCAGCGTGGGAAAATACATAAGAATTTGTCTATCAAGTACATTTCATCGATTTTTTCCTCTGAGCATGTCAAATGTGCGACAAATTATTGTGCGCAACATACTCGCAAAAATAATTCTGTGATCGGCACACTTTCACGACATAACATACACTATACACATACAATATGCCATCAACACCCCAATCTGTTTCACAGGCATGTTGGAAATACGGTTCAACCTCCACTTGATCTCCAACCAGTTATACACATCAACTCCAACACCCTCGAATTCAACTGGATATAGATTAGAGAACACATTGGAAATAACACTGTACAATAATTGTGAGGTTTTCAGAAATACCCGGGGTTTCCTGGGATGCTGAACACGAATATGCCATCAGTTTTCTTGAGTAACCTCTAGTTTAAGCAAAACGTCCTTTCAAATCAGATTAATTTAAATTTAATACCTGAATTATGTGCCATTACAAAATAAATTCAAAATAGTTGTATCCTTCTTATATTGAAAATTTGAAACAACATCTTTTAATATAGGGAAACTTTAAAAAATTGTATAAGCAAAACCAATGAAGTTATTTGAATGAAATTTGGTAATTTTTTGGTATTTTGAACAAAATTGAGATTTGAATCTTTCGAAAACACCAACAAAAATTGCACTACCTTGGAGATTAAAGCCTTATCTCTACTGGAAAGCCAACGTCCATTTTCTCAGAGAATGGCTACGTTCTCATTTGAATATGAAATGAAGAAGCAACGTTGGAGATTGGAGAAGAGGTCATGGGTTCCACTTGAACTCCAATCCATCTCCAGCATAAATGCTTAATGGGAATATGTCACAACACTCAGAAAGCAGTTTTCAGGTGCCACAAATCGCTTAGTCTTACCGAACCGTGGCAGAATATGTTCCCAGTCACTACTAAGTAAAGTAATTTGTGACAATTTCAGTTGATGGTAAACTCCGCCCGTTAACCTTTTAACATTTAATTAAAAATTTTACCAACACCGGTCTACCAGGATAACTTTTAGTATATGTGGACGAAGCAACTGTAATCGCCACCCCGCATGACTGACCGACAAATCATTCCTGTTTTTGTTGAAAAATATCAATTTAGATTGAAAAAGTTTCAGCCCACAAAATGGCTCACAACGAAATCACAACTCAAGTGACGTCTTCTCTGATTTGTGTCATTCAAAAATCTTTAACCGCAAATTTCTAATTAACATTTGCATGCGTAATGAGCGACAATAAACACAAACAACACAACGACTTTTAACTTAACAAATATTCACGAAATCCTTGTGCAGAGTTGCTCGCGAACTTGTGTGGCTTGTGTGGAACATGAGATGAAAATTTATTTTATATTTGTTTTATTTGTCGTTGCTGTCGTTCATTGTTATTTTAAGCGCTGCCACCGAAATTTCCAAAATGTTCTATTTATAAAGTTCAACCCAAAGAACAACAACGCCACCAACCACAAGCGAAGGGTTTATGCTAATCCTTGAATGTGTGACGAATGAAATTTACTTTGCTCACTGCCAAACCCAAAATCTATTTTTAGCCGCTTCTGCCAATGCCAAATTAACTAATTAAGTTACGAGTGTTTGCGGTTTCGAGGCAATGTTATTATATTTGTTATTCGAAGTGTGGCGGAGCCTTAGCTTTAATTGTTTAGGGACGCGTATACGTAGAATTCTAAAGTGTGACTAAGATGATAATTTATGCTCTTATGGTTGCCAGTTAAAGGCAGATGAGTGGCTTTAAGGTCTTGTTACTTTAACATTGGAGCACCCAACTTGTTTATTAAATAAATATTACGCATACGCCTCAGTGAGCAAAATATAAAATTCAATAGATTTCAATGGAATTTTTAAAGCAAACCTTGTCGCAACACTAAAGAATTATATATGAAAATAGTTGCAACAAAATGAAATCGGAAGAATCGTTTAAATTGTTCTCAATCTGAAACGGTTCATTCAAAACTATATTTGTGAATGATTTTTCAAACAATGCATACACGTACTTGATGCAGCTGCAATGCTTTGTGCATGCAGTCATTTTCAAGGCACACGTGCTCGCTGGCAGCACCAGCTAGAGCAGAAGCTGTAAAGCATGTTCTTCGGAGCAAATGTTGCGTATGAATTGCAATGAATGCCGAGCAGCGAGCAGCGTGCAGCGTTTCACCTCGTTGCCAGTATGTAGGACACTTGTGACGTCAGTACGCTAACAATTGTACATAGCACAAAGTAGCAGCATCACGTTCACAGCAGACCCTGCTATGAACAATGAAACAACAAAAAATATATGCCACGACGCAGCATCATTTTCAAAAAAGCTCAATGAAATCTGAAATAAAGGCGAATCGTCAAAGACCTTCACAGCTTGTATTTATTGTAATTTTGAATTGCATTAAAGATTTTCAGAAATTTCCCATTTAATACGTTTCGAAATTTCAATCAAAATTGTTAAAGTATTTCTCGTTTGAATTTTAATTTTATCATTAATTCAATTTAATTTAATTGAAAATTCAATCAACGCACCACTTTTGTGTTGATTTCACCACTTTTGTGTCATTGGGATTCTTTTTAAGGAAAGGTGTAGTTTTTAAGGCATGGCGTGGCGTATGAGTAATGTTAATACATACAAATCGATAGCGGTAGAGGAAAGAGAACTAATTTCATAAGAAAACAAATTTTATATAATTTTTTTGTATGAATTGGCAAATGTTTTGGCAATTCACAACTCCATATAGTGTCACAAGTAGGGAACAGACTTATCACATTGAATAAAATTTTGAAATTTGAAATTTTTGAGTTTTAAGTTGGGCTTTTTTTAATGATTGTTTGTAATGAAAGGCTGATTCGGTGGAGAACAACAATGTGAAAAAATAACAAACCAACAAGACATTTCTCTTATGGCCATTTCGGGACTGTCTCTCCCCCATCAGAGACAATTCACCTTTCATCGAATGAGAACTCAAGAAAAAGTGGGCGTGATAGGTATAGAAAAGTATGGAGAGGGCTTATATTTTTACCGAAATAAATTTTTGGTGCCACAATATTCGCTTAGCAAAACTGCAGCTATGATAATAATTTCGAATCAACATTTTTGTATTTACCTGTCAGGTATCATGCTTTTTTATGAATGTAAAAGCGTCCATCAGCATACAGAAAACCATATTTTTCAATTTTAGGGTGCTGTGGCTTTTTTATAGTGTAGCTCAAATCTAACAAAGATTCCTCACAGAAGTGGTTTGTTATTTTGGTATTTCAAGGGTTCCATTGCAACCACGGCATGGCCAGAGCAGAGTGGATTCAATTCCCATTATATCCTTTGGAATTGGTACTTGGTAATGAAAATTTGTAATTTTTCCAGGAATATACATAATTACTACAGGCTTTGTAGCGACTGCAGCAACTGAAAGTTAATAGTGGCCAATGGGTAAAATAGGCCCCCAATGTTTCAACTCAAAGTAGGGCAAAATAATGTTAAAATTATCGAAAGAATCAAGTATCAGGTCGAACCGATGGAAATTAATAGTAAGAGTCAAGTAAAAATAGAGCTAGCTTGGGTGGTTTGTATATTCTTTAAGTCAAGAGTGATCAAGACTGGTCCGGCTTAGGCGAGAATGCTTTCTTACAGTAACTGAATATAAATGACATTTAGCAATTGAAATCTCTCGGAATTGGAATTGCGATTTAATTAAATTACCGAAATTTATTGTGGTCTACCTGGCCATTGCACCACCCAACAACTATACCAAATTGGCACGAATTGGGTGAACACTAAATTATTGTGGGTAGTGTCGAACCGAAGTCATGGTCAGTCAACACCCAAACCAAAAACCTAAGCCAAATGAAAATTTAACAAAACCACTATAAAAAAACATAAAACAGCAATTCAATCAAACGGGTTTTCCGCTCTCCAATCTGCTGATAGAACAGATTGAATATAATCCCTCTATAGTTTACTCTTTTGACTATTTGATACTAGATTATTCGCGCAACTTTGGCCTCGCCCGAACGAAAAGTTTCCACGATATATAAACTATCTAAAAGGCTACCCTTCACCAGGGATTTTATAATATAGAATAGCGGAATTAGGATTTGAAGGCGGGAGCCATGCCATTTTTTCATGAAGCCTCGTACAAAAGAAATTTGAGTTTGATTAGGTAATTCTTCCTTACATTTATTTTTCAGTTTTTTTGTGACTCGGATTTTTCAGCGAAAACTTGTTATTTTTTTCAGTGTAAATTCCTTAATATCGTAATAACGAAGCATACTGACTCAATAAACTAAACACTTCGTATGAAGTACGGACGAAGTATTTGTATCTCATTACAAAATGTAGTCGAGCTTCCTTTTCAACGCTTCATTTCCACGCAAATTTCCATAATCTAGAGCACTTAATGAAAAACTAATAAATGGCTGTCCAGAAGTGTTGAGAAGCCTCGTACTGTATCTTCCAAATCTCTCCATTACAATCGCCCATAAAATCACACACAATTTAAACTAATCACACATTAATGTTTAATCCCACAACGGAAATAAGAAAGATTTCCGTACGCTCTCAACCATACGAAACACAAAAACTGAACATTAATAGAATTCCAAAGTAAAAAGCGAATTAACCTTGTCTAAAAATAGATTCCCCTCCGAAAGCGAAGAACGCTAAACGACCTTTTCTGTTTCCAGCACCTACGTATGTGTGTAAGTATGGGAAAAAATTATAAAACCACCTTCGAAATAAATTTAAAAAAGAAAATCCTTTTCCTTGCTCAAGTGTATAAGTGGCATAAAAATAAACTTAAATGGCGGCTATTTAAGTTAAAAGGCTTGGTTGGCATCTGTCAGTGTGTGTGTGTGTGTGTGCTCAGGTTACTCAGTTTGTGTGAGTGTATATAAACGAAAACTACACCCATACACACACACACACACACATACACACTAAACTTACTGAATGAAAATTCTTCCCTTGAGTGTATTTGCCGCATTCTCCATTCATACTGAAGACGACAATAACGTTGATGATGGTGCCTCTAACACCATCTCCCGCGCCACGTACAACTTTTCATAGAGTGCGCCCCAAGTAACCTCTGCCTCACCATGCAAACTGACCCAGTTCCACACTTATTGAGTTACCCTAATAACATTTGGGGTGCATGTGGAACGTGTCTCTCCCACGACTTGATGGCGTCATTCAACAGCAGTGCGACCAACCATTGATATCCATCTCAACGCCAGCATTCGTATACCAGAATTGGTGAGTTTGGGGAAAAATCAATGAATGAGTGGCGGCAGCGTCAGCGGCGACCATGCAGACAAACTCACACCAACTCACTGTGTGTCGGTATAGAGATGAGTTTGCTCTGCATTAGATTATGAATGTGGATGCTAAAAAATTTTGTGAATGAATGTCAGCTTAGGGTTGCCAGAGAACATTTTATTTTCATAAAATTCTAAATTCACAAAATTTTGTTAGTAGATATGAAATTGCATTTTTTTTAATATGGAAAGAAACGAAGTTATACGAACAGAATCTATGGGGAGAAAGTCTCGAAAACCCTTTCAAATTGATCTGTTAACGCGTTGCATTTTCTCTCCTTTCAGATAGTTTTTGAGTATTCGTCCTGCTGAAATTTAGTACGAATCACTGGGCATTTCAACAAACTGAGCCGCTGAAGAAAAATTTTAGGCTCTCTCAGGGTGTTTCCAATACATAAGAGGAAGCCAATAGCTCCACACTAACTTTTATAAATACGGGGCGATCAGTTCCTGTGGACTAAGTCCATAAGTCGAATCTAAATTAAAATGCGCTAAGTATATAGAGACCTCATATAGCCTACGATGACTACCGGAACGAAATAGAAAAGAATCGAAGAAAAATGCGAATGTTGGAGTGGCAATAATGGTTCGTAAAACCTTTTCATAATATTGCAATGAAATCTGAATGTTTGGGTCGATATATTAAATCCGGCCTCTTCCGTTTTTAAATTTCAACATCGAATTCGAAATCAGCGACCAAAGAAACCGCCTTATACCAAGTTTCATACCATTTCAGCGATTTCGAATGAGTTTTTTCATAGTTGGTACTAGAAAGCGTGGCAGAGGCCAGATGTCTTTGAATCAACCCCGGATACAAAATCGGATGAGTTTTTTTTCACAATACCGTTTGTGGATTGCTACTAACACTCCGCCATATACATACCTACACAATTTCATTGCAATTGCTCCCGACAACTTCTTCCAGCTTTACAAGTCTTAACCAACATGTACGAAACTACGCAATACATTCTACAAAATATATACACCGAAAAGTGTATCCTTCATGGAGGTCAAAGACCTGAGCTCAGCTACGAATCCGCATACATTCAGCCAACAGTAGCATAGATGCTGCCTGCTTGCCTACTGTGGATGACGTTTCCACGCACACACACAAATTGCTGTGAATGTAATGTCAGCATGGTGGTATACAAAATGCGAAATGCTCGTACAAATCCCTGACCCAGTTACTTTTCCAGTAAGCCACCACCATCGTTACCAGCGAAGGGCGGACTGCTCCACCATCGAACCAACCTCAACAAAAAAAAAACAATCTCCCAACTTTTGCCCGTAACACATTCATAATTTCTGTCGCTGGGGTGAAGTGAAATGAAGTTGTTCAGATTTTCTATTTTTAGCTGTGTACACACAACAAACTCAAGGAGAAGTCATCACAGTCGAACCCTTGTTCATATTACTTTGTAACTTAATGCAATACTAAATACAATGTTAACCGGCCACAGTCTTCCCTATCTCTAGGGTGTGGGTGGAATTTGAAATTTATAAAATATTTACATGACAAACGAAACCCGCTCGCTACGTAGGACTGAAGATGTTAGTCATTCTTCTCATTGCAAAACTCCTCTGTTGTATCCGAAAATAGCACAGATTTGCATTTTGTTGTTTCAGCGGTGTAAATTCCCAGAAGCATAATGGAATTCCTTGAACATCAATTTCGAAATTGCCTGATTTTGATTGTCTTCCGACGAGGGTGAGTGTCGTCTGTCTGTCCTGGAGCGTCCCGCTCTTTACCCTCCCTTTGGGGAATGTTCTTCGTTATTATTATTTAACTTTTGGCGTTTGTTGGGTTTCTGATTCGTTCGCTTGAGTGTCCTCTTGAATTATAAATTATTTGCGTTGAAACGTTTGAAATGGAATTTCTCAATTTTGACATTGAAGAGTTCTTGATGTTTTTACCTTGAAGGGAATCCTTTTTTTTCAGACAATATTTCTTTAACGTTTAATAAAGTTCATCAATTTTCTCAATTTCCCTTAAGGCTCACATAGACCACAGGTGTGTCCATGAAAATACAATAAACCCTCTCACATGAAGATTGTAGTCCTTAAAAAACCTAAGTACTTAGTGAATTTTAATTTTGAATCGATTTTGACGACACTCAACAAAAAAGTATGAGCATTTCTGATAGTTGAAATCGACACCTTTTGGTGTGTCGATTTCACTTATTTTTCGATGTGTTCACATAATAGCAAATCGACTTACTCGAACCAAATTCGCACTATCGGTTTGGTTATGTCGGTTTCAACTATCGATTCTGTGATAGTCGAGTATCGGCTTACACGAACTGGCCCCAGTACATGGAGAGAAATGTGGGCTTAAGATTTACGTTTTAGGAGTTCATAAATTTATGATTGGATTGTGCATATATTATGATCAATGTTTTCTATTATTTATCTTGAAGAATAATTGATGCTTAACTTAGCCATAAAACTGCACATGTTCTCATGAATTCTGAGTAACTTAGTTTATAAAAACAAATGGACAAATTGGCATATATGATTATGATATTTTAACAGAATTGTTGACTAGGAACTCATGATTAATGATTACTTGTTAATGGGTCAATATCGTGATTAATTTTTGCATAATTTATTCCTATATCGCAGAATTTCACAAATCATTTCTCTCCTTTTATCGCCAAGCCCCAGACAGTGTTGGTCCGATACCACTAAAGTATCGATGCTTTTTCAATACTTGTATCGAATGGAAAATTCGATACTTGCACAAATATCGAATAAAAGTATCGAGTATTTGGTATCGAGTACTTTTTCTTAAAAAGCTATAAAATATTGTAAAGTTTTTGAAAAATAATTTTTTGATAAAAATTTTGTATTGTATTAAAAAATCTTATTTTAAAAAATAAAATTAAATAATTATCTTTAGTTCGACTGAACCTAACCTATATTTATACCCCCACACTCACTGTGGCAGGGTATACTAACTTTGTCACAACGTTTGTAACGCCCATAAGGAGGCGTGTCCGGTATGGAAAAGTATATATATTCTTGATCAGTATCACCTCCTGAGTCGATTTAGCGATGTCCGTCTGTCTGTCCGTCTGTCCGTCTGTCCGTCTGTCCGTCCGCACGATAGCGGACGCAGTTTTGGAGATATCGATTTCAAACTTTGGGTACATGTTTTTCTCGTGAATACTGAGATCAAGTTCGAGAATCAGCCAAATCGGACAAAAACTGGGAGTGGCTCCCATACACCGAAAAAAAAGGTAAACATTTTTTATTGTTGTATTCGATTGGAAATGTTTAGAAACGTATTTTTGACATGGTCCGAGGTTCCGCAGTCACATATATAAGGGTCTAAATGGAGTCTTGAGACCAATTTTTTTTTTGTGGATTTAATTGGAAATTTTTAGAAATGGATTTTGTACATGGTCCGGGCTTCAAAACCACCTATAATTGGCTCAAAATAGGGTCTTAAGACCACAATTTTTTATGTTCGAGGTACTTCTTCCTACTGTGTGGGGGTATTTCAGCTTCGGTATAGCCGAAGATAGTCCACTCTCTAGTTTATTCATAATTTTTCAATATTTTATTGATATTTTCCATTTCTACTTTAATCCCGATCCATTTCAAAATTGTTTCCGACATTATTTCCAATCAAATAAAAATAACACCTTCCAAATAGATTCTGTATTTCTCAAGATAAACCAAAATAACCGTCAAATTTCGGCCATTTTGTATGGGATGTTGCATTTTCAATACCATTCAAGCAGTAGCAAAAAAAGATTTCAGTGCTGCCCCTTTTGTCGATTTGAAGCAGAACAAAATGGTATCGATACCAAATATTTGATCGATACCAAGCAAAATACTCGTTAGAGGTATCGAGGAAAAAATACCCGGAAAAAAAATTAAAGTATCGAATATGTACTTGTGAGTACTAGTATCGGAACAACGCTAACCCCAGATGTGTCGATTTTGCAGCATCGCCAATAAAAACTGCCATCGCCAATAAAAACGCCAATCGAAAAGTGAATAGAATAACAAGTTTCCGCCCGAACTACCTGTAAAAACTTCGCTAAATGCATGTTCCTTCTTCTACAAAGTATTTTTGGATAAGATTTTTCGAAAGTTTTCTGTTTTTTATGAAGTTTTTTTCGAAGATTCGTAATTTGCGAAGGATCCAAACAACTTCAACAAATGTGCAACTGCAACTCTTGTGAAAAACCCTCAGCCCTGTCGTGATGACGCAAATTTCCGTCTTGCCCCAATTATGAGTCCTTCGTCAATTTAGAAATGCAAAAGCTTTAAATTCTGAAACTAACCTCGACCGAAAATAGCAAACCAAGCACAAATGTTTTGCATTACTGATGCCCCCTTTCCGGATTAATTAATGAAACGTAAACGGAAACAAGCAAAAATGGCAAAACTAACAGAACACAAGAACCAACCAGTTCTCAGAATTAGAGCAAAAGTTCAAGAATGAAAATGTCCGCACCATTGTCGCCATTCGGATGTTGGCTTAGCCCAACTCCACCCAAATATCCTTGTAGCTTGGGTACCGCTTCAATGGAGCTGTGCGACGCCCAAATGACGGTCCATTCATATTGAGCGGCAACAAGACTCATTCATCCACTGTGCGGCAGGACTTACGAACTGACGTCATTCGTGTGATATGCGTTCGTGGGGAGCAGCAGGGCGGGACGCAATGTTATATATTAAATTTTATTTTTAGTGTACAATAGAATTCTATACACTTCTCCATGTCCCCCCCCCCTCCCCCCTCCTCACTGCTCACCGACGTTTCATCACCACCGCACGCACGCCAGTAATGTCCTTCGCTGTACAACGACTCGTCCACGACGAGTTCATTGCCTTCAGTTTCATTGTGACCCAGTTTTCCCATATTTATCAAATTATACGTACAGCATGCACCCTTCGACTGCTGCTGCTGCTGCTGCTGCAAGCCGCTGCTCATTCAGAAAACCAACTGCAATTCTCCGTTATATGCCACTTCGTTCTCATTCATACTTTCCATATGTCCTTCTCCATGAAAAGCGGCTCCCTGAGCCCGAAATAGATTTTTCCCTCCCACCGTGCTGCAGAACTTCGTCCCTGGGTTTTATGCTGCTCCGTTCAATGACATTTTATCCAACGGAAATTTTTCATGAATGGAGCTGTTCACTTGTCGGTCCTTGCTGTGCAACTGCTGCAATTTCTGCCAGCTTACTGCGCAAGTCATTTGGGTCAATGGTCCTTGGCGCGGTTAGTGGCTGTGCCATGGGGTGTTGTGGCGTCGTTTGTCCAAAAATGTCGGCGAGGTGGTGCGGCTTAAATATTTCGGAATGACGTCATCGGATGCAGTTTAACTTACAAAAACAACAGAAAGCGGGAGTTTTTTCTTATCGAATAATTGTCTTCCTGCGAAATTTAGGTCATGCAGCTATGCTGCGTCAATATTTACCTCGACGCGTGCAACAGCGATGCTGGTGAAATTTTGTGAAAAGGTTAAAGCGGCAAAGGATTTACACACTTTACTCAGTCATAATTGGCTTTTGGGTAAAACTTCAAGGCCCGTAGCCCCTTGTGCATAAAAAAAACTACGAACGTACTATGTATTTCTGCGCTTTCTTTATTTAACTTAATTCCTTTTAGATTTTTGCAAAAATGGATTTTACAAGAGTTTTTCCCTTCATAATTCACATATATAAAAAATTAAGCATAAATCCTAAAAAAAAATAGGATTTTGTGGTTTTTTTAAGACTCCACAATGTCCTGTTTTGTTTTTTTTTTTAAGGAATAAATTAAGTTTGCATTGAGAGGAGTTTTGGCTCAAAAATCGGTTTACAAGCCGTAATTGAAAAATTTCAATGTTATCAAAAGTTAAGAGAAATATAAACATTTTTTTTTTGTGTGTAAAAACGTGCAAATAAAACAAAAAAGTGAAGAAAAAATCAGACGAGGCGGGAGACAGGAGGAGGCAGCAGCATTTTCCGAAACGGCAATGACGACGAAATAATCCGAATAACAGTTGTTTGAATATTTTGTTGTAAGTTTATTTTGTTGGCTTTTCTAGTTACTTTAAGCTTTTTCACTTTACAAAATTTCAAAAAGTTTCTTCAGTTCAACCATCAGCGACCAGTCAGCCTTAATTAAATCATCACGGAAATAGTCCTTGCAAGCGTCGATGCTCTGACGGGAGATCTGCAATGAAAGAGGACACATTAAACAAAGAACTAGAAAACGTATATGAATAGGGGAGGAAGAGCAATGGAAACCATTTCAAGTAGAAGGTATTCGAATCGTGGTGTTTGTCATTTCGCACGATTAACATTGTAATCAATGACATGCGAAATTCAAAGAAATACAATAAACTGAAAAAGTCGATAAAAACTCATGACTTCTTTGGACGGTTGCTCCGGTCCATACAGTCCATACAGTCCATACAGCTCATTCGCAAACCAAATTGTATTCCTAAATCAATAATTTATACCAATTTAACTCCCCATAAATAAAACACGTCCTAAAAATATTATTTTAATTGAAATTTTTTCTTTTATACCGCCACACTCACTGTTACGAACTTTGACGTTTGTAACGCCCAAAAGGAGGCGTGTCCGGTATGGAAAAGTATATATATTCTTGATCAGTATCACCTCCTGAGTCGATTTAGCGATGTCCGTCTGTCTGTCCGTCCGTCTGTCCGCACGATAGCGGTCGCAGTTTTAGAGATATCGACTTGAAACTTTGGGTACATGTTTTTCTCGTGAATACTGAGATCAAGTTCGAGAATTAGCCAAATCGGACAAAAACTGGGCGTTGCTCCCATATCCGAGCTTCCAAGCACACATATAAATCGGTCAAAATGGGGTCTTGAGATAATAATTTTTTTTTGGTGAATTATATTTGAGAATTTTTAGAAACGGATTTGAACGTGGTCCGAGCCTCCGAATCCACCTATAAATAGCTCCATGGGGTCTTGACACAACATCTTTTCTGTTCGAGATACTTCTAAATGGATCATACTGTGTGGGGGTATTTCAGCTTCGGCATAGTTGAAGATAGTTCACTCTCTAGTTTTTTATTTAATGTAACGACTAGAACGATTAGAAGATGTTGGTCCTTTCAGTTTGCATGTTGATGAGTCTGAATCTTTAATGTATTCATTTTGGCTATCTTTGCAAATAAAATTAGTTGTTAGCAAAACATGCATTTGTTTTTATTCAAAGAAAATGCTTTCTTACTAGCTTATAAGCCTGCCTTCGCCAGGGATTAGTCAAAGAGGCGGGAACCACGCCCATTTTCGCAAAGTTTGACATTTTTCTCATTATTAGCCCCGCCTTATGAAGTCGTCTCGTATAAAATTTCAAACTTCTATCTTATCGGGTGTATGGAAAAACAACTGGATGGACATTGACCACCCACCACAAACATAGCGACTTTATAATATAGATTATCTAGATATTAGCGTAAAATGGTAAAAAAAAATTATCTAAATATTTTCATAGTGAACCTATCAGTCAGGAAGAATCATTCTATTTCACCTCATTTTTAAATGTGTTCAGTCCAGAGTTGTTAAAGAATGCAACCATTTTAACTGCATTCCCTTGAAGTCACATTCAATTATGAATAAATCAAGATTGCATTCATTGAATGTTATTTTAACTGCAGAGTAAAAGATTGGAATCTTTGTCTTTTTTGAAATCATGACTGTCCATTAAATTTTTTTTAAATCTTTTTTCCATTCACAAGTTTGCATTTATTTTTTTTCTAAGTTAAATGATTGCAATCAAAAAGAATGAATTTACTGATCAGGAACACTAACCTCATTGAAGAGTTTTTTTGTATGGTCGAACAGTGTTATCCAATTACTCAGTGCAGAAAACCAAAAAAATGACTTGAAAAAATCTATAATTTTCTAATTTGAGGTCTACCGAAGTGACTAAAAAGTACTTGGCAGTGGATGGGTTAAAGATGTGCATAATTATTTTCATAAAAATCATTTGGCAAAAAAAAAATAAAATTAACAATCTTCAATTGGAACGTGCCAATCAAATTGTAATAGGACTCTATCAAGTGGAGGAACAATAAATTGCGACACAAACACACATACACACATGAACATACAAACATGCATACGGACTGACACCGCACCAACGCCAAACGACACTTGGCGAATATCAATTAATAAATTCAATAAAATAAATTATAATTTTTTTTGTGTTTTCTTTGATGGTCAGTTAAAATTTTTGCCGATTTAAAACTTTTATAGAATTCAACTTGCGGAACGCATTGCCATTCAAGACTTTATAGTCTCGTCTGGTTTGGTCGGGTCTGTGGTCTGAGCATTTATAATATTTTTAATTGAGATTTTTATGGTTATTGCCCGCAGAAAGATACGAGTACACACAAAGTATGAAGCCCACAGAAGCAGTCAGAGGCGTAGATATTCTTTTTCAATTTTAAATTGCAAAGTGAATCTTTCAGGCCAGCAGAGGAATATCGCATTAGACTCTCAAATTCCCCCTTAAAGACGGCACTGCCCGGTGAACACTTTATTACAAAAATTCAACGAAAAAAAAAACAATTTTCATACAATAATAAAAATTGCAAAATGCATTTTGACTAAATGCGTTTCGATAAAAATTAAAAAATCCATTTTTGCTGTCCCAAAGAAAAGAGAAGAAAAACTTCTTCGATTTGATATTTTTCATTGCTGTGGTTGTTGTTGTTGTTGTTCGCTGTCGCTAGCTATTGCTAAGAGGTGGCAACGGTGCAGGTGACTGTCGCCTGCATGTGGAAGTGCCCAAAGGTGAATGGTGGCTCTGGCTGAGCGTGCTTATCAGTGGCGATGATCGCTGGCCGGTTTTGTATTTAGACAAAAGGCTGCACCACAACCACAGCGACGACAACACGACAGCAACGTGCCTCATGTCTAGACATCGGGCACTTATGAAGCGAATGACAATGTCGAGATATGGAATTTTTAATTAGGATCGATACTCGAAGAGGACAACGAGCCAAAAGGATGCGCGGCGCAATTAAAAGGGAATAAATTAAATGAGAAATGCAATTATGCATTTTTAATTTCAATTCCTGGTGCTTCATATCCGGTTTGAAAGAAGAAGAACGACGACACATCGAATTTGAGGTTGATTTCAATGCTGTAATTCTACTTTAACTAAGGTCGTATATACCTTTGGATTATTCATGCATTACAAATGGACTCTTCTGGTCACTGAAATTTAATTTGCCATCAAAGCATTTCCTTTGCAATTCTAAAAATAGAATAATGTACTTAGAATAGCAAATGTTATTAGTAATGACGTTGCCAGCACTTTGTGCGATGCCAACATCAAATACCGCAAAATGTAGGTCAACTACGAGTTGGTATATACATACATACATACATACGAGCATATGAATGATGGTATGACGGTGTACTGAGAGGAGTGAATTGTGTTAGTGCAGTCGGTAAACTGGCACAACTGAACACAGAGGCCAATGCACTGCAAATACCGTGCTGCTGCACCAGAAGGTAAGCAATGACGTCAGCAGAAAACAACATTATTATTACCGCCCAGTCATCCAGCCATCACCACCCATCACTCCAAAAACAAATAAATACAAAAAATAGAAAAATAGAAAAACTTTCCAAAAGAACCCACTACAGCAATGACGTACAATGTACAACTGGGTAAGACTTTTAGTAGGGCACATGTACTCTACATGCTTTTAGCTGTTAAGAATCAGGACAGCATCTCAAAGGTGACTAACCCTGTTGAGCAGAAGGACCTCCTGGTAGAACCGAAGCATGGTGGAAACCACTGGAGTTAAGTAGGTGGGGGAGTTCTCTGCTCGTCACGTCATTATCCCGTTCATATCAATGTTCAATTCATACATTTAGAAATAATACTCGTAGTTCAGTTGTGCTGTTCGCTGGGTGTGATGTACCCGTTGAAGTAATTTATGATTTTGGTTATTCCTTGTCATTGAATTCATTGACAAATTTGGCTTTGTCATGTGTCTATTTCGCTCTGTCGACTGTCCGTCTGTTTGTCAATTCGCTTATTTCGCTTACGGTATTGAAAATGGGAAATATTGGATAAGAACCATGAGAAATACTGAACCGATTTGGACGCTTTTTGGACGTTTTTTGTATTTGGTAGGAAATTATAATTTTGGATTTCAAGAACGTAGCTGGGCTATCAATGAAGACCGCAGAGAGGCGATCCAAATATTCTGAACTATTTTCTCCGTATAAAATCATCGCTCAAATGTTTTCTCATTGTAGATGCCATACACAGGAAAATTTGCCCAATGGGTTAGACGTCTGTGAAGTAAGAACTGTCAGTTAAGCATTAAGAACTGCAGTAGAAGTAAAGTGATGTGGTGCAAATGCAGTTCCGATGTATTTTTGTGTAAATCAAAAATTTATTGAAAATTTCCGACTATAATTTCTTAAAACCTGGTTGTTGGACTTATGTAACTGGTACGTGTATCATCACATTTCGTTTGAGACCAACGAAATTCATTTCAAACAACTACTTCATTTGTTGGAACGAAATTTTTCTTTTATGCGAAACAAACAACTTTTCCCAACAACGATCTACTGTTCTTGGGAAACGATTTATATGTAAACGTACCCCAATTATACTAATGTCATTCATATAAATTAACACATCCATCTGATGACGCTGATACGTTATCACAAACCAAAAAAAGACCAACACTTTTGAGCGACTAAAGTCAACGACAGACTCCAGCTACCTCGTCATGCCATTGTGCCATTGTGCCAAGGAAAAATTCTCCGAATAATATACATTAGTGAAACTTTCTAATCGAATTTTCGACTAAAACAAGCTCCACAGAACTTGTGTACACTCTGCTCTCATATGCTGTTTTCTATTTTCGTTTCGGCTCAATTATTTCCGATTAAAAGCGAAAATTTAATAATAAACGGAGAACATAATGGATTCACCTATTGACGTCATCATCGATATCGTCGTCGTTGCTGTTGCTGTGCTGCTGTTCCTGCCCGTGTCATCGTATAGCATTGAAACATTGAACCATAATACAAACACTACGCCATTGACAAAAAGTTTGCATATAGCCTCTTGAGTAGAAATGAGTCAAGAGTGAGAAACCCAGAGAAGGTCGCCCATACTAGGAATATTTTTGATTGTGACTATTCTTTTGCGGTCTGCCAACGCACGCCGAGAACGCACTTTGCACTTCCAATGGATAAACACGCATACACACAAACTCAGCCATGCTTTGTTTCGAACTTGCGAAAGGTAAATTGTTTCTAGTGGGGGGTTTCGCAAATTGAGTTTATTCGCACAAAATTGGTTTGCCCCTTCCCAACTGGTAGCGGAAAAGCTAAAATTATTTCAAATCAAAAATGGTTATTCTCGTTGCGAGTCGACTGACGTCGGCAAGGTTGGGATGGTGGTGATGGTGGTGGTGGTGGCACTTCACCATTCGATGAAAATTCTTTGAAATTTTCAGCAAGTGTGCGTTTGACATACAAAACAAACTTTGACATATCTTCAAAGAACATCAAAGTTGAGTTTTTTTGCCGCATTAAAGCGACAGTGGTTGTGAGTGTCCTTCTTTGAGCAATGTGATATTTTTAGCAGTGTTGGTTTTTTTTTTTCAAATAAATGGAAAGCGGAAAAGTCAAAATAGATAAAGGTTAGTTAATTCAGAAGGAAAGCGAGCAATGCAAAACTTTTACGAAATAAGAATTCTAAGATTCTGGGTCAAAAATGCGCACACAGATGCCACGCTCCGAAGTTTTCGGAAACAAAGCTCAGGTGAACCACACAATTTGTCCCGACCGTTGATATGGGCCGCAACACCACTTCCACGAATGACCACACGCATCCCTGTGCCAACGAATTAGATTAGTTTGACTGTCACTTTGACATTTGTAATATACAAGGAAGTAAGTGAGTTTATTCTGCCATGCGTAGTGCGCTCACAACCATTGAATTTTTGTTTCAGCTATGATGACTTATGACTTTATGCGACCTTGTGAACTTCCTTAATGCCATTTCATTTGGTAACTTACATTTTATTTGTGTTATACCATGCAAAAATATATTTATACACCTTACACCTTAAGAGGTCGAAAGCTTGTATCGCCAAGAAGGACAAGTGAAAGGTATGACTTGGTACGGAAAGTGTTATTTAAATGAAAAAAGAAGAAAACAAAGTATTGCTGGTGAGTCTTGAATAATCCAGAAAATGTTGTTTTAAACGCCTTCCGCAAATTTGCGATTAAAGACGGGCACAATAAGGATACCGACCCCAAAACACACGGCAAAGGGCAATAAAGGGTATTCATAGGACATGGTGTACGAGTACTTATATGGGTCATATTCATAGTCAAATTAAATAGCTGCTAAGCATTAGTACCTGCTTTGTGGCTGTCAATTCAGTGTATTATCTGTCACCTTAGTAGAGTACCAAAGTCAAGTTGGAACTTAATGTGGGCCTATGTTTCTGAAAATCACTTTTAATTTTTGTTGAAATTCCTGAAATAGCTGCAAACTCAATTTATCCTTAAATTTAAATTAAAATGAACTCACTTGCGCCAGTAATGAATGGCAAAGCAAGACACTAAAAAGTGTCATTTTACACTAACGGCATTAGCTTAATAGAAATAGAAGACCGCTATGGAATACTCGTGTATATTTTAAAATAGCAACAAACATAAATTTCGAAAATAACATAACAGCAAAGGAAATTAATTTACCGAAGAGGCGCTGCGCTGAGCTGCGCTGCGAATGTGTGCGCGCCACTTGACGCTTTTATTTGAGTTAATTTAATTAGGATAATGCGATTACGACGCCGAGCATCAGCGGTGGTGAAGAAGCACTGATGTTACAGGCGACAATGACGACGATAGGCGACCTATAAAGCCAACCCGAAATAGAATTCGTAGAGGGTGTGTCCCCCAAGGAGCAAATATAAATAAATACAAGCAAATAACAAGCATACATCATAACGTGGTGACGTCACCATATTCCCCATAGACGACCGCAACGGCGGCATAGGTATGAAAGAAAAGTCTCATAAAATCTGAAAATTGTAAACGATGGAAAAATAAAGAGGCGGTGTCGCCTACCTATGGCGACACCGCCTGCTTCCATTTGTGAGCCCAAATAGCAGTGCGACTAAGTGGCCTTTAAAAGGGCGCATTAGACGCCGGTGATGATGAGCGGGGGGGGGGGGGTCGGAGCAAAAGCAACTGCCAACACAAAAAGTGTCATAAAAATTGTATTTTTAATATGATAAAATATTTTGGAAGAAAAAGCATTTGGCACTGACGTTGAAAGCGAATGGAAGTTGGGCATATGAGCAGGGTTGCCAGAATTTTATGTCGGGGAGTTTTTATTGTAAACCATAAACCAATTTAAAGAACAACTGCTGCAATTCATCGATATTTCGCATTAAATGAAAAATTAAATCCGACAAAAAGCCAGATCTGGCAACTCTTCAAGAGAGTGAAATGGTTTTTGCGAAGGAGGAGACGGTCTTGGAACGAAACTTTGCGCCATGTTAAGTTGGCACTTTACTTTGACGTATGTATGCACGCTGACTAAATAAATAATGTCCTGCCGCGAGGAAAAACGCCAGTGACGTGGCACAAATTCATTTAATTGTCTACAATAAGAAAGTTTTAAAACTTGACGCTCTTACCTTACTGATCAGCATGTCGTCCGCTTCGAAATGTCGGCCAAACATTTTTGGCGATTCACCAGGAATCGGATCGATTTTAATGCATATCTCCTGACCCTTGCGGGCACTATCGATATTCTTGTGATTCGATTCAATCGAAGTCACAATGCCAATGTCCACAAACTGTAACGAGAAGAAGGCGAGAAAATTTAGTACAAATTTATTAAAAATTAAAAGAAGAACAACAAAAAGTATGGAACGTAGCATTTTGAATATTTATTCTTTATCAGAAATTTTATTTTCACTTTAAAAAGATACGTGACTTTAACGTGGCATTAACTTCATACGCAAATGCTTTTGTCAACGAGCAAATAATTCACATTCGAAATGGCTGGTAACGTAGTCAAATTCAGGTGCTTGAGCCTAGAGCTAACACTGATAACTCCATTCAACTGCACGACGATGACGGTCACACCAACAACGCGCTATGAATTCTATGGGAACCGGCCATTGTATTGAGTTTAATGAAGCTTAAATATTTCCAATACGCAACCGCCGCACCACGGCACAGTGTAGCGGTATTTGGCGACTACACTTCCGTGATTTCTTTGCTGAATTCCTGATAGTTGGATAAGCTAACTGTTTCCAGTTCATTTCGTATTCATGTGTTGATTCATTGTTCCTATTACGAAGAGGGAAAGGTGAGGGGGAGTTAACAAAAAATATGTACTGCCAATGACAAATCCAGAAATATTCAGTCTACTTTAACACTAAACAAATTAGAGTTGACTGAATAGAAAAATTATTTCCAATTTTCCAGAATTTTTTTCAAACTTTTTTTTTTTGAACAAAATTTTTATTCAGTTAACAATTAACAGTTGACTTGTCTGTTCTTAACTTCCTGAAGCCATAATGGCTGGAGACACTAAAGCCGAATTTTTGGTTTTCTTAAAAGGTGCATGGCAGTTGAGAAATGGGCGTGATAGTTTTACAGACGTGCGAAGTCGAAAATCCAAAGTCGAAAACCCAAAGTGAAAATGTTTATTTAAAACATTTTTTTTATGAAAATGTTTTTTAATTAATTTTAGGGGGACTTCTGTTAAAAATGGTTTATTATGGTCTTTTCTCGTATTTTTCTGAATCTAAAACGATCTTAAATTAGTTTTGCCCACTACGGTCAACATAAGGGCATTTATATATATATTCTTGATCACATCACTTCCTGAGTTGACTTAGCCCTATCCGTCTGTCTGTATGCTCTCATTATTGGTAAAATCGTTTGCAGAATCTCGAAGGTTGCTATTGCAGAGAAAAGTTGTGTTGCAACCCAATTTTATTGCATTTGGGGTCGCTGATTTCGAAATTGTTGTAAATGTACCCCAAGTTCTCTGCTGGACCATTTGAACAAAGTGCACAATTTGTTTGCAGAAGAAGGCAGGTAAATTCATGCAAAAAAAATTTAGCAGGTAAAATTAATCTACATTCCGATTAATTTACATTCTATTAATCAGATTAATTCATTTATTGAAATTATGATTAATGGACTAATCGCAAAACCCTAGACAAAGTATTTGTCAATTCGTTAAGAATGAGCTTTTACTTTACTCAAACGTAAACAATATGGGCAAACTATTTAATGGCCATTATCTCAACAATTCGACGCAAACAAACTCATACACAATTTATCACACAGCGGCACAATCTACAGCAAACAGCTCCAAATCCAAAGTCTCCTCCACATAGCGCGCAACCGATATGGAATAGGCGGCTAAAGCCCATTTGCGGTGTGTACTTTGGTACGTTCGATCGTTTGTTTGCCCGAGCAACTAACCGTTGCACCATCACACTACACTACACCGCGCTGCGCTTTTTTGTTGTAATTGTTTTTTCTTTTGTATTTAGGTTCAAGTTTTTTGCCCCAACGACAACGACTGAACAGGAAACTAAACATTTAGCATTTCCTGTGGGCGGGCAGCAACCGAAAAATCGTGCCATATATGCGAGTACCAAACGCTTACGGGGCTTTGGTGTTTTGTTGTTGTTGAAATTTTATGTGCCAACGTATATATTTCGATTAAAATGTTTTTGGGTACAAACGGGCCCCAGTCTATATCCGAAGACATATATACGAAATAGCTCATACATCACACACGTGTCTGTCCGTCCGTGCCTTTGCATATGTGAATATTTGTTTGGGTGTGTGTGTGTGTGTGTGTTTGTCGCCACTTCCTGTTGTCGACGGCTCTTTAGTTTTATGGTTTTTATAGTATTATTAAATAAAAATTTGTTTTTTCCTCAAGTGTTTATTTTGGTTGCTTGTGCCTCTCTCGCCGCGCAAAGTCGTTGCGAGCTGTGGTAGCTTATGTTGTTGTTGTTGTTGCTGCTGTTGATATCGCAATTGTTTCTTTCTGTTTATTTTGTTTCTAATTGCACATCATTTTTGTGTACAAATTTACGATAATTAGTTTACTTTTATTTGTGTCATTTATCGAAATTTGTTAAAAACGAATTCCGTTTCGTTTCGCTTTTGTTTTTGTTTTTCGGTTGGGTTTTCCCAAGAAATGCTCAGAATTCCTTCAGGTTGTTCGACATTCTGATATTTTCATGCACATGTACGTATTAGCCGCGCGACAGCCATAGCTACTTGGCCGATCGATCGACTGAGGCTTTTACGTTTTGGCGTTTATCTAAAAATATGATTTATATTTTGTGAGCAGACCGGATGTCGTCTATTTTCATACAAGGCAAGAAAATAATTAGTTTTTTCTTTCGCTCAGTGAACGCGAGTCCGCCTGTGCGTGTGTGTGTGTGTGTTTGTGCAATTTATGAGTTGAGAAATTTTTGTCGGTTTGGGGTTTCAAAAAAGGATTAAAGAAGATTTATGCTTTCCAAATTAAATTGAACAAATTTTAGGAATTATTTTCAACTTTTTTTCAACCAATTAGATTTCAAAACCTTGACGAATCTTTATGCAATAAATGGTAATTTTAAATTGTTTTTTTGCCACAAAAAAAGAAGAAAAAAATCAAAGTCAAGCAAGTCAGTCAGTCAGCAGGAAGCACTAAATTAGCCGCAGCAATTTCTGAAAAATGCCATTTGCAGACTAAAACAAAATTAAAAACAAAAAAAACCCAACAAAAACAACATCAACATCACAAATCAACCCAAGTCAGCATCCGTTCAGCAAAGAACAAAAATGTAATTTTTGGAGATTCTTTTCAATTCGGTGCAAGTGTGTGTGTGTGTGTGCTTGTGGACATCTGCAGTTTTCGAAATGCACACAAACCTCTCAGGCAGACAGACAAGACAGACAAGAGCTCGTCACCGAAATCATCAGCGTTATTATTATTTCCTTCTTTTCACCATCATTGAATTCAGATTGAGCAGCAGTAACAGCAGTTAAGGAATGAATGACAGCCAACAAACAGCAAAAAATATTAATCTTTTTTTGCAGATTTTGACAAAAAAAACTTTTTAAAAAAAATCTTTTCGGGCTATTCGAGAACATTTACAGACAAGAACCAGAATGAAGAGCAAATAAATATCTTTAAAAAAAACACACTAACCCAAACTAAAAAGAAGGAAACAACCAAATATATGGTTCATTTGAAACATCTGCTTGGTGTTTCTACTATCTCTCAACCGGTCGCATACATTGTCTCTGGGTTACTAAAGGCTGATTCTAATTTCTTGGACCTTGGTTTTTTTTTTTTGAATAAAATTTCAAAAAGCTTTCAAATTCCTAACAAATTTGTAGCCAACATTTTTATTTTTACGTTATGTTAGGTCTGCGGGTAGATGACATAATTGGAGCAGAAGTTCCAATCATGCCATCACACACAGGCCAGTACAGACCCGGGTTGAGTTGCTCGGAATAAAAACTGCGATAGGTGAGAAGTTTAGAACAAAATCGCGTTCGTTAGAAGCCGGCTATAGAAGACGCCCTATACTCCACTACGAGTTAAAGGATATACATTGGAGTGGTTCTTATTTTTCGATTTTTCGAAATTGAACAAGTGCACCCCGCAGTTTGTTTCTTTATGGGAGAGGACCAAACTGTCGAATTTTCCAAAAAAAAAAAATATTAATTTTTAGAAGTGCCTGTAAAGTCTCAAAAAATCGGGGTAGGGTCCAGTACAAAAAAAAATTAATTAATTAAAAATGCGTTTTAGAATCAGAAAAATTCACGCAAAAAACCATAAAGATAAATTTTGGCCGGTAAATAAATAAAAATTTTATTTTTCGGGGCCTACAGAAAAAAATATTTACAATTAAAAAAATTAATAAAAATACAGTTTAAAATGAGAAAAATACAAGAAAAAAACCAAAACTATTGTTGTCCCTGATAGCCTCCCCATTAGGGCAATATGGCCCCATTTTCTTTTAAAATGGGACATATTAGGGGTGCAAGCGGGGACAATCAACATTTTTTTGTTGTATTTTTTCATTCTGAAGCTTATTTTTACATATTTTTTGTGGACATTTTTTTTTTAAAGCCCCAAAACAACAAAAGTTTGATTTATTGGTCCAGGGGGATCAAACCGAAAATAAGAACCACTCTGATATAGGTATTATATTTCACCGATTTTGGTATTTGGAAAAACATACACACAAAAATAAATTAACAAAATTTTTGCCAATATACGGTCAACAAAAAATTTGTATCGAATTGACTAAAAATTTAATAAAAATGTTATCCATTTGACAAAAAAAGATAGATAAAATTGACAAGAATGTTATCATTTTTACTGCCAAGCTTCAAATATTCAAAGCGCTTAAACTCGGTCGGCTTTTAAAGGGTTTCGCTGAAATTTTAAATTTGATATTGAGTGGTTATGGGGACTATTTTTATTCATAGCCGGTCCACTGAGTGATCTGTATATCTGTAAGGGCAATAGCCCAGTAGATAAATAAATAAATAATGATCTTAAATTATATACACAATTTACAATTTAAAATATTCACGAGTTAGTGCAAATAAGACCATATTTTCTAATATGCACCAATTCGTGCATAGCCCTAATATAACTCCGGTACTTCTAAAAATTCCCTACACATTTGAAGTTGAATTTCCTAGTGATTTTTTTCTTGATTTAAAAAATGTATGTACTTAATAACTACGAGCGAATCCATGGGTATCCACTACATTGTATTTTGATAAATTCCTACAATTTGCAATACATACAACATAGCAATAAGACAAAAATGAAAACAAAAAATTACAAGAAAAAATTATCCTTAAACATGCAACCTCTCGCTCGCAACCGGATGCCCTGCTGCCACACAATTGCTGATAATTCATGGTGGACACGATTGCGCACGCGCTTTTTACATTAAAATGGTGATTATTTCAAAAATTTATGCGCTTCTTCATTCATAAAAATATCAGCAACGATCGGCAGCCGCCAGAGTACATGCAGCAACTACAACAAGAGCAACATAATCACAACAAACCTCATGGCCCCGAACAACGCATCGGATCGTTGTACACAATGTGATCATGTCTGCAAACTGCTCGCGAGCATCTTAAATGATGTACGATCTTATGAATCTGACCCTGGCCCTTTGGGTGACAGAGTGAAGAGCTCAAGAATTTTTAGCTTGCACATTTGTGATATGAAGTGATCATGTTGAATATGTTGGAGGTTGCAGGCGACAAGGTTTGTTGAGTTGGATGAAATAAGAAATGATTGATCGATCGGATCGGTTGGGTTTTTTTTTTATTTTTGTATATTGTATTTTGGTGATGCTCAGAGGAAATTTATTTCAGATTTTTGATTTATATGTTCAAATTATGGGGTTACATAATTTTAAAAATATATACTATACATATGAATATATTTGCGCATAAAAGATAATACTCGTGTGTCAGTAAGGAATACGGCTTGGCGTTGTTAATTTTAAATGCCAGTATTTACTTATATAATCACATCAAGTACTTTCAAATCCTCTCCGAATCGATCGTCATAGCTAGAGTGGTCTAATATATTACAAGCACCCACTCTCAAAGTAGTTAGTGCATCTTTACTATCACCTTACAAAAAAAAAATGGTTTCAAGCCCACAAAAAAAACTTTTTTCAAATTGCTGGGGAGTAGGTATCTGCTGCCATTTATGGTTGGTCTCCAACTGTTGCACTGATTTCAAGTTTTTCATTCATCAGCGTTTTTATTTTTAATTTTTTTTTTCAAATTTATATTTGATGACTTTTATGGTTTTAGACAGTTCACTTTGTTGTTGCTCTACACCTTCACACATAGCTTTGCCACCATAGGCAGACAGTCGCCATAACCAGAGCAGCGGCAAAGCACTCAAGTGCCTCTGCGCCTCTTGGAGAATGAATGCATTGATGTAGGAAAAAAAATAAAATGCGGAGGTGAAATTTTTGTGGAGGTTTTCCGCTGGTGTTTTTCTCGTAAGTTTATTTCGTGATTTTCTTTTTTTCATTTTTAGTAATCAGTTAGTTTGTTTTTTTCCCCCATTTTTATTTTTGTTCTGTTCGTCTGGAGAGACTTTCATATGGTTCCTATTTAGGCGATTGTAATGACTTCTTTTTCTACCACTTCCTCGTTGTGTAGTCTCGAAGGTGTATTTTCAGCTTGTCAGCAGGAAGTTTGTGGGCAACAAAGTTGGCAGTTATTTAACCAGTGGAAATAATATTAGTAAAAGGTAATTGCACGCGTTTACTACATTATAATTACACGGAGAAAAAATGCTGAGTAATATACATTACGTTTTCGTCGGTGCGAATCCGAAAAACTTAATTTGTGAAAACGTTTTTACAAAAAGTTTCTAAGCAAGTCGGCAAATAAAAAAGATAAAAATTTAGCAAATAAAAAGAGAAAACAATTTTTTAGTTTGAATTGTGAACACTGATCGCATTCCATAAATATCAACATAATGATATATGAATACTTTAGTCATGAATTATCACAAGGAACTAAAAATTGGTACGCAATCATTATCATAAAATTAAAAAATATTTTATGATTTCTGTTTGCTTAATTTACACTTAAAACACTTAAAACACTTAATCATGTTTTATAATTAAGAACTCATGAACTGACTACTTGTTAATACATCAATATGTTGATTAATTTTGTCATTATTCATTCCGATAACACATGATTTCAACAATAATTTCCCTCCGTGTAGTAAGACAGTCGCATTATTGTTGTTTAAATCAAAAAGTTTTCACCCAGTATTGTCAAGGTTGCGAGAATATAATTGACTTCTATTTGCAGTTCGGATTCGGCAATAAAATGTAACTCTTGCAATTGCAAAATTAGATGAACTATCACATTAGAACTTAGGAGAATCACCTGTGTGGTTTCAGAATTTTGATAATATTCATCAATAGTAACTGTCTGGTGTGCAATTTACACTTTATGACGACCGATTTGTTGTGCCTAGAACTAAAAGTTTTGACCATAAAGGCAGATGTTTTCAAATTAGACAACCGATTATATGAGGCGTTCAGTAATTCTGAGAAATGTTGAGTTAAAATTAGTTGTAGGCCTGTTGCTAACTCAAACTCTTAGCTTAGGCTTTCAGAGCTTTGACAACGAATAAATTAGGTCATTTAAAAATTTCCCATTTTATCTAACTTTTTTCTCTAAGTGTTAAATTTTTGCTTTTAATTTGTATATATGTAGGGTATAAATTATACACACAGCTCAGCAGCATTTTTTCATAATTTTTCATTTCTTATTTTTTTTTTTGTAGTGATATGCACCTCAAGCATTATTTTCGTATTAAATTGCATCTTGTGGGTGTTTGTTTGTAGATGCTTTTTTTTTCGTTGTTGTTGTTGTTGTTGCTGGTGTTTGCATTTTGTTTGGAGTCTTATGTTCGCTGTCATATCTAGCAGACATTTACATAGACAAATGGACAGTTTCATAGCCGATGGCCTTTGGGACTGCGCGCCTAACTGCAGACATGCACAAATTAAGGCAAAGCAATTAACCATTTTGACTGCTGGCAACAAACACATTTCAACTATTGCAGCTGTTGACAATCCAAAAAGACAACAACAACACACCGCGCAATGACAACACAAAACCAGTAGGCGTCTGAGGCGGTGTTAAGATTTTAGATAGTCGATAAGATTGTGGAAGGCTAATAAAAAATTAAAATTAACCGAGATTTGTAAATTCGAATGCAAAGCTGCAGAAGGGACTACCGAATAGTTACTGTCGATAATCGCTGACAAGAGTTGGAAATTTAAATTTCATCTAATGAGGCAGCACTCCAGCGTCCGTTAATTTCTATTTCCCCCCCCCCCCCCCCCTCCCACCAAAAGCAATTCCCATCGAATTCGTTTCGATAAAGAAACTCTTGTTCTTCTATGTCAAGGTTTATTGTTTGTTTTCCAAATTCCTCAAATCCCCCTTCAAATGCGTATTCAATAGTGTTCAATTAAAAACAACAACATGCAATTTTCGCAATTAAGCCACTCTAAACTAAGCGAGATTGCGCCGCGGTAGTAGCCTACTCCAAACAACCCAAACGCCAATGAAATGTGCTATCGTTCTGCAATCGCGCCACTTAACTATGTACGAATTATTAATTGATAAAAAAAAAGGTAATACAATAATGGGGCAAATCGACAAATGGACAAATGCCAACAAAAAAATTTAGAGTAAAAACAAAACGTAAAAACATTTTCGAGTGCAAAACAATCAATCATGAATGAAGTTCAAATAATTTTTTTTATATAGTTATTTAAGTATGTATATTTACTGCTTCAAGCCCCCAACCAATAAAAAAAAATAGTACAGACACCCAGGCCAACACAAGCACAAAGAGATAACGGAACACAGGCAGGCGCTACACAGCAAACACCCTTCATTAACACCTTCAAATAAATTCAAATGTTTTTTTTCTTTTTGTTTATGGCAAATTCAGCATTTCCTGTTCGTATTAGCAAACAGCCTAGCCATTTGCTTGCTAATTAAGCCACAATTTTGTTGTTGTTCTTTCTTTTTTTTTTCTTTCGTACGTACGTGTACATTTTTATTTGTAGTAAAAAAATAAGTAAAGAACGTTGGGAGTACTTTGGCTTTGGTTATCTTATCGCCACTTTTGCTGTGTCGTCGTCGTTGTCAATGGGAGGCACTCAACTCGTTCATATCAGATTGCAAAAAAAAATAGATTTCAACAAAAACAAAAAAAACAGCAGCAGCAGCAAAGTATATGTATGTAATATAAAACAAAGCGAAACTGTTCGCATTGAATTATTTGCACTGCTGGTAAAAAATCTTAGTTCTGCTTCAATAGTGTGATTTAGTTAATTAATTCAATTTATATATATATACAATTATAATGTTGTACACCCAAAGAATTAAGTTGTCTAAATCTCCTTTAGTCAATGGAATTAAGCATTTTTTGTTGCGAATAAAAGAAAATTTTGTTTCCCTTAAATCAAGCAGTTATTTGTGGGAAATGAATTTCGTTAGTCGGAAATTAAGTATGTATATTTGCTATGAACGAACAAAGTCTTTGAGTGTACTAATTGGTTTTTTCTGAGCGTATAAGTGCCCGCATACAAACCAAACTCACACACAGGAAGTAAGCATTTTTATGAATGAAAATACTTTTTTTCCGCATTTTTTCCTACAGCAGTACGCTTTTGTTTCAACGCGTTTCATATTTATTATTTGTTGATACTGTGTTGCTCTAGTTTAGATTAGTTTATTGTGTGTGTGTGTGAGTGTGTCTGCACCCACACTTTTCAATTTCAACATATGCGCTTACTTTTACGATTTATTGATGATTCTTAAATTTTTTTTAAATTTTATGCGCACAATTTTAACAATTTATTTTCCGGTCATTTTTGTTAAATCCAAGTGATTTGTGTGAAATACAGTGGTATATGATGACCGAAAAAGAAATGTACAAAACTATGAAAATGGTTTAGATATATACTCAGCGGCCGTCTATGGTACATTAGGGCAATTCACGAGTTGCGGCAAATGGTCTTGCAGAATTGCAAATACAAATATTTATTGCAACACAACAATAAAATATACACACTCAAATCCATCCTCGCTTCTAGTGGAGGCACGCCGGTATGCCTGCGCTAGAAGGGAGATAGGCAGGCATCCGAGCTCCTAAAGAGGCATACTGGCATGCTTGCAGACACCTTCTTTTGACCACTGGGCTTAAACGAAAAAACAAACAAAAAACATTTGCTCCAAATTAAGTCGTTTTGCTCAAAATTAAGTCGTTTATTTTGTGGTGTGATGCAAAAAAAATATCCAATAAATATTTGCAATTGCACTTCTGCAAGGCCAACTCGCGAATTGCCCTATTGTGAATCCGGCAAAACGACTTAATTAGGAGCAAATGTACTACATTTGTTTTTTCGTTTAAGTTTGTATTTAAAAGAAGTATATTTGAAGCAAACGTGCTCGAAATATATTAATTCTTTGAGTGTACCCTTCTTGTTGTGCTCGCAATGAACCGGGAGCCTCGTTTGGCGCAGAGGAAATTTTTTATAGGCTCCAATTCATGTTCATCTCCGCAACTCCTGCATTTATCTGTGGTCACATATGGCCCGGTGCCCAGTAATAACCTCCATGAGTATGCTGAGAGATTTCCTGTTCAGGTATATCAGTTTCGCTGTTATTTTCAAGTTCAGTCTAGGTCGTAGTTGTCGCGACGTTTGGGTTGATTTGTAGTTCGTTGATCTCTATCTGCTATACTGTCAATCACTATGGGAATTCACAAGGTCTCATATAGTCGTATTGTCGTATTATAGTATTTAAAAAAAATACAACGGTTGTGAGCACACCTATTGCAGAAAAAACTGTAGTACTGTCATTTCAGAGAGAGAGAAAAAGAGAGCGAAAAAATTACATTGCAAATGTTTAACCTAACCTAAATTCGTTAGCCAGGTGATGCGTGCCATCATTCGCGGAGGTGGGGATGCGGCCCAAATCAAGGGTCGGAAAAAATTGTGCGGTTCACGTGAGCTTTGTTACAATATTTTCCACAAGTTGCGCACGTTTAATGCATTCAAAATGCTTCCGAAAGTAATACGATTCGTTATTAGCGATTCGAATACTCCCAAACTTTGTACTGTTTCTCAAGATTCCACTGGGAAAAAAGTTACAAAATAAATGAATGAAAAGTCTTTCAAAAACACTTACAACAGCCAGAAACGAAATTGAAAAAAATATAACCAATGATGTGCTCTTCAGCGACACAGAAACATAAAATAACATCCTGTCTCACAGTGGACAGACAGGCGGATGGACGGGAAAGACACTTAAATAAAACTCTTCACAAAAAAAAAACCAAACAAAAATAAGTTCAAAAATTCAGAAAAAAAACTTCGAACTTCAAAGTCATCGGAGGAAGAATCTGAATGGTGAACAGGAGGCGGCGTGGAGCGAAGCATCATCATCAGATACCAGTGGAAAAAGATACAAAGATACACAGTAGCAGCAAAATCAACAACATCAACATCAGATGAAAAGGAAATGATTAAAACGACAAGCCAGCGAGCTACGAAATGAGCGTACTCCCCGACCAGCGAACGAACGAGTGAATGATGGTCGAACGGATTGAAACATAAACCAAGAAAGGCGAACGGAAAACAACGAAAAAATAAATTAAAATACGAAATACAAAATACAAAACAACAACCTGCAGAGGAAGTAGAGGATCACTTGAGAAAATAAAACACACGAAATTGTTTAATTTTTTGGTGATTTTTCAAGAGTCTTCTTGCTCCGAGCAATGGCAGACATGACGTGAAGTAAAGTGGGGTGAAGTAGCTGTGCGCTGAAATGCACTTGATGCGCATACAGACGATATTGTGCAGGTAATCTGTCAGGATGCCTGAAAGGCTGTCTTCCCCACTCATGCCACAAAGAGCTTGAAACTGTTCATAAACTACAAGGATCACCACTTGCTGTGTGAGGACAATTATTGAACGAAATTGGATTTAGTTTGGTGGTCGAATCAATATCCACACTGAAACCTTAAAATTTACTTAAAAATTTAATTTTTAATCTTCTTTTCTAATTAAGAAAAGAAAACCAAAATTTGTAGATTTTTAAACATCTCAGCAAACATTTAGGTTTAATATCGACTCGAGAACGACCTTTGATATCGAGTCGAGAATCACATTAGTTATCGACTCGAGAAATAGGGTTTTTCTCACACGTTTGAGACTGTGTTTGCTGGGATTGTCCATAGTCCATGGTGAATGTTGTCATTAAAATTCCATTTATTCCTACACTCTATTCTACATGCCTGCCCTCGACATCAACTGTCTCCCCACAAACCTGTTCGTCGTGTTCATTAACTTCAGGAGGTGTTTTAATTTTCTCTCAAAGACACACACATCCTCCGTGTGGACAAAGTAAAATTCCAAAAAATAAAAATCACAAACTCCTTTGGCATTGCAACGAAACGTTGTCCTCCTGCTGCTGCTGCCAAAACCACTAGCCGCTTGCGAGACCGCTCGTTCGTTCGTTGGTTCGTTGGTTTGTTGGTGCACATTTGGGCCTACACAGTTGGTGTTATTTGGCATTAATAACAAACTGCAATCCCCCGTCAGACAGCCCGAAATGGAAGAGTCACTACTCAAAAAAAGCGTGAATGAAAATAATTTGTTTTTATTTTTATTTGCGCGCATGTGTGTGTGTGTATTTATTTGTGTGCGATGTATGTATTTCTATTTTTTTTTTCGTTCAATTCCGAACCCGCTAAACTGGTATCGATATGAATGAACGAACGGCTATGGCGTTGAAGACGGTGATTATGCCGAAACAAGACTATTTAGATGAGAGTATAAATTGACTTTTTCGACTTTACGAGAAACGCCTCCGACTTCCGTTTGGTCTAAAAATTGTCTGCCTTTGCTGGCGGAGTACTTCGGTGTGTTCGTGTGTGTGCGTACGAGTTGATGTATGACGATGGGGGTCTTTCAAATGAAAATAAAATAGTTTCTTTTTGGTAATTTAAATCTTCAGACACTTTTCAGCTTGTCGGATGCATGGCAGTTAAATTGAGTATTAAGGGAAATACATTTTTTTGTATGTTAAATAAAGTAAAGTAAATATGTTCAACAACGATTGCTGTCTTTGAATACTTGGCCGAAAAGATATCAATATGATCAAATATTAAGTCACAAATCGGCTACTTCCTTGCATCAACCTATAATTGAAGGGGTTAAAGTAAGGAAGTTTTTTTTAAGATTTGATGTCGAACACAATTGAATGCAACAGAATCGAAATTTGGTGAAAGCTTCAAGGCAGGAAAATCAGTAAAAGAAAGCTCTGCAAAGACCAGATAAGCATCATCAAAAGTTGAAAAAAATGTAAGCAGTCGGAAAATAACAACCTTATTATACCATACACCTCACGAGGTACGGGTATATTCACTTTGATCTGAAGTTTGTAACACCAGGAAGGAGGCGTGATACTTATCAAACTATATATATTCTTGATCAGGAGGTGACGAGTTGATTTTGCCCTATACGTCTGTCCGTTAGCCTATTTGTCTGCCCTCTTTTCTTGTAAACACGATTGCAGGAGCCAGAAGAAAGATAGAGAGCACAAGCTTTGGATTTGTCCTTTTTTGATATTACAAATGGGCAGAGTCGGTCGACTGCCACACCTACCTCCCATATAAGTGAAAATCGTGTTTTGTAAAATACGCAACCCAATCCCGCTGAAATAGTTCCAAACATGGTATATAAGGGTTTTGTGGGGAGCTGATTTTGAATTTTAGATGTAGGGTATATATAGTAAGTCTGTTGTGACCGACTGAAACTTACTCACTTGTTTTTGTGATAATTTTTTTCCAATTACACTATGCCACATCAAAATTACATTATTAATCTGATAGCAGATTCGGAAATGTTTGGGTACACATAATAACTGAGGGGTTCTGCTAGATTAGCTCGAATATGCGAGTTTTAGTACTTCAAAGTTTGCACTCTCATTAAAAACACGATATCAGAAAGAACTCTTCGGGAATTTCAGGAAGAAGACCTTTCATAATCTGGTAAGTGATGTCGTGTTAGTATATACAACATAACTATTTAAATTTACCCTGACTACATCTTAACCCGCTATAGTTCATATTTGGAGTCCAGCTTGCAAAAGTTTTCAAACAAGAGTGGAGCCACCTGACTGTTGATCTCAAAGCACTTGCTTACCGGAGCGAATACAGAAAAAACCTTACCGGAATTTTAGGAACAAGACCTTTCATAATCTGTTATTAAATCTGAAATCAGAAAAATGGACTCTCATTTCTTTAGCTTATTAGTGATACCACACAAAATGCATTTATCACATTGTAGCAGCTTTTTATGTAGAACAGTGTTTTGAATTATTGTTTATAATCTTTTTTACACTACTTAAGCTTCTTAAAGAAATCTGCTTAAATAAAATTTGTCTCTAATAGAATCCGAATGTATTTCATCTACATCAAGATAACCGCATTCTAATCTCCTTTGAATTTCCACAAAAAAGTATTTGTAAATGCAATTTACATCGGCACAGCAGCCGAGCGCAGTACCAATGAATACAACGAAAGAAAAAAACCCTAACATAAATTTATGTATTAACACTAATAATGCCACCAGCAGCCAGCCTCTACCTTTTTGAACAATGGAACCAAGCAGAACACAGCCGCTTCCACTTCCGAAACGGAACCAGCCAGTTCCGTTCGCACAACACACGAATTACAAACGGCGGTCACATTACAGAAAATAATAAAATAAAAACACATGTACATGTGTACGTTGGCGTTTGCATGTGAATGCATTACCACTGCAGATGCATGTGTATAACCGAGAGATGCCTATCATGTGCTTAGTTGCTTTTGTTGTACAAAACATATGCGAGAGATTGCCAGACGAACAAAAGAACCCGAAAAAAGATGCGCATGCAGCCCAAAATAAATGAAATTCATAGGAAAAAACTAAAAGAAAAAAATAAGTACGTACCAGAATAACATAATACATACAAACCGGAACAAGCAATCATATTAAACCGTTCCGGAAGTGCCACAGTCACATCCAGTCGGCAGAGCCACATGCACAATTCACATCGTGCACGTTTAACCATAAATAGCATACGTACATGCGAGACGAGAACATATGCCAACTCCAAAGTAGTTGCAGCGAAGCCAATGCAGAATCGGAAGTAACTTGAAAATACTTCCGTTGCCTTTGAAAGAAGATATAAAAACCAGAAAGGAAGTAAATGTCGCATTAGCGAAGGCACTTGCACGCAATTATTCAACACGTCCGGCCAGCCAGGCTTATAAGCGCACGAAGAATATAACAAAATTATAAAGGGAATATGCGATAATGATATTTACTTCCGACTTTGTAAAAGGTGCATACCGAATGGAAGAAAAACGGAAGAAGCATTCCTAAGTCAACAAAGAAATAAAAATACGACTAACACTTGAAAAAGGTATGAGGGACAGCTGAAACTATGCCTGACGAGTGCTTTGAAGTGGAGTGACAGCAGCAATTGAATTTTGAACCTTGTGCATGCCAACCTTTGTAATCGCTTTTAATTACTCAAGTGCGTGACGGACACGTTCGAAATCGATAAGATATGCACCCGAACTACCCTAAAGAGCTCTTAAAGTTCACTTGAAACGATTCGGGAGCACAGGGCTGGCTTGTTTGGTCAAACGGTCGGTTGGTGTCGAATTGCCCTGTTGACACCGACCATGTGGAAGACGGCGATTTGTCTGGCTTTCATTTCAGCTCTGTGAGGTTTACTCCTTGTCTGCGCAAATAAATTGGCATATGGTGTCACCTTCCACCTAAGGGTAGGTTCACATATACACATTTTTTTTTGACTAATTATGGGGTATTTTGCATATACAATCTTTGCCTTTGAAAGGGTCGGCAGCTTAGTTGAGTATTTCATCAATACAATTCGGAAGTGGTATTTGCTGTAAAGTACTTAGGCACTTTTTTTTCCTTCGATTTTCAATTCAAATTTTAAGTGCTACGCGGTGAGAAAGGAAGTATGTACGGGTAAATCAGTAAAGAATTTGCGGTTTGTACAAACGTGGGATTTTAGGGTTCACTATGAGTTGGAAGTAATCAGAAAGGGGTACCAAATTTTGCTTTTCTGTACCATGCACTTTTTGTCTTATTTAAATTTACTTCAACACACATAACTGGAACATATTAACCCATGGAGGGATCGTCTTAAAGGACATTTTCTTCTAACAATATGGATTTTGCTAGAGTCGCTAGAACACACCAAACGCTTCATAATAATCTAATCCATTCATCCGTCACATGTCTCAACCAGCACCCTAGCAACAAAGTTGCATTGGCATTACAATTACCAACTGCTCTCCTTTGGTGCGTCAAACCCATACTAAATGCTTTCTGGCTAAACAGAATTAATACATTATTTTCTGCTAACTTGTTCAGACTATCCATCTGGAATTGCACGAAAATTGATCTCAGATAATCATACATAATTGCTAGGCTATCGAGGAATGCCAGAACGGCATCCCTACACGAAAAATACTTAATAGCCAACAGAACAGAAAAAACTGAAGGAAAAACACAACAGAAATTATAAAATATCAGTTGTAGATTTAATTATGCAATTATTAAATGCAATCAGAAAACACCATTCAATTTTAGAGACACTCAGCAGCAGCACGCATCTGTAAGTTATGAAACCAAAAGGGAAAAAAAACGCAAGACTTTTTTCAAGTAGAATTGCAGAACGAGCAGCAAGCACTGGAGTGGCATGAATGAAACAAGCTCAACAGGAATCCACAGCTGAAGTGCAAAAATGTGCGAAAAGATTTAAGAAAAAGAAGGAGAAAGAGAACAAAAACAATAAAAACAAAACGACACTGAAAGACCCAAACACCGGGAAGTGCACAGTTGGGTAATTGAGGAAGTTATAATTACCAATGAATGACTTCAAGAGACGGACTCTCGGGCAAAGACGGAGACTCACTTCACAGTTCGTATGCAATATGCAACTAGAAAATCAAGTGAGGGACGCAAAAAGCTGTACACTCAATACCATACACACAACAAGTTTTAACGACACGGCCGGCCAGTGGCAGTGGCGCAAAAACAGGATATGCCTGAATAAATTGAAATGAGTTCCTCTTTGGAAATAAATACAAAAACTACAAGAACTCACATCCAATACATACGAAAGGATTGTGCAGTATTTGTTCTGTCGCCTTTAAAGTGGAGTGCAGAATAATGACAGCAGGAAAGTCGAAAAGTTGCTTGAGCGGATGCGGATACAAAATTAATTGCAAATTGTTTTCGGCTCCTGAGAGAATATTCAATGCCAGAAAGGATGTCATTTGAGAAGGGATTGAACGGGTAAGATACTGTCTTCGAGTACTAAATTGGAAACAAGAACAAAGCGAGAACTGTGAAGATAGTCTTGTCTAATTTGTATATTCACGTGATGGCGATGATCTAGAAATTATCCTAACTGAAGGAAACTTGTTAAATCGACTGCGACCAATGAAGAGAGGTACCTACTTGCGTACTTAAGACAAACTAAAGTAAAGCAGGGACACTTTAAAATGTTATGATACTGAATCAATATTAGGACTTCAAGTGCTCAGTAATATGGAACCATTCTCTGTTATTGTATAAAGGAAGGTATTTCTGTACCATTTAAGTATCCACTTCAGGCTATAAGAGCTGAAAGATATGAGCATGCATTTTCGGAATAGAGTCAAGTCATGTCAACTTCAATCACCACAAAATTGAGGAGTAAAATGACACCGATTTTCTCATCATCACAATTCCCTTTAATCCCTTTCTCGTCTCAATTTTTTACAAATCTTTTTCATAGCTTAAAAAAGTTGAGAGCCTCCTCATGAATATTTGTAAATTCTTGAGCAATTGACTGCCTGCTTCTACCATATCCGCTGGATGTCGCCTTATCTAGAGTAAATTTATAATTTTTTCTACTGCGCATTTATGCATATTTACTACTCAAATCCAGCTCCTTAAAACTGAGACAAGGACAGCGAAAAAAATTATTTCTGCGCAATTCCATTCTTTTCGAAAAATGTTTAAACAAAATCTACTCATGAGTAGATAAATAAACACAACGACGAACGAAAAATGTAAAATATATTTGTAAAAAAAAACAGCGAGCACCTGTGTCAATACCAACAGCTCCAGCGAACAACAACAAACAAAAAACCAACAGAAAAGGAAAGGAAAGCAAGACAAGCTCCAATCCAACGATAAAAAAAATTTAAAAAAAAAAAAGTAATATTTTGAATAATAGACCGCACGGAAGGAGCTACAGCGCACAGAAACGAACAATGCTGAAGCCCTCTGTCCTAGCCTATGCCACCGCACATTAGTTTACATTTCAAATGAGCTGAGCCACATTTGATGATGAACGAGAAATAAGGATTTCCATTGTTGTTGTCTTGAGCAAATAGCAAATAGCACATTAGCTCCGCTAGGGGGAATGTCGTGTCGTGGCTTGGCTTAAGTGTAAAAATTCTGTTTATAGAGCATGCGTGTGCGCGTGCAACGGACAAACAATGATATCTTTTGAATCGATGTGCGCAGCTGAAAAGTACTGCGCTGGGGAAATCTTTGTACGCAACTGCGTACTTAGGGTGTACTGAAACGTGTTTGCTCACCTCTTTGCTGGGCACACAGATTGGCGTACCGACTTTGACAATGCCATTCTCTACCATCACACCCATAACGATCGGATCGCGACTGTTAAATATGAACTGTGGCAGTATCTGAAATGGGAGAAATGTGAAACGGTGAATTCAGTACTGAAATGAAATTTATTATTAAAATAATTTATGAATAAATTATAAAATACCAAAGTGTCTTTTTCTGATACCGCTTGCGAGCCATTGAATTTCAATTTCATCGATTTTAATCTCATCGAGGTAGACTGAGAAGAAACCTTCATTAGCCCGTCTGCGGCTATTAACTTTACTATCAATTTGCCTGCTAATATGCTTTCTTAATATTACCTTAAGAGATATTGGGTCTCGACATGCACTTCCCCATGCCCGACGCGTTTTATGGGAAAATAAAATAATAATCAAGACTCTTCCCTTTTTTTTTTTGTGCTGCTCTTTAACCAACTTACTTACATAGTTTCAAATTAAAGTAATTTAAAGCTTACAAAAATATATGGCGCTCTTGGGGCCAGCTACTATGCTAGCCATAACGAATCTAATAACTTTGGGTAAACTAACATACGAGGTGAAATTATGGTAGCATGTAGTATCCACATGCAGTAAAGTGAGTTGGTTGGTGCCTCTGCCCCTCTCCCCCCCCCCCCTAGATTACAACTCAATTTCCGTTTGTCATCTTGGATGGGCTGCGACTGCTTGACTTGGAAATGGCCGGGAACTAGTTAATTGCCTCTCCAAACATCGACATTATACGAGATCATCATGATGATTGTTAATTCAAAACAAGAACACACCCGGCCACGATCGAAGGCTAGTGAGTGGCTGTGTTAGTGGCAAGAAGAAGTAGAATCTACTCAAATGCTCTGACTATAGACAATTATACGAGTATATTGTTTCAATGCATCAGATCATGTGTGTGTGTGTGTGTGTTGGTGGAGGGGAGAGTGATGGTGGGATTTAGACAATTATACCCCTTCCCCTGCAGCCAGCACCACCTTTATCGCTTTAGACGCTGTAATATGTTATCTAATGATTGCTTATAAATCAAATGAGTTTTAAATTTATTTGAGAAGGAAGTGCACACTTTAGGCCGAAGAGAACTCAAGGAAAAGTGAACTCTAGACGAGCGATTCAAGTTTCTGAACGATTCAACTTCTTCAAGCCAAGCCAAAGCCAGAGCCAACCATTCTCAACTGCCACAACAACAACAAATGGCCGCGCGCTCACCAAACCATGTCCACCTGCAATTGCCACCATTAACATCAACTTAACCCACAAGCAGCTTATACGAAGATGATGATAGTTGCAGTCATGTGGTGGTGGTGGTGGTGATTGTAGCCAGCAATTCTTCGCCTATTTTTGTTGTTGTTTTTGTTTTTGTTTTATTTCTGTGTGCGGCTGATTGCGTTTTACACCTGTATCTGGTAATTACTATAACATCTTTCATCCGCTACGATGCGATGCCATGTCTATGATACTTTCAAAGCCGTGATGCATCTAATGTTTCCTGCCTGGCGGCGTACGAGCGTGTGCGTGTGTATGTTGCCTACTTGAGTTCTCCTTTTCCGGTTGGCGCAGTGTCTGTGTGTGTATATTTTTCTAAACTTCCAAGTTTCTAACCATCCATCGTTCATTGTCCATTACTCTACATCATTCAATTCCGCTGATATGTGTTTTAGATGAGGCGACTCACAGCCAGTGGTCTGCGTCGATTCATTTGTCCGTGTGGATTATTATTAAAATAATAACACTACTAATCTTTTTTTCGATATGCGGACGCAGCGAAACGCATATCGAATGGTTCTGTTCGATTCGGTTATGCGAGATCGGTTTGTGGACTAGACAGTTTGATTGCGGATTTCAACGAGTTCGGTGCGTTAGAGATGAGATGAGTGCGTGAAACACACTTGGTAATAATGAGAGATTAGTAGCTGTAGACGGGTGAGAAGGGGTCAGACAGAGATGAAGAAATTATGCTGATGACTGGAAAATGTTTAATACAAAGGTTAGTCAGAGATAATAAGAACGGCAATGGAAAGAAGAATCTCGATGAACTGTTATCTAATAAAAGCACGAATATTGCGGAACTCCTTTCACCTTTCTCATCCATAGTCAAATTCGGAAAAACTTTCTCTATCAAATTACAGTCTCCAAGTATATGAAAAGATCGAGAGATACCCAGTATTTCAACCTAAAGCGATACTTTTGCTCAAACAGCAACAACAACAACAGGCATCGTATCCGAAACCAAAATCAAAAACAAATTAATTTTTAGTTGATTTATTTTGTATTTGAATCCGATTAAGCTTTGATCGTTCTTTAAGCAATCGCTGAAAATACTGGTCGCTCTTGTATCGTCTAAACTTCACTTAATTTCCACTCACCTTAAGTTTGCATGGGAAGACGGCAATGGAGCGGAATTCTTCGCGTTTCTTCGCCTTCAGCTCATCACGATAGGCCATAAATTTATCAAACAAATGATAAATAATATCAGCCTGGAATATTTTCACACCCAAGGTATCGGCCATTTCCTGAGCGTCGCGCTCAATCTTAACATCGAATGCCAAAATTGTGGCATATCTACAAAAATAACAAGAACAACAAAAAAAAAACAGTAAGTAATAAAAATTTCAAGAAGATAAATGAGATAAGTTTTTGTACACTCATAAGTTTTGGTTGTGCGACTGCGTGTTGACAGGAGTAGCACATCGGCAATTTGACAGTTGTTCAAGTTGTCCAAAATATTATTCATATTTTCGAAATAAACCATGCTCACACAAACACACACACACACACACACACACACACACACACACACGAACACAAAACGCTCGAGGAGAGACGACGGAAGTGCCAATGGCATGTCATGATCATTAAGCTCGAAACATTCCGAGCTATATTTCGATCATGATGATGCTGATGAACATCAAAATGGATTTTCATAAATGTGTGTAAAAAAAAAATGTTCAACATGCTATATACTTGTAGGGTATGTTATAATGGTGGTGGCAGTGACGTCGAAAAGCAATTTAATATAATTAAAAAAACAATTTTTTAAAATACAAAAGTTGGACTTTTGGTTATTGTTGTTGTTTTAATGATTACAGAGCATCCCAAATACAATAACAAAAGCAATGATAAAGATGCTGTAAAGATATCAAAAGCAACAAATACAACAACAGCAATAATAATAATAATAAAAACAACAACAGCAATAATATGAGTGGCGAATGAAAAAAAAACAAAAACAATGAAATCACTGCAATCGCTTCGAACGGGAAGATTCCAAATTGTTAACTGGCAGTTGGCGATGACTGCTTGTGTTTATGCTGATGTTAATGAGGGCTATTAATTTATTCAACAACGGATACTCAATTTTTAAATTGGGTTATTTATTGGAGGAGCTCTCCTCCTCAGCATCCACTGATAAAAGCGATCATGATTTTGAATTCGTAATTGGGGCATGTTTTGTTTGGGTGAAAAGAAAAAAAAATGGTAATGAAAAGAAATATCGTTGCGTAGAAACTGATAGATCTAGGAATTCGAAGAAAAATTTTCAAATGTTCATATTCCGAAGAACACACGATTTTCAAATATACAGGGTGTACCAGATAATATTAAGTTATATATAATAAGTATAAGAACATTGTACGTATTTAATGGATCATTACTTCAGTAGTTATAGTCATCCAAAATATCAAACCTAACGCTTCAATAAATGCTTATTAAAAAAAATTGAAAAAAATATGTTAAAACAAGAAAGTTACCGCTTTGAAAAATAATTCGACTCCTCCTAGGTAGCATTGATGGCAATCTTCGAATACGACTCCACAGTAGAATTGTTATTTTTTTATTTTAATATTAAATTAGTGTAAAATATTCAGGTACATTTTTCAGGAAAAATAACTTTATAACGAGAAAAAAATAAGAAAAACCAAATTGAGTTGTTGGCGGTCGAACCTCACATCTCCCCTTAAAGTCTAGTGAACCTCTTTTTTATAACCCTTATATTAACTTGCTTTGGGTGGACTATATATAGAGGAAAATAAAAAAGAGTAAAAAAAAGTTTATTAAAATATAACTAAAAAGCAGAAAATAAATTTCCTTTAAATTAATTGCCGCAATTTTGATTTAAAATTAAGGGTTTTTGGTGACTTCAAAATCTGCAATGATATTAGGAACAAAGTAGCCAAAAACCCTTAATTTTAAATCGAAATTGCGGAAATTTATTTAAAGGAAATTTATTTTCTGCTTTTTAGTCGGTTAAAGGGTTATATTTTGAAAAACTTGTTTTTTACTCTTTTTTTTGTTTATGATTTCTCTCTATTGCCATGGGCTAAAACAATAAATATGAGAGAAGCAAAATAATTGGTGCCCTAGTCGTTATTTTCAAGTCGATTCTAAATATTTACTAACTATCAGGGTTCTTGAAAGTATTCGAATAATATCAAAACCGGTTAACCGAACGTCCGATTAGTAACCGTTTGTGCGAATACTATCCGGTTAATGATACTCGACTAGTTGCTCAGCTTCGACTATTCGAATACCCATTCAATTTTGGTTAACCGAATAAGCGTTCAAATCTGACTTGTCGAAATTAAAAGTAAAAGTTTCAACCGCCAAAACGAAAATTGAAACAGCAATAGTCGAATAATTTGATATCCGGTTTATTCGGGTATTCGATTATTCGAATAACACGGGCCCTACTAACTATACTCATTTTTGTAATACAAATATTAAGTTGAGAATTAGAAAAGATCAGAGATCACTACTGAATTGTTCATTTTTCCAACTCGGTTTTCGCAACGACTGTTGTTAATCAAAACAGGGTCTTACCTATTGAAAAATGTACTTAATTTATTTGAGGGGTTTTTTTCATTAGAACTGAATGCTGTGGAAACCTTTTGTAATAGACTCCCCTAGGGCGTGGATCGCCAGGAGAAAAAATGTTTTGTGTTTTTTTCTCTTTTATGAACCTTCAATTTTTTTTTGTCCACACACAAAATTTTTACCAACTTCAACTACTGTGTAAAATCTTAGACTTAGCCAATTATCTTGAAATTTTTAGAATAAGTATCGGTAAGTAGGTAATTTGATAGACGTTGTCTTACAATATGCCAGTGTGAACTTATCAAAAACTTTAAAAAGTGAATATGGTGAATATGCTATACATATATCGCAAATAGCTACATTTTGTAGTGTTAAGGAAGTAGTGTTAAAAAACAAAATTGAAAAAAAGGAAAAAAAAAATAGTGTTTAAGTACCAACCGATATTCAAATTACATCCGCCGGAAAAGTGGTTAAGAAAATGATTTACAAAGCAAAGCATTGATAAGTGTTCAAGAAAGCAACAACAACAAATAAACTAATATGCCAACAGTTAGTGTACCAAGAACAGCAACAACAACACCGAAAAATAATAGAAATTCTGTATTCAGAGAAGAAGAATTTTTTTCGAGTGGAACATTTTGAAGATAAATTTCCATGTTGAACAATTTGAGGCTATCAATAACACAGAAAACGGGGGGAAAAAAACACAACTCAAAACAATGAAAGTTGTACAAGACAATGACATTGAGTAATTAATTATGCATAATTGGTTTGTAGATGTAAGTGTATGTAAAAAACGATGAAGCAGAACTCAAGAAGAAAAAGTATAAAACAAACGCAACAACTGAAAGAGGTCAAAAATGCTCAGCTACAAACCAAATTGGAAACATGACACCCTGAGGCAGTGGAGGCCCATAATGAAGTACATCCATATATTTACTGTTGCGTTTTTTTACATCTTTTTTTTGGTTTAAATTATACTGTGTATGCGAGGGAACAAGTAGAAGTGGTAGTCTTAGTGGTAGCAGCCAACTTGACAGCACGATACAATGTAAAGATATTATGATGACAAGTTTTGAATTGAACATTGATTGATTTCAAAAGGAAGAGCCAGCAGACGATGAAGTACGGAATGTGGGCATCAATACTTGCCAGATTTTTTTTGTTTTTTTTTTTGTAATTGAATGTAGCTTTATCCTGATGGGAATGAACTGATGTCATGTTAAATGAGTCTTTACAATGTAAACTAGGCCTTGGTTTTGAGAGCGAAATTTCGTTTTTGCTTCATGGTTTCCACATAATTAGGGCCATTCAACATTCTATCAACATGTTACGAATCTTCCGCAATTTTCTACATTTTCTACTCCAACTAAGCACAACTGCGGCACACATGTGACAATGTTTAGTACGAAACCGGCAATATTTCAACATGTCAACATAATTGAATGAGATCGCTCGCTGATAGTACTCGGGCAGAAAGTAAGCAAGCAAGCTGCCGCCCAGAGAGCGCTGTGAGCGATGAATTTTGAATGCATAATTTATATTGCAATATTGTTGCCTGGTGTAATTAAAATTATATGTAGGTACATTCAAGTGGCAAATAAAAAGAAGATAAAGAAATACCTTTTGAAAAAATGTAAAAATGAATACAACAAAAAAGCAGTCAAAAGCGTTGTATTAAAATTTATATAAAAAAAAACAGTTTTTTTTTTCATTGTTGAACCAATAATTTTTATAAAAGAAAACATTACCTTCAACTCTTATGTGACCTGAATACTAAATAATACTTTCCACTCAATTAACTCTTTTGTAATAAAGACAATTACATTTGAGCGTAGTCGGTACTTAGTAAAAAAAAAAAAAAATTAAAACAAAAAAAATGGAAGCTTTTTAATACAAAATTTCTCAGAATTGCATTCAAAAAAGTTTTCATTGTTTACCGTACCGCACCGCACCGAACCGACTTAACATCATTTCCAGTTAATTAAGCCCCAGCGCACAGTTGGTGTTTTATTGTTCCACAACTTTTAATTTTAATTTTAATTTCTTTGTTAAATGCAGTAAATAACTCTTCTGCTTCTACTTCGCCATATATATGTGTTAAGCCGGCCAACATTGTTGTTATTTAATGCAACTTCGCATGATATATGGTAAATTTTAAGACTTTATCGCTCAAGCGGCGACCCCCGCATCACTCAGAATCGAATTGACCACACGAAAAATGTGTGATTCATTTGTGACCATTAAAATGAGATGCTTAAAACGCACTCAACTTGCACCGAAGACGTTGAAGCGGGGGTTGGGGCAGGGAATTAAATGTTGGCAAAGATTTATAACTGTTGACTCCATTAATAGTGTTTCGTTGTTGTTGCTGAAGTTGGCACTGTTGCAGATTTATATCTTGGCAATTAACTAAATCCCGTTTTAATGCAGAGGTGTATGAGGCGGGCATGCAGGTAGGTATGCCGTGGCAGCTTCTTTGTTTGCTTTAAACTCCAAATGGAGAAATCAAATAATACATAAATCACACAGGTTCAAGAAGTTCTCCGGCGGTCGCGAACATTGTCGTCATACACGCACACTCATTTGTGTGTGTAATATTCTTTAGAATTATAATTTAGCACTAAAAAGCGGATTTATTTGGTTTGACTTTTTATAGAAATTTTGCAAAAGTTGTTCGATCTCCCATTCGCAAGAACAGCTGACTTTTCAAAGAAAGAAACTTTTTCGGAGGATAATCCAGTGAGTCACGGTGTATTTTTTATTTCTTTCCTATTTTCGCTTACAAAAACTGCTTCACCATTAGTCGTGTTTTGGTTGCAAAGATCTATTATTGTGATGAAACTAGTACAAGCGTCTAATGCACAACTCATTGCGTAGTAGTCACTTTTTCATATAATAAAAACCAAAAATTCTAAATTCCGCTTGCAACCACATCCCCACTATTGTCATAATTTGTTACCAACTTAAAAAGTCTTTTTTCCTAATCTACAATACTCCAAGCTTGTTTGCGTGCCCTAATCGAACGGCAGGCAGGCAGGCAGTTCTGTTCATTTTACACCGTTATCAGGCATATGAGTCTAAGTTATGAGACCATATCCGTTGCCATACAACCGGTCGGTGTTAACAAACAACAAAAACAAAAGGGAAATCATACTTTAGTACAAGACTTTACAATTACCCACAGTGTGTGTAGTTAAATTCAATATCCGTTCTTGATAAGATCAGAGAGAAACTCAATTCGTGCATTGCACGCCGCTGCTGCTTGGCTGTATTAACTCTGGCTCGAAAAATGCGTGTTAATTTTCATTTGAAAATTTATCTCACGTACGATCATTACTTTTTTTTGAGGAAAACATAATTTGCTTCTTTCTGCAAATGTGTTGGAAATTTATGAAAATTTATTGTTGGTAGGTAATTATGGAAGTGCGTTCGTAAATTAAGAGAAGTGGGAAATTTGAACAGGAAATTTCTTCTATGGGCTATGAACTTTATGAATATTATCAGTGATCATAAGCCTGCGAAAGGAAATCGTCCGAAATCACTATGTCACATAATACAAAATCCCATTGTTTGTCTGTCCGGATGCCTGTCCTCACAGTCCAGAAGTGGACCTGGAGAACTGGATTTTGTATTTTCGTAGAGGGGACGAGGCAGCTAAAATAAATGGGAGTGGCAGATATAGTATGCTCTTCTGAAGCCTCCTGTAGAAATAGGAAGCTGCAATTTTTGGTTTTGGATTTTTGGATTTTTGGTTCTTTAGAAAGGATGCGTGCCAACTTGAAATGGGGGTGTGTTAGTTAAAGGTGGATTGTGGAAAATAGGCTCTCCAGAAGCCACCAGTGGACCACTTAAGCTGTAATTGTGTATAAATATATTTGGTGAGACTATGGCTGAGTCGGACTTTGGATTTTTCGAGAAGGGAGTATGGAAATATATTTAAATTTCCTATTAAATTTACTAAGCCATTCCCATCAAATATATTCTATTCTTATTTTGATTCACATATCATCAACAAGAAGTTCTGAATGGCATTTGGATGCAAAAATTTGAGACATTTCCTTTTCCTTTTCATTTTCCACTTAAATTTGAATTTTTAATAATAAAAACTTTCATATTCCTCAATGAAATATATTGCCATAAAGGTTGTCCCAATTTAAATAGAGCATTCAGAGTTATGATGTCGTAAAATGGAGAACGCTAGAAGTGCACTGCTCAAAGAGATTTGATTTCAGAAGGAAAACCTCAAAATTTCTTTAATGGAAAACTATAAAACGAGATTAGTCAACAACGAAATTTTTTAAATCACATCTGGTTGGTTTTTTTTTTAATTTTAAATAAAAATTAAATTTTTTTTTTCTTTTTAGGTTTATTTTCAGTGTGCTAGCTCATATGCTCATCATTTATTGCACATAATTAATAATTCTAGCAATAAATATAGTTTTCGTGATGTTGCAAGTGTACAAGAAGTGTTTATGATGTTGTGGCACCCTAAATGCCATAAAAATCTGCTCGATTCTAAACGAAATTTCCCCCAACCCGAGACGAGTAGGACTCTCTCTCTACGTTGGGGGAGTGGAGATGGACAAAATTTTTATAACACATTTTTTATGAGTCGTAAAAAAACTGTTAATGCAGAAACAACTACGCCCGCAAAAAGCAGATGAAGCAAGGCGGCCATAAAATCACTCAAACTACGTCAAAATGTTGATGTGTAAATATGAAAAAATAAATTCCTTATTATTTTTATACGAATCAAACTAAAGGCATTAAATATTTTAGTAGTATTTTTGCGTTTAGAAATATTTTATATGAGTGCATAAATCAATCGAGGAAAGGTTTGAGTGAAAATACAATACGGTTACGCATGCTCACTATAAAGAATTTTGCTTTTTTGCATCAGAATTGACAACATTCTACGCACTTCACAGAGCAGCACAACACATTCGTCAAATGGCGAAATGAAAAAAAAAAACTAAAAACAACAACAACAACAAAAATAGAAAAGCATTTTGCGCGACGACCGGAAATTCTATACAAAAACAGCACAATTTCTACAATTCCACAATTCCAATTCCTACGTACGTAAATGAGCTCAACCGACAAACCGAGATTGTTTTTTCAGTTTTTTTTTCTCTAGTTTCTGTAGTTTTCACAAATATGGTGTATTTCCTCATTTCCATATAAAAATAAACATTTCTGTTTATGCAGCAGCGAAATTTGAGCGTGGCGAGCTGCTGTGTGTGAGTGGATTCTACGTGGGTAGTTGTGGATAGTTGCGATATTTGTCAAAGATATATTTTTTAAGGTATACAATTTCGTTAGTGTAGTATTTTGAGGAATTGCGGCATTTCCACTAACTCAGTTGCTATGCACACTGTGCAATACAATAATTTATTTGAGATCTCATTTTCAGCATGAACGAAAAAGGTAATTAGTGTCAGTTGAGTTTAATGGAGAAAGCAGAGGTGTTTGATAGACTCTAAATTGTTAGTGAACAAGAACTACGCATTCTATATGGTGAGACAAAAAATATACTCTTGAACACTCTGTGCCGCCCCGAGGGGCTAAAATCTGTTTCTTTTTGGATTCCATAGAAACGAAAGGAAGATTTTTACCATTCGGTAGGGCAACCACCCAACCAATAATTTTGGGAAAAAATGGGCAACAACGAATCAGCATGGAAATAATGGCTACGCTATTAACAGTACTTCTGCATTCAAACCTTTTCTGTGTGGCCGTAATAATTTTGCAATATCAATTTTTTGGGGCTTTGTACTCTGGGACTTTTAAAACTGGGAATTTCAAAACTGGGGTTTTTTTTAATTTGGGGCTTTTGAAATTGGGGCTACTCGTTTCACTTTGTGTAAGTAAAAAACTGGATTTATATCCGAGTGCGTGGACCAAATATTTTAGCTTTTTCACGTTCTAAAACATTTTTTAGAGGCCCTTCCGATTTTATTATTTTTAATCAAAAATATGTGGGGTTGCCCATTAGCCGATTTGGATGAAACTTTGACAATACAATTTTTAACCCAAAAGGGCTATTGTTACACGTGTAAGAAATTATCCAAATTCTGGGCGTGTATAAGACTAAATCGGTACCCGGAAATTACGGTTACTTTGCTTTAAGATCGAATTTCACGTTTTAAAGAAGCATTCAAGAGATAGGTACTAAGTAGGGCTTTCAATCCCGAAGGCTTTTCGCAATCCCGGGATTTTTCGGGATCTGATATTTTCACAAGCAAAATGCATTTTAAAAAAATAAAAAAATGTTTTTGATAGGTTTTATTGCAAAACTGAAAGTTTTAGCTTAAATAAATAAACATAAACATTAATTTCAATTTATTAAAAGTACAAATTAATGCATTTTTTTATTTTCAGTATTTGAGTTTCCGTTTCTTTAGGAAAGACACAATCAAATTCAAAATATATAAGGTTTCTGAAATTACTTTTCCATCAGTTTTCAGTTTTACTTAATCATTTGTATTAAGAAATTCTTTTTTGTGCCTAAGACTGAAAATAACAATTTTCTTCTGAAATAAATATAAATTTATTTTTTCTCAAAGAAAAAATTTCAAGCACAAACAGTTTTATATGTAATTTTTTAATAAATTAAAAATTTTTAAGTTTTGTGTTTTTAAGTTTTGTGTTAAAAATGGACCGGGATCCCGGGATACGGGATCCCGGGATCAAAAGCCCTAGTACTAATTAGTTTATACGAGTACTCAGTTAATCAACAGCGGATTTATTTGCTATTGAATCAAATTTCTAGATAGCGACTAAGGTCAAGAGGTAGACTATATCGTGAATAATATTCCACGCGGGATCTTTCGCCCTATCGTGTTCAGTTTGTCCAGACAATCGTTCATATGTTCGAACTTTGGGGCAGCAGAAAATTCCGCGTGAAAAAATGTTTCCCGGAATTGCCGATAACCGTTTAACTACAAAACTCTATTTATAATAGATAGACAAAGTTATTGATTACTTTGGAGTTCAATTTGGGAGGAGTGGCCCGCAATTTTATCCGTAGTCTTTATAACTACTGTAACTATGGATTTCATCGTGTTAGGAGTTTGTATAAATATGATCAAGTACGAGCAAATTATGCGAGCGAAGCAGAGCTGCGGTTAAAAGCTAGTGTAAAATAATGTATCATAATCTTCTTGCTCAATCAGCCACCAGTGTATGTAGTGTGAGCAATTTCCCAGCAATTCCAATCAATTTCGAAATTAGAGTTCATCATGCCAATTAATTTGAGAGTGCACCGCCGCTGTCTCTCAGACACGAACCCACACTCATCAGCACATTCCAAGTATTTATTTGCAATTCATAGTCGAATTCATTCAGAAATTGAAGCCGCCCCAACAAAAGTTTAATGACTTTTCGGTGTAAAAACTATTGCAGCAATACAATGCAGCGGCGGTTGGTGAGACAAGGCAAAGTGCTTTATTGCATTTGTTTAGTCTTTGTGTGGTTGTTGTTGTCATTTTTTTTGTATTTACTAGTCATTGTAAAAGGTACTCATGTTAAACAAACGCTGTGTTACGACACAAAGACATTTCACTGGAGCATGTGAGGTGATTTTTTTTTAATTGTTAAGAACAATTCCACAAACTACTGATTGCAAAACTTACTGAATGAAAGAATGAATGGGCGAATTAGTGTCTGACTGAGTGTAAAGTAAACCAAACGGAAATAAGAAGGTAGTGGCAGTGTGGAAATCCTATTTCAAAGGGAATCCAAATTATGCAAGTGTGGGCCGAAGCTCTCTACACCCATACTTACTGTGCTTCGTGCTCCAACATGGTGGACGCCTTCATCACATCACGTTTCACCACCGGGCCAATGCGAATGGCAGCATACTGCAAAAGATAGAAAAAGACGGAAAAATTAGGCGAAATTAGTAAATGTTCACAATAAAAAATTAATTTAAATTCGGCACAAAAGTACGTCTGGGATCAGTTAATTTTAAATGCCGCACACAAGCCAGTCAGTCACTAGCCCGCATTGAAGTGCAAAAGTTGCGCTTGTGGGAAAACGATTTAGGCCTTTCCCACGCGCACGCAGCAATTATAAAAAGTAGATAGGCACAACTATGAAAAAAAATTCACACAAAAAAGCCAAATACACTCATTAGCACCACGAAAACGTTGTCGGTTTGAGTTTGGGTTGTTTTTTGAAATGTGCTGGAAACATTTTATGGTACATGTATTCAATTCTTGGCAGGAGGCGGCATAATGAATGTAATGCAATTACTGTGGGTTCATATGCAAATTCGAGATTCAAACTGTATATTTTCAAATTAAAGCTTAGAGTAAAATTTGGAAATTTGCAATAAAAGCTGAAGAAGAAAATAACTGCAAGTCGCAACACTACGCAACAAATGATTACCAACTCTGCCAAACGTGATGATAATTTATGAGCCAATTTGTAATCAAAATTGTGGCAAGGGAAAATTTCTGCACTGTCTATCTGAATAAGAGAATGAACGAAAAAAAGAGAGAGAAAAAAACACCACAAGTGCCGAAGAAAAATTAAAGAAAATTTTATGAGCGCGCATCGCTTTGAAGTTTTGTAATTTATGTGAAATTTGCAAATTACGCGCGTTTGTTACATAATTGGAAGCCTGAGCATGTTTGAGCAGCAGTTTTAATACAATTTGACGGCGGCGTAAGTGGGCGAAGATTAATGGCGCACTTCGTGAGCGAGAAGAATTAGTTTTCAAATCGAATCGAGTTCAATTCGAGACAAAATTTATACATTTCACTAGCTCCATTGAGGCAAAAACGCTGCCACATGGAGCGATTTTACCTTCACAACAGCAAACCACTTGAAAACGCACCAAAAATAAAACAGAAGATGAAAAAGTGTCTAATTAGGAGGCAAACAATACCGAAACGACCCACATGAGATGAACAATTCCCATACGCTCTCTACCAGTCAGCCAGCCTACCTCCCGACCCCCTCAGAGAGTGTGACCTACGAAGAAATTGTATTCAAGCGAAATCGAATGAAGCGACCTCCCCAAATCTAGGCAAACAACAAAAAACACAAACGAGTTCATTCACTTGTCTTCTTGAAGAAATCTCGTTCGACGAAAATATCGCCTCATGAATGAATCGAATGAGAAGAAAATCAATTGATGAAGAAATTCCCCCACGCCAAAAAGTACAACAAAATAAATTGAATACCGTTGGTCTTCGATATGAAAACAAAATACAGAAATTCTGTACGACAATGTTGTCAATGAAAGTCTGCGGCCTCTCGAACACATGCCGCCGCGTGCGAGTTTTTATCAATGAAGCCGAGGCAGAGCCAGAGCCAGAGAGGATGGATGGGTACAAAGTTATTTTTAGAAGACGGCATATGTTTGTGGTTGTTGCTGTTGCTGTTGAACTTGTTGTAATAATTGACAAAATGAACCCAAATGGAATTAGTAGGGAGAGGGGAGGAAATGAAGACATTGCCCGAAAATAATATTACACATAATATTTGATAAAATTAATGAATTAAATCTTTTTTTTGGAACACGCTTCAGGCACATGCTTCATTCACACACTCAATGGCAGGCAGTGGCAACAAGTCTCTCTCAACTGGTGCTGCCTTGTAATTGGCATTTGCTGGTGTTATTGACGCTTGGCTTAATTAATGCCCACCACCACCACCACTGCCAACGCCATCGCCTGGCTGCGGGTTTTGTGTAATGACATTTTAATGTTGGGCGGCAAATTCCAAAAGACCAGAAATTCAAAAAGAACAAAAATTACTAATAAGAGACTTTGCGTTCGGCAACGGTTCATTGATCAATTGAAGCGATACTTTCTGAACGGTTCATTTCACTTCGGACGACCCTTTTCATTTCTGAGTCGATCGGAAGCCACCAACACCAATCAATTTCGTTTAATAAATTAATCGAGAATAATACTTTGAAGAGTTTTAAACGAGATCGATGAGAAGTTATAGTTACTGTGGAGTACATATGATCAAAATTTCAAAGAAAACCAAAGACAAATCTACTGGCACGCAATATGAAGGCGAAGGGTTTCTTCTTGTACTAGTATTATTGTTCGTTATGCATAGAACAAAAAATACCAAAGGGGCACTGTCAAATTTCAATTTTCCACATACAATTTTCGACCGAAGTGAAACATATTAAATTTGATACTTTGCAATATCTTTTTGATATGGGTTAAATGTGAACAAATTTGATATTGAGTCAATGTAATTTTTTTAAAGTTTTCCCAAATCATATAAAATGTGTCGTTATTGCAGGGAATGAGCGATATGTGTACTTTTCAATCAATAAAAAAACTAGAGAGTGGACTATCTTCGGCTATACCGAAGTTGAAATACCCCCACACAGTAGGAAGAAGTACCTCGAACATATAAAAATGTGGTCTCAAGACCCTATTTTGAGCCAATTATAGGTGGTTTTGGAGCCCGGACCATGTCCAAAATCCATTTCTAAAAATATCCAATTAAATCCACAAAAAAAAAAAAAAATTGGTCTCAAGACCCCATTTAGACCCTTATATATGTGGCTTCGGAACCTCGGACCATGTCAAAAATACGTTTCTAAACATTTCCAATCGAATACAACAATAAAAAATTTTTACCTTTTTTTTCGGCCCAGTTTTTGTCCGATTTGGCTGATTCTCGAACTTGATCTCAGTATTCACGAGAAAAACATGTACCCAAAGTTTCAAGTCGATAACTCCAAAACTGCGACCGCTATCGTGCGGACGGACAGACGGACAGACGGACAGACAGACGGACATCGCTAAATCGACTCAGGAGGTGATGCTGATCAAGAATATATATACTTTTCCATACCGGACACGCCTCCTTATGGGCGTTACAAACGTTGTGACAAAGTGAGTATACCCTGCCACAGTGAGTGTGGGGGTATAATAATACTGAAGATAACACAATAAATGCATTATAAAAATTTGTATAAATTTTCGTTCGCGTGCAGATGCAGATTGATGTTAAAAGTGGTGCATAAAATAAAATGCTTCCCTCCCTACAAAAATCCCAATTTCTTTTTCAAATCGCCTATTTTAACCCATTTTAAGAATGAAAATTAAATGAGAAAATCAGATTCTAATTCAGAAAATAAAAAAAAAACTTTTTTTTACGTAGTAAACACTGTCTCAAACGTTTGAGAAAAGCCCTATTTCTCGAGTCGATAACTAATGTGATTCTCGACTCGTTTTCAAAGGTTACTTCTACACTCGACATCAAAGTCTTTTTCTCCAATGTTTGAAACCAATTCGTAATCTGTACATTTTAATTTTGTTTAGTTTAAAGAAATTATCTCTACTTATCAAATATGCAATAAAAACAAAAATACTATTTTCAAATTAATTAATTCCCGTCTCACTTTTTTATTTGAAGTCGATTTGAGGATTAACGTTTCAACCCGAATTGAGAACGAACTTCCCTTTTAATTGGGAAAACTATGAATCTCGAGTCGGTATCGACTCGTTTTCAAACGTTCGGCATTAGAGAAAAAGCTTTGATACCGAGTCGTTGTCAAGTCGATATGAAACCTAAATGTTTGCTGGGTAAAAACTGCTGGATAAAAACTTATCAGATTTTTTTAAGATCTAATTTTTTTATTTGTTTTTTGATTACGTTTTTTACATGCTAAAGGACAGCTGTTTAGCTGCACTAGTTTATGGCTTAAACTCTTTGAATAACATGTTTCGACAAACTTTCATTAGGGAACAGAAGGACCCCTTAATGCTATAATGCTATAATGTTTCCTTGTAGGAATCAAAGCCCAAGGAATCATCTCCTTCGTTATTTCCACTGCAAGGCGGGACACCTGAAAAACAGGGAGACACCTTTTTAACCCCTGTTAACTTCATCATGGTGTATTACCAATCACAGATTGGACTATCTTTTTGAAGACAAAATATGCTCTACTCTATTTCCGTTAATTTATTTTAATAAGTAAGTTTAAGTATATTTATTTTCCTCAATAAAATTAGATTAAATTTGTACACACTCGTAAGGGGTTGTCCGTATGTCTACAAGGCATTACAGAGGGAGGGGGGGGGGGAGTTTAATCACCATGTTACGTAACTTTTGCTATTTCTTATTCATTTTTACTTATTGTATTCAGGGTTTTTTTTTACCTTTTTTTGCTTTTTTAAAATTGTTTTTTAAATGATAGTTCTATTTCTAGAGCAAATTTCATTCTAATTTGAAATTTAAGAATATGAAGCGTTACGTGATTATTGGACAACCATCCACTATTAAATTTGTTACTTTATGTTGAAGAGTATGGGCCTCACATGAGCTGAAATATGAATTTTGATGTCGTACTAATTTAGGCCCAAAATAGTGTGCAAAATTGTAAGCCGAAAATATTGTATTGTTATTGTAGTAAAATCAAGTTAATTTAAGCCAAATTGAGGTCTTCCTGCTGTTGTTTGCATCTCAGCTTCGACTGATTGCATGTCTGATTTTTGGTACAATTTACTTTGCTTGTGATCAACTCAGTTGTTTTAAGAAATGGTTCACTATCAACTTTGACCGGAAGTTGGATTATTTTCCACCGTTGAATTTAGATTAAATTTATTCGAATTGCATTCCAATCATGAATGACTTGAACTAAGCTGAAAGCCGAAAAAAATAATTAAACTAATTAATACTTTTAGCAAATTGATAATAAAAAATCAATTGAAATTTTATTAAAACCCATTAAATTCAATTATGTACCAGTTTAGGAAAAATGTTCGATTCCAAGACAACAACCCGAACGAAACGTAATTGTTCATTCATGAATGAAACATTCGAAGCCGATGGAAAAAAAATATTTTGAAAAACCGACACAAAATCAGCTAAAAAAAAAAACAAAACAACTTCCACTTCCCATTGAAATAAATTTTGAAAAATACGCCACTTCCATCATCCATTCCATCGACCACATGTGCCACTTACACACACACACACACATACGCACACACACACATTAACAATGGCAAAACTGCGCGCAAAGAGTTCAATTGTAAATTGAATTCAATTTCAATTTGCCCATTCATGAAAATTTCATTCATTTTGTACAAACAAAAATGAAACGAAGCTACAACAACAACGCAAAAAAAAACGGAAAAGAAATTTATGAATGAAACCAACATGATGTGGGGTTGGGGAAGGGTAAGAGAAGAGGCACTGGCGGAAGGTTATTGTTATAAGAAACCGCCGCTTAAAGTGGCAATAGGGAAATGGCAAACGGAAGTGAGTATAGGCAAAGTGGTAGTTAGTACACGTGTATCAGTGTAAGTCTCTTCTATGTGTGAGTGCGTATGCGCGGTAGAAATATGATAATGACGATGATGATGATGATGATGATGATGACCGAACCGAATGAATGAATCCAACGGTACGGAAGCAAACAACAGTTATGGCCTTCGATTCGGGGAAGAAGTGCAGAAACAAAAGAAATTTAATTAACAAAAGAAAAGAATGGGAAAGGAGGAAATGCTGACGCAGTTAGAAAAATAATGAATAAAGAAAACGACAGAACCGTACAAAAGGAAATGACTCTCATGCAGAAGTATAAAGTAAAGGCAGGGGAAGTAAAAGTAAAATTAGCAGCAGTAGCACCGGAAACGATGACGAAAAAAATTAAATAACCGCAAAAATAATAAAACAAAACAAAAAAAAAACAGTGACAACAGAACATCAGCATCGTAGGTAACCGGAAAGGGGAAACGTGTGCGTAATTTCAAAATTCAAGCGGGGGGGCAGACACACACGAGCACATATCAACACAGACACAGATGGAATGTGGAAATGACACTTCCGTGATGGCAATTAGATTTTCAATAAAACCAAAAAAAAATAAAAAAGAAAACAAAAATAAATAGAAGAAAAAAATTAAAGTTTCGTGTGTAGTTTCAAAAGCACAACAACACCAAGGAAATACTAACGACCGACCGACCATACGTATGCTAATAATTTCCAAAAACAAAAACAAAATTTTTTAAAAATTATGAACAAAAAAACTGTCTACCAGAACGCTACGAAAGTATTATTTGTGCAAACCGTCATCAATGAACGCTTACCGCCACCGTCGTCGACGCCTTCAAACCGCCTCTATATTACGCAATTATTATGGAATTTTGTTTATTTGCGGATTTTTGAAATTTAAGAATTTTTGCGCCGCATTGCGTGGCGTCGCGACATGCCGCATACCATGTGACACACACACTCGAGAAGTACAGACCACAAGACAAACAGCCTGACGATGATTGTAATTAAACAAACGAGCTTCTTGCGGCGGCCGCACAACGCAACACAGCACAGAACATGCGGGCGTATTGAATGTACTTGAACGCCAACAATAAATTTTCGCCATTGCGATATATACTCGTGCCTACACATCGAATGATACGAAACAGCAGCGGAAGTGAAAGTTCCGGAATATCCAAAATAGAAGAAAACCAAAATTAAATAAATAAAATAATCGAAAATACTGCAGATCCCCCTCGCTGCCACTCTCCTAGATAATAGAATTTGGGGCGATTCAGTCATTGAATGGGGTATTTTCGGCCGGATGATGTAAGGCAATTCGCAGACGGAGCATTAGTAGTGTAGAAAGATAATTATTAGACAATACGAAAACTTGGTCCGCAAATCCCCCCCGAGTACTCCCCGACCACAAATGACACGAAATTCGAAATAAACAAGTTTGGTCCCAATATGTCCCAATATGTAGATTAGTGAAATTTATACCCTGCACACTAGGGTGCAAGGGTGTATTGTTTTTGTCACACCGTGTGTAACGCCCATAAGGAGGCGTGACCGGTATGGAAAACTATAGATATTCTTGATCAGCAGCACCTACTGAGTTGATTCAGCCATGTCCGTCGTCTGTCTGTCATTTCGCACGATAATTGCCGTAGATTTTGAGCTATCGTCACAAAATTTTGGCATTCTTCTTGTTTTGGCGAATGATTGGACAGTATTAAAAATAGGTAACATCGGATAAGAACCACGCGAAATTATCGATAAATTTTCGAAAAATTTTTGATAAAATGTCGAAAAATCATCATACCTCCCATACAAAATAGCCGTAAAATTTCTTTATTTCCCCTTATCTTGAGAAATACTTGACCGATTTAGACGGCTTTTCTCGTATTTGATTGGAAATGATATTGGGAACGAAATGGGAATGGTACTGAAACTGTAACCAAATCGAATTTGACCGGCACAAAATGGAATTGGAACAAAATTATAAATAGATCGGGAATGAAGAAAAAATGTAAATTATCGATAAACAATCGAAAAATATTGATAAAATGTAAAAAAAAATGCTCGTAAAATTATCGAAAAATTATCAATAAAATACATAAAATATCGATAAATTACCGAACTCTTACTAGTTTTTATTAGAATAAAGGTACAGAATTGATATGTCCTCAAAAGGGTTCAGTCCGTACCGTTAGTTTGGTTAGCTTATGGTGGTGGCTATAAGCCTTACATAAAGTGCATTTGGAACAAATCTCAAATTCGTTTTTATTAACATTTTATCAACAGATTTGACAATTTATACTTGGCTTTGCGAACCCTTTGCAAGAGTGTAAAAATCCACTTTTAATGGCGCATCTCGTAATAAATAACTTCACGCAAATTTAACAACAAACAAAGAACACTGCGAATGCCTGGTATATTTCACGCAACAAAATAAGCTGACAACTGCACATTCCTTAAAGCAAAGAACAAGAAAAAAAGACAAGACCAAACCATACCATGCCAATCAGCCAAATGGCAGGCACCACCAACCACATCGAGCGCAAAAGTAAAGGTGTTCCAAGCCATCATCCATCGAGAGCCAGAGCTGAAGCTGAAGCCAAAGCTCAAGGCAAGGTAAGGGTACGGTAAGTTAAAGTTAAGGCGTATGGAATGCCCGAAGAAGAGCAGCAGCTGGCGAAACATGAAATTGCGTTGCGCTTAACAGCAAAAAAAAACAAAATACAATTGAGAACAGCAGAAAACAAAAGCAACATAAAGACCACGACGATGAGGATGATGACGATGACGACGACACCACAGAGGGTCTTTAAGAATTTCCTCTCCAGTATTTTTTTTTTTATTTTTCTTTTAACTTTACATAATTGTATTTTTTTGTACTCATTCTTGAGCGCTTCTTTTGCTGCTGTGGCTTCATTCATGAAAATGTTTTGCGTGTTTATGAATGAAATTAAGCACGCTGGGCAGGAAGAATTGTTTCCGTTGTTGTTTGTGCGGCAGCAACTGCGACGCATGAAAGAATTTTGCATTCTTCTTTTTTTTTCCACAAATAAGAAAATAACCAAAAAAAAAATAAAACAAAAACTCAACAGAAAACAAAATTAAATTCATTCATGAATTCCACCATCAGAACCCCAACCAACCGAACAACCAACGTCACGGTTCGCAGCATTGCCGGCGTCTTTCACTGGCTGTTGGCGGCTCTTAGCTCGTCTCTGCTGTTGTTTTCTTTAAATTTTAATTTCACTGTGAAAATCCCCTCGTCTCGGTCCTGGTGTCCCCCTCCGCACCACTCCCCTCTTCTATGCAGTCAAACGGAAGCCGGGTGTGCACCCTTCACTGCGCTAAGGTGATGTGTCTTAGACGTTTCATTCATTATATACGTTGCTCTGCTGACGTTTGTTTTTGTTAATTCAGCTGCCGACAATTGAATGTATTCAACGTTTACGCGTATGAATGAACGGATCGTGAATGAATCGATTTTAGGACAATCGAATATTTTCGAAGGTTTAATTGAGGATGAAACAAAAACAAAATGGAACTAAATAATAACGGTATTCACACCAGATTCATTAATTCGTTGATGGAAAATTTAAATAAATTTCATTAATATACGAAATCATTCGGAAATTCAGGAATATAATTCCATACTGAAATCACAAAATAAATGGTAACATAATGGAAATGGCGCAAACTTGGAAACGGAACGGAATGGAAATGGAGCGAAAAAAGGTGGAGTAAAACAAACTTGGAAATGGAATAGACTGGGAAAGGAAACATAATGAAACTGGAACGAAGCAAAATCTTTGACAGCAATGAAATAGAACTGAAGCAAAGTTGGAAAGGAAATCGGAATGATAGTGCAATGAAATGGAACAAAGTGAAGTTGCAGTAATACATGGAAAGAAAATGGAATGGTAATGGAACAAATTTAAACCTGATCCAAACTTGTTTGGAACTATTTCAAAATACTAATAAGCCTACACTGAAAAAAAAACGACGATAACATTTTTTGTGTGAAGCTATCTTATTTGGGAGCCAGGGCATAGTGGTTACAAGGGAAACAAAAAGGCAGATGTACTTGACCGAAAAGGGTCGTTCAGTACTTTTACTAGATCCACGCCATTCTGCGGCTTAAAGTTCCAAGTAAATCTTAAAGAGAAAATAGCACATTACTGGAGGAATATCTCTGGTAACAGACAAGTAAAAGTATTTTTCCACCTATTTCTCAAAGACAACTACTCTCCGTAAACAGAAAATCAGTCTAGAGGGTTTAGGATGCCTAACATGACACTGTAGGCTCAAAAATGTTTATTAACCATGAGTATAGTACAGGATGATATGATTATGTAACGAAGATAAAGAAACAGCAGAACATATTTTATGTCCCTGTGTGGGCCCAATCAGTACCCGCGGTCGTTACCTAGGGGAGTCTGACATCGCCGATAACTCACTCAAGAATGTGCCAGCTTTTCTAATGAAATCAAAATTCAGGGATGGGCTATAAGAATAAGAGATCTGTCACAATGAAACCGCAATGACAAGACTTGAATCCTCCTATTTTGATAATCTTCTTCTTATTCTTTTTCCCTATTCTCTAGCTACATTCAATTCCAATCGAAGAGAGGAGAAGAAAGTGCATCTGCAAGCAAACACAAGGTAGCAGAAGACGTGGAAGACCTAAATACACCTGGAAGAGAACATCGAAGCCACTTAGAAATATTTTGGCGAAATAAAAACAAATCAATGGAAACGCTTTGTTGAGGCCATATGCCCCTCTACACATTCCACCTGAGGATTAGGTTTCACAACAAATTACAATGCAAGCAATGTAATCATAATTATAATTGCAACTATTACATCAGCAAACTCCCACTGAGTTAGTTATGATTAAAACACTGCATACGTTGCGTTTCCAAGAAGGTGAGAAACCAAATAACGAACTTCGCTGACGGCGGGATTAGCACATAAGCATAAGTAAAATAAAAACTGTCTACGACGGTTACGGTAGCTGGTTGCTTCGTATTTGGGAGCGCAAATAGGTATGCGCCATAATTACTTTCGACACAAAAATTTCCAAAAGCAAATGTTAAAGCTCCACCACGAAGCAAACAAAAAAAAAAACGCCAAGACGAAACCAACTTGAAAATACAGCAACAACAACAAAAGTTAGTGTAAGCGAGTAGTTTTTCCATTCATGAATGAAATACATACGAAATGGGGGGAGGGGGGTATTACTTGAGAAAATGTTTCACAAGTGGAACTCTGCAACAACAAGAACGCCAGCCACCGCCGAGAGTGTGCAGCCATTACAGCACAACAAAATAATGAATGGAAGCGAGGAGCGAAATTGTGTTACGCCATGGCATACGAAATATATGTAGAAGAAAAATCAGAAGAAGAAGAAGCAGCAGCCAAGTCATTGAGACATAAGTTTTTGTGAATGGAGTGCGGTGTGCATAGTTGAATGGAGCGGTGAGCGAGGGGGGGTGGCGTAAGAGTTGGGACAAACCAACGCCACCACCATTAGAAGCACTACCACCATAAAACCATGATGATGATGAAGGATGACGACTACGACAATGATGATGATGGAGCACGGTAGTCGCGGCGCTCATGTGCAGCAAATGAAATTACTCCAGCAGTTCGCTTGACTTGTAGTTGCCTGTAGTTGCGTCTCGCTGCGAGGCAAGAAAAACCAGCCAACGTAACCAAGTTGATTCAGTTACGTTCATGTTGGCGTTGTTGTTGTTGTAGCGGTTGTTGTTATTGTTGTTCACCCATTCATAAATTTCGTGTTTTTATCAAATTTAGTTTTTCCGGCATTTTTCTAGCAACTAACGACAGCAACAACAACAACAACAACGGCTACGACGACATACAAGCAGTAATTGTGATGATGAAGTTGCTTAGATAATGTTTTACAATTCTACTGTCAATTCAGATGTTGTTTTTGTGTGTTACGAGTAGGAAATTAAAGACAAAAAAATAAAATACACAACGAAGACGGCACATTTTAATGAGGCAATTCTCTTCTACTTGGCTTACTTGTCTACTAGCTGTGTGACCCTCCATCATCAGCATGGATGGTTGAAAGCGGCTATGAAGAGTTCTACTTGCGAACATTTTTTACTCTGGTTTCCCCAGAACATTCTCAACTTCCCTTCCAGCCATGTTAGTGGGCAATTCAGTTAAAGCAAATGCTCCGGCAGAGTTCGTAAATTACTAAGTGGATATGCGCTTGAGAGATTTCACCACGGACGACTTCAAAAAGGGGGGGGGGGGGTGGGTAAAGTTATGAATGAAATTATGGTAAGAAAGAATGTTTATTGCAGTGATTTGCAGTTTCTTCTGGTCATTTGATTAAAGCTGTTGCCTTTTTTATGGAACTTTTACATGAAATGTTTCCAAACTTCAGACCAATTAGTTTGATGATGACAAATCCTATACATTTCTAGCAATCTCACACGGACTATTTATAGACGAATGACGAAAACGATGACAAGTACAAAAGAAAAAGCTAATAAATAAAGTTCAACGCTGACAATCACTGCTGCTGCTGCTGCTACTGGAAAATGACAAAATGAGTAAATTTCTTAATTCCAAAGAGAAAAAAAATTGTCCAAAAAATCCCCAAACGGAAGACGCAACATAAAAGTCAACGTTAGAAGACGCAATGATTGACAGCGGTAATGGCACTTAATGATAGACTGACATCCGGTCGTCGGAAGAACATCAACGACAAGAAAAATTGCCTAAAACTTAAATAGAATGAAATTCAATTTTTGCTTGACAAAAAAAAGCTCGAAAGAGAAATTGTGACAAAAATCGAGAATGACGTCATAACTGTATACGAAAAATTCACCTGACTATGTATTACAATTACACAATTTCGCTTCCAAACGTAAGCAACTTGTCACTCATAGGCTCATAGTAGGCGAGCGAAGAGCGTATACTCATGTATGAGTGAATGACTGACTGACTGACATCAATTTCAATTTGCAAACTCAACTTATTGCAATTTTCCTCTTATCAACAGAACGGAAAATAAGAGCAGAACAAAAAAAAATGGCTAGTATGTAGACGAAATCAAATTGAATCTCATCAGTGAACACTGAACAAGATTCGTCTAAATTTAGCAACGAGTACCTTATGCCACACGCAGCAGCATGGCACTTAGGCCGGTCCGGCCTAACGGCGCACACTCACATATACACACGCTTCGCTCATCGCTTTCAAAACTCACTCACAAGCGATTTCATTATTTTCCACCTACAGAAAAGCGCGCACCGAGTGACCGTACAGACAAACAGACAGACAGACAGACACGGGGCCACCTAGAACGATAAAAAAAACACATAAAGTGGGTGGCAGAGGGAGGCAGTCGGCAGCAGGTATGCCATGGTAGAGACAGACCAACGGACATGTGCCATAATAGCACATGGCAGTTTTTTTTTGTTTGCTGAATGTGCTCTCGAAAGCAAAAAAAAAACTTATGAAATTGATTATTAGTCATTTCCGTTCGGTGTTTTTCAATGAAAACGAAATGGGTAAGCAAATATTAAAATCTGGGGAAAAAAAAGAATAAAAAAGTTTGCCTTTCTTTTTTTTCTGTGACCTCGATGGAGTATTGAAGCATTTTGTCTATTAAACTGGACTTAGCCAAGAAGTTATGAAGTTGGTGGATTGGTTCTTCCGAAATCACAATCAAGAAAAGGCAAAATTGACCAAAATTCATATGAAAATCGGCCGATTTTTAGTCAAGTGTATACGATCTATTTATTATCTGTATATTGGTCCATTATTAAACTACCTAACTCACTAACTCCTCTAGGAATTTAAGGATTAGTAATGGGTCTAAATTTGGCCAATCATGCTCAGTCTGCAGTGAGGAACCACATTGGAGTTTGAGGCCCTTTGTGCTCAGCCTGATGCGAGCTCTTGTTGTACTTGCCAAGAAGAGGTTTGGCCTGCCTCTTTCTCAATTTCACAGTGCGCATTTAAGTTGGGTTTAATTGAATTTTCATTCACAATAGATGTTTTCCCATAGTAAATTGGAATTTGAAAGGCCGTTCCTTTTCTTGCAAGCTTATCTGCTGTCTCGTTCCCCTCCACCAAAGTGGACCACTAGGGGATCCCATACACAATGACAATCATTTTATTAACAACTTTTTCTCGTCCCATACAAAAGACAAACCTAAAAAAAAAAAACAAAAAATGTCTACGTCTCAAAGAGCTATAAAAATTCTATGTCGAAATGGGGTTCAAATTTGGTCTCATTGATCTAAAATTTGTATATGTCCGAAGTTCATCTAAATATGTCATATTGTGTGGGGGCATTTTAGCTTCGCCATTGCCGAACAGAGTTCACTCTTTAGTTGCTGTTTTTCATTTACATAAGCACTACAATTCCATGAATTAAATTTACTGTAATTACATTTTTGCACAACTTTGCATCTCCTTTTCGGAATTCAACTGCCTACAGCACAATGGAAACTAACTGACAACCGGCCATTGATAACTAACTGGTCAACGGAAGGTGCTTGACCATCATTTCCATTACCATTTCCAGTCATAATAAAGACGTAACGAGCAGTGGCCAGTGCCCAAGTGCGCGGTGCTGCACTCCCAAGTAGGTGATACTTAATGGCGTGTAATTATTTATGTAAAATAGCAGCATTTGCATGTAAAACGCTAGAGGTCCGTAGCGAGGAGTGGTGGCGAGAGAGGCAGGGCACTTGTTATACAGACTACAAGGAGGCTTAAAAGATAATTACAAGCAAAAAAACGTTTTTTCTCATTGTCAAAATTACAGAGTAGGAACCAATTACAAATTAAATATGAGTTGAGTTCAGATCAAAAGTACGTGTTCCGCCACTTAAATGAAAGATTTCACATTCAAAACCAAAAAAAAAACAATCCAAAAATATTAACGAACGTGCATACACACAAACAAACGTCAACCACACACACACACATACTTGGGGAAATTTAAAAAAAAAGATAATCAAACGACAGAGCCGTTGAGCAAATATTAATTAGGCGATTACATTAAGTAATTACTCGATCGTACGTCAAATTTATGTAAGAATACGTTTGGCATTGGGAAAACTCGAGCAATAAATCATTGTATGTATGACGTATTCCAATATATACATACACGTATTCATATGTACAAAGAAGTTCATTTTATTTTTGGTCACGATTTCGTAATACCAAATCGATCGATCCGCCAAATTAAATAAACGAACGCTCTAACCAACAATCGATCGAACAGTGGAGAATCAATTCGTCTTTTTGAAAAATCAACAATCGACTAGCAACAAGCCGCACCATCGATCGTACGACTGATCGATCGCAGCAACTATCGTTAAAAGTACAAATTTCATGACGCTTGACTACGACTGCAGCGAGGAGAGAGGAAGCGTGGACTGTATGAATTAATGAATGAACGAACGAACGACGGACGAGTCAAACGTATGTATGTCTGAATGTTCAATGTGTTATTGAATGTTTATTTTATCAATGAAATAAATAAAGTCTCTAACTGACAGTTCGATCGAATGGGTTGGTAGGGAACGACGTAGAAACCAAAGCCATGAAATATTACAATTGCGATCGATCGATCGATCGATCGAGTGAGAGTGTGTTCTGTTGTGGGTGGGTTGCGGAAGGGCGGTAAAAGCGAATGAGGGCAGCAGATAAAATTTAATTGATTTGCTAAATAAACGCCTCGCCAGCGTATGAAGAGAAATAAAATGCCAAACAGATAGAACGGGCCACCATAGAGACGGGATCGAATGCGAGGGAAATTCAATTCGTATTAAATTTACTAAAATTCACCAAAAATAATAAAAGCCAAATCGAAATTTCAACGTTGGCCTGTGTCGATTAATTTTTTGCGCGCCACACTTTCTCGTTTATTGTTCGTTTGAGTTTTTATGGAAATTGTTGCTATCAGCAATTAATTTAATGTACATACATACACCCACTCACACAGACGAACGTTTTATGAAAATTGCAAACAATACGGGAAGTAAATAGTAAACAAAATAATAATTGGCATTGTTTGCGTTTTGCTCAAATTTATTATAAATTAAATGAAATATAATTTAATGGCATACACTTGAAGTTTGCGTAAATGGAAGTGGTTGGTGGCCGGCCGCCTGCCGATTTCCTGTTTGTGATAAGAATATTGATTTTTGTTGGACTTATTCAAATTTTGAAAAAAAAAAATAGTCTTCGGTCTTACCGAATCGTAAATACCCTTCACATACGAATACGATTATTTTAAATTATTTTTCGACATTTTCCGTTTCAACATTTTTTTCTACATTCATTTCGCTTCGGTTTTACATTCATGTCTAAAATTGTTCCAACTCTATTTTGTTCCCGTTCATTTCCATTTCGTCCCGGTTCCATGTATATTCAGTTCCCGATGTAATTTTCAACCAAATAAAAAAAAAATTTAAATTGGTTCCGTAGTTCTCAAGATAAACGAACAAAATGAACATTGGGCGGACAATTTGTATGGGAGGTAGGCTTGGTTCTCATCCGCTGTCATAAGTAAAATTAATGTATCAGAAATCGATAGCTCAATAACTCAATGACCGACTGACATCGCTAGATCGAGTCAGCGACTGATGCTGATCAGGAATATGTATACTTTTCTATGCCCTCCACGTTTCGATGTTACAAACGGTGTCGCAGTAACAAATATACCCTTGCACACTTGGGTGTAGGGTATAAAACCTTATATATTTAACTTTATTTCGTCGAATTAGCTTTTCGTTCATTGCGAGTATAGTCGGTCTGAAGAATTTATGGAATATATCAAATTATGGAATCATAATTTTCCCGTTCGCATCTAATGTGTGCTTTCAATACTTCTAGAGTTTAGGCAGGTACACGTAATAATCAATACAGACGCCACAAAGCCTCATTCAATAATTCTGATCAATATTCAACCTCAACTACATTGCTGACTACAGTCAACAACGGAGTTACGCGATCGATGTCGTTTCTCGACATTTTCAAGTGGAGAAATACACAAACAAAATTATGAAAGTCGAGCCCACGATCCCATGTTCCGCCCAAGTTCTGCACACAATCACATGTTTAAGTGGGTCTCAGGAAAAAAAAATATAACAATAACCAAGTCCAAAAATTTTAATGAATGAAAAACCGTAAAGTTCCTTAATTTGGCACATAAATGGTTTTTCTTACGAATGTTTATTTTTTTTTTGTCGCTGTGCCTTCTGGCTAAATTACCTATTTTCTACTTTAGGTTGCGGGCAGGCATTTCAATGTAGGTGTTGACTTGAGTGTTTTGCTGATTACTTAAAAAGAAATATTTTATTTTTTGTTGTTTTTTTTCGTTTATTTGTAGGTGAGTGTAACCGACGCGTTTGTTACTAAATTGGGCATCGTGAAGGCAAAAGTTGGCTTGTCCATTCAGCAATTCGATAAAAAAAAATCCAAAAAAATATAATGGGAAAAAATAAGTCAAGACATACTGTAGAAAAATGGTTACGAGGTTGCTATGCGTAGTAGTAGAACGTACAGTTCGGTTCATTCATTAAAAATTGTGCGTTGGTCGACGGAGACACCAACGTTCGTTGGAATAGTTTCGTTTCGTTTTGGGTAATGAAACCTGAAACTACTTAAATGAACTTCGTAATTGGCTAAAACAGCTTTTGTAAGACTATTTCTGTTTTTATTAATGAATCTACAAAAAACAAGTAAGTTTCAGTCGGTCACAGCCAACTTATAAAAACCCTACACCTACTAGGTCATATTGTGCCCACCATCTTTAATTTTAAAAATTCGACATTAAATTGGAAATAAGCGACCCCTAAAACCCGCCTACACAAAATTTCATACTATTTTGATGAAATCATAAAATTTCGGCCGCCATATTGGATCCGCCATTTTGAATTTTCAAATTCCGACATCAAATCCAAAATCAGCAACCCCAGAAACCCACATATACCAATTTTGGAACCATTAAAGTCGAATTATGTTACATATATTACAAGAAACGCTTTTCACTTATATGGGAGTTAGGCGTGGCAGTCAACCGCCCATTTTCAATACTCCTTCGAGGGCTTTCTTCTAGCTCCTGCAATCGTGTTTACAAGAGGACGGACGGACAGACGGATCTGGTTAAACAACTCAGGAGGTGACGCTGATCAAGAATATATATAGTTTTCCATACCGGACACGACTCCTTCTTGGTGTTACAAACATCAGACCAAAGTGAATATACCTCATGAGATGTAGGGTATAAAAAAAAACACAGCAAACAAATTTTTGTTATTCCAAGCAAACTATAATTAAAATAAGTAATTAATTAATTTAATTGGATATAAAAAAATTTAAGTTATAATCTTTTCGTTTTTTTTTTTAATTTTGAAGATTTTCTCTTGAAGAATTTTTTTATTTACGTAAAAAGTCTAATATGATTTCAAAATAGCAAACGGGCCATTTGTCATGTGTTTCGATAATTGCAGTCAGTCGTTGACATATTACGTTGTCAGTTAAAATGACAGGGGTGGATATAAACGCGCTCAGCATCGCACTAAATGGATTCCTCACTGATCTTAGAGAGTCGAAATTTACAACTCTCGCCAGGAAAGCCCTCAGCCACGTATTCATGTCGTGGTCTAGAGAGGTGATCACAACACTGGACATTGTTATTGCGGGACACACCACAGTACAGCACTATATATATCCGCGTGCTTGGGAAACCAGACTGGTCAAAAGCGAGAGACAGCTGATGGGAAGAAGAACAATGCCGTAGTGTTGAAATGAAGATGATTACAATGTACCTATGTAACCGGTATTTTTGCATTAGTACTCGAGAAAATAAAATAGAATAAGCACCCAGCTGCAGTCACACATCCGAAAGATGAGGGCATGGAGGCTGATTCGAAATTGAAGCTGGTGCATATGCTGTTATACTGTGGGACCGACCATACCAACCGTAGTTCACCCTAAGATCCTTTGAGTTACGCTCGACAATAGGATGTCTTTCCTTGTAGTAGGTATCTGCAATCCATCCGTCCAAAAATAATGTACTGAAGTCCTTGACTAGGTATGACTGGGGTAAAGACAATGAGACGCTCCTCACCACATATACAGCCATTAGCAGATCCGTCGCCAACTATACCGCCCCAGTTTGGACCCCACAACTCAGTGAGACAAACTAGAGTAAAATGCAGTCGTGCCAAAATTCGGCCATGCGCACCTGATGTCACAAGATGGCGCATGAGAATATTTGTAAATATTCGTCCTCATTATGTAACACGAAAGTGAGTACAAAGTCGTTGCACAACTGTGTGAATACACTGCATGTATGTAGATTAAGTCCATTTCCGTGTTAAATGCGTTAAATTGATTTTTCACCACTTTACATTTCAACGTTCCAATTCATACAAGTCATTTAAAAATTTGTTGCCAACATTAAAATTCAACGGAAACTGCCCACAAGCTATATACAAAAAAGTTTCCTTTGAACAACTTTCGAACACTTAAAATTTATTGAGAATTTGCGGATCTGATTTAAGAAATTCAGAAAGAAAAAAAATAATACATTCGGAGGGAAATCCCACAATAAATCAAAGCCATAAAAAGACCCCCGCAATGTGTACAATTTGCCTACATTTCACAATTCTACAAAAACATCAAAAAAAGAAAGAATGAACAAAAAAACTTTAAAACAAAATTAAATTAAATTTAACAAAAAGAAAAATTTGAAGAAAAAATACGGCAAAAATTATCATTTGAATCGCTTTCAGTGTATATTTTAACGTATTGGTGCAAAGTATAAAGCAAAATAGAAATTCAAAATTCTACACAAAAATAGACGATAAAAGTCAATAGTTTAACATAAACTACCATAAAATACAATACCAAAAAACCATCGAAATACAAAAGTGAACCCACGTAAAAATTAGAAATTTAATTTAAACATGTTAGCGTTAAAATTCATTCATAAATTCACTTAATTGAATACAACAGACGGAATACAAAAACCGAAACTGCCAGCAGTCGCTCAATGGCGGAGAGGCTACAACAGCAAGCAGTCGAAAAGCATTTCGCGCGCTGCTGTTGTCATAAATTTTTAATATGTCACGAATTATATTCCGTTTATTTCCGAACAAATGTGAACTTTACATTTGAAAGCTTAAAAATAATAAAAAAAAAAAAAATAGAAAAACTAAAACTATTTTTTTTATGTAATAGAAAAGTCACAAAGCAACAAGAGAACAATTTTATTACTAGTGCCACCCAGCGGGAGATTTTGTAGTTTTTTTTTTTTATGGGCGTTTATAAACCGGCGAACATGTACGGCTTTGGTTGGCATTGGTTGGTTATAAGATTTCGGAGGGTTTTGGTTTTCGAGAAGAAATTAAAAGTCATGAAATTAAAAGTTGTTTTTTTAACTTTATTGGAACAAACATTTTATAGCTTTAATTGAAGTATTTCTCGTAGCGGCCAGAAGGAGATTCTCTTTTGTTTGAACCTCACTGGCAACACGCTGTTGGCCATATGAGCAATTTATGGCCGTGCTTGTTGTCGTTTAAAATTTACGTTTAAAATTAGCATTTTGTGTCGTGTCACTCATGATATTGTCGACAAAGACGCTGTTGATGGGTCAGTCGCTCTGAACCTCTAACAGCCTTTACCGACTGGTCTAATTTGCATGGGTTTATGGGAACTCTCGTGGTTGGGGCGCGGGTTCGCGCGTTCGCTCGTGTAGGTGCGAGATGTGGCCCAACGATTGTTTAGACACTTTTGGGAAAATATTTCGAAAAACTTAAAGAAAACCAGTGAGAACCATTCGACAGACGTACATGCATATGCCACGCCATATGCAATAATCACGTGAGTTATGATGATGAGCTTGTTTCCACACAGTTCGTAGGTGTAGGTTGATAGTTTTACTTCGATTTTAATACGTTTTTTTTTTAAATTTAATATGGAATTAACATATTCATTTTTCATACTATTCGGTGGGAAAAATTTACTTAAACACATTTTTTTTTTCGGTAAATTAAATTTTTATGATTTTACTGTTAAATTTTTTGTTTGTGTGAAAAAATTATATTTATGGAAAAAAAAATTTTCGGTTAGAAGTGCACTCAAAGAATTATTTGCAATATATTTAAAACATGTGTCTACATTTTTACATGTGTAAATTTAGACAAACTAACTAAGTTTGTTACAAACGAGGCTGTCTTTGAAAGAAACTTTTTTGCATTTGTGAGAATTTAAAAACGTTTCCATCAAATTAATTTCGTTTGCGGTCAACGAGTTCATTCACAACAAATACAAGCCTATTTCCTCTAAAAGCATTCAACATTTGCACCAAATCCGTCTCAAACACATTAATTCTTTGAGTGTAAAAATTGTTAAATGGTTATCTTTACTTATATAAAATTCTTTGTGAGTTTGTATGTATGTATGTTTGTTCCCTTATAACTCAAGCAATACTTGACCGATTTTAATGAAACACATATCAAAATGTAGATAATTTCACTGGGCGTTCGAGGTGGGCGTGGCAAATATTATTCTAAAATTCTATAATTAATGCAGTGTTTAACTGATTTCGCTGAAATTTTATATGTGACTTTGATTCCGAAAATGTACAGTCCGCCACTGCCAAACCTTAAGCTCTTTTAAAGCTCTGTAACTCCGGTCCTATTCAAGGGATTTCGCAGAAATTTTGTATTTGGTGCTGGGTGGTGAAGGGGCAGAGTTGACTATGAAAATTTAAGACCCGCCCACTACCACGCCTTAAACATTTTAAAGCTCTGTAACTCGGGTTCAAGGGATTTTACAGACATTTTGTATTTGGTGCTGGGTGATGAATGGTGAATGGGTAGAGGGGTGATTGTGAAAATGTGTGATCTGCCAATTGCCACGCCCTAAATTTTTATAGAACTTAAACTCAGGCCCCATTCGAGGGATACCGATGATATTTTAGATTTGGTGTTGAGTAGTGAATGGACAGAGGGATGACTGGCAAAATCTATTTTTATTTCAGTTGCTTAAATGATACATGGTATAACGTTTACACATTTACATGAACACACAAAATTATTGAGAGCGAAGCTGGGGGTATAAGCTAGTATAGAATATAACGACAAGACCACAATTTTCCCAAGTGCTTCCCCGATACACATTACTATTTATTGCTCAATATTTTTATTATGTACAACACAGTGTAACTAATAGATTTTTCACAATTCTTTGCAATTTCGCTAGAAAATAATTTCACATGAAAATGTTAATTACAGAATCGTAAAATATTCTCATACTTATTACTTAATGAAAAAAAGCAACCAATTCCAAATCCACAGCAAACAGCAATGCTTAAGCATTTTTCAAAACTTCCGGTTGGACTTCCGGCCTGTACTTGAAACGCTAATATTTCACAGTATATGTGCTTGACTTGCAGAAAATTTCCTACATTTATTTCTAGAGTTTTTGTTGTTGTTGTTGTAAATAATAAAAATTAAAATTATTTCCCATTAAAGTTGAAAGAGAAGAAGAAGAAAAAGAACGAAAGCAAAAATGTGAAAAATAAAACAACAAAAAGAACCCAAGTGGTTTTTTTTTGTAGTTGCTGTAATTGTTATTTGTATAGTGACATCCGCTGAAGTACAAATAAATCATAACAAAAACAACTTAAAGTAGTAAAAATGTAGAAACGATAAAAAAAAACGATTTGGCGAAAAACAAATTAAACCGTAAAAGTACTTGTAAATACGTTCATACAAATTGCATAATGAATGTGAATGCATGACGGTGTGTGCAGTACCGGTACCTTGCATGCCATGATGGCCATTTTAAGAGTTCAACGAAATATTCATTCATAAAAGTTTAGTCCGAAGGTGAGTAACGCCAGCCATATTGGCACAACCAAAACATGTGAACTCAGTTAGTTGTTGCCATGCAAAAGACGCACAGAAAAAGTTAAAATGACAAAATGAATGCGGGCAAATGAAGCTTTTTCATTATAAAAGTTTTGTAAAAAATTGTGGGCGAATTCGGCGTTACCAGCTGTGCACACCACTTCTTTTATATTGAAAATATTCCCAAATGTGGCATTCACCATTTTCGTTATTTAAGTTTGACTAAAACAGATATTTTTTTATTAAAAACATGTATAATTGCCCGTGACAAGAGCTTTCTAAATTTATTTAATGAAATATTTAATACTTACATTTAATACATAAATCTTTACTTATATACAATTCTTTGTGAGTTTGTTTGTGGGTTTGTATGTATAACTCAAGAAATACTTGACCGATTTTAATGAAACGCCTATAAAAATGTAGGTAATTTTAGGCTTTATGACATTTCATTAACTTTGAGCGTTCGATGTGGGCGTGGCTAATTTTATTCTAAAATGCTATAGTTCATGGTTTTGGATAATGATTGGGTAACATGTTGTGGTTCGCCCACTGATACACCTTAAAATTTTTTAAGCTCTGTAACTCAGCTCCTATTCAAGGGATTTCGCTGAAATTTTGGATTTGGTGATGAGCGGTGAATGTACAGTGGGTTGACTTTGAAAATTTGCGGACCGCCCACTGACACACCCTAGCTCTGTAACGTGGGTATTCAAGGGATTTCGCTGAAATTGTGAATTCGGTGCTGAGTGATGAATGGTGAATGGGCAGAGGGGTAATTGTGAAAATGTGTGATCCGACCCAAATTTGTGTAGAACTTTAACTCGGGCCCCATTTGAGGGATATCGGTGATACTTTGGATTTGGTGTTGAGTAGTGAATGGGCAGAGGGATGACTGGGAACATGGTTTAACGTTTACATATTTACATGAAAATACAAATTTATTGCGAGCGTGGGTATAAGCAAGTTAAATATATTTTAGCTTCTATTTATTCCCATCTGCAAAAATTGTTTGTTTCAATAAAAGAAAAAATGACGTTGACAAGAAATGAGTTAAAACCAGAGCGTGAAAATAACTCTCATAAAAGTTTATCAAAAAGTTAAGTCAGACTGTACAACTTTTATGAGAGTTATTTATTGGTGCAAAGTGTCTATTCATCAGAATTGATAAGATTTTCTTCTTCTTTTCAAATTTCCCTCTTACATAGATGGTACTTATTGCGGTAAATAGCATCCGGTAAGGATTTACTAGAAGTACTTCAAATTCACTGCGCTGTGGCATAAATTTTACAGATTGTGTTTCGAGTGTGTGTGTGTGTGTATGTGTTAGTTTCGCACATGTGCAGCGGAATGTCTTTAGGAAGTGTTCTTTTGTACACTTGTATATAAATCGTTTGCTCTTTCGTTTAACTTCCGTTCAACTGTTCAAGCAACGACACGCATGCGCATATGATCCTGTATGCCTGCTTGTTACGTGTTGCATATTGTATTTTGCATTTCCCGACCATGGCGCGTAATTTGAGTGGAAGATTTGTATTTCTTACAAAAGTGTGTGCATAAAAGGGTCGCTCATTGCTGTCATTCACACATTCATTCGTTCGCTTTTGAAATACTGTGTGTGATGAAAAATTTATTATTTCCGGATTAGGTGAATATTTTGCAGGAAATTGCAATGCACATACAAAAATTACAAATAGTTTTGATTATTTCACGTTTTTATGCATCTTACCAAACAACCGAAGAAAATTTATGATAAGATGATAATTTCATGAAAAATATCTTCGAGCTAATTTGCCAAAAATAAGACGACCCCCAACCAACTCCCTGCCACAGAAATGATTTCAGTTGCATTCAGTGGGATGTGTGGCATCAGGTTGAAGGCAGCACGCACAAGTTTTTATTTTTAAACGGACTGCGACGGCTGCTGCGACTGCGTCTGCACCTTCCTGTGCTGAATTGCCTGTCTTCAACACTCGATATGTATGAATCATCATTGCAACTGCACACAACTTGGGCAGCCACATCAGTTTCAGACAGATGATGGTAATTTACCCGAAAGGATATGTCACGCTAGCAGAAATGAAGATTATTCGCAACTGGACACTAGAGGGCTTTGGGATTAAGGCCACTCACTGGAACACTAAAGTGCACAAATAGAAAAAAACACAGATACTACCCACGCAACAGTGAAAAATTGCAACAAATGAGCACAAACCATTTATTTATTTTTTGAAATATAAACAAATAATTTAATTTAGTTCAGTACAGAGTACTGTAAAGCGTAAACGTTTAACCACAATTACTCCTTTCAAGCATATTCCTGAAATTCTTCGTGGCCGTCTGTAATTTTCTGTGTTATTTTTAGTTGTTGTTTGTGTTGTTGTTGCCACCATTTATACACGTTTTAAAAATAGACGTCATGTTTACGCAAAAATTTGTGCGTGGCATGACCCAAGAACCGAGCACATGCAACAGCAACCACATTAAAAACACACACCAAAAAAAAAAAACCGAAAACCAAACACACGCAAAAAATGGAGGAGAAAAAAATATATTTTTCAGCGGCGCATTTAAAAATAGTTGCACAAATATTTTTGCATCAATTTTCTGGCAACAATTTGCAACGTTGTCTCAGAGCTCAGAAATCACAATTTACGATTCCCACCAGTCGAAGAAAAAAAATTCATAAAATATCAAAAAACAAAACAAAAATAAAGACGCTACTGTGGAAAGTGTGCGAAGAAAATTAACTTTAAATGCAGACAAAAGGCAATGAATAAACCAACTGAATGAAGTCTACTTTTAGGTGACAAGGTTAGGCTCCACTCTCCGATAATTCTTCGAATTCTAATCACTCTCACTCTATAACAATAACAATAACGATTAAACATGAATAGTTTCATTAATACCTACACAGAGAGCATTCTGGCGAATTGTTTACAAAGTCATTCTCGGACCATTGATATTTGGGGGAAAAATCCTCCAAATACAATGGCAGAACATTTCGTACGTTTAATGAATGAGGTGTAAGATTCCAAAATGGAATGCAATTAAAATAAATGTTATGAAATTAAATGAAAACGATTTTGCAATAATTTTTCAAAATTGCTTTAAACAGATTTCGTCGGTTTTCGACCGTTCGGTTCGGTGCGGTTTGTTTACTTTCATATTACTTTTGTTTTGGTGTGCAGGGAAAATTCAATGGAAACAGAAATAAAAATAACAACAACACCAAATAGGCAAAGGAAACCAATTGAATCAGGTATCGGCATGGTGTGTGGGTGTTTGGCTGTGATATTCTGTGATTGGTGGCGGCTCAGGCGCGGAACGAACTTGCTTAATTGCATACTTGCGGCCATTGTTAATAATTTATAAACAGCGGAAAAGTGTTTATACATTTTTTTTGCCTCCTGCTTTTGTTGGGCTCTTATATAAACAAAATGTATTTTGGTCTTAAATTTTTGGGTGCGCTTAAATTACGCTGGTTTGTTTTTTTTATTTTAATTTGTTTAAATTCCAAATATTTTTGAAGGCATGCTAAAACACTTCATATAATCGTAAAAAATCGTGGAAAAAACCGTGAAAATCAAAGAAGCCAAATTCATTGCATGAAACTAATTTGAAAAATAGTAAAAAAAAATTAAACAACAACAAAAGATACGAAGAACGGCCACAAGAACACGACCACACGAGTAGTGTATAGTGAATATGAATCTGGTGTGGACTATACGTCATGTAGTTCTAATCTCGCGAGGAATATGATCGTGTATTTCGATATTCGGTACTAGGCCGAATATGGTGTCGAATGTATTTCGATAGTTTTTGGAACAAGCGCTTCAAACCTAATCGAACCCAAAATGATTTCATTCGAAAATGAGATACGCTGTGGTTCGGGCCCTTCCTTGTGGCCCGAATCACAGGACTGAACTTTTCAATATTCCATTGTAGAAACAACACTAGGAATGGATAGCAAAGGCAAAAAGTCGACTTTCGACTTTTGAGATAAAAAAAAAATCATGTAGTCAGTTTTCGACTAGTCGACTAGTCCCTATCAGTAGTCGACTAAAATTGACTTTTTCTAAAAATACAAGAAAACCTTTTTATTAAAGCCCAGTGCAGACGAAAAAAAATTTCCGCTTCCAAATGTAAAAAAAATCGAGGTGAAAACGAAATGGAATTTAAATTTCTTCTGGCATATGCAGAGAAGCGAACAAAATGTATTTTAAAAACATTATATCGATACCTTAAAGCACAATCGTCCTATGTCCGTTTTTTCCGAAATTGGATTTTTGGCATTTTTGGATTACTGAAAAGAAACTGCATCGAATGGGGATATTGAGGTTTTTGCAAATTGAGATTTTTTCATGTGCACAAATTCGTCATGCTTGAGTTGCTGTCTTTGCTTAGTAATCTACATTTCAAACTAAAAAAATGTTTGCATCAGTTTTGGAAAAATGGCCGTACGATAATTTTGCTTTTAGGTATCGATATTCACACCGTTTTGTACTGTTTGATATTATTAAATAATATTATATTATCAGCAAACAGAGATAAAGTTTTGAAAACTTCACAGAAAAGTAATTATTTGCCAAACGACATTTCCTCGTTGATCGGGCGACGGAAACACCAACATATTCAAAACAACCACTGAACTAGGCAGCTTTTTACCAAATCCAAAAGATTACATTTTCCATCAAACGTTGCCGTAGCAAAGAAGGTATTTAATTCGTCAGTGTTGTCACCAAAGCGAAACAATAAAAAGGAAAACCAAAACCAAAAGTCGGTGGTCTACAGTCGACTGCTTTCAAGTACAATATTCGACTTCGAAAAAGTCTAAAAGTTCCATAAAAAGTCGACTTATCCATACCTAAACCATACCATTAAACTGACGGAGCAAAGGCCGAACTAAGACAACAACCAAGATGCGAACTAAGACAACAACCAAAGGGCGAACTGACAGAGCTAATCCAAGACAAGTTAAACATGCCGCATAGTACCTGTCAACTTAAAGTATGCAACAACATTTGTAGGTCAACTAAATCTGTTCCCTGCCAGAAACACCAATATAACGAAACCCTAAATGTATGCAATGAAATGTGAACAAAAGTTCATATTCTTCCGATATTCTTCAGCATACTTTTAAAGCTAAGTATTTGTCCGAAAAATGTTTTCTAGTATACATCGTATTTTGTATTAGTTTGACAGAGAAATCCGAACTGCGATTGTACTTTTTCATATATTTTGTCTCTTGATATTAGTGAATGTACTTTCACTATGCTGGCTATATAGAAGTATTACATATATGTATTTAACGTACTTTAAGTTCTCAAAACTAGAGAGTGAACTATCTTCGGCTATGTCGAAGCTCAATATCCCCCACAAATTTGGTCTCAGAACCCCATTTTGACCCATTTATATAAGGTTTTGGAACCTCAGACCATGTCTGAAATCCGTTTTGTAAAAATTTTCCATCAAATAGAAAAAAAAAGTTCGCTACAGACCCCATTTTTACGCGTTTTATATGGTTTAGGAAAACACTTGGAAAATTTTCGCTTTTTTTTGTCCGATTAAGCTGATTCTCGAACATAAATGTAGTTAGATTCAGCACCCTTGATTTATATTGAATTTATATAAAATTTCCTTGTATTGGGCCATCTAGAAACCTTTTAAAACCTAAAACGAAACCTATTCAATCGCTCCAACCAACCGAAACCTTTTCAAAATCAAAGAGAGAATCCGATTGCCAAGTGGAAGTGAAACCGAAACCTTTATTCGATTCGGTGGCCAACCCTGCTCTAAAGTACCGACAATAAAAGAAGTTTTGTGCAATTTTCGACTATTTCTACATATTAATGGATATTATGACGAAGTCATGAGGGAGACAACTCTGGGTTGAGAAGAAGAAAATCTTTGCGTAAAAAAGTGACAAAGTGGAACCCGAATTTTTTTTTTACTGATTTTCGGAATCTACGCTTTATTTTGCATCAGAAATGGGGTTAGGTTAACCCAATTAATTTTCCTTGTGTTTTACACTAACATTGGCCAAACCTGCAAAAATGTTGTATACGACAAAGGCTTACATCATACGTTTTTCCTGCATTAAAACGGGCATTTCTAACCAAAACCAAGTACAGTAAAAATTCCGATCCCGCCACGGAATTGCGTGTGAAAAATGTAGCACTTTGGGCACAGGGAATAAACAAAATGTCTGTAACTTACCGGAATTTTGGATGTACGCAAAAACTCCAACAGCGCTTCCAGCGAACCCAGAGTTGAGGCTTGCACATGCACGCCCGTTTGGGCCAATTTAATGTGACTGAGAGCACTCTTCAGTTCGCGTGCGACTTCCTCTCTACAAGTTAAGAGAATTGTCAATTTTCGAAAGACAAAAAAGCTTGCCAAAAACAAAGGAGCCCCACTCACTTGCAAATTTCTAGTTCGTCCGGTTTGTGGGCAATCAGCAAATTAATGCCCGCAATGGCCTTTTCCAAATCTTTGGCCGCCAACTTAACACCTTGGGCTGCCTTCACCTCCTTGTACTCCACATAGGCATTCTTAACGCGCAGCTCCTTCATCGGCTGGGGCATGAGGAGCGAACGAATTTGCGTGACAATCGGACCATCAGTGCCGGCCAAGATCATCGTCTGACCCTCGCGCAAACGGCCGTTGATGAGAATGGCATCGATGGTGGTGCCCAGACCGGGTATGGCCTTCACTTCGAGTACCGTGGCCTGCAGCTCCTCGGAGTACATGAGACGTTTGGCCAACATCTTCTGACAGAATTCCACAATCAGGAAGAGTAGATTGCCCATGCCCTCGCCAGTGATGGCGCTGGTGGGCACCATCGAGACGTAGGTCTTCGGATCGGGATTCTCGTCGAAGAGCGCCGCGTTCAGGCCCTGTTCGGCGAACTGCAGAATCACGTCCTTGGCACGTTGATTGAATTCGAGCTGAGTGTTCGGCTGTTGCTCCTTGATGACGTCGCGTATGTCACGTCGCGCCATTACCTTCCAGTCGTAGAGGCGATCGATCTTGTTCAGGGCCACAATGAAGGGGCACTTCTTCTTCTTCAGCAAGTTAATCGACTCGAGGGTCTGCGGCTCGAGGCCGTGCATAATGTCCACCACCAGAATGGCGATATCACAGAGCGATGAGCCGCGGTTGCGCAGATTGCTGAACGACTCGTGACCGGGTGTGTCGATGATGAGCAGACCGGGCAGGCGATGCTCGAATTCGGCTGAATTGCGCACGATCTTGGCCTGCTCCTTGATGGCGTCGATGGGTACGTTTGTGGCGCCGATTTGCTGTGTGATTCCGCCGGCCTCCGAGTCTTGGACGTGCGTGCGACGCAGTTTGTCGAGAATTTTCGTCTTGCCCGTATCGACGTGGCCCAAAACGCACACGACAGCCGCCCGGAGGTCGTCGGTGGTGCGGCCTTTCTCAGCATCGGCTTGGCGCTTGATGATACGACGCTCGGCGCGTAAGCGACGGTCTTCGGGGTCATTGGGATTGAAGGCCTCGTCCTTTTCAGATTCTGACTCGGACTCGGATTCCGATTCAGACGCATCTTCATCGTCGGACTCCTCCTCAGACTCAGATTCGCCCGCTTTGGCGGCAGTGGCAGAGGCATCGCCATTGGCCGACTTTTCATCGTTGTTGGTGCTGGTTGTCTGGGAGGTGTTGTCATCCTCGCCATTAGCCTCGCCCTCAGAGTCGCTGACATCCCACGACTCCTTGACTACTTCGGGCTTCTCTTCCAGCTTGGCCAGTTCAGCAGCAGCGGCAGCTTCTTCTGCGGCCTTGGCCTCGGCTTCAGTCTGCTCCTCTTTGTTGGCGGGTCCCTTCTTCTTGGGGCGAATGCGTGTGCCTGGAAAATAGAAAAAATTTGTACTAGAGGCATTTTTATTTGTTCCGCTGACTCACCTGGACGTGTGGGTCGCTTCTCGGTGGGGTCGGGCAATTCAAGACCCTGTGCCTTCAGCGCCTCTAACATGGCTTGGGCGCGTGCACTTGCTTCTTTTTGCTTTTTCGTTAGCAATTTGCCTTCGGCTTTCAAGCGCGCCTTTCGGTCGGCTTCCTTCTGTTTCTTTTTCTCCTTCCTCTCCGCCTCCAGGCGTACGGCTTCTAAGCGGGCATTTTCGCGCTCTTCCTCCAGACGGAAGCGTTCCTCTTCTTGTTGTCGCTGCAGTTCCTCTTCTTCCTTGATCTTCTTCAGGCGTTCTTGCATGGCCGCAACCATTGTGGCGGACATGCCCTTTTTCTTGGAATCCTTTTTAGCTTCTTCCTCTTCGGCCTTTTTGTCCTTTTTGCCCTTCTTCTTGTTCTTGCCGCTGGCTTTGGCAGACTCGTCATTTTGTGCAGCCTCATCACCGGCAGTTTCCATTTGAGTTTCTACGGCAGCTTCGCTGGTTTCATTTGTTGGGGGAGCCGCTTCCTCGACCTTTACCGGTTCCGGTTCGGCTTTCGGTTTGGGCTCTAGAGCAGCACGCTGCTTGGCCACAGCCGCTTCGCGTTTCTGTCGCTCCTTTTTCTCTTTCTTTTTTTGTGCGGCGCTCTTGACAGTCCCACCTTCCTCGTCGCCATCGTCGTCTTCGAAATCGGCCACATCTTCCGCCACCTTTGCCGGCTTTTCTTTGCTGCCTTTCTTCTTCTTCGCGGATTCCTCATCTTCCACATTGCCTGGTGAGACTACGCTGGCTGGCGGTGCTTCGCCTGCATATTCCGCTTGTAATTCAGCCAACATCTTGTCCAAGTCCTCGTCATCATCATCCTTGCCTTTGCGCTTGCCTTTCTTGCTCTTCTTCGCCGTGTTCTTGTCGTTCTTTTTGCCCGGCTTTACAACCTCGTCCTCCTCATCAGCTTCCGGTTCGCTATCTGGCTGCTGGGGCTGCTCGTGTTCATCCTCGTCATCATCCATCAGCAGTTCGAAAGCAGATTTCTTGGTAGCCTTCTTCTTCTTCTTCTGCTTTGATTTCGAATCTTCTTTCTCATCAGCCGATTCGGCATCGGAATCAGTGGCCTTGGATTTGGCAGCATTGCCCTTAGCCTTAACATTGAGTTTCTTGACGCCGGAAGTAATGCTGTCCACAGCATCCTCTTCCTCATCTTCTGAATTGTTACGCTTGTTTTTGTTGTTCTTCTTCGAAGGCTTTTGATTCTGGTTTTTCTTATTCTTCAGGTGGACGCTCTCCTGCTCTTGCTCGGCATCAGAGTCAACAGCGCTTGCTTCATTTTCCCTGCAAAAACACATCGAATTAGATTTTGTATGAAACAAAAATCTCGGAAAAGGTGGAATTGCACTGCATTAGGAGAGAAAGTTTGCCAACTTGGCTGCTGTTGGGTGCAAATGCGTTGCATTCACACGCAAAACAAAAACAAAAACAAATGACAACGAAGCAATTTCTTTGCCCATTCCACTAGCTCCTGAAGTCGAGAGTCGGGACTGATAGATAAGATGCAGTCTACTTACATTTCATCGCCAGATCCGGCGTTATTGGTTACTATCTCTTTCTTGCCCTTTTTAGTTTTAACCATGTTTCCACCCGCAATTTCAACACGTTTATTAAGTTATGCTCCACAAAACTCTTGAACAAATTCACAATTTTTATAAAATTCGCTTCACTTGTTTTAGCAGTTGGGCGAATTTGTATGCGTGTACGTTTCTGTTATCTCTATGGAATTCCACAAAGTTTGTTACCAAATGTTTTCAATTAATATTTGGAAAAATTTTCAGCAAAGTAAATTGAGAGTGTCTAGTATTTCCAATTAACCCTTCTTCTTCTTGTATGCAATTGGTTTTAGGTTATGTTAAATGTCAGATGTTTGACAGCTTTTTGTTGTTGTTCAAATATTTTGCAACACTTTGCAGTTATCGATACATTTTGTACTAAATTTGAAAGGTTGGAAAATATATTTTATCATCAAGTTGGGAATAATAAGGGTATTCACAAGTCGCAGGAATTTATACTATTGGAAAATTCAATAGCAATGATAATTTACGACAACTTCCCGTTTATGGCTGTTGGCTATTGGCTGATCTCATGCCTAGTGGTATCCTTTAAAGTAACAACGCATTCAGAAAAATTAAGCGCTGCGAGCACTTCCACAACTGTTGTCTACGCTGAATGTGCCCATAGAAATTCAATTTTGTATGAATTTAATAACAACTAATAATTTATGCTTATGACTATATACCATATCCTATTATAGGATTCCTTTAAAACGACTTGTGATCCACAAGTTGTGGATTCCCGTTTATTTAATGTTGTGTTTATCGTTCACCAATTAATTTATATACACATTACATACTAGGACATCGCAATATTAAATGTATACCATTCTGTAATGCCCATAAACCAGTTTAATTACTAAAAATTCTCAAAAAATCTCACATTAGTTAGAGCCTATTTACACAGTCATTCCCATGACGCATGGGCATGCCGGTTTTAGAATTTACACTTTTTATATGAAAATGAAAATAAACGAAGCATGGAGTTGCCACCTTTTACGTTTTTTGTATGGATTTTCGGTGCAAAATGTTCTATACCGTTTTCACTACCGCAGTTCTTATTAGCTCTTTGTCAGATTTTTCGTCATGGAACTGATAGTGTAAATAGGCTCTTAAAAAGTTTCAGTTCAAGTAAGTAAGTAAATAAAGATTTATTGAGACTTCCAGTACAAAATTATTACGAACAGTGCGTCTTTTTCTTATGCTTTTACTTAGAACTATGTGTATTATTCTAACAGGGTAAAAGAGTACGCCACTTGCTATATGTTTACATTTGGTACATATATTTCTTATTCTTTTTAACACTAGCCTTGTGCTTGCTCCCGGCACATTTAACATTTAGTTTCAGTTCAAGGTGCATTTAGATCGCACGAACGAACGCGAGTCCGTTCGCAGAACCGTTTACACTGCCTGAATATATGTTCCCGAACACGCATCGGAACATTTTAAACGAGCCAATGATCGCGAACCCAAAATCGCAAGCATGGCGTTTACACCGACGTTTACACCGATTCGAATGGCATTTTGTTCGCGAGTTCGTGCGATCTAAATCATATATGTAATACATATATGGATCTAAATGCACCTTCACACATGCCGTTTAAAAATCCAAATATCAGAAAAGCTCACCAATGTGGCAACCGTGCACTGAGTCTTTCTCATTAGCAAAATTTTGTTGTGAAATTACATATTTGATTTGAAGTAAACAGATCATTCCGGTAATTGTATACAACATTTTCTCTACCAAAAAGCCGAAAAAAATACTACAAAAAAAATAAACAATGGCGAGAAATAAGGTGAGCTTTATAAAATCCAATTCTGTATTTAAATTACCTCTTAACTCCTTTTGGGAATTCAGGAATGCCTTATAATTCTGCTAGATGTGCGCCAAAGCACTAATGTACAATTTAAACAAAAATCCATTAAATGCGCGGGCGAAATACTTAAGGATAAGGTAGGTGCTTGCGGGCTTTCTTGTAAATTAATTAAGTTGGCTCATGGCTCATGTACATTTGCAGATTTGTGCTGCCCGCAAGGATTACGTGTCCTTCGTGTTGCTGGGCACAAAGCGTACGTTCAACGATGTCAACAGCAATCAATTCCATGACGGCTACTTGAACATTGTCCAGTACCCTCAGGTGCAGATGGCCACCTGGCAGTTGCTCATCAACCTTTATAAATTCGTCAATGAAGAGGCGGACGACATGGTGGAATGGCTCGATGGTCTGGTAGTAGCACTGGACATGATCACAAGTGCTGAGGAGTAAGTTCGGTTTATATTCAAGTCTGTCACACTCATGCAATTGCTTTCGTTCTTTGGCAGGACTTTCAAATTTGAACGTAAGCGCATTTTATTGTTTTACGATTTTAACGGACAGACGAACTGCTACGATATGTTTGACTGCATCACGGAAAATATGGCGAAATTGAATGTTCAATTGGTGGTGGTGTAAGTATTTGTACAGAAGCATTCTGCGGCATACTTCAGTTTTTCAATTGCCCGATAGTTCCAACAAAATCCAGTACATCGATAATCCGGCAAATGGTGAACCGCAGGCGATATTTCGCGATTCGAAAAGCAAAAGTGATTCACAATTGGAAGACGAGAAGTACGCCCTGCGTCTGGTCAGCCATTGCAATGCAAAGTTGTGCCACTTCGAGGAAGGCCTAAATACCATCTTCAAAAATGAGAATAAAATGCCCTGGACGTGGAATGGCTCACTGAGCATTGGCACTAAAATCAAGATAAGCATTTCGGGCATGATAGCCGTCAAGGATGAAAGCAACATTAAACTGAAGAAGTGCTGGTGTGCGCCCGAGGAGATGGTCAAGCGCGAATTGAAATCGTTCATTAGAGGCGATGAGGTGCATCCGTTGGAAGAGGATCTAATTGATGCCTATATGCTGGGGGCCACCCCCATACCGTACGATGAGTCCTTGGCCGAAAAGCAGGAGCCCTTAGAGACGGGCCTGAAATTCGTGGGCTTCGCCAAAAGCAACAAGATACCGGCAGAGTACCATCATGGCGATTCACTGTATTGGATAGTGCACCGCAAGGGCCTGAGTGCATCGGCCAGGAAGATTGATGCCCTCGTCAAAGCCTTGATCAGCAGCAATATGGCTATGGTGTGCTGGAAGGTTTACAGTCTGAAGTTTAATAATCCCAAGCTAGTCATCCTCGTGCCGAATTCGGTAGATTTAAACCCAACTTTTGCTTAAATAAAATTCATGCCTTCAACCCCTTTCACAGATGCATGCTGACCGACCCGCCTCTCTGTCCATGATTGAGCTAACCTATCATGCCCAGCATCATTTTTGGGATTTTCCTTCGCTCACCACTCAGAAGACAGAGTGCTCAACGGAACAAATGGAGGCCATCGATAATCTGATTGATGCCATGGACTTGACACTGCAACCGAAAGACGCTCAGCTGCCAAGGGACACCTTTCAAAAGGACTTCCTGCCCTTCGATACGTTGCCGCACATCTACGAGCAGAATGTCATGGATATACTGGAACGCAAGGTAATCTGCAATGCTGGCGAGGATGATGAAAAATTTCAGGAATTGCTGACGGACAAGAATTTCGTCGAAAAATATTGGCGTGTGCCCGAGGAAATCGAGCAGAAGGCTAAGAATGCCGCAAATGCCGTCAAGAAACTATTCCCGCTGGAGAAGAGTAATGTATCGCTGGATAAGGCCAAAACGCGGTTGACCAATACTGGCTATGTGAAACCCTCCCAACAACCACAACCAACTAACGATGTCAAGCCACCGGTTGCGCTAACATTCGATAGTGTGGGCCAGAAAACGCCTGCCGATGATTTCGAACAACTGCTGCAGCAACATGTTACCACGCTGAAGGACAGCACCTTGCGCAATTCCCGATTCCTTCATTATGCCGATCAAATGCGTTCCACCATTTGGAGTTTAATATTTAAGGCATCACCCCTGGAGGGCGAAAAAATTGCACAAGCCTTGAAGTTGTATCGGAAAAATTGTTACGACTTCAATGCCATTCACGATTACAACAAGTGGATGCACGAAATGAAGGCTGCCGTAGAGGAGCGCAAGCTGTACGACTTCTGGCATTCGATCATCGTTAAAGACGACTTGGGCCTTTGTATTGTGGGCGAACCTATGCAGGAGGAGAAACTCGAACTGGAGGAGTTTTATAAGGTAAAACTCGTTGCAGGCCCCACCGGTTCTTGGCCGGATGGTGATGAAACGGACGAAGACGATTTGATGGCAAGTATATAAAAAAAACAAATGTTTCCTGAAGCTTTCCTTCAACCTAGAATACATCTTATTTTTTGTAAAGATTGTGTAGTTATCTTTAAGTTTTTTAAATAAAAATCGTTAAAAAAACATAAAATGTGAAAAATCATTATTAATCCAAAACAGGACAGATTTAATAAAACAAAAATGTGGCTTGTAGGACCTTTCTCTCATTCTGGGCGTATCTCCCTTTTGGCGTATACTGGGCTTTCCACCAACATTTAATGCTTTGAATCCCACCAGTAGCGACTGTCTCCATTGCTCCCCGAAAAACGTTCATTGGAATTCTTTGCTCCAGTATAATAACACTGTGCAATTAAAAATTCTCTCAACAATTAAAAAATCTCACAAAAACTAAAAATTCTCACAAGCCATTAAAAAATCTCAGTGTTAAATAAATCTGCAACCCTGTTTTTTTTATTATTCAAAAGGATTGAAAACAAATTTCCTTTGTGAACGACTCTGGTTTATTATAATCTGGCAATACTGTTGCAATTGCCGCTGCAAATTTGTTTGGCCAAATTGGAATTTGCATGAAAAGCGATAAGACAATTTTTTACAGGTTTATAAGTCATAAAATAATTACATTAAAGTTGAGTGGAAAGAGCCAAGTGATAAAATTTATCGAAGGATACGACATTGTGCACGCCAACAACAACAGGTAATTCGGTAAAGCCGCTGCTGGAAACTGAGAAATGTCCAATGTCGAGTCGGCCAACATTTCGGAGGAACCAAGCACATCTTCAAGCCAAGTAAGACTACGACGCTCACAGGAAAAATGCTCACAGTGTCAAATGTTGTTTCAACTCTTTCTATTTACAAACAGTCAAAGAAGCCAGACGCCACTCAGCCCGATAAGACTTTTGCACGCTATCGCTCACTAGTGCTTACCGAGTGCGGTTTCAAAATCACCACAACAGAAAACTATTTGAAGCGTTTGCAGAATTTGCGGAAAGAATTGAATTACATCAGTGAAACGGAGTGGATGTACGATTCGCTGGAAAGGAAGCCGCCCCAATAGAAAGACGGACATTTTACGTTTCCCAAATTCAAAATGTATATGTTCTTGAAAAGTTTGTGGGATGCTGAGAAGAAGAAGCGCTCCTTTAAAGAGCGCCTGGAAGAGGAGGAGCAGTACTTGGACAATGCTATTGACAATGAGTACAATGACGTTGAGGCAGAACCACAATCGTGTATGCAGAACATTATTAATGCTCAAGGCTCTAGTTTGGTCGACATTGAAAATGAGGCAAAGGCGTCAGCCGAAAAGAGCGGCTGCTCCAAAAGGATCGGTAAGTTAGGCGTCGATTTCAATTGAAATTAAAAAAAATTAACCAAAAATTCATTTTAATTCTTAGGCATTATCACCACTCTGAAGAGTAATCACGGCACCATTGACCATGCTATATTTTTTGATATGAACGTGGCCTTGGGCGTAGTCAGTGACTTGAAGGTTGGCTGTCGCGTTGAGTATTTGGCCTTCCAACAAGCTCACAACGAGCACGTGAAAGTGGTCAAAATCGAAGAAATCATTGACCAGTACTGGGACTCGGAACTTCCCACCGAGCAAAAGGTGCGTAGCTTTGACTCAATCATTCCATATCTAGGTTATATGATTTTTCCATTTGCCCAGATTGAACGGCAAATCGAAGAATTGAAGAACGAGAAACCCAAATACTTCAACACCCACCAACGCAACATCCTGGGTCTGATCACCGGACGGTCACCGGACTCGATACTGATCGACACGGACTACAAAACGATGAGCGTCAGCCTGGACAGTGTGGAAATTGACTTTGTGCCCAAAGAGGGCGACCGCGTGTACGTCTGCTGCAATGTGCAAAGCGACGAACATTTCATCGACAAGCAGGGTGAGATCCTGGAAGAGGTCAGTGTGCATCCGGCGCGTTTGCTCAAGCAGGAGAAGTGCACGGTGTCGAAGGTCAACTCCGATTGGGGCGTCCTCAATCGGGATTGCTATTTCACATTTGATGTACTGTCCGGGGCTTGTAAATTGAACGTGGGCGATGTAGTCACGGCAGATCTGATCGAATGCGAAAGGGTAGGTCCCAAAAAACAAACCACATTCGGTGACTTATGAATTGTGCATTTTAGGCTGAATTCGTCTGGCGCTGCATTAAACTGAGCGTTCTCGAGCATGCCTATGTGTCGGCACCACCATCTGCCGAACGTTCGACGGTCTCTACTTTCTCGCGGCCCGACAGTCGCATTGTGACCGTCACCGATGATGCGCGTTGCATCTTCACGAGCACATTCCAGAAGAAGGACGTCGCAGTGACCATCACCAACAATCGTGATCGCGTCATTCAAGTGCTGGGCATTGAGTTTCTGGGCAGACGCCGCGACTCTCAGATACGCCTCGTTGATCCGGAGCCCGGTGCGGCCTTTGAACTGGCCGCCAATAGTGAGCGCATTCTACGCTTCGAAGCGGAATCGAAATTCTTCGGCGAAACGCGCGAAGTTTTCATCATCAAATTCGAGACGTTTCGCGTGAAGCGCCACATTGCCATTGTTGTGTGCGAGACCGAAGAGGCTGCGGCCGCAGAGCGAGCCAATGCTAAGGCGGCAGCGACAAGCGTTATTCCAATTGGGGGGCGCAACGGAGCCCAGCGCTCGCGCTTCTATGCCAATCAAGTGTGGTCCAAGAAGGGCGAGGTGATACCGGGCGTGGGTCTTGTCGCCAAGCGTCGTTTTATAGCCGAACGGATCGGGTTCTTCGAAGTGCCCGAACGACTGCGCAACGCCTACCTGACGTCGGAAACGCGACAGGCCATGTTTGACAACATCGAGGGCATGTTTCCCTGCCTCAAGGAGGAGCTCAGCATCAAGAACTACATGTCGCGTTTCCAGGCACTCATCTATCTCGAGGAGATCGAATACTTTGTCAACTTTCGCAATTATGATCGCGAACGTGCTCACCTAACGCGCGAGGGCGAGTTCCTCGCCTTGGCCATCGACAATCTGGCCGAGCGTCGTCCGTCGCTGGTCATAGGCGACATAGTGCGCGCGATCAATCCGTGGGGTGGCCGCGATGCGGACAACCGCAGCTACGACGGCATCATACACAAGGTGCTCTTCAATCGTGTGCTGCTCAGGTTCAATTCGGGCTTCCAGTCCAAATACAATGGCGAGGACTACCGCCTGGAATTCTATTTTTCGCGTTTCGGCTTTCGCAAGCAGCACTATGCCACCAATCGCATCGTCAAGCATTTGGGCGAGCAATTCCTCTTTCCCTCGAAGGTGTATAGGCGCGAACATGTCCAACTGGATGCCGAACTGGACGAAGGGGATAACCTGTGCCTGCAGGGCAACATTGTCCAGTGGTACAATCCCACTTTGAATTGCGTACAAAAGCGTGCCGTTGCCAACATTCTGCGTGGCGAGGTGGAGAACATGGCCTACGTCATTTTTGGACCACCTGGCACGGGCAAAACCATGACTCTGGTTGAGACCATACTGCAGCTGGTGAAGCACTTGCCCAGCGGCCGTCTGCTGGTGGGCACACCGTCGAATAGCTCGGCCGATTTAATAACGACACGCCTCATCGATTGCGACATCCTGCAGCCGGGCGATTTTGTGAGGTTAGTTTCGCAGAATCAAGTGGAAAAGGAACTGATCCCCGAGCATCTGATGCCCTATTGTGCGACCGTGGATATAGCGGCTGATGGTACCTGCAATGATTCGGTAGGTTTTGCCCATTGACCACTTCTCTCCATACAATGAAAAATGTCTCACCCTTACCAGATGATCACCACCGAGTCGGGCCTGAAGCTGCGCTGCCAAATGAAATTCCTTGGACGTCATCGCGTCACCATCAGCACCTGCACCACGCTGGGCAATTTCCTGCAAATGGGTTTCCCCCCGGATCACTTCACCCACGTACTCATCGACGAGTCGGGCCAGTGCACGGAGTCCGAGGTGATGGTGCCCATCACGCAAATCTCGAAAACACGCGGCCAAGTTATACTCGCCGGCGATCCCCATCAGTTGCAGTCAATCGTCATCAACCGCTATGCGGGCGAACGCGGCCTGTCGCTGTCGTTCCTCGAGCGCATACTCTCACGTTCGCCCTACCTGCGGGATACCGTACGCTTTCCCGAAACTTGCGGCTTCGATCCGCGCCTTGTGACCAAACTGCTCTACAACTATCGCGCCTTGCCCTCCATCTTGAATGTGTACAACGAACTTTTCTACGACTCCGAGTTGCTGCCCATGGTCAAGGAGAGCGGCTCGCGTGAGGCCAGACTATTGGCCGAACTGGGAGAATTTGACAAAATCCTGCCGCAATCGGATGTACGTCCGAAAACGCATGGCACCTTTTTCTATGGCATGCGCAGTGAGAATATGCAGGAGAAGGACTCGCCGTCCTGGTATAACCCAGTGGAAGCGAAAAACGTAAATACTTCGGTGGGAAAAGACATACTCGATTTCTAACCTAATCATACGAATTGCAGGTTTTCCTCATGACCATCAAGCTGTACCGGCAAAATATACAGCCCGAAAATATTGGCATCATTACACCGTACATGAAGCAAGTGAAGCATCTGAGGAGTCTCTTTGTTACCGCGGACATTGCCATGCCCAAGATCGGTTCGGTGGAGGAATTTCAGGGCCAGGTAACCTAACTAACTTTAGCCTCTGTGTAACCGTTTCACTGATTTCGTATGTAATTTCCAGGAGCGCGACATTATTCTCATCACTACCGTGCGCTCAACTCTCAAGCATGTCTCCACCGATTTGCGGCATTCGCTGGGCTTTGTCCAGAGTTCTAAGCGCATGAATGTGGCCATCTCGCGTGCACGCTATCTCATATTTGTCTTTGGCAATCCGCATCTCTTGGTTTTGGACCACTGTTGGCGCACCTACATACAGTACTGTGTGGACAATGATGCTTATCTTGGTTGCGATTTGCCAGAGAACTTCGGTTCGCTTCAAGGCGATTCGTTCGAAGTGGAAGACAACGGTCACACGCTCGAGATTAGGTAGATGCACTTCGGCCATTTTCTGGACGAAGCCTATGTATGCTGAAGTATATATATATACGAACTCCTCTTCATATATGAAATGAAGCATTCTTTAAAGTCTCTAAACTTTCATATGTGAATGCGTTCCCCCAAAACGATTACACTGTGCCGATTTATTGAAACTTTTGCAATCATTCTGTGTTGGGAATCTTAAAAGTAAATCGGATTCACTGATCACGAATCCAAGGTTTCGCTCTGCTTGCAAATATCTTTTTTTACCAAAAATATTTTTTTCGAAAAAAAATAAAATGTTTCTGAGAAATTGTCGCTGGGATACATTAAATGCAGTGGAAAAAAATATTTTTTTTACGATAAAGTAAATCGGATTCACTGATCACGAATCCAAGGTTTCGCTCTGCTTGCAAATATCTTTTTTTACCAAAAATATTTTTTTCGAAAAAAAATAAAATGTTTCTGACAAATTGTCGCTGGGATACATTAAATTTAAATGCAGTGGAAAAAAAATATTTTTTTTACGATAAATTAAATTAATTGTTTGAAAAAAAATCAAGTGAAAATGTTGACCTATTGCCCGTTGCCTGTAACACAATCGACAAAATTATCTATGAAAGTTACGTCACACCTCGATTGGTTATTTTCTTATAGAAACACTACAAATGAGAATGACGTTTGATAGTTAACTTTGTCGACCGTGTTTCAAAAAAAGGGTTCCTTTTCTATTATTTTGACCGCAGTTGTACGTAAAGTTTTTTGCAAAAATACTTTTGAATTTTTCATGGAAATTTTTTTTTAAAATGGTTATAGCCGACGTTAAAATATGCACACAAAAAAAAATTAAATTTAAGTTCGTTTTAAAAAAATTTTTTTTTTTATTTTGAAAAATTAAAAAAAAATAAATAAAAATTAAAAGGAAAAATCACCTAAAAACTAAAATGGAAAAATCACGCGATTTTTCATAGTGAAAAACTAAAAAGGACAAGTTTTTAAAAAAAGAAGAAAATTTTAACAAAAAATCGCGTGATTTTTCATAATAAAAAATCGGCCAAAAACTAAAAAGGAAATTTCGCCCAAAAATTTGGAAAAATTTCCCAAAAATTTTGTGCGATTTTCATATGAAAAATCACTTTATTTTGTATGCAAAATTTGTGGGCGATATTTCCTACAGCCTTAAAATGTTTTACTTGGGAGCCATTGTTTGTCTCGATATTCAATACTTGGCCTCGACAGCTAACATGGTGTCGAATGTGTTCGAGTCAAACATCAAACTTCAACTAACCTAAATGGATATCAAGAGACTAGCGATTTCGTTCGATATCGAGATACGCAATTGCTGCCCTGTATAATGAGTTATCGTAGACATACATTTGCCAATGTTATTTTTGGTCTTTTCTATGTTTGCAAGCATTCGTGATTCACCGATTTACCCCAACCCTCCCTCTCATCACAGAATTTCTGTTGGCTGTCGAACAGTGTAATTTGATTCCTTTATCTGATATTTTGAATAATATTGCCCACTTAGGTTTTGTATTCCTCACTTCGAGGCTGTATTAAGTCAATTGAGGTTGCTTTACCTATTACTTTTAAATACTTATAAAAAAACGTTATTCCTTTTAACTGTACTACGAATTGTTTTCAAAACATGACATGAAAGAATGACTTACAACTGATTAAACGAGATAAGATACACATATTTTCATATTTAAAAAAAAACTGTTTAAAATGTTTATTTGAAAGAAAAGAAGAAGCCAGTAAGTAGCAAGCTGGACAGTTCAAAAGCGTGCATGACAAATATTCAAAAGAAAAACTAAAAAATACAAGCAAATACGAAAGAAGTGTGCTAAAAAAAAAACGAGAATTTCCAAAACGAATCACTGTAGCTTAAATTAAATATGTTTCGAGAGCGCCACCGTCTGATTATCCGCGAATGACTTTCACTGGCACTGTAATACGTTCATTTTCCATGTAAATCTGCAAGGAAACAAAGCGAATTAATGTGAGGAGCTACTCACTCACTTCTCGTCCCACTTACCATGACCATAATCTGCTCGTTGTTCAGCTTCTCGTACGATTGCGAGCTACTATCAAGCTGGGAATGTACTTCCACCTCGATTTGGCCGTCGTCCGGTTCGACGTAGCCTTCGCTGGGCGTAAAGCTCAGCAAATCCTTGTGATTGCACACAACTTCGAAATATTGACGCGACTTGAAGGAGTTGCGTATCAGGAGCGAGACACGCTCCGAGCGACGCTGCGAATCGAAATCGAACTCAATCAAAGTCGGACTCACCGACCAGGAACCCTCGCGCGTTGAGCTCACAGCGCCCAGGGCTTCGTCCTCTTCGAGCAGCTCGTCCACCGGATCGAGCATATTCTGCGGCGTGGGCGACGCTGCATGGCAGACGGTGCGAAAGAGCACGGTCTCGTCCGCATCGGGAAAGAACAGCGACGACGTCACCGCCGACTCGTCCAGATTGTCGTGATTGAGCGTCAGGGCAATCTCAAACAAACGGATGTGGGTGAGCAGATCCATGACGTCGGCGGTCTTCTCTCTGAACTCGGCCAATTCGGTTATTTCGAGTTCGTCGGGAAAGACGGTCCACAGTTTGTCCAAAGTATTCGAAACGATCTTCGAGCGTTCCTCGGGTCCCATGCGCTGCACCAGACGTCGCATGCGTTGCCTGTTCGGCTCATCGCCGCACATCACACGCATATTGGCCAGCGTCAGGACGTTCGAGATTTTCTTGATAATCTTCTTGATGTCGTCGCGCTTCGGCCGGAATACCACACGTACCGTGGCTGCCTTCCCAGGCGGAATCAACATGCATTGCGGGCTCACCTCGAAAGTGTCGCAGAGACGCGGCAAATGCAAACCCAACGAATCAATGCAAACGATGGCGAAGCCCAGCAACGGACCCTTGTTGTGAATTTTGAAAGTGCGCTCCAGGGGACGCGACAACTCACACAGGTCGCCCATGGGCAGGAAACCCGAACCCACCGGACCCTTGAGAATGTTTTGCGGCTGAATGTTGCAGTGGCCGCCATAGCCGAAGAGCGGTATCTCCAGGAAGGCCGTGTTGGCCGTGGTCGAGCCCAGGGGCGAGTAGAAGGACAGCATGCCGATGGCCGTGCCCGTTATGGTGGGACAAAAGTTGATAATAATCGAGCGGCACTCCTGCGACTGCAGCGTCAGCATGTTGCTCTGGGTGTTGACTATTTGGAAGCCGGGCCCTTGGATTTCGATGCGCACCACCAGCCGCTTGTTGGCGATGTTCTTCACTTGCATGGATTTGCGTACATCGGTGCGCAATTTGGTGCTGCCCCACGACAACTCCAAAGTGGTGACCTGGCCGAGTGAGGGAAGACAATCGAATCAAGTTCCAAACCCACAAAAACTACACTCTTACCTTCAATGGAATGACTTTTCCATCCCGGTGACTGAACTCACTCGAATTGGAGCAACGCGAAACGCTGCGGCCGGCAGCGCCATTCACACCGCCACCACTCTTCATCGAGTTGGTAGAACAGGACCGCATCGGAGCCAGCCCATAGCCAGCGCATGCACTGTATTTGCCGCTGGCGCCCGATTCACTTGTCACGGGCGAGGAGACTGCCTTGCGCGCCCCCGCACCGCCGCCCGCCGTCAAGCAACGTCGCTCCGAATTCGTAGTGCTGTCCAGGCGAGGAGAACGAAAACCACTGCCCGACGGCGAAGAGGCATGCGACGACATGGGCGATGACATAGGCGAGCAATCGAAAGGGGCCGGACTGCTGCCGTTGGTCAGAGTCTGACTGCGAAGGCCTCCGGACTTGGAGAGATTCGGCGAAATGCCAAAATCGCATTCGGGCGTAGAGTTTTTGCCCTCGTCCAAGCGTGTGGAGCACAACGATTTCGGTTTCCAATTTTTAGGGTTGACCGGAGTCTTGGTGTCCGTCGACGGGGAAATATGGCCGGGTTTTTTCAAGTCCACGCTGCAGGCCGGACTCATGTCAACGGGCGACTTGGTGCGGCGCACACGCCGATTGGGCGACTTGATGGGTGTGCTGGGCCATTCATCGACGTCAGCCTCACGGTCGGCTTCCGTCACTTGAATGTTGGGTATGTTGAGAGGAGACAGTGGCGAGCGCGGTTGAGTCGAGCTGCGCTGCAGCTGCTTCATATCGGTGGAGTCCAAGAAGGACTCAGTCAGGCTGAGCGTATCGGAAAAGCTGGAGCCGCGCATCAATTGCGGATCGAGATTTTCCTTATTTGCGAGTATCAAATCGGCAATCGAGGCGATTTCGCCATTGGCCACGGCATGGCTTTTGATGGCTGAGCCCAGCGAAGAGCGCTGGTGGGGCTCTTCGGGCACGCAATTGCCGGAGGATTTAGTTGGATTCCGAGGACTTTTCTTGGATTGCTTTAGGATTTCATTGATGACGCCCGCCCCCGAGTCGTCCTGGTGAATGTCTAGATTGCCTGCAAAACAAACCATTACCAATCAATTACAAATGCACAACACGAGAAACGCGATGAATCACACTCACACAGGGCTCTGTCGATGGCCGACATGCTGAGCAAGTACGAGTTGTCCGTGGCATTGCCGGAATCCTTGCTTTCGTGCTCTTCCGCCAGCAGTTGGCTTTGCTCGCGCGTAACAGTGCTGGTGCCCATTTTGCTATAAGTGCGATTGTCGATTTTCGGCGTCAGTGACGATGTCGACACATTCGACTTGATGCTATTTGAAGAAGCTCTCGACTCGTCGACGAGTGCGATGGGGGCGCGTGCCTTGTCCGGACTTTTGGACATCACAATGTTCCGTATGTCCTCCGATCGCATATTGAAGAAATTTCCCAAAGAAAAGTTCGGATCCGACACCAGTATGGAACTGGCAGGGAAAAAATACATTCAAAATTTTCATCATTTAAAGGAAGAAGCAATTTACACTCACTTTGAGACCGATGGTGAATCGAAGCCATGCGGCAACACAATCGAGGCTTTTGCTTTCGCCTGTTCGCTTAGCGCTGCTGACGGTATGGCGGCATATTCCTGAGCCCAGGCTATCTCATCGTTCAACAGTTTCGATTGCATCAGTTCGCCGGGCGCAAAGTCTTCCGCACTAAAGGCACTGTCGTCGGGGCAGCCGCCGGCCGCACCCTTCATGAAAGAGAATTCGCTGCCCGCATTGAAAGACTCCTGCTGCGTACACGATTCCTTGGTGCCGTACGACATGTCGGCCGTGCGTGGCAGACTGCGCGACACATTGTAGTTGGTGAAGGAAGTGCTGCTGGTGGTGGCCGAGGAACTGCGTCCGCCCAGCACATCGAGAGTGCTGACGTCGCTACGCAGCGTTTCGCACAGATTGCGTACTTTTGGGGCCTGGGAAGAGGCGAGTATTTCCTCCACTGTGTAGTAAGAGGATGGCTGCTGATTGCCGGATTTTTCACCCGATTGTTTTTGGCGGGGAACTTCACGCGGCCGCTGAAAGTGATCAGCGAGACTTTCTCCAACCGGTGGCTGCTGCTTGGTTTTTGTGCCTTTTTTCTGTTCTTTGTGATAGAGTGTGGAACGGCCAGTGATTTCGGCTGGCTCAAAGGAAATCTTTACGTCTTTATTGACGACGGCAGCGGTCGGCGTACACGATGAGCTGCTTTCCAGATGAATCGTTTTGTCCGAGACCAAATCGGAAATGTTGATGGTGTTGGGCCGGCAAAAGGGCACATACTCGGTGTGATTTAGTTCTGTTACATGCATACAAGTAAATTAGAAATATTTGCAATCATTGTACTCACTGGCGTAACTTACTTGGCGTATTATTCGCAGATTTCAAGTTTTCTTTGTTCGCCATATTTTGAGGCTTCTTGAAAAATGACGACTGTTGTGATTTTTGTAGGGTTTCGAATGCCTTGAAGCGTTCAATCTGTAATAGAAATATTTAGCGATCGAATTTAACTTGGTTTTCATTTCCAACTCACATTCAAACGCTCGCTGGTGCGACTGCTGCTGTTCCCAGAAATTTCGCCAAAAACTGAAGAGAAAACCCAATTAGAAGAACAAATTTCAACATTGTTTGCATTTAATCTTACTTTTGAGGTTTTCCATGTTCAAAATTCCTAAAGAACTTTCATCGGATTTTTCATTCATTGCTTTTACGTTCTTGGACATCGCAATTTGCGCAATAGCAACTTTCTAAAATTCCTTCTGTTTCAATCTCTATGCGCGCTCCGGTTCAGTTTAGCCCTTCAATCGAATCCAGTATATGGACTTTGCATACAAGAAATTAAAATGTTTTTTAAACAAATATAGAGCAATTGATTCAAATTTTTAATTGTTTTTGTGATTCTGTAATTTTTTGCCTTTGAAATTTGGCAAAAAAAACAATTGGTTTGAAAATGGCGGCTAGGCTGTCAAATTGAATCAGTGTTGTCAGTGCTTTTTTACAGAATTTCCCACACAGAGCATACCAGTGCTGCCAGATGTTTTTCCGGGAATACGTATATTTTTATAGTAAAAAAATCCGTAAAATCCATACAGAAAAAATATTTTTTCTATTTTATGAAATTTACTCTTGTGTTTTTATTGTTGATAGAAGGATGACATAAAAATTAACTTCAGAATGTGGCGATGGGTAATTTAATGTTCGCTGATGCCGACTGAAACGATAAAATGCAAACAGAAGAATTCTTAAGATATGATTACACGATGCTTGCAATGCTCGATTTTTGCGTCCAATTTCACAAATTTCATTCCTTTATCGTATAACATATTGACAAATGTGCACAAACTTGTTAAAATTTTAAATTCGGTCTCATTTGCCTCAAGGCCTGCGCATACAGAGGCGTTATTCGTGCCGCAGGCGGCTTCGAAATTAATTTTGTCAAAAATCATCGTTTTTTCGAAAAAAGAGCGTTTTTTTTAAAGCCTGTTTTCATAGCAATAAAATAAATAACAAAAACAGTTTCAGAACCATTTCGAATCAGTTTGAAAATAAACTTTTTTACTGTATCCATAGTAAAACAAGAGAAGGTTTGAAGCTTGTATTGGGCTGAGTAAGAACCGGCTTCGAATTCTAACGGGGTTTCTCACTGGTCACTGCAGACTTTTACTGGAGTCCTGCGCTTACTGGGAAAGTACCTGGTGCCAGAGTATGATTGGCCGAATCTGGATCCTCTGCTGATCTTGAAATTCCTAACTTATTTAGGGTTGGTGGAGGTCCTCTAAAGGCTGACAGAGGTATGATTCGTGATACCTGGAGCATCGTCACCCAACAAGGACTCGTAATGGGGGCACAAATGACCAACGGTCGCAGTGGAAATCCCCCTTTATTATAATTATTATTATCCATAGTAAAAAATAAATAACAAACATAAAAATCAGCTTCAGAACCATTTCAAACAGACTTTTTGGTTGTTTCCATAGTAATATAATAAATAACGAACAAAATCTACTGCTGCGAAGTCGCTGCCTGTGTGAGGCACTTTGCGTTTTCGAAGCTAGATTTTTTAAATATAAAAATGGTTCTGAGATTGGATAGCGTATAACGCCTCTGTGTGCGCAGGCCTTTAATAATTTTTTATCTACAATGAAGGTTTTCTCCTATAAATCCGATTTTGTTAATTCCTGTATGATGAAATCAGAGGAATGTTCGAAAAATTGTTTAAGACTCCATTAATGCAGGTCTGTAGTATTCACAATATATATAATTTAAAAAACAATGTTTGTGTAATGAAATTTGTGGCGTAATTGTGTGTGGGAATTTTCGTGGGTATTTTTTGTTGTCCGTTGAGGGAAAAAAGGGTTTTTATTTTTTTTTGTGGGAGTTTTCGAGCTAAGTCCTTGGCATCACTGGGCTGAGACCATAACAAATTGTAGCACAGTGTAAATTTAACTCACCAAAATTGTCCAATTTGAATGTTTGCAAATGCAACACTGGCAACAGCACGGTACTGCCGGAAAAATCCGTATTCATACGGAATTGTGAAATTTTCAGGAAAAAACCCGATTTTCATCCAAATTTCCTGAAAATACGGATTTTCTGAAAAAAATCTGTCGGAACTTTCGCACTTTGCTCTCGTACACCGCCTAAAACAGCTTGTAAATAACGCTATTTGTTGAAGGAAATTTGGCGCAAAACTACTGGCAACACTGGTGGTCCTTTCTTCGGCCGGCCGCCAAATTTCCCAATTTACCAAATTTTGTGCCCATATTCATTCCTTCGAGTCAGCCGGCAGTGAACGGACGTACAACGTGTAGAAAAATTCGAAATTCACTGGCAAAAAGTCAGGGAAAAGAAAAGTTCACAGGAATCCACAAATCAAGAGGATTCCTCGACAATTTGCAATTTTAGGAAAGAAAAGTTGTGAAAAAAGAGAATAGTTTGTGGAATAGAATAGCACACCGCGAAAAGCAACCGGAAAAGCTCAACGAAAGGAAAAGCAGACGAAATGGAGCAAATTATTGCAAATTTATTGCAAGCCGACAATAATCTCATACAAAAGGTATGCAAGACAATTAAATTTATTTACTTTGTATGCTGGCAATTTCTGAATTGGAAATTTAATGCAAGTTCCTCCCCCACTGTGATAAATGCCAATCTAATTTAGAACAAAATAACCAATCGTTCACATAATTATCCAATTTGTACATGGTTGCTTGGTTTTATAGTTGCAATTTGCCATGAAACGAAATTCCAACTGGGCTTTGATTGGCAAAAGCTTCATTGCAAATTCTGTGGAAACACGTGGATTTCCATTCTCCCCAGATCTTCGTTCGATTATACTGCAATCTTATATTTGCTGGTCTCTTTTGGACATTTTCTTCTTGTTGCTACCAAAAAATAAAATAAACGTGTTTCAATCTTTTTCGAATTTCCGTTTATTTTTTTTTGCGAATTTGTTTCGTGTGAAATTTGTCTATCTCTTTGTCTCTTCGTTGCGAAACGTAAAAGAAAATCGAAAAGCTCAACAGAGTTGCCAAGAATATGTGGTGGAATTTTCGTACATACTTTAATGCACAAACTTGATATGTCCGTTTCCATACAAATCATAGCCATTTCAAAAGTTGTTCTTTGCATTGCACAATTTGGAGAAAAAAATCACATATTTAGCTTGATTGTGGTTTAATGTATCGGTATGGATATGTAGCTTAATGTACACTGGTGCTGTATTCCCAAGTGTACGTTATAATATCAATACATCAAAATATGAAGAAAAGTGGTTCAGCGGACAAATGGCATAAATTAACACACTTGTACGCAAATTACTTTAGTAATTTTGGGTAAAAAATCTTTCGTTAAAATATAAATATGAAAAAGTTTTTAAGATCACTTCTCAAAGATAAAAGTTCCACACATACTAACCTATGTTTGTTAAGTGACAGCCCAGCCAATAATTGAACGAACTTTTTACGAAGATCGTATTTTACGAACTTTTCTCGATCAAAAATATTCGAGAAAAGTCCGATATTCACTCGTATATTACGATAGTCGTAATTTCATCGATAAAATATCGTTTACGACTTCGCAATCGAAATCGTTAACGCCTTAGTTAAAGAATTCTTTAACGACTTCGTTTACGAGTACATTAACGAACGAAATTATCGTTTTGAAAAACTATTTTTAGATCCAATGGTTTTCAAACTGTTAGAAAAAAGTTGTATAACGATTTCTCAGCAAGATAATTTCTATTTTTAGAATCAGTGTTTTTCAAACTGTTAGGAAAACAATTTTAAAACGTTTGTTAAGTTATACTACGAATTCGTTAACGAGCACTTTTTTGTTCGATAACGATAACTCGTTTCGATGCAAAATTAAGAACGAAGTCGGACTCGTATACGTATCGTAATCGTGTGTCGCCTACGTTTGTTTTATCCGCTTTTCGATCGAAAAAATCTTCGTTTACGAGCTCTTTAACGATAAAATTATTGGCTGGGAGGATATAGAATAGACTTCGCCCACGGGGCGAACGATGGTTGTGAGTGGTATGATGCCATCTGTTAGTGACCTAGATCATGTATAAAATTTAAAATTTTCTGTAAAATTTAAAAGGATTACATTCGATTACATTTTCTGTTGGCAACCTCGCCGAAAATCTAAACGATTTCAGTGCGCTTTATTTATGAATGTTTGATTTATTGTTTAAACAATGAATTCTTCAAAGAAAATTGGAAAATTCATCATCTTGGAATGATTTAAAAGCTCAAAATATTTCAATGGAAATCGATATGAGTGCAGTTCTATTTATAAAAAAAAACGTATTGACTCTTCTTTGAGTTCATTGTTATACATATAATATAATTTTCTTAAGTGTACTACCGATTACTGAAATTACTTTGCTATTACAAAACTGAGAGATGTTCTTCCAAATTTGATCTTTTTACTACGCCTCAGTGATCCACAATGATGTGTGTACTTTTTTTTAACTATTCCTAATTGCAATAGCACACAATGCTTTCTGATTCATCTTAAAAGAATTTCCACATTTCAGTTCGTGGTCTTCTTCACTTGCTAAGTCTGTAGACTTTCCAGCAACAAACACGTGCTACGTATACTTTTCGAACTCTTATTGCCCACCACAGCCCAGTATTTTCTGGTTTGTCTTTGCTTATGGATTTATTAATTCGCCAACAAATGTTTTATTTCACAATTCGAAAATTGTTACTATGCTCAACTACACACAGTCAAATATTTCGGGGGTGGGGTCACTGCCGCCACATTTTTGTTCTATCTAATAAATACGATTTAATGATTTAATTTTTGCAATTATGCTGATGAATAATTCTACGAAGTGAGTGTGTAATTGAACGCACAATTCCCTAAAAAATTTTGTATGCAAAGCAGGCGAATTATTTTCTTCATTCCTTTTCAAGTTAATATTTCTGCCGGTTGGAAACTGGTTTGCCACTGGTGCTTGTGGCCGATTTGGCATATTTAATTATAAATTCATCATATTATCTACTTTTTGTCTCGCTTTAATAGCTTATTGAGCACGTGCTTGGGTTATGATAATTTTTTAATATTGCAAATTTGCTCTCCACCCACCTCTCACTCTACTTGATTTGTTGATCATTGAAATGTATTGGGAATACTTTAAAACCAAATGGTAGCCATTATTCATATGTAAACAAATGTGTTTCAATCCAATTGTATTAAAATAATTTTTTTTTAAGTGTGTGCCGCTGCCACGTGTTGATAGAACTTTGTATTTTATACGAAAATGTTATCTTTGATATTCAAAAGATCGATTTTGTGTTCGACAATGGAAAAAAGCTCAAAGAATACCTACCTTACTTCACACTCTAATGAAATGTGGTGCAAATTTCATTTTCAAATGTTTGTTTATTTTTATTTGCCATGAAATTTTTATATATTTTTGTTGCTATTCGTACAGAATTAGCACATGTACCATAATTAAAAATCCGAAAAACATGCCAAGTTTATCTATCATCTGTATGCATGTATGTGCGGCGGTTGGTTCGCTCAGGTTGTGTGCGAATAGTTCCCTGCATCAATTTCAATTAATTTCTAATCTTTTTTTCATTAAAAATTGTATTTCTCTTATTCGCATTTAACAAATTTCAAATTTACAAAAATAAACTAAGGAAATGTTGAAATGCAATTTGATGTAAATTATTATCAACTTGTAGACATTTTGTTTAGTATTTGTTTGGTATTCTATGTGATTCAGTGGTCTAAGATAGAATGGAACGAAAACGGCATTCGAATGGAATAAAAAGCAAATTGACTCTAGTCAGTGATGACACTATTTTGCCCTCATTCCGTTTCCTTACTCCATTAAATCTGTTCTTAGTTTTCCAACCGGTATTGTTCTGTAATCTCTGGATATTGGTCAAACAAATTACATCATTAAGTCGTTCCAGTTTGACGAACATAGATTGACATTGTTTCTGACCCTCCATTAAGCATTGAACTTCACAGAATGTGCATCAGGCGCACATTCTGCTTGAAACTCAAGATTGTCCAAACGGTTTTCTATTACTCTCGTCTTGGTTCATGTCCATCAATTGTCCATAGTCACCAATCCTGTTTTCGTGTGCAGTGTTTTTGACCTGCACTAATTCGGTTGAACTTTTGGGTGAGTGCCTGAGTGGCTGAATATAATCTGCTCTGCGGCTAGTCTTAGTTCTTAAGAGAGGGAGGAAAGATGAATGGAGGGGGGAATGAGTTGCCCCCGCTGGCAATTCGTTTTGTGTTCTTCGTTATAATTTGCAACTTGAAGTTGGTTGCGAATTTTGTTAGTGTTTAAATGCTAGACAAATATACGAATTGCCGAAACAAAAATTGCAAATACATAGAAAATCCCTGTAGAAGCAAATAAGTGCCTAGTCTGGAGGAGAATGAACTCACATATCAGAAGTTCCCGTTTTGCTACGTCAGGGCAAATCTTAAAAATTGAAAATAAAAAAAAAATTTTTAATTTTCTATTTTTTAGTTTAGTTCAGAGCTTTCTTTTTCCGTTTCCTACCAAGAATGAAGTACAAATCTTTTAATTTTGAATTTATTCCGATTCTATTACCATTACGTGTCCGTTCTATTAACAGTTCGTTCCAATTGCATTACCGTTACGAGAGTTATGATTAATAATATACATATATGTATAATTTTCTATACCTGCCACGCAATCCTTTCGGCATTACAAAGGTGTACCTACCTCACAAGGTGTATAGTATAAAAATCTCAAAGAAGGGAAAAGTTTTTTGCAACGTCTTCTTTAAATTGGAGAGGTCAAGGGGTACATATCTTATATCAATAACATTTTCTATACGCTTCTTAAAGGCTTCCTCGTTTACTGCAGCTGCTTGAAAATGTTTTTTTTTAGATCATATTTTCCACATTTTAAGACAATTTAAGTGCGGACACGCTGAGAAACTTGACAGCTGTCGTGCTCTTACTTTTCCTTTGCCACTACATTTACTAATTGTATGTGTGCTTATTTTTGCACAAGCGTCCTTAATTCCATGCTTCGATGGATGTGAGAGAGGCTATTGTTTTTGATTGTTCACCTATGAATGAACGCTTTGACGGACAGGTAGATAATCCTCGTTTTGAGGCAGCGGAAGGTAAAAGCAAAGCCAACTACAAACAGCCTTGGTGCTGCTGTGGATTCTTGTGGAGGCAATTTTCTCTTGTTCGCAAATAGTTTTTCTCCTTATTGTGCAATTTCGTGTGAAAAGGGAAAACAACCAACGAGGCGAATTCAGCTGCAACACCGGCAGCTGGGTACGAGACCATACACATCCGAGTTATTGCACCTTGTTACGTACATACATACTTTGTTCTATTTTATTTCTCTTCATTGTTATGATTTTGTTTACTTTTGAAAGAGGACTTATCCATTTGTGTTTACTTTTGCCGCAGGCCACTGCCGATCTTCAAGAAGCCTACAAGCGTCCGGAGACCATTCCAGCATTATGCGAAATTGTCGTCTCCTCCAAGGAGCCGCAAGTACGCCAATACTCGGCTGTGCTCTTGAAGAAGCGTTTGAGCAAGCTGCGTCATTGGCAAATGGTGCCACCAGATCAGCAGGCAATGTACGTGTGAAAACCTTTTTTATCACTGCTTCTAGGCCTTGATGGCAGGCAGTTCTTGAATTTTAACTTAAATTGAAATTTCTCCCTTTCTCTCTTCTAATAGCATCAAGCAGGGCATGCTCAACGCTCTCGTCCAGGAGCAGGAGAAATCTGTGCGCAATGCCATCGCTCAATTCGTTGGCATAATCGTGCGCCATGAGGCCGATAAGAAGGATCCCTGGATGGGCGAAGTACTCAAGTTCATCTACAGCCTCTGCAGCTCAGCCGACCCCAAGCAAAGCGAGTTGGGCTCATCGATCTTTGCCACTCTCACCGATGTGGCTCCCGATCAATTTGTTCCACACATGGAGTCGGTCTGTGAAATGTTCACGGCTGCCCTTATGGCTACCGAAGCGAGCGGCAATATGTCGTCGCCGGTCATCTTCAACATTTTGTCAGGCATGACCTATTTGGTGCCCTTCATTCTGGGCCACAATGCTGCCGAGCAAACGTATCAGAAGTCCATACCGCTGGTGATTAAGTCACTGCAGGCCTTCGCCGTCCAGCCTGATGTTGATCAATTCGTGCGCGCCTTCGACATTTTGGAGAGCATGGCCGATTATACGCCCAAGCTGTTGACCACCAATATCAAGCTGCTGTTGGACTTCTGTTTGGAGGCTTCCAACAATACGCAATTGGACAGCGCTGTGCGCGTCAAGACTGTGGCCTATATTGGCTGGTTGGTGCGCCTCAAGAAGAAGGTCATCATCAAGCAGAAATTGGTTGAGCCAATCATTCAGGTGGTCTTTAACTTAATGGCCACGGAGCCAGAGGGTGAAGACGGTACGTATTTGTGGCCACTTTATTTACAAACGCATTCTATTAATTTCTCCCGGCTCACTTTTGCAGATGACGAAGAATATTTCCTTGGTGAGGACAGCTCTAATCCCATGACCACCGCCACGCAAACCATGGATTTGCTTGCCTTGAATGTGCCACCAGAGAAGCTCATTCCGCCACTATTGACTCTCCTGGAGCCCGCCCTGCAGGGTCAGGACCCCTTGCCCCGCCGTGCTGCCTACTTGAGTATGGCTGTCATTGCTGAGGGCTGCTCGGAGGCCATTTGCAACAAGTACTTGGAAACAATGCTGAACATTGTGAAAGTGGGCATCACCGATCCAACACCGCTGGTGCGCAATGCGGCCTTCTTTGCCTTGGGCCAGTTTTCCGAGCACTTGCAGCCGGACATCACCAAGTTTGCTCCACAAATTCTGCCCATCCTGTTCGAATTCCTGCACCAACTCTGCATCGAACTGAGGGTAGGTGCCGAACATTTTCCCTCTATACAAAAATACAGAACATGCTTTAAGTTGGTTGATTGCTTTGTTTTTCCAAACCACTTACTAACTCCCATCGTTTGTGCTTACTTTGTAAAATATACATTTTTTTGACTTTCTTTGTTTTTCCTATTTGACGCTTACAAAAGGCTTTTTGGCCAAATGATGTACTCAGCGAGTCTTGGCCGCCAAAAACTGATACAATACTTTATATCAGCCAACTGCAAATCAAGCGAAAATCCATCTTGACCAATTATGTGGTTGATAATATTTTACTATTGAACTATTAGATTTGAAATTAAATTTTGTTCATTTTACTCACATGCACCGTTATTGCACGAAATGAATTTGAGTTGAATTTGTTTTAATTTTTCTCCCTTTTTTCTCTTTGATTTCGAATAGGCTGGCGGCACTGAGCCGAAACACATCGATCGCATGTTCTACGCCTTGGAGACATTCTGCGAGAACTTGGAGGATGCTCTGGTGCCACATTTGCCATTGCTGATGGAAAGGTAAATATTTTAGTGATTTTTAAATAAAATTTCAATTGAAGTCTCAGCAATCAAGTAAATCTTAATTTTTCGAAATTCGAAATAAAACTTCGAAAAATTCGAAATCAAATTTTTACAAATTTTAATTAAATTTCGAAATTTATTTAAATTAACTTTTCAAAATAAAATTAAAATTAAACTTCAAAAAAATTAAAACCATCTACAAAAATTTCAAAAATTAACTTTTAAAAAATTCCAAAAAAACTTTGAAAAATTCGAAATTAAACTTATAAAAATCTAATTTCAAAAAAACTTAAATTTTGCCGGAATGTCAATGCGACTAACTAGGAGACACGATTCCTCATCTCAACTCTGTCTAATCTAATCTGACTCAACCCCCTCGCCTTTTCTCATTTTCCTCCTCCTAGACTCTTTGAAGCATTGAATCCCAACAATTCAGTGCGCGTTCGTGAACTGTCACTGAGCGCCATTTCAGCGGCCGCCAATGCTGCCAAGGAGAACATGATGCCATTCTTCCAGCAACTGATTGCTATGCTGCAGACTTACTTGGTGAAGACCGAAGTCGAAGATATTATCACATTGCGTCCACAGGCCATCGATACTTTGGCCGCCATTGCGCGCACCATTGGCAAGCAGAACTTCATGCCGCTGGCCACGGACACAATGAACTTTGCTCTCAGTCTTCTTGAGGAGGCTGACGATCCAGATGTACGTCGTGCCCTCTACAATTTGATTGCTTCACTCGCCGAAGTGGTTAACGAGGAAATGGCCTCGGTGTATCCCAAGATTATGGAGCGTCTGTACGATTCGATTTTGTCCACCGAAGAAGTGATTCCCGAGTTCAAGGATGACGTCATCAACGTGCCTGGACCCGAGAATGACGAGAACGATGATCGCGAAATCGATATTGAGAACTCTGAGGGTGAAGATGATGACTTGGACAATATTGCCGGCTACAGTGTGGAGAACTCCTTCATGGATGAGAAGGAAGAGGCCATTCTGGCATTGAAGGAATTCGCCGAGCATACTGGCGCTGCTTTCATTCCCTACTTGGAGAAGTCGTATCAGAATGTCTACAAAATGATCGACCATCCCCAAGAGGACATTCGCAAAGTTTCCATTGACGCCCTGACCACTTTCATTGTGGCTCTGTTCAAGCAAAACGATATTACCGGCGTGTCGAATGCCATCACCATACTCATTCCCAAGCTGGGTCAAATTGTGCGCGATGATGAGGAGGTCTCCGTGGTCCTGGCTGCTTTGGAGAGTTTCTCGGATCTGCTGAAGGATCTGAAACAGATCGCTCTGCCCACCGACGAGATGCGCGACACGATCTTTACCTGCATCAACGATGTGTTGCTGGGCAAGGTGGCTTGCCAGTTCGATGAACCGGCCGGCGGCGGCGACGAGGAGACCGAAGAGAGCGAATATGATGAGGCAATCGTTGAGGGAGCAGGCAATATTTTGCCACTCTTCGGCCTGGCATTGCAGCCCGAGCAGTTTGCCATGTACTTTGGCCGAGTCTATCCCATAATTGTGCAGAAATTGGTGAGTCTCGGAGCACGTGCAAAATGTCCGAAATGAAAATAATAAATTTTTCCATTTTCAAATTCCAGCAAAAGGCCAAGAAGAACGAAGAACTCGAATCGCAACGTGCCTTCGCCTATGGTGCTCTGGCCGAATGTTTTTCGCCTTTGCAGAAATATGCGGGCACCTACTTTGATATCTTCTGTCCGCTGATGATTGAGGGTCTGCACGACGAATTCGATCAGGCGCGCCAAAATGCGGTCTTCGGTTTGGGAGAATTGGTTCTGTACTCTGAGGAGAAATCGTACGAGTAAGTTTTGCATTTTGAGGAAAACCCTTCAAAACGAATGGATTTCATATTTCCTCTCTCTCTCGCTAATTACAGAGCTTATCCTCATATTCTCGGCGCCTTGTCGCACGCTGTCTCCAAAGAACAGAAACCCAGTGCTTTGGACAACATTTGCGGAGCCATTGCCCGCCTTATCATCACCAACAGTGCCCTAGTGCCGCTGGAGCAGGTACTGCCCGTATTCCTGCAGCACTTGCCGCTCCGCGAAGACTTTGACGAGAACGCCTCGATCTTCAAGTGCTTCAAAATGTTGTACATTCAGTCGCGCGAGGCCATCTTTGGCTTCCTCGAACAGATACTGGCCATTGCCATACACGTGCTCTACAAGAAGGAGTTCGCCGACCAGGATACATGCGAAATGGCCGTGGGCCTTCTGAAGGAAATCCGCGACAATTACCCAGACAAATTCAGTGCAGTGGCAAATTCCAATCCCGAAATTGTTGCCTTCTTGCAGACACTCTAAGAGGCTGCAATTTTCATTTAATTTTTTTTTTCTTATGGATCATTCTCACACACTTTCGAAAGGAACCATTTTTTTTTCTTTTTAAGACTGCGCGCATTTTTAAACTGCAACAAAAATGTCCAATTTAATATTTAAAAAAAGGAAAAAGAAGAAAAACTTGTCGAAGTTATCATCATCTCATGTTGTTTTTGTAGCAATTGTAGCGAGTGACAGCCCCACTCGAGAGTTGCATGTATTATGAATATTAGCAGCGTTTTTGAACTGCCCCGCAGTCAACTTCTTTTCAGAGACAGTCAGTCAATTACTGCAAACAACCGCAACCGGACACAATTTTCGTTTTAAACGTTGATATACTGTAGTTTTATACGCTCTAGGTAATTTATAAATATAACTTGTATACTTAATGTATACACGGAGAAACCCAAACCCCCTAAATTCTTCTCCAAAAATCTCACTTGTTTTTTTTACATACATACAAAGGCGCTACCATGTTTTTGCTCTTTCCATCGTCTCGCCGCGAAGGAAGGAGATATTCTCCAAAGGCTGTGATAATCAATGTGTCAAGTTGTTAACTTTTTTCGAAGCGTTCAATGAAATAAATTACATTGTTTTACATATTAGACATCACTTACTCATCCCAAATTGCCGGGCAAAAATGTTCGACTCGCCACACCATCAGCTATACTCGCAATTAAATTTTAGTTTTAGTATTCGAATAAAACTTTGGAGTACCTAGCTTAGATCCGACACCGATTGGGTGGTTGTTCATTTGCCCGCGTATTTTCAAAATTTGAACTTTTTTTGTTTTCATTGCGACTATGTAAATCTTAATTTTTTTATATGAAACCATTTATTCCAGTTAAATGTTGAAACTAATATATATCGTAAATTTTGACATGTAATTCTTATTGAAAACAAAGAAAACATCATTTATATTTCTATTATGTATTATAACAAAAACAGAAGGAAAGAAATATTAAAGAATATACCGTATTACATGTAGAAGAAAACGGAAACATTTTAAATACAAATAAAAACAAATAAAAAAAATAAAATGGCTAGAAAATAATAAGGGATTGTCGGTACGGTTGGGGCACCTTTCGTTTTTTGGTCAGCATATCGTTTGAAAGGTTAATTCACAGGTAACCAATTGGTCGAAGAAAGTTTTTTGATTGTGCGAAATTTGCTGCGTTGGGGCAACACTTGAAAGTATCAGAATTATATTGAAAACATCGGGGAATAAAAAAAGAGTAAAAAAACAGTTTTTTAAAATATAACCCTTTAACCGACTAAAAAGCAGAAAATAAATTTTCTTTAAATTAATTTCTGCAATTTCGATTTAAAATTAAGGGTTTTTGGCTACTTCAAAATTTGCAATGATATTAGGAACAAAGTAGCCAAAAACCCTTAATTTTAAATCGAAATTGCAGAAATTAATGTAAAGAAAATTTATTTTCTGCTTTTTAGTCGGTTAAAGGGTTATATTTTAAAAAACTTGTTTTTTACTCTTTTTTTATTTTCCCCTTTTTTTAAAAATAATTTTTTTTTCGGTATATTTCTTTTTCATTTATATTTTGCCCGTATAGTTTTTCTTCTTAAATTTTTACATTTAAAAAATTTTTTTGGATTTAAAAAAAAAAAATTGTTCCCCCTTTTTCCTCCCTTTTTTTTTTCCTTTTTTACTCTTTTTCCCCAATGCTAGCCTAAGTGAAAAATTTCAGCCCTGTAGCTTAAAAAATACGAAAGTTAGAACTTTAAATTGGCTCCATTCCGCTCCCCTTTGCCCCCACACCCCCCTTTTCAAAGGGTATAAAAAATCATTTTGTCAATAAGAACCCACCTACCAAATTTCATCATTGTAGCTTGAAGGAATCGGAAGTTATGTCATGTTTAAAAAAAAAAAGTTTGAGTCCCCCACGGCCCCCTACGCCTCTGATGGACCTAAAAATTTGATAGAATGCATTTCAGCTCTCTAGCTCATGAAGAAGTGTATGAAAAAGCTCGCCGCAGATTTGAGGATATATATATATATATATAATATATATATATATATAATATATATATATATATATATATATATAGTCCGCCCAAAGCAAGTTAATATAAGGGTTATAAAAAAGGCAATTTTTTTGCATTTATTCTAATGTATTTTATTGACCAAAAGCAGTGCAACGTTATCTAAGTTAATTACGGACCAGCTACAGGGGCTGAAGCCCCTCTTTTGAGGGTTGGATTTTTAATAGAAGATGTAAAAAATCTAAAACCTTTAAGTTTTCTACGCTTTAGGAAAAAAAGTTACAAACTTTATAGACAGCTGTGATAAAATTTGTGGCGGAAAGCAATAATCCCTTAAGTCGACTTAAGTATGAATTGAGTTATACCCTCTATTGTATTCTACTTAAAAATACAAAATTTATTTTTGTCTTACAAGAATTTAAAAAAAAACACAGATAAAAGTTTTGAAGACTTTTTGAAAACATTTTCAAAACCTCTCGATACAAACATTTTTACAAAATGGTGAATATCGCAAAATGGTGTTTTTCGACTTAAGTGATTCATCACATAAAACTGTTTCATTGCTGCCTTCTCAACGCTTGGAATACTTACTTTGTTCTGAAATGGGTTTGGGTGCATATGGCCATTTATAATTATATATGAGTTTTCACTTGGTCTTTGCACTTTTTTGAGTAATTCATGCCAGGTTGTATTATTTTTTCAGTTTGAAGCGGACATTGTATGATTCTGGGTGCCAAAATGTGTGTTAGACTTGTTGAGTCTATGTCTTTGGACTTTTTATGGTTGTTTATGTCAGGCTGGATTACAGCTGGCTGAGTGGCACATTTTTACGAAAACTAGTTGCAAACGGATCAACTACCAAAAACCGTTATTTTAAAATAAAAGAAGAACTCGGGGGAAAAAATGGTCGGAGGGTCGCAGTCGAAAACACCATTACGAGTTAAATACAACGAAATTAGTTTAGCTGTTTTTAAAATATGTCCAGAAAATATTGGTTTTTCGGGAAAAAGCGGCTATAAAATTTAAAACTTAAGTGAGTCAACTGGTATTGGTATGAAAATGCAAGGTATTCGCTTTTTTTTTTGTTCAAAGGAGGCTCGTATGAGTCACTTTGAAACTTTGCGGACTTATGTACCTGGTTAGGTCGGAAAGCCAAATGTGTCAGTGCATTCAAGAAAGCGACATTAATATCGATATTACCAATTTAGTTGTTTGGGTGGGTCACAACATTCGCTCAGAACTCCAAAGACACAAACAGATACAAACTTTAGACTGTAGTTAATCGAATTCAAACGGCTTAGTTTACTCCCAGCAAACAATTTGACTCTTTTTTGGCTCTCATTTCGCTCAGAAAAGACTCTAATTGGAGCCGTATATGACGTGTTTCCCCTCCTGTAGGGACACGATGAAATGTATGAGATATGACTCTAATTGGAGTCCGAAATCTGACTCTAAAATGGGTCTCAAATATGATTTAAATATGAGGCTAAAATATGGCTCTAAAAAGAGTCTAAAATATGACTAATATGCCCAAATCTATTTTTTTTGTTATCTGCAATGGACAGCTGTCCTGTTGTCAGGTATGGCCACGAAATTCTATTTCAAATATCAAATCAAATTATTAACATTTCAAATATTAAAGAAAAACTTTTTACCTTTTCCGGGGTTTGAACATGCGACCTCCTGTTTCGTAACTCAATGCTGAGCTACGGTGCCTCTATCATTCATTCCGATAAAAACAAAGCATATTTCGAAATTCCAAATTTATTTTGGCTCAAAAAATCCTTAAAAAAATAGATACTTTTCGGACTCTAAATTCTGAGCGCTCATAATATTGTTTGCGGGGTGGGCTATATCAAAATAAATTCTATGTAATTGTATTTCATTTTTATCCTCAAAAATTTATATATTTGTGTATACATTTAGTAAAAAAAAAAAAACAATTTCAAGAAAAACCCAGAAAAATCACTTTTCAATTTTGTTCGATTTTCCAGCGCTGGCATTGAACTTTTTCGACTTGGACATTTTCTTGCTAATCGGATTTTTCTTCGCACCCAAAAGTTTCTCTTTCTGCTGGACTTTCTCGAGCGCGCGTTCCGTAGCCTTCGCTTGAAGTTTCTCCATGAATGTCATTTTATCGGGGTTCTTTTGCATTTGCGCCACCTTGGCATGGTCCTTGGCTCGCTCCTTTAGCAGTAATTTCGTACGCTTGTCCTTTTCGAGTTTCTGGCGCAAGGCTTGCAGGGCGTGTGAGTAGGCCTTGGCATGCTCTTCCTCGGTCGTTGAGGTGACGTTTATTTCTTCGGTGATAACTTTGCCCACTTCTGCCAGAGTTTGCTAAAGAAGACGAATCCAATTAGTTTAAATTAAATATTTTTCAATTAAAAATTTCCATACATTGAATGTTGTGAGCTCCTTGGAGGTGAGCAGTGCCACTGCGGTACCCTGCCGTCCAGCACGCGCTGTACGCCCAATGCGATGAATGTATGTTTTGATGTGACGCGGCGGATCGTAGGATATGACAATGTCCACTTCGGGTATGTCAATACCACGTGCGAGAGCATCGGAGCAGATCAGACTGTTAAAAATCGGTTAGTGAGTTGGATTTGGAAGAAATATTTTCCACTGAGTACTTACCCGTTAATTTTGCCCCGCGAAAACTGGCTTAGGACATTGGCGCGCTCCTTGGCGTTTATCGAAGCAGACAATTCGTTTATGGTCAGGTTTTCTTTGAACAATTGGGTCAGGACAAAAGCCAATCTAATTGCAATGAACACTTGAAATGATTCTGCATGTGAAAATGTATGTGAAAGCATTTAGGTTACCTGCCCGATGATTCTGCGCTATTCGTAAAGCAAAGGAACTTCGTCCATCCGTGTTCATTAATCAGCGAATGCAGCGTCAACGGCTTAAGGCGACTCTCCGTAATGCAATATTTCTCCGTGAGTTCTGCCGGCGTGGTGTACTTGCCAATGAACTCACCACGTGCTTCTTGCTCTTTCTGTTCGGCCGTAGTGGCGATGTTCTCGTGCAACTCCTTCAAATTTGTCAGAACCGAAGTGAACAGCTTCGGCTGGAAGAGTCGCAAATTTTGCAGTTTCTCCGGATCCTGCGAGAGAGTAGCCGAGAATAGTAACTTGTGCGGCTGCGCACAGGCGCTTTGTTCCAGCTCATTGTAGCAGAGAGGAGCTGCGCGACCCGACAGCAGTTGGTCCGAGGTGGTACGCACGTGGGCATCCAAGTGATAGAGCCAGTTCTGAAAGACAGCATCCATAATTCGATCGGCTTCGTCGATGACCAGGAACTTCAGAGACTTTAAGCAGAAGCCCTTGGTGGCGTGGAGATGATCCACCAGGCGTCCTTAAAGCAAACACACAAGTTAACAAAAGAAGGACTTTTAGCATTGCAGGATTTACCTGGTGTGGTAACAACTATGTCCACTTTGGAATAATATTCGCCCTTGTAGCATTCGACGAGTTTCTCTTGCTCCAACGGAAAGGCGAATTGTTTCGAAAGCAGACACACCGTCAAATCGGTCTTCTCGCAGAGTTTCTTGAACACTTTGAAAATCTGCAGGGCCAACTCGGCCACGGGCAACACTATCAGTGCACGAACTTTCGGCTGAACTCGATTAGCCAGCAGTTGAACGACAGGTATGGCAAAAGCCAAAGTCTTACCGCTTCCAGTGGGCGCCGAAACACAAATGTCGCGTGGTCGGAATGGTGTAGGCTTCGCGTGAGCTTCTAGTATCCACGGAATTACGGCCGATTGGACGGGAAAAAGCCGTGTCACGTTCAGTTCCTTGAGTGCGTGACGTATGTGGGGCGCTAGGAAAGGTAAATTTCCAATGCCATCATCCGATTCTGGGGCGTCAGAGGCAGCAAGACTTGTAGAAATAATGGTGGGATGAGCCAACCAGGGTGGTAGAACCATTTCAACCTTTTGACGTTTTGCAAAGTCCACATCCTCGCCCAGTGCTTCGAAACCGCTAGCAGCATCGGTGGGTATTTCAGGCTCCAAAGCAGGTGCCGTTGTTCCAGCTGTGATAAGATCCAAATCCTCTTCTGCTGCAACACTTTCAAGACTTTCCTCCTCCACTACTTTAACCTTCTTCTCCTGGGGTAGTGCATCCTCAGCATAGCTTGGAATCGAAGCTACTTTCGACTTTTCGGGTTCTACTTTTTGTTTCCTCTTGCGTTTCTCAACTTTTCTCAAGAGATTTTTCAATATTTCATCTTCATTCTTTGGCTTTTCCGATTTCTCCGCCGTATAGCTGTAAAAACAGTCACCCAACAGTTACAATTTTCCATTTTATTTATTAAACTTACCGATTTACAGTGAATAATTCCATTTTTTTATTTCAATTATTTACAAATATCGCGGATCGCAGAAAAATTGGTTGCTCTTTCTTCTTTGTGCTGACATTCGAAAGCTGCACGTGTAGAACATGTTTAAAGAGAGAATCACAAAAACAAATGTATGGTAGCGCCATCCAGCGGCTGATATCGATTTGAATTCAGGTCGGAATCGATAAAATTCAGAGCAAGCACCACGGTTGCCAGATTTGTGAGATTTATTTCACATTGAGATTTTTTATGGCTTGTGAGATTTTTGTGAGACTTTTTAACTAATGTTAGATTTTTGGGAGAATTTTATCTCGTGTGAGATTTTGTGAGATGCACTGTTTGTGCATGGACTTATTTAGTTCAGTTGGGATCGCTTATCTCAAATATGAAGTCAGTTTTAACGTAACACTGTTGGTTTTGCCAATAATTGCAAATCAAATCGAAATTTACTAATTTTTAAAATTACTTGGCAGCTTAATGCAACCTTCGATTCATTCATTTTTTTCTTTTATGGATCTGACATATCTTATTCCATATGTTTAAAGTTTTCACATTTTATTCCGTCGTTTAAAGAATGCCTTCTTTATAAGGACTGTATCGAAAAGGAACCTTTATTTTTGATTTCCTTATAAAAAAAAAGGTTTTGAATTTTTTTCGTAACATTTTTTTGTGTATTAAAAAGCAATCTATTTAAATCTATTTTTTATTAACATTTTGGCGGTGAATTCCATGTGGTGTGGGCCGTTGGAAAGACCCCGATTTGTTTTATTTCGACCAAAATGGCCAGCCTTAAGTACATAGAGCTACTTGATGAAGTTCTTTTGAGTTTGGGTGGAGATAATGCTGCAATTCATTCATCAAAGGAAACAAAACTGGTTTTTCGACATATATTTGAAAGAGGAGGTATTTTTAAAAATATTTATAATATTTTTGACACCATTTAAATGATTTTCCAAAACAAAATCTAATTTTAAGTCATTTGTAGGTGGTTTTACAAACCACGTTCAAAATCCGTTTCTAAAAATTTCCAACCCAATCTACCAAAAAAAATGTTATCTCAAGACCTCATTTTGAACCATGTGTGTTTGAAAGCTCGGACCATGTTAAAAATCCATTTCTAAACATTTTCAATCGAATACAGCAATAAAAAAGATTTGATGTTGACTTTTTTTCGTTATATGGGAGCCACGCCCAGTTTTTGTCCGATTTGGCTGATTCTCGAACTTGCTCTTACTTTTGAAGTGAAAAACATGTTCCGGACATGGCTATATCGACTCCGTTGGTGATGCTGACCAAGAATTGCATATACTTTTCCATACCGGACAAAGTCAAAGTTAGTATACTGCCACAGTGTGTGTGGGGGTAACAAGATGTGCGTTAACAAAATGATGCTTTTAGCATGGCGGCCAGAACCGAAGTGATTGAAACCGAAATAAAAGTAACTTAAAATTGAGGAAATTAAAATCCATTACTTTACAAAACATACCAAATTGAAATTTGGTTTTTATTTTCTACAGGTTTGAAAAAATTAAAATGGCATTATTGTGCTTTAAGGTATTGACATACTTTACCGTAACGGAGTCTCCGGATTCAATTGGACGACTCATTTAGTCAGGCCTTGAAGCTTTAGAAGTTATTATTTATATCTTTTCGTATCACATTAAGGTTAATGGAAATTTCCAAATAAAATTATATTTATGAGTAACTTTTTCTTTCAACACCTCAAATGTTTAAATGTGGGCCGCAACTTTATTAAAAACGATTTGTTTGAATTTTCAGTTACATGCGACTATATTTGTAATTCTTGTAAGTCGACAGGGGATTTTTTCAAAACTGGTTCAATTAAGTGACACAAAAATGCGTCATGCATGTATAAACTTCATAAAAAAATCAAAATTCCGCGTACAAAACTAGATTTTTGGTATTTCCGAGTGAGTGACCGGAAACCGTAGGTTCTTTTCCTAATTTATAGAGTCAAATGAAGCACAAAAGCACGTGTAAAAGTAAATCGAAATGAACTGGAACTGGACGAGTCATTATCATCATTATAATGGTATTTATCGTTGTAGCACTTACAAGTATTTCTAAATCGATGTAAAGAGTAATGCTGATATTAAATGCACTAATTGTCATACCATTAATTTTGTAAGTGATTATATCCCATAATTAAAGGTGTGCAATGTGTAAGAACGTCTGTGTTTGATCTCGAATGAGACATTCATAAATATTCAATTTAAATTAATTGGTACCGGTTGTTAGCGGTTTTTGTGTTTATTCACAAACTAAAACAATCGCCATTCGAGTGTGACGCAATATACGAGTCAACCAGTTCTCCACGAAATAAGGTACTTTTTTGCGAGCTTAAGAGCATTCCTGTGGTATTCATTTTCAAAGATGAGTTGAAAGGAAAAGGTCCAAATGGGTAAGTACAATATCTAAAATAAAATAATCAAATTCTAAATATGAAATAGAACTATAGAACTATAAAGAATTTAGAACGATTTCCAGTAATTAAAAGCAAACCAATTCACGAGCAATCTTCTTTTCGAATTGGTTTACGCTCGTGCAGTTGTTGTTGGTGACGTATACGTATTTTATTTTGAAAATCCAGCGTTTGTCTGCTGTGTGGAATTCACGTTTCCAATGAGTCTAGCTCGTAATGCAGTTCAATTAACATCGCAAAGCAGCCAGACTCTCTAATAGAAAAAATACGTCGAACAAGTTTTCGGCCACTTTGGAAAGACAAACATTGTGAAATGTAAACAAGTCACCGTTTGAGGAGAGTGCCACACACAGATTCGGATAGAGAACTATTAAAAAGAACCAACTCTCATTCCGCACTCACGATTTGCATTCAATTGATAAACAACGAACGACTTACATACACTCTCAGGTTATAAACAGGTGCCAAGTTATAATCTCTGCGTTTGAGGCTGTTAAGGCTGATTCGATATCGGCAAACAGGCCCACATTGGGTCGGAACTTGGCCAAAAAGGGCTAACGTTATCCACTTTCGGCGGAAACCCTCTGGAAAAGACGTCAAAAGGAATCGGATTTTAACGCATGTGAAAACATTCACTTTGTTGGCTTTGTTTCCAGAATTCATAGTGTAGTGTAATTCCAAAGTGGATACCGGCGTTTTTAATAACGATGAGACAATAATTTTGGGAAAGATAGCGAACGACATGCATACGAATATCGGTTACTCTTTTGGGAGTTCCACTCCTGTCCAAAGCTGCTTCAAAATAGTTCGAGGCATTATTTTCGGTATTAAAGCCAGTCACCTTTTACCAATATCTCAAGTGGATAACTTGAGAGCAACATTCAGCGCCGAAAGAGAGACGAAGTCAAGAAAATTATTTGACCCGAAAATGTGGTAGTTGTGGGTCAAGCTACCGGCAAAGTAGCGAACGCTCTACAGCAGCGAGGCTTTCGGCTTACTGGTAATTCGTATTGTTACTTTGTTATTTATACAATAAACGAAATCAACTTTATTGTAACGACGTTTATTAAACGCGATTCCACCACTGAGCGGGAGGCGAGCGTTCACGATCTTCTTAGAACGAGAACTTACCGAGATCTCGGTCGGTTTCGGTAATTCCGCTTTAAAATGCGAGGATATAAAAGCGTTTGGTTCACTTGCAAATATTCCGTCTAGCGCGATAAACTGTTGCAAATACGAAAACGTAGTTGAGAACGGAACGAAAGGAAACTGACAGAACGTGTATTTTTTTGTTGTGCTTTTAAAAAGTGTGCTTAATTACCGTTGGCGGTTGACTGAATTGAATTTACGGAATAAAGACTAAAAAAGGATATAGAAAATAATATAATATTAAAAACAAATTACCGAAGTATATAACAATGCAATCAAAGTGCGGAAAAATAAAAATGAATAGTTTTGTCTTAACTACAATTTGGTTAATTATTGTGTCTTTAAACTGCTGTTGTTTGGCGTAAGTGTTCTTTGTAAAAGCGGATCCTTTCCATATTAACAAATTTTTAGTAACATATGAACGTATTTCATCAGCCAAAAGGCTATAGCAAGTTTCTGCTCGTTCAGAGTTGTACAAAAGTGAACCATATTTATTACGATCTGTTAAATGGAAAGTCCTTAAGGACTTCAATGTATTTAGAGAGAAACACAAATTATTCAATTCTTACAAAGTTTACAAACAAAAATAATCGAAAACACTTTTCTTTGATAAATAAAACTCTTTTGAATTGTGAGAGTCAGTAATGAAAGATGAATTCATATTTCTACGAACTTTCCGGTATTTTACACATGAAAGTAATTTGGAATGGTGTGGCACGTGATGAAAGTTGTATGAAAATTATAAATTTGAATATGAAAATAATTGCTGTAGCTGGCACCAGGTTCCACTTGAATAAATAATTTTTAATTTAATATCTATTGGAATTGACACGATGAGAGCGATTAAGCAAGTTTCCGGTGAAAAACAAATTGCAAAAAATTCCGAAAAGTTTTTGTTGAGAATTAGGTTGTTTTCGACAAGTACTTAACGGGTTAAGGGCTGTAGGTAATCACTCGATGGGTATTGAATATATACTAAACAGTTAATAATTTCTAAAATCTGTACTATGGGTTATGTGGAACGCTCGTATCTACATATACTCCAAAACTGCATATTGCCTTTCCCCTCCAAAAAAGTGCGTTTATACTAGGAACTGTAGCATCGCACAGTGGTCTTAAATACGATTCTAGCTAGACAAAGGTAGAAGGAGTTGACCAATCATTCTGAACTTTGGTGTGTAATATTTTTTGGTGGTACCAAAGTTTTGGCAAAAATTGGGTAAAATTGGAAAAGTGGGCATAAGCTGCGATACAAAAAAAATAAAGATTTAAAATGTGTTTCGTTAAAAAAAAATAGTGTGTGAGTTGTTCGGTCTGTATCTTCCAAGCTGCCAAGTATTTGCGTGTATTATATTTGTTTTTATATTTCAGTTTGATCCAATCTGATTCACAATATTCCCTGTCCATGGTATATAAGAACGCAAACGTCTACTAGATTTTAATATACCCACAATAAAGGACGAAATTCTGAAACTTACCTCGAAGCACAAGCAGAAGCTAATGTCTCACCCAAACATTCTAGCAAGAAATCTACTAACCCTCTGAATCCCTCACGTCTTAAACGCAACGAATATACTTCTCATATATTAGTACGACTACGTCACACTGCCAAATTCAATGGAGTTTAGGCAATAGAATTAAGTGAATTTTTAAATACATTGAAATGTTATTGTTAGGTCTAATTATACACGTTTAGATGATCCAATAAAAACCCAAATCTTAAAAAAAAAATGGTATGAAGACAGTAAATAATTTAAACAAATACTTACCAGAAAACTCCCATTTTTTCTCAAAAACAATAATTTTTATAATATTACTTTCTATTAAACACTTTCAATTACATTTCTCGCTGGTAAATGGGCCCAAAGTTTCCAAAAATTTTAAAAAGTCTTTTTGCCATATGAAAGTGTTTATGAGGAGTATAAAAGTAAAGTGTAAAATTTTACTCCGTTAGACATAGCCTCGTACAAACCCCTTACGATTTGTCCGCCTAAAATCGTCTCTCTGACCAGTGTGCATCGGTGGAAAGACCTTTTTTCTGCAGTATATAGAACGTGTACGTCAGGCAACACTCAATTACTTAGATGTCGAAACATTGAATGCAATTCTGAGCGTCAAATGCAACCTGAAATAGAAATGCGTGGATTTCTTAGCTCAAAAGCAGGAATTGCTTCGTACAATTTCTTCAAAGGATACATATTAGACAGCAACAACCACAAATAGAGATATTGAAATGGAAAAAGAAAAAGAAGACGATTCAGGTGATGTAAATGAATGGCCCACGTTTGTTTATTTGCTTTTTGTTGGTAATTTCTATTGAATTAAATGTATACATATTAGTTATGTGTCAATTCAATCACTTTTTAGCACCTGGTCAATTTCAAAAAAATCATTGAAATTGTTTTTGTTTGCTTGTGACTAACTTAAGCAAAATAGAACAATGTCAATGATTACATTCAAAGGCAATCCATGGCAATTGGCTTGTCTTTAAAATATGGTCTTTCTACAAATAGTCCTTCATACCACATAACCTTATTGGAATGTCACCAACTAAATGTCTCGAATTCAACCAAAATAGCCAGTGTCAATTAATTAATTTTTGTCCATTACACGAAATTCAGGTGCAATTGATCATTTGCGGTTGCCGATTTGCGCATTCGGAATAATTACCAACAATTACCATAAATACACACAACGGACATCGCTGCTACTGCTGTTGTTGCCAAAGTGCGTTGTCTGTCAAGGCGAGTTGTGTTGTTTGAACTTGGGCTTTCATTCTTTGATGACAGTCACAATGATAGACTCAGAGGCGTTCTGAGGAACATACATACATGTATGTAGGGGGCGAGCAGAGAACTCTTCTTGCCCTCCTCCTACACAGGCAATGCAACATTTAGATTTAATTTAAATTTAATGAAAACATTTTTGGGAAGCAGTTTCATAATTAAATATTCCAGTATGCGCCACTCGCCGCCTCTGTTCACGTCGACTAAGTTAGCTTCACAAGTGTATGATGCGACAAATGAGCTTTGTGAAGAGATTTCTTTGTAATTATATGTATGTATGTTTACATTGTATAAATGAAACTATGCTGTATTAGCATATTGATTTATTACGAAAAATTTCTGAGAAGACACAACAAAATTCTGAGATAAGACATGTGTCTGTAGCGCGCAATTTGTCGGATGAGGGTCGAGGCAATCGGACGGGTAGTAAATTGATTAAAAATTAGTTTGTTTAAACGAGTAAAAATAGTTTTTGAGTTAATGTAAATATTTTATGAAATCGCCAGCTGGCTCTTTAAACAGTCCGCTGCATTATTCTTATATTATTCCCGCCTCTGGAAATGGCTGAAGCCTAATTGTTATTATAAATTATTCCACTTTCCTTTTCAAATCCAGTTTACTTAATATTAGATAAAAATGAATTTGTTTATTTATTTGAATTGTTTATCGCAAACAAACTGCCAACGCAAAATATTTTGCCTAATGGTAATCACTTCTAGACTTTAGATTAAGTGCAAGAACAAAGACGGTCATAACGACCGAGTAGGATTACACTGTATAACAAAAAAAAAATATCCCATCCCCATGTCTGAACGGCTTGTCATATTTTTGGAGTCGTTGATCTGGAAGATGTAACTAGAGCTTTTCTGTATAACTGTAGATTGGTCAAAAATAACCTTTAGAGGGTTTTCTCTTATCTATTTGGAAAAAATAAATGCGTATTAAAAACCAGCTAAGCTCAAATACTGAAAAATATTCATCATCCACTCAGGAAATTTCTGTTTACATACATCAGGACAATTTAATTGCTCAGATGATTTTATCAAATGACTCCTAGTCTGCGTGAATGATACTCATCCTCTTTGAATACTCAAAAATGTGTGCATAAATGAATATACCTTCCCAGGTTGTAGGGTTTGCTAATAAAAATTTGTTTTTTTTAATGTTTTACTGCCTTAATTGCTTTGATATTATATCAAGTTGATGAAGAATTGTGTACCCAGTGCGTCGTGGGGAGCACTTTCATTATTTCAGTCGACACTCTCATAAATTTAATTGAAATCTCTCAGTTGTGTCTGCATTTATTTATAATTAAATTTTGTTTTTTTTTTGCTAATTTATTTACAGAAACTCAGATCACTCTTTTCACAGACGTTTCCCCCCGGATTTCTTATGGGGTGTGGGATCATCATCCTATCAAATTGAAGGTAAATTTGAGGAACTTCCAAGGGCTAGTTTCACAGTCACCATTTAAGTTCGATTGCTATTCACAATAGACGTTATCCCATAGTAGATTAACTTTAAATGGTCAACATCGGACATTTTACGCACTGTGAAACTGGCCCTGAGTATTAAAAATTCCGTAATTGTTTGTTTATTTACAATGTAATATTTTACTCTGTAAAGCTAAGGTCCCACGATTGCCGCAATGTGCGGATCATGCCGGAATCTGTTCGACACATATTGTTCGTGTATCGGTTGGTGCCTGTGTGGCAGAATATAATCTGCGCAATCTGTGTTGATATGATTTTTTGAAATTACGTTTAATTTCGGCGCATTGGGGGCAATCGTGGAACCTTAGCTTTATCGAGAGCCTTGCGGAAACCCCCTATAAAGTTTTTATGAATTTTGTGTTTCTGTCCTCCTCCAAGGTGGCTGGAATGCAGACGATAAAGGCGAATCGATTTGGGATCATCTGACGCATAATACACCTGAAAAAATTGCCGATCAATCGAATGGCGATATTACCGCAGACAGTTATACACAAGTAAGTGTTTGTGAGTTTTTTCCCGCAATTCTTAAATTACCTTTTCTCAAGTGTCCGCTTCGCTTTCTTGTTCGAATTTATTCAAAACAACTTCAGACCCACTCAACATTTTAGTTAATTTATTTCATTTTCATGCTACTTTAAACATGCACATTGTATATAATTAAACAATTACAATAATGGGAAAATGCAATTATAATGTATTGATAAAACAAAAATAATAATAATATGTAAGTAGATAATATTAAAACAAACAAATAATTCATATTTCAGACATTTTTATCAGGTCCAACTGTTGCATTTAAGTAGTTTGCAAATTTTATGCAAAATCACTAAGTTTTAGAAAAAAAAAGAAAACGTTGTTTAGTACCAGATGTGACTAGGTTAAAGCAGCAGTTCTGTCACGTCGAACTGATCAATTTTATTACTGCTCATTGCGGTTCATTAATCAACTGTAATACATTCATTCATTTAACAATATCGCAAGCAAAGTACATAATTCCATAACAGGTGGCTTTGAGACAATTTTTCATAGAAATATGTTATTGACAAAAAATCCTAGACTAATTCTTTGTGTTGATAATGTTGAATTGCTATGTTGTTTGGCGCAACAAATTATTATTGCCTTGAGCAGTGGATGGCAATCAAAGCCGCAAAACACAAAATTAAAAAAATAACAAATCTTTCAGGAATTTGTTTTTGTTTTTTTTTCCAAATTAATTAGAATTCAGTAACTTTAGTAACAAACATAATAATTCTCTTATCTCATTAACCTGTACGTGGCTGACATATTATGGCCCGTTGGCTAATCCGTCAACACGATACAAATCTAAAGCAAATACCATTTATAATCAATTATGTAATTGATCCCCGCCTAATAACAATAATTTTTATTGAAAATCCATTATTCGCCACACACAGCAACTAGCCAAGATCAAGATCGGCTTGTTGAGCCAACGGTGGACAGCAGTTGTAAACATAAGCGAACACCGGCTGGCCAGTGGCTAGTGCATTTGTGACGCTAACAACAAATGCAAAAAAGGTGTTAACAGTGGCTAAAATGCTGCGGAACAACTTGAGTCGTTGACGCCACCTTGAAGGTGGCTGCAAGAATTCAGAAATTTTCAATTATTTTAATTTCTTTTTGTTCAACAGCCTGCAATGTGCCTGTATATGCCTTCCGACTGTTGTCGTAGGCTGTTGGCAGGTGTTTTATTCCAACGGCCACTGGCTGCTTATTATTATTTATGAAGTGATTTACTCGAATTATTATGTAGTTTGCTCTGGCAGTTCGAGCTGCAATTTCGGAAGTTGTTTTGGCATTCCAAAAGACTTTTCTGCGTAATCAAATGCACTTGTCGTTTGACCATACGCCAAATGTGGAACCGCCTAATGTGGGTGAAGACATCAGTCAGAATTGTTAGCATTAATGTATGCTAATCTGCACTGACCCCAATGCTGTCGTCCAAGTTGGCGTCATTGGTTACATTTTTTTCTTATTATTAATATAAACAATATTTCACACATTTTAATTGTGATCAAGCGAGACATAATGTAATCGAGGGTGTGCACGAGTTAATGGCACTGCAATCAATAATCTTTAAAATATATGATTTATCCTATTTTTTACTATTAAATATTTATTTATTTTTCCCTAATGATTGGAATCAATTTAAAATTTTAGTGGCGACATGATGTCCAAATGGTGCGCGAACTGCATGTTGGTGTGTATCGTTTTTCCATCTCCTGGCCGCGTATTATGGCTGGCGGTTATATGAATCACGTTAGCAATGCTGGCATCAAGTACTATTCTAATCTGATTGATGAGTTGCTGCGCTACAATATCACGCCAATGGTGACCATTTATCACTGGGAGCTGCCACAGCGCCTGCAAGAGTTGGGCGGGTGGACGAATCCCGAAATTATACCAGTTTTCAAGGACTATGCGCGTTTGCTGTTTGAAATGTTTGGCGACCGTGTGAAGATATGGACTACGATCAATGAGCCGTGGCATGTTTGCGAACATGGTTATGGTGAGTTTTATTCAAAATTGTTGCAATCAAATTTTAGTTAATTTAGGAGGATTCGAAGCTACTATCGCACTGTTTATTGTCAATTATAACATTCAACCCCTTCTATCCAATAGGCGTTGACTACATGGCCCCATCGTACAATTATCCCGGCATTCCCAGCTACCTTTGTGCTCACAATTTACTGAAAGCCCATGCCGAAGTCGTGCACATGTATCGCGATCAATATAAGAAGCGGCAAAAGGGCAAAATTGGCATTACATTGGATGTCTCATGGCCCGAACCAAAAACCGATTCGTCTGAAGATCGCGACGCTTCCGAACGTGCTATGCAATTTTATGTGGGTTTTTGATCGTGTACTTCTCTCTGCATTCTCTCTGGAACTTACAAATTTGTGTCGAAATTTCATTTTAGGTGGGCTGGTTTGGTCATCCCATATTCAGTAAGCACGGCAATTATCCCGAAGTAATGATCGAACGTATACGCAATTTGAGCAAAGAGCAAGGCTTCACGAGATCGCGTTTGCCCGAATTCACCAACGATGAAATCCATCGCATACGCGGAACTTCCGATTTCTTTGGCATCAACTCGTATACCACCAATTTGGCCACCAGAAATGATCACAACAATTCGGCAAAGTTTCCGGTGCCTTCATTTAATCATGATATGGGCGTGGTGGAGACACAAGATCCGGACTGGGTTGGCTCGGGTTCGGTGTGGTTGAAGGTAAGACTGGCGTTGGAAATTTACAGTCGATATATGTACATAATATGTAATATGTATAAATCAATTTGAACTGTTTACATAGTTTGACAAGTGAACAATAATAAATCACATTTTATAAATTATTCATTGTGATATAAAAATTTTAATAGTCTCTACTACACGTTTTATGACTTGCGCTAATAGAAACGTCGTGTGCCAGATGAGGTATTAAAATATTTACCGATAATTGTTGGAAGGAATTTTTGTGGTTTTTTAATAGAAATATTTACACGGATAGTTAAAAATTAAATATATTTTTTCCAATTAACCAACTTTAATGGCCATCAAATTGTACTAAACTCCTCACCGACCGTGCACTCTCATCCCCCTCGAAAATCCTTTATTACCTGCGAGTGTGGAGTGTGCAACGAACAAGTGTGCAAGAATCAAATTTCAAGTAGCTATAGAAAGTCGAGAAAATATGCCAAGCCAGCAATTAAGAACATGTTATGAGGCCACAAAGGACCTGATGGATGGATAGATGGGGGCCGACCAAACGCCATTTATTTTCCCCCGCAGTAGATGTGAAACGAAGAACAGCTTCGATTTATGACCTTCGGTTCGTTTAAAGGCGAACAAATTTAATTTAGCTTAACTTAGATTTGGCAAGGGATTTTCTTGTTGAGGGGGGAAAACAGAGTGTAAAAGGCAAAATTGTAAAAGCTGCTAAAACAGAAAATTAATTCAATTTAAGGCACGTTCTCGTGGGAGATGCAATCCACCAACGGGGGATGGTGGAATGGATAAAGGGGAAGCGAATAGATAAAAGTAATTGGAAAGGTGAAAGGTACAAGGAAGTGCTATCAGATTATCGAGTACAAGGATGAATTTTTATTTACTTTTTTGTGGTGCATTCTCTTTCCGGTAAGAAGCCAAAACAAATTGGCGGATTTCGCTCATGATATTGAAGGAGAGAAAAAAAGGTCAATAACCTCACTTCGATATCAAGACAGAAATGCAAAAGAAACAAGAAAGTTATCTCAACTTTCGAGGGTAGATGAAACTTTTTCAAACTTTTCGGTTATATCAATTTCCTTGAAGAATTAATTACAAGTTAGTACCTAGTCTAGGTCCGGGAAAACAATATTTAGGGGAATCTAATTTTGAATTTGAATGTGTTCTCTTGAAGTTTCATAAAATTCTACACTCTTGTTGTTTTCCCTCTCACCCTCGAACAGGTGGTGCCCAAGGGAATGTACAATCTGCTGATGTGGATCAAAAAGGAGTACAACAATCCCGAGATAATTGTTACCGAAAACGGTGTCAGCGACCGCGGAGGCTTGGAGGATTATGCGCGCGTGGACTATTTGAATTTGTATCTGCAAGCTGTACTCGATGCGATTGAGGATGGCGCCAATGTTCAGGGTTACATTGCCTGGAGTCTGATGGACAGCTATGAGTGGAAAGCGGGTTTCACGTGAGTTGATTTCGACCAAACGTGTCATGTTCATTTATTTATACTTTTATTCTTCTTCTTCGTTTTCAGTGAGAAATTTGGCTTATATCATGTCGACTTTACGCATCCCTTACGCACACGCACTCCAAAGATTTCCGCACTTGTCTTCGCCCACATCTGTAAGACAAACACAATAGATTGGAACTACCGTCCTACCCTGGATGAACGTCAGATTATGGCAATGGCTAGGCTGCCAGAAACAAACGGTGTAACAGCGTGTGTAATCAGGAAGGACGTAAAGACTTTGTGCGTGGCTTTGATTGTTGGCGCTGTAATGGGAGTTTATGCCAAGATGCATCTTGGATGAATGTAGGCTAGTGTAGTGTGTGCCATTAGTAATTTAAGTTGTGACTTTATTTTGTTTTCTATTGTGAATTTATTTTAATGAAAAAACTTGTTGCAAAATATAATTTAAGCAAATTTTTGTTACGTATTTATGTTTGAAGATGAAACAATTAGATTGAAATAAAGACATGTGATAATAAAAAAAGTATTTTCCCTAATTCTATTCCAATTTTGTCAAGTACATTTCCATTGGATAAATCATAGCCCTCTACCTTGACTCGGTGTCATTGCAATCGTACAATTTGTTTTGAAATTCAATCAAATATTAAGTAACAAAGCGATCTGTGATTGATCTAATCACAATCGTCGGCAGGTTAATAAAGTTCATAGCCACAAACTATAAATATGTATTTATGTGTTTCCGTCCGAAAACATGTGAGCCAATCCATTATTGTTAGCAGCCTTTTGAAAAAGATTTTTGAAGTCAGCAACAATTAAGAATTTCTAAAACTTGTTTTACGAAATCAATACAAAGTAATTGATTGACCAATTGACTTGACTGACTTGACTGTTGGTGGGATCTATTAAAATGGTTTTATGTGTTATTAACACATTGCTGGCAATGGTACATTGGCCGATGGTACATTGTGGCAAACATTTTTTAATTCATGCGCCATATCCGCTTTGAAATCTCACATAAAAGCCATTTCTTATTTCAATGTCAATGTTTACTATTTTTGAAAGTGAATTATGGAGGAATTACGTAGCAGTTTGTTAGTGGATAACATTTAAAATGTAAATTTCCAGTCATATTGTCTAGCATTTTTTCCGTGTACAATTATTTGAGGAACTGCTAATGCTAATGTTGACTTAAGCTGTAGAATAATGCGGTTTTTTGTCTAATATTTTTCGAAATAAACTCACATAAGGTCATTAAGCTGAATGCTTTGGCAAAAAGTGGAATTTACTTGCATTGTTTGAAGTTTAATGTTGAAAACGTGGCAATCAATGGCGATAGAAAGTCATCAATGGCAATAAATGTGTTCAATGGTGTTAATTCTCAGCGATTTTGCATATGCTTATTAGCAGTGGTGTAGGTACGGAGGGGGTCGGGGCTAGAGCATAAATCCTCCCACGTTTTATTTCATAGTAGACGAATTGACTTGCATGGCTCACGAATGAAATATTGAACGAGTTGCTCTTCCGGGGGAGGTCTTTAAATAAAAATCAAGAGTTCCCTCTTTAGCAAATCTTATTTACGCCACTGCTTATGGAAATAACTGGTTGATCTTGCGGATATTTTGACAATCGAACCGATGTCTAGTGGCCATTGTAACTAATAACAATTTAAGAGACTATAGGCACGTTATAACCCAATTATTAAAAAAAAACACATTTTCCAGCATTTTTAGCTTATGTAAATATTACGCGTGTGGCTGTTTTAGAAAGGGTGGAATGATCAGCTTGTAATTTAAAATCATTAAAAAATCATTACATTAGCACGATATTCCTCTTAATATGTCATGTAAAGCATTTGATTAAACTCATTAATAATATTAAATCACAATTTGTGGTGAATTCGTGAATTCTTCGCTTCGATAGCAGCTAATTTGCAATCATATTCAACATCTGCTTAAAGTTTTTAATTTTTTTTAATTCTATGTTAGGTTCAGTCCACCTGCTGATTTAAGTACCTGCTGCTGTTCCTATTCACCCTTATCCCCTGGCACACCACACTGTATGATCATGAGTTTTGCATTTAATTTGCACAAATTGTCTGCGGCAGTTGCACTGCCGGAGTCTCAAGTGACTCGTGTGAGCCTAAAAAATAAATAAAAATCAAGTAAAATGAAATGAAAAAGTAAAAACAAATAGTAAAAATAACAGTGTAATGTGAGAGACCAAATACGCTGATAGCAGGATGCTGGATGCATTGCATTCTATATGCTGCTGCCTTACAGCGTCTGGAACAGTTTCCCCTCCGTGATGTGTTTTCATTGTAAGAAAACATTTCTTAGCAAGTTTTTGTAGTTGACAACATTTTATCGTCGTGATAAAATTTTTGCCTCGAGCTGTAAACATTTGCCAAATGTTAATTAACAAAAATGAAACGAAACTCGCTGATGTAATTTGGCTGTCTGGTTGCAACAGGCACGTTGGTGACTTTTGAGAAATAAATAATATTTTTTGCAAGTCTTAAGCTTTCAATGTTTCTATGTCTTGTATTTTCGATGATATGTTGATGAAGGCCTCCCAGGAAGGAAGTAAATTTAATTATAAATGTGTTATACCAACGATAAATATTTTCAAAATTCATTTTGACAAAATGTGTATGGGAAAAAGTTTACAACCTTTCCGAGACACTTATGAAGCGTTAATTACCACGTAGATTTACGCGTTGTATAAGGTTTGGCTTTGGCGCTTAACAGTATGGCTGCCACTATGTGAGACTTTTGACATTTTTTGGGTGCATCATGCCAGGTGGTATTACAGCTGCCACCAAGTACGTCTTTGGAATTTTACAGCTGTCCTCAAGTGCGTCATTGTGACTTTTTTGTGTGAATCATTCCATTTGGGAATAAATGAAGCACAAAGATGAAACTACCACCTCAACCCAGACCGCAGAACATTGAAATGCAACTCTAACCGCAGCAGCAATTTTGTCGATATTTACACGTTGTTTAGCATATACATAGCCTTTTGGAATCCCCACAATAACAATAAACCGTGAAACATGTTCCCCAATCGCCCTAAATGGTGTTCAGATCCCTCAAACTACATGCGTTAAATATCTGGGCATTCAGCTCGAAAGTCAATTGACATGGCAAAAAAAATGACTTCCGAACAAAAAAATCTTTGCTGAATCTCAACAATAAGACCTTGCCATACAAAATGGTAATCAAACACATCTGGACTTACGGAATTCAGCCCTGGGGTTCTGCTAGTAGCTCAATCGATCTTTGAAAATAAAAGACTCTGAACGTAACACCGTAATTTGGATTAACAAATGTACTTAGTATTAAGATTTTAACACTTATTGTTACTTCTGTAATACTAGAAGATTCATAAATTTTTTTCATATGATTTGGTATCCAGATAAGCTCCTAAATTGCCCTTCCGAAGAACGAAGGGGTTCTGAACTTAACTAAAAAAAGGGAGTAACAAAATATTGCATACTTTTAGGCTGTGTTGTTTGTATCACAGTGTATAACAGTGTTAGAAAGCGTGGTTTTTTCAAGAGTATTAAAGGTATTTCAAGGTCTCTTTCGCAATGCTTAAATTGACTTAACCATTAAAGTCCTGGAATCGAAATACGAGGAATTTTGTTATGAGAATTTTGGTTCTAGGATGATTTTAGGCTGAAAAACACGAATTTCAAGTCCGTTTGTCAAAAAAGTTTTACCTGGAAGCGCCAGGTGAAAAAGATTGAAGACCGTCTGTAGACAGTCTTAGGACTTTAGCTGAAAAAAAAAAACTTGTGCGGTATAAAAAATCGTTTTTTTCGCAGTAAATGCTTAGTACATTGATCAATACAGGTAAATACTAACAGACAATAAAAAAACGAAAATTTATTTTGAAAACATATATTTTACCTGATTACATCATTTCCTGTTACTAAAATGTTTGGTTTATCAGGCAAAAAGATGTTATCATTTCTTGCTCCAGTGTAAATTTGTTTTTCCTCTAAGTCCTAAGACCGTCTACAGAAGATCTTCACAAAAAACTCCATTTGAACCACAATTTTGATTCACAAATCAAACTACCAACAAATTATCAAAATACACCTTCAAACAACTTACCAAAAAAATTCCGGAGTCGATTGAGCAGTTGCGAAGTATTTTTTTTTTAATTTGAATTTACACGAAAATTTTTAGTAATTTTCGCGCCTGTTTTTACAAAATTTTTGACAGAAGTTGCTGTAGCTTTAAAAACTGTTCCCAGATCGCGTTGAAACCGACACCATTCGATAGGTAAATTCAATCCGATGAATAAAGTCTAACGCTTAGCGCGTGAAAAGTATTGAGTTTGAATAGAATTGCATTTTAGTGATGACCTTCTGTAGACGGTCTTAGGACTTTAAGGGTTAAGAAACCGAATTCATCTCTCTATGGTATTCTGCTGAACGATATCTATCTTTTTTTTAAACTAATTTAACAAATTTAAAAAATAACTGTAGAATAAGTTATGAATGGTTTTCTGAAACGTTTTCAGAAAAACGACAAACTTAAAAAATAACTTTCTCAATTGGAAATACATAATAGGTTTATACTTTTAAGTTATGATGGTTTTTTTCTCTAAAATATAAAATAAAATAAATTTAAAGCATTTACTTAAAATACAAAACAACGAAATTTAATAAAGTCCTCACACCACATAAACGCTATTTCGCACCCTGGTCCCTACCCCAAATTATCGATAATCCCAAACCAAGTAAAATTGAGCACACATCGCACACATCTGTCGCTTCGAACAATTCAAAAACGGATTAAATAACACAAATGACAAACAGAATTTATATTTACAAACAACTTTCGACGAGTGTAAGTGGAGTTTAAACGTAAGTATGCCAAAATCGAGCTACCCACCCCGCGGATGATTGATTTGAGTTTTCACAACAACAAGCCATAATTGGAATTACTGAAAATGTACTACAATTTACTGAGGAGGTAAATATTTCACTAGACGGAGAGTCTGAAATTATTTGAAATTTTGGAAACTGGATTTCATTAATTAATGGAATCACACACACGCTATTCTCATAATAAAAAGTGTTACTAATTTGATTAGCCATCAATACAGGCAATCAGTGCTCAATGCTGTCACCGCAGTGTTCATAAAAATGCAGGCGGTACTATACGCTGAACACTTCAGTCAAAGTTCATTAAATTTTAGATTAACCCTTGCATTGGACCCTTGCATTGATATTCAATTACGCAATTGATTCATCCATTTTCATACAGCAAAATAAATAATAAAAATATTGCATTAGCACTGATTGAAACATTCTCCCATAAATGTTCATAAATCAACCGATGAAAATGTTCCCCCATAACTTGGCAAAGCACACAGTTCACAGCACTGAACTATTATCAAACACACAAATACAAGGAAATCATTTAAATCTAATAAAGTCAGTGTCAAAATTGCATTGTCCCAACCGAAGAAACTCACCCCAATTCGAAGTGGCCCGTAGCCCTCAAGTGTACTTAAGTTCTTACAACTCCCTGCATATTCCCGGTCACTTACACTCACAGTGGCGATCCAACGAGCGATAAAGTATCTTTTGCTGCTCTTTTGTGTTTGTATTTAAACATTTAAAAGAAATACATGCAAGTCAATGGAATCACAGCTCAGCAGAAGCACTTGTAATTGCAGCTCTGACAAAGCTTTTTAAATGATCCATGACTCTCCTCCCCCCCCGGTGCCCGCCACCGCCCTGCACGAATATGGGAAACTATTTCGATGATTCTCGTAAATCGTTCTCCTCTATTCTTGTGATTTTCGTTGTTTGGCATTTATTTTTCTTTAATTTCTTTATGAATTGAATTTTGGACAGCATTCCGTATTTTATTGCTGCAGTTTATAAGATTTCTCACTGGAGTTGTTGGGGCGATAAGAGCATCTCATCTCGTCACCTACTTAAGTCCAGATAGCTAATCGGGAGAGTGGGGAATTGTATGAAATTTCTTAGGAGCTTCGAATGAAATGGAAATTAGTGATGGAGAAATCCGAGCAAACAACTTATTGAAATAAACATTCAATAGTTGCCTCTAGTGGACGCTCAACCAACTACGCTATCATGCCAGTGTTTTTGATTGTCAAGTAATCTGCGATTTTGGAGATGGTGGGTAATGCATTCCAGTCTTCGACCTTAAGCATTATAAAATCCGGCGAACATATATAAAACATAATTGCTATTGTTGAAGAACAGGCCGAAGATGTTGATAAACTAGTTGGGGGAGCGGTTCAATTTGATGAATATTTTGACAATGAAATCAAGGCCCTGAGGACTTGTCAACGAAAAATGTGGTTGCAGGCAACCCACGGTGTATTAAACCAGGTGAGGCAAGTAGCATTTTCCACTGCCGTTTTCGGCATATTTGATTGGAAATGTTCTGAAAAATTAGTAAAATGCTGACAAAGGCAACGCTGATAACTGATTTTTGAATTGGAAAGAACGTCATTGAAAACAAAGGCAAAGAAAATCATAGAGATGACAGGAATTGAAGTGAGAGCATTATTCCTACTTGCCTCACCTGGTTTACTCCACCGTGAGGCAACCATAGCTGTTGAATATTTAAAAAATTCACTCATAATTCCATATTTGGATTTATTTAAAAGCGATTATCGATCGTTTCTCCTCAAACATCCTTTCATCATGCTATCTTTGTCCATGCGAGATTTTAAATGTAAAAGGCTGATGTTGCTAAGTTTTATGAAACCGATGGGTTGGAGGGGGAAACTGAAATTTGGTACTCTGTAAAGGCGGAAAGTATTTGGAAATATTGAAGTTGTATAGATGAGCAATCAAAACGTATGGATGTTGATAGTTGATAGTTTTCGAGTTCTTATTTAACGTACACGTTTCGATTTAATTTAAGATGTACACATCACTATCGTAGAATGCATTGAAGGGTGTTAGAAACTTAAAATGATCTATCAATGAATCCGTACCCGCCAGTTGCTCCTTATCATTCGTTAGAAATAATTTCTCAATAGGTTATCTTAAGGTCATTCTAAATGCATTTTCAAAATCAAAATATACTCCGCTGACATACTTTTCTGATACAAGTTAATCCAGTTTCTTCTTTAGTGTTGTGTTTAATGATTGTTTTTTGTCAAGAATAAATCTCATCAGAAACTACTTTAATAGTTCATTCCCCCTCTGTTGAACGTATTCTACTGCGCCATAGAAGGGAACAGCTGATCTTTTCTATCAAATATCCCTTCGTATCCCTCCACAGTGTAAGTCAAAATAATAGTTTGAAGGCGGTATGATATACGAGTTGAAGAAAAGGATGTGTTATAAATGATTCAAGGTGGGCATAAAACGAGAAAGCCTAGATCGCAGTACCAAAGGAGACTCAGTGAATACAAAGGTAATAAATACGTACGTGCCACATTCATTAACAATAGGCGGAAGACAATGTAGGGAACACCTGGTCGTCGATCTAAAATGAAATTACGTATGTACGCAAAAGAAGTGACAAATCGAACGCCAAATTGCGTTTGTAAAATATTTAGCAAGCCCCTTCGGCGTTTTAGAATAAAATAAAGATAAATATTAAATAAAAAATTAAAAATAATTAATTAAATTTGATTTTTATTTATATTAAATAATTTGAAAGAGTTTTAAATATTTTAAAGTTTAACTGGCGACCCTAATAGTTACTCCCACGCGCCCATATGTGACCTTTTCCAAACTGGTAACTTAACGCTTCATTTGAGCAATTAATTGAGGAGTAATAAAAATAAATTACTTTTTCACATCATCGATAAACACGACAACACGCGTCCAACTAAATTCGATGGATTCCCAAGCAACATTTCATAGCCAAATTCTTGTTCACACAAACACTGTTCGAATATTTTATTTCGTCGTATTTTTTGTGCAATTACAACGCAACTACAATGCAGTACACGAAAAGTCAGACTCATAAAAATTTGCTGTCCAATGAAGAACCAATGCTAAATAGAAAAAAAACAAAGGGTTTCCATTTCAACGCAACAAATTGGGAAAAATTATGTTTCACCCTTTTTTCTTTAATTACGAAAACACATTTATACCATCATCCTTTTTTTACAAGGAATTTATAAATGCAGGGGTACTGTACCACGTCACGTTAACCAGCAGACGCTACTCGCTACTGCTGCTGCAGCTACTATTTACTGCTACCTTTACTATGTATTGCCACCTTGTTAGATGAACGAACCCAACCGTCAGGTATGAAAAATGGGAGACCATCATTTGTTTGGCTTGATTTGGCGCCTGCCAAACAAAAAGAAAGTTTGAATCACACGCAGATGTTCTCCTGGATGCAACATTGCGTTGCATTGAAATGCCCTCACGATAAACGTTCGTGGAAACCTTAGAATCGACATCGATGACAAAAATGACAAAGTCTTTTGTATTACGTTTTCGGTGTAGCGCATATCACAAAAACTCATGATCGCACATATATTTTGATCGTCATGATATCGAATTTTTTTTTGGTTTTGAATTCGATTTTGGGTGTTCGGGCTGAGTGTTGTGTGCTACTAGCTTGCACTTTAAGGGTTGCAATTTTCGATTGCATTTAAACTTACCGAGTTTATGGTGAGACTTTGCACTGGATTTTCAATAGTCGTGTCAATGGGGTGGACAGAGGGTGGTTTTTATAAGGCTGTGATTATACGTAGTGAAATCGAATATCATCCCTTAGCCGATGACTATGATGATGATGACGATATGCAACTGCTGCAAATTTTCAGTTGCTTGTTTGTTCAATTCAAGTTCAGCGATTCCAGTGTAAGTAAATTTTGCATTTGATTTGCTATGAAAACATGCTTAAATTGTCACAGCATACATTAGAACTATAACATTGATATTCTCTGTGTCTAGGGGGGGGAAGTCAGCCTATAACAATTGATTTCCGATTTAGTTACAGTTGCATTTTTACCCTACGAGCATCCATCTCTCTTCTGTATCTGGCCATTATTATGTTGATTCTTCTATAGAAGTGGCATCGCTGTAGCGTTTTCTGTGCGTAGTGTTGTATTCGGTGCATTGCACATATTTGTACCATCAATGATGAGAACATGCAATTTTTATTTTATTGTTGTCACTTTAATGGTGTAACTCTCCCACTGTGACGAGATAATTTATGTGTTTGAAGCAACCTTTGAAGTTGGAGCGAAGGTTCCGGTTGCGATTACACGGAATGTGAAATGACGAAACGACGGATATCATGGTGAATTGTTGGATGCAAATGCAATGGATGGAATGAAGTTGATTTATCGTCAGTGGACACAACGCATTTCAGTATATAACAGAAAGCCACCGAAAATGAGACTATGTACAAATAGATGGGAATTTCGTTTTAATTTCTGGAGAGAGTTTCATCTGAATCCTGCTATTTTAACGTTGCATCCTGCACCAAAAACGACAGGAATCTTAAAATATTGCCTCATCATGAGTGCGACCACCAATTTAATTTTCTAAAATCGGTTCACAGCAAATATTCAAATTTAACCGTTAAAAACGATCTAACCTAACGCCCCTACTGCATTATTAGTCCCACATCACTGCTTTGTTTAATTGGCAGACCCATGCAGCACATTAGTCTATTGACTACTGGCAGAAATAAAACAAACAGAAACATACTCGCCAACGTACACCCAAAAACATAATTATCGATTGTGTGGTGTCATTAAAGGTGGGAGCGATGTTTATCACACATTTTCACGCGTACAATAAACCACCTAAATAATAAAAAAAGTTCAAAAAAGGTCCAGTTATGTGTAATATATTTTGTTTGGATAATTATTGAAATATTCTCAGCAATTTGTGTCATTTTGAACATTAAAGTGAGGTTATGGCTTGGTTCTGGACTAACGCCCATGTGAGTTTCTTCGAAATATTTCCAACTGATAGTGACAGTTTTAGTTTATTGTATATGACGAGTATGTTTTATTACTGGTAAACATTATTTTCCGGAAATTCTAATTGTTTTTTGTGTTCTTTTGTACGACTGCCGATGTTGGTATGGCCAAAAGGGTTTTCCGGCTTGAGTTAGTTTGTGGTGCACTTTTTTATACTTGCAGCTGCTTCTGTGGGATTTTATTATTACATTTTTGGGTTAAAGTACCGATTTTGGCCTGACAAATTTTTAGTGTTAAATTTAATTCCATCTTTTTGATATTTCATTTGGCTTTTACTAGTGGCGAGTGTCGGCTTGGGATTGATATGATTTTTGGGATTGGGCCTATGCGATTAATGTAATAGATTTCGGATGCACTGCTTATTGCTGTGTAAATACTGTGTTTGCAACTTTATCTCTTACACTGAAAATTTTATAATTTTGCATCAGTCTACAATCAAAGTTAATTCACAGGTCTTCCACTCCCATGAAAGGAGTAGGTACATACTTTATTATTCATAGAGTACTTAATTTTTTTTAATTGCAAAAGGTTCATTTATTTCAAACTTTACATTTCAACTCTCCCCTAATAAATGAAACGCCTCCAGCATTAAAGTACGATTCGTTTCGTTTTGTTAGTCGACTGGACAGCGTAATAAAAGTATATGCCTGGACTCCTGGTGAAAAGGGTTTAAAAATGGCACATCATTGTGCAACGTATGCACTCGCTGCCAAATAAATATGTCGGCTCGTGTTGCAAGTGTTGTCTACCGAAATTTGTGGATTTTACCGTGCAACGAACTTTTGCATTTTGCACAGGTTTGTGGTGTTTATCGATCGACTTTTCTGCACAGAACTTACTTGTATAGAAAAGAAACTCACGAACACAAAGCCTTGTGATGTCAAATAAATTGTATAAAAATATAAATTGATTAAATATTTACGTCGAACGAACCATGCCATTTTCATTCGATTAAATCGATTTAAATGCTATTATTGAATCAAATCTAATGACATGCCATGTCATATCAAAAGTTCAGCACATTTTCCTAGTATTCCAATTTTCGATTATTCTACTCTCTGACCAACAATAGTGCCTCTACTACTCTCAAAGGAGCATGTGCAGTGGGTCCTGGAAAATTGCACTGCAATAAAATTTGCAACTCCACTGTGGCATGTTCTGGAAATTGTCATGAGAACGCAAGGCAATTGCATAAACAAAGAACCAACAAAAAAGGTAACCTAACCGGGTGGCCATGCTATTCCTCTGCTCTGTTTACGCTACTAACGAGTTGAGTGGGTGGATTTTTGCACAAGGCACAAGGCGGCACACCCCTCCACACTACAGTAAACACAATAAATTATCGATTTTATGTTGTGCCCAGAAGTTGCATTTTGCCTGATCCGAGCATGATGAAAATTAACAACAAGGGAAGCTTTAAATGTCGCAAAATGTCTTTCGACCACAAGTTGGGATAGTCTCAAGTTTGTTCGAGACTGCAAATTACTTGCACTTTATTAGCAGAAGCAAATGAAGTACTTGTTCGTGAAGAAAAATGCAAGTTCAATCAGATTTTCTCCATTTTTCTAAAGTGCACGTGACTTTTGTGAATTTGTCCGTCTCCTTTTGTTTTCGCACAGGAGTGGGGAACAATATGCGACTTTGACTTTGACTATTGGCGGTTTTAAAGAATCTTTGTAATATGCACAGTATTTGGGTAGAATTTATAAAAATAAGGGTAACTGGTGAAACATATGTTATAGAAAGAGTTTCTCGAATTTACTCCAAATTTATTCTCAGGGGAAATTTAATTACAAATTTGAAAAATATCAGCATTAGTAAGATTCGTCATAGTTACTTGCTGTGGGTAACGTATTTACCCTTTTGAATACGCAAATGACTTCAATTTGTCAGCAGGAGTTCGCCATATTGAATAATTATGTCGAAAAGCACATCTATTCGTATCTAACCTACACCTCAAAGTAGATCCTAATTATAGCCACATTACGGCTCAAGCATTTTCAATGTCAATTTCAGCCCAAAGTCGTTGCGTCGCATCGCCTCTGTTTGACATTTCCAATTTTCATTCTCACACAAAAGCTTGACAAGGGTTTATGTGAGTTTGTCTACTTAACCATATCCGCAACCAATACATCACCCAAAAATAAACCTTAAATGCTATGAGCTATAATTTCAATGTTATGCAGTATTTTTTTGTTTGTTTGTCCTTAGGAAAAATGTAACTTTCACACTGCATTTGTTATGAGAACTTTCTCATCTTCTTTACATACACCCGTTCCTCTTGTTTTCTTTAAAACTGTATTTTTTTCAAATGTGATTTTGGTTCCGATGTGTGTAGCTTCTAGCAACCAAGCGACTTTGTTTGGTGGCCATTACAAAAAAAAATCTCAGTACAATGTCAACTTGAAATCAACCCCTTTTTCACACACTACCCTCTCGTAATGAAGAGTTGGAAAACCAAAAAATCGCAGCCGGACAGCAGTCGTGCAATCGAAGAACCAAGAACCACCTCAACCACCCAACCACCCAGTTTGCGTCAACTTCAACTGCATTCAATAATCCGCTTTGTGTGCCCAGAAATATGTGCCTCGTTTTTCGCAGGACGTTCTCACAGTCGGTGGAAAAATAATGGATTTTATGGTGAAATGCGAGGAACAAGTTATGAGCAAGCCAGTTCCACTTTTGGCTGTTGTTATTCTGCATAAAATGGCAGTTAATCAGTTTTATTTCGAACCCAATTTTTTGAAATTTTCAACCCTTTTTGGAAATAGAATGAAGAAGAAGTATTGAAAATGCATCAATAATGATAAAATGTTAATTTTCTATGATCAATAACAGACTGGGATAACACAAACGTTGGATAACTCGAATAGTTCGAGTTGAAATATTTTCTTAAAAGTTCTAACGCTTTTCTGATGAAAAAACACACAATAAGCACCACTGTAGCCGGCAGGTTTAACGATATAAACAAAAACGAAAACAGCAAACACAACAACAAACTCTTCTTTATTCTTTCATTCTTTTGCCATTCCATGGTCTTCTTCCAGTTGGGAACTGGCATGGCCACGAACTTTGCTGGCATAGCTTGCTTTCATTCGGTTTTGTTCGTACGCGTGTGAAGTTGTCTTCGTATTGTGCGGAAAAGGAATTTGGAATTTAGTTAACTGAATAAGTTTTCAAATTACAGTAATTGTTGAAAAGAAAATTTAATTGTTTCCCCTCTCAACAGGACAATTGATGTGAAGTGAAAAGTTTAAGTGTTTTTAACTCTCGAATTTATTAGAATAAAACAGCAGCTAAAAAATCAAACGGAAAACGCAAAATCAAATTTATAGAATACATTTTTTCCCAATTGCAAATTTCGCTGTTCATTTTGCAAAAAGGATACAACATTTTCGCAGAATTGGATTTTTATTATACACAAAAAGAAGAATAAATAATAACCGAAAAACTGTAGCAAGTACATGCATATTTTGATATTAAAATAAACTTTGTATAAGATTTTTTAAAAGTTTTTGAGAAATCTACCACAACCTGGAATTTTACCGGACCACTTTTTCAAATTAGAATTTCAGTAATTCCAATTTGAATTGAACGAACGAAAAAAAGGTAAGTGCGATTTTGAAAATATTCAGGAAATTCAAAAACAAGTGTAATCCAAATTTAAGAAAATCGAATGAAAATCCTGACCATAACTTGTTTCATATTTACGAAAGCTACAATCAATCAATTAAAACTTGTCTGAATCATTGGCGATTACATTCTTAAAATGGTAAATAAATCAATTAAACTATCGTGAATAAATAAATAACAATTTATTTGTTTATTTATTTTAAGAAAATTGTTGAACTTTTTACAAAAGACGTGTTTTATTAACAACTCAAATTTCACAACACTAACTCGGACTTGTTTATCCATTTGTACTTTTATAAATTTTGTTTGATATTGCTCATGAACCAAAGAAAAATCAGCCTATCAACACAGTTTATATACAACTGAGAGCTAGTTGTCTATAAATATTGCCAATAAGTACACAAATTAGACCATTCCCTCAAAAAACTCAAAAAGTTGAGTCAATAAGTCAATCGAAAATTGTATAATTCAAATGCAATTAAACAAGAAATACGACAGTAAAACCTATCTACTTTTTACACTACCCTCAAGATTCTGTTTTTTTTGCATCTACAGACAACAGAGGAAATTGGACGAGAAAAAATTGTAAATTTGATTGTTTTTAGGCTAGTGTGAACCTCTAATGCCTGATTTTCATTATGTCATAATCAATTGTGCTTATTGTCAGTTAAGTGAAAACAGGTTGGCATTTCATTGTAAATTTCCGGAACTGATATAAAATATGGAAAAATGAATATGAGGTGACGTCACCATTTGATAATTGACATTAGAATATTGCAATGAAGGGCTGGTTCAAAGAACTCAAAATGTCAAACAAAACTACATAAAATAGCACATTGAAAGCCAGGGCTATTTACTTTCACACCCAAACGTCTAAATTGTTTCCAAAACGATATCATTTCGCTACTTCTGTCATATGTTTGGCTAACTCCGGCATCATAATGCAAAAAATGTACAAAATTAAAGATAAAATATTGTTTCCCCATCACAACAAAATTCGCAAATAATACCCTCCACTTTAATTGCTCACATATTATGGTGCTTCCAATATTGGAATTTCTGCTCTAACCCAACGCTGGGGTAGTACAATTTACTCCACTTTCCGTTATTTCCTTTTGAAGATGTTCGTTTTGATTTTCTTTTTTATGCTCTTCAGTTACCACATTGGAGACCGCGCCTGCGCATATTCAAAACGCAATGATGAAAATCCAATTTGATATTTTCTGTTGTTGCTTTTGTTTTTATTTAGTTTTCATCATTAATTTTCCAGTGCAGTCGCGCAGCATCCATTGCAAAGTACAGTTAGTGGGGAAAAGAAAATGAAAAAAAGACATTTCACAGATGCATTGAAATGAAAGAACAAAATAAAATTACAGTAGAGGCAATTGAAATGGGATTCTGTAAAACTTTTAAAGTTCATTTTTTAGAAAACTTTTACTGAAAAATACAAGTTTTGCATTTACCGTTATCGAAAACGCTCAAAATTGTTTTCAATGAAAACCATAAACTGTATGTTAAACCTAAAATATGGGCTCAACCCTAATTTAGAATTCAATCGCACGAGTTGCAAGTGATTTTCACACACAAAAATAAAAATAATAAAACCGATTTATTTTTACGAGTTTGCATGATTTGAAACCCCACTTTAGAAATCACACTACCCCCAAGAACGAAGGAAAAGGTATCCAGCAGAGCCTTTAACACCCAATATCAATTTCCACACAATTTCGCATGCAAATAACAAATACGCTTTTGGGAATATTGCCAGTGGAAATAGCAACAACAGAGTGTCCTTTAACCACCAATAACATTCAATAGTATGATTCGATGTGTGCCCTATCTACGCCCCAAAAAAAGCACGTATCATGTTTACATGTTTTCAACAGGATCTACAGGATTTCCTCCCACCATAATACATCTCTTCCATGAGTATGCCAGGACGGCATATAAATTTGGGTTTTTTGGGCACAATTTTTCTTCTTATTTTTTTTTATTGATTGTCAGTAATTTTTGCGATGTTTGGTATGTATTTAATGCCAACAAATCGAAGGGAAACACCCAAAGTACATATCTTCGGAGCATTTGCCAATTGCAATTGTATTATGTTGTTACTGTATCCCCGTGGGACGCAGAAAAGTGCATAAAACAAAAGTCTATTCAGGGAAGCACATATGCTTTTTTTCATTTGTTGTTGTTGCTGTTGCGCTTCTGTTGTTGTGTAATTTTGTATTGTTGGCTGACTTTTAATGATGGGGAGAGCACACAAAAAGGTGCCATTGTAATCACAGCGAATAATGGGAGTTTCGGTGTTATGGAGCAGAAATTGTATTAAAAGCTATATGTCTGTTTGTACTGTAATGTAAAGCGTTGATACACACAGCTATTGTTTGCTTTCAATATAATTTTCTAAATTGAAATAAGTAGTGGTTGGTTGTTGTGTTGTTGCCTTTGAGTGAGACTATTTCGCAGTAGGAAAAAGATTTTGATAGTATCTCCAACTACAACTTCATACAGTAAAGGTTTCCTATATTCTTAAAAATCTTCCGACTTTGACCGCGTTGTTCATTGGGATCGAAAGAAGAAATCGTGTGTAAAAAAGGTTCATCGCGCCCCGTTCTGGTGGCGAATAGTCTCACATAGACCCATTAGGTCCATAGTGTTAACACCACTCTCTGCTCACTCAAAATGAAAAGTCCTTTAAAGAACATCTTTCTGAGTGTTTTAAGTATGTGCTGGGCAAAAGCAGAGCAAATGTTCAAGTGTTTCCTTCTCATCCTAAAGTTTTGATATTCAATAAGGCAGTGTCTAGTTACCTCTCCTATCGTCAGTCTGTATTCCTCTCGGTTGAGAGATAAGATGTATTTGGAATGATGTTGCTGTAGTTTGGCCAGAAAGTAGGATCAACAAAACTGTGGCGCCTAGATAAATTATTGATTGACATTTCAAAACTCTGGAAGATCTTAGATTAATGAACAGAGAAGTAACCGATCCAAGTAGGTACCGATTTCATTTATATTCGATTTTTACACCAATTAGGTAATCATTATCGAAATCACATTACCATAACCAATAGTTTTTTACTTCGACATTTATTTTTGTTTTCCCTACAATTTCTCCACGTTTGTACCCTAAGTAAACACGAAAACATTAAGTTTCCCACAAAGTTACATAATTTCCATGCCAGAGCCAAGTAAAGAAGTATGCGGTTTTGACCATTAAAACTATTAAAACCATTAAAAATAAAAACATACTTGCTGAACTATTTGTAACATGAAAAAACTGTACAAATCTGTTACACTATGGGCCCGCAGCTGCAACATTACAAAAGAATTTCCAACATTACCGGGACTGGCCGCAAAGCCATACTCAAACCTACCAGACACAATTCCATTCAAAAAGAATAGAAAACCAACAGTTAAAGAAGGAAATTCTAACAATTCACAGTTCAAAGAAATAAAACACAAGTTTTTTTTTTCGTTTTTTCTGGGTTAGGGTAGGCAAACAAAAAACATGATTAAAAAGCTAATTTTTTTGTTGTAAGTTTTTACACCAGAAATATTTTTAATTGCATTTTAGTAGGGAAGACTTAAGTCCGCAAGTGGAGTAAATGACCACAAAGTAATAAAAGCAAAATAATAATAATAAAAAAAAAAACTCAACTGTGTCCAGGTCATGTGGAATGAAGTAACTGACACTCGTCGTTGGTTGGAAATGTTTGTGACTTGTTTGCTGTGTTTTTTTATTTGTTTGTTTGTTCTTTCGTTTGGGGTCGTTGGCTATCAGTGCAGCGGAGCAGCAATTCGTCAGATGCACTCAAGCATGCTGTGTATAGAAATGTAGACCAACTGTTGCTTTTAATTTATCGAAACTCTACAATCTAGATGGAATTGTTTCGTGGCTCACTTTTATAACTATGTTCCTTGGCAATTAGTATGGATCTTATGGAGTTTATTTCTCTTTTCAGCTGGAAGAGTTGGCTGGAGTAATTTTCAAGCAGGCCGTAAAAATGAATTTATCTTCCAAATCATGTTGGTTCAATTAATTGAGATTTATTTTGTTCTTTTCCATTAACATTTTTTTCGAACTATTTCCTTCGGCAACAGTATTTCTATCAGTACTTTTTCTGTATGTAGTACCCAGTGCTTTGATGATATACTTGTACATAGTTTCCCTTTATGATCGTATTGATCGTGATTTTCTATTGTGGCTAGTGGCTTGTGATTGTGATTCGGAACAATAGCTCTCAATTTGTGGTGTGCTGTAATCAATTATTCAAAATCAATTGTGTCGGTTGGACTTCAAGTGGTATCCTCATCGTGGTCATCTCAAGAGATAATATTTTTCTGAACAAAATTAATTCTATTCAAGTGCCATGCTTGTTTCTGAAGATTGTTTGAACGTGAGACTGAACCATTTCATTCTATTCCCAATTCGATAGACCGTGTACAAATGCTCCACTGTTCAATGGCACATTTGTCAAACTTCATCAAATTAATTCTGAATTGTGTTTCGTCTTATTGCATCTTCTATCTTTTAGCTTGTACTTGTAATTAAAAATGCTTGTCTGATGTCATAACTTTTGTAAATTGTGTCTTCATACACAAACACGTCATACTTGGAAAAACTTGCGTGTCAATTTGGTTTATGTTGTTCGGCTGGCATGCACACAAACACACACAGTTGCAGACCGGTAACAACTTTTATTTAATTACGAAGTCTTTCCTTCATTACGTTACCTTCTGTGATTATTAAAATAATTTGTTCTTCTAACCGAAAAGTTGTTCCAGTGGTGGAACTGTGGAACTTGTTCTCGCTACCATCTCGTACATCTCATCGTTATCGCCTGTATCATGTAACTCTTTAGGCTTTTGAGTTAACGCCTCTATCAATTGAGAATGACAACTTCAAAGTCTACTCAGTTCGAAACTAAGCTCTTGAGAACGTCACAGTGATTTTAGAAAGTAAGTATGTGATTTGATTTCCTTTTAGCTAATCGTATTTGCATTTATCTTTTACCATCTTCAGTCTTTGTTCATACTAATAATATCTCGAGATATCATCTCAATCGGATTACAGACCAAATTAGATTACACAGTCAATGTGTGCATTTATCCACACGAATGACCACTTTTGTTGTCTGCTACCATCTCTGCGTCCAGCTACTAGCATCATCATTCTCTGCAGTTGTTCTGGGACCACTTTACGACTACTACTTATTTCTGCTTGGACCACTTAAGGAGAGAGCACACACACACTCCCAACTTTATTGCAAATTGCCAAAGGCTATTTTTTACACGCTATCGATGCGAATGTTGGCTAGTTACTATCGCACTAATGCATGATGCAATGCTTTGGAACTGCAGAATACGTAGTGCAGTAAAAATAAACTAAAGCTGAAAGTGTTGTTGTTGATCATCAATTTTAACCAAAGTAGCGGAAATGTGAATTTCATCTTTTTCTTTTGCTCTCCGCTGCGCTGCGCTGCGACTATTCTAAAGATTTTCTTTTTGTAGTTATTATTTTCATTATGATATTGAAGTTTGCTGCTGCTGCATTAGTTATATCCGCTCTGTTAGCAACAGCATCAGCAGCAACAACTTGTATCTGCTTCCTGTGCCGTCTTTGTTGAAGCTGTCTTAAAACTTTGTGCCCCATTTCAATTTTTTTACCTTACCCACACAATTGCACAATTGACATATCTTCAGTTGGATGCTGCATTGTAAAGCGTCTTATGCAGCATCATCATCATCACTGCTGTCGTCAGCATCATCATCATTTGCTGCTTTTTACTCTTTGCTTAGCCTTAGTTTTCTCATGGCGCTTTTTTCTACATTATTTTTGTGCTATGCTATTTCGTTGACTCCTTGGGCTCTAGTTTTCTGTGGTTCGTTGCTCTTTCATAGCTTTCAACCAAGCCTCGAACAAGAGCTTTTCCAACCAACTATTTTTAATTTTTTTTTTTTTTTGTTGTTCCTCCTGGATTTTTCGCTATTTGTGTCTTTGCTGCTACTAGTTTTGCGCCAAGTTGGTTTTTAATAGTTACTTTTTGCGAAATTTCCTTGCTTGCTTCGACAATTTCGTACAAAGAAGGTTTTTCTTCAAGCTGATGGATGGATGGATGGTTGGTTGGTTGGTTGGCGAAGTTGTTGCCACTGAAAATGTTTCAAATCGCTGCAGACTGGAGAGAAATTTAATTTCAAAAACAAATTCAAGTAGGTTATTTTGTGTGTGTTTTGGCTAATTGTTGCAATTAAGAAATGTTTGGATGTGTGTGCTCACAACAATTTACCGCCCTCAAGAAAATAGTTACGTTTGTCAAATTATAAGCAGAGTTGCATTTCGAAGTTTTTCCTCTCAATGATTACTCTCACATAGTTCAGCATTATGTTGTCAAACATTACAAGCAAAAAATAGACCCTCCACAACTTAGTTTGACAACAATTTATGTGGAACTTTTGTGTGCCCTGAATTTATTCGAAAGTTTGAAACTGGAACATTCCTTAGGTCTGTCAAGAAAATGTGCAAACTTTTCCACACCACAACTACAAGAGGCGAGATTTCCACAATCAAAGCCGCCTCTCTTCTCTTCCTTTCGAGTGTGCCATTGTCTTTCTTTTCTAGGCACAGGAACATGTTCTGCTTGATTTTCTACAAAACTTTTGCCTTTTTCTTTTTTGTTATTTGTTATTTTTTGCAAAACGTTATTACTGCGCTAACTCTATAAAGGGAAAATGTGTGTGTAAACAACAGTACAGACAACACTTGCCTGCCAAAAACAAAAGAGAAAAGAAACAGTTTGAATTACAGCTTTAAAAAGTACATTGCTGCCTTCCCTCCAAAGCAACTAACTGCATTTGTGCATTTGTTCGAGAATATAAGTTTTTGGCATCAGGCAAAAGAAGAAACAAAGAAAATGGCACTCCAACTGGTACACAAACGGATCCGAGAAATAGCCCAGCTGTGGCAATTTATTGCCTCGTATAAAGTTAACTTTGCACTAAAGTGGCTTAAAATATTATTATGTATTATTTGTATTTCGTATGCGCGCCCCCCAGGGCAACGATGCGCCTTAGGTTCACTTCTTGAATGATGATTGCATGTGAGAAACGACAATGACGATGACAATGTACTACGGCCGAAGAAGTGGTAAACGACGCGCTTTGTTCGCTGCAAGGGAAATTCTATTAAATTTTGTTCGCATCTTCCTCTTTTTGTATTTGAGATGTAATTACATTGGCGTTTGCTCTCATCAGCAATTTTGTTGCACATGCTGCCTGCACAATTGAGTGAAATAAATAAATTGAACAAAAAAACAACAACAACAAAAAACGGAGTAAATCAATTAAGTTGATAAACAAATAATTGAAATACCAGCTATCCACTGGTCGAGACTCTGTCTACTAGCGCAAGTTGTCTGGAAATTGTTCATTGGCTGCAGCGGCAGTTTACAGATTACTCGGCCTTTTATGGCCCTAATAATTGTTGCAAATTAATGGCACATTTCCATTTATGTATGGACGCTGTTGGGCGTGAAGAAATGTCGATTGACAGAAGACACAATTCACAGCTTTTTATACTGGAGTACATCTTGTGTCGATACAGCAATACAGACACTCGCATTTATGGTTTATTCGCAAAATTAATTGTTCAAGGCAAATAGAATTGCCCACATTAAGTTCGATTCATTTGAAGCTTTACCAGCCATTGGATCAACTGATTGGGGCCACTCAATAATTTCACCATGTTAACTACTTCGGTAGGAATCTCTTAATTAGCTTTTGGCTGAAGCCTTTTCAGTTACACTTTTTTCGGTAATTACAACACACTAACAAAAAAAAAATGCATTTATGATTAACGGAAAAATGCCACAACACGATCTACTTGAAGTAATGTTGGGTGGGTCAAATACGTACTGCACACACAATCACTTCTTGTTGATGCTACGACGTGCTTTTCCATTAAGGATCAGTGCCACTTCCTGCCTTGGCGTTATTCTGCTCTGCTACTGCTTTCGAGGCAATTATCTACCATGAAGTTGGGTTGTTCGTTAAAAAGCAATGTAATTTCACCTGAGGCCAATTTTCTCTTAAGGAAAAACCCGTTTCCCCATTCCAACCCCCTCCTCATTTAAGTTTTTCTTCGCAACATTTTTTTTCTTTTCTTTTTACTGTTTCTTTTTCTTGCACTTTATCATTTTCCCGATGACTGCAAGTTCAAATTGTAGGTCATAAGTAGAGTCCAGTGCTGGTGCTGCATTTTTTTTTTGTGTACTCCACTCTAGTAGCTTTTTGTACCTACCAATGTGGCCAATGTAACTGCAAAGTAGTAGCTGCTGGAATACAAGAAAAACAAAATAATAATAACAGCAGAAGCTGTTTTTCCCTCTGCTAACTTGGAGATTTTAACAGCACGATTTGCGGCCCGGACAGACAAACGGACACTGACTTATTACTGCTCTGCTCCACGCTCCGTCCGCAAATGTTCGTGCAATAATCTTAATTTTTCGATCTGTAATGGTGATGGCTACCAAAAGGGAGGGGAGCAACTCGCTCAAGTGGAACAAATTTATTTGGAAAATACTTCATAGATAAAAAAAAAGCAAAACAAAACAACAAAAATATATCTCTATATAGTTATATAAAGAAAAAAAAGGCTAAAGCACTATTAACCATTATTCAGGCTAATCTGAAAATCTGAAATTTCGAAAGAAAAAAACTCAAGCATTGCGAATTGTTAAATCGAATTTTCTGCAGCAAAGTTTTTCATTATTTAACATTAGCGAAAACGATGCCTCTCGTGATCTTTAACACAATTTATTACAATGTCTGTTATAAAGTATAATAAAAATATGAAAATTGTATCGATTTTCGTTTAGGAGAAATTAGTGTGAAATGAATGAACTGGGCTAGAAAATGTAATCCCTTTCAATGATTTGCAAGTCGTTTAAACGCTTCAGATAGTTTATCCTTTACTATTCCGCAAAGGCAAAGGAAAGTACTTTCCATTTGAAAAGTATATAAAACAATTTCTACTTAACATAAATTTCCACTTCATAAATTATTATGCAAAATTCAATCTTGCCAAAGAATAAAAAAAAACAAGTGCAGAAAAGCATATTAATACGTGCGTTTATTAATGCCTATTCTCGACCGTTGAATGATGCTGAAATTTGAAAGTACGTGCCGCTTACGATTAGAGCTACGAAGCCATCTGAAATTCATGCGATTGTACATCGCTTTATTTATAGTTGGGAGAGGGTGTCGGATTTCATGAATATGCTAATTTTTATGTAAGGAAATTCAATGAAATCAACGAGCGTAAATTGTGTAATAAATTACTTTTGCCTTTGGCAGCCACAGCGCAGCCAAAATAATAACAAAGGCAAACCAAAACCAACCTAAATAGAACATAAAGTTAGAACGTGCATTTGTTTTGTCTTTCTGTTGATATTTTATAATGAGTCATTGGGAAAGTGCTTTGGGTGTTGTACGCATTGATGATGATTCACGGGACAAGAACTAATTCTTAAGGCTCGTAAGTACAGGAAAAATTTTAAATGAACTTGCTCGAGTCGACTTTAAGGACCGTATTGTTCAACTCTGGATATTTCAACTCCATCCAGCCGATAGCTTATCCCATGAAAAAAATGTAACCAACGGTCAATATCTCGGGCTAAACTTTTTTATTATTCCAGAGGTGAATAATAAAAGAGATAGCAATTTACCCGGTGTGGATATCTTAACAGCCCATATCTATATATAGAAAAGAGACGTGTATGTTTGTCGCGAGAGAAAACTACTGCACCGATTGTCACCAAAATTTATATATGTGTTCTATGGGTCGTGAGTTGTGTTGTGGGATAGGTTTTGGCACATCCACTTTTACCGCCCATAAGTAAGAAAATGCGTATTTCTCTCATATTTTTGCAGAAACTTTTTTTTTATAGCAAATACCATATGATCAACAATTAACTTGGTTGCGGTTGCTCATCTGCGAATTGTTTGCCAAATGTGGCGCTGCCACCTACCACTTAATTTCTCCCCACCCAAACAGTTTTACCATATCTGCTGGTTTCAACTTCGGTGTAATTTTTACCTTTCGGTTTTGCTTTTGGGATAAGTTTAATAATGCAACTATAAAATTTTTTAGGCCCAGCAAAGCCCAGATTGTGTAACGACCAGATTGTGATTTTTTTTAATATATTTCCAGCCAAAAGTCAAAGATATCCCGAGTTCGAATATTTTATACTTCAAAATAATTGTTTGTTATGGTTTTTTTTATTGGATTAGCAATGGATTAGCACAAAAAAAAAGTCTGTAAATCTAAAAGGGGGTTACAAACGCTCCAATCCTCCAATGTTGTACGTTTAACCGCTGAGAGATGGTAAATTTATCGCACCATTTTTTTCACGTTTAAGTTGTAAATTGTTCACTAAATTTGTAAAAAATTCGTATTTAACCAAGAATTGTGGCAAAAGAACTTACAACAACAACATTTAAACAATTTTTTCCTGTTTATCCAACCTACCAACAATGGTTAATAAATTCAGGTTTTTCATTCATTTTGAAAAGTTGTACGTTAACAACTTTCTGCGGTTAATTTGAACGAGGTTTTATTTTTCTATGTATGCGCTTTCAAGTGAATGCAGCATATTCTGTAACTAATGGGTCACCAATGCCGTTCATGTCCTGTGGAACCTTGGCAATGCTGATTGGTGAGCCTTGTATACTTACACACATTATCAAATATTTTGTGATAAATATATAAAGTTTGGATATCCAGAGCTGAATAATATCAAACCTCTGGAAAAGTTGGAATTTTTGGCAAGAAATACGATTTTGTCAGCAGGAAACTCAAACCTAACGCAATATTGTTTTAAAATACCAACAAATATTCCAAATTTATTTATTTTCTTCAAATTTCAAGCAACAGAAATTTCTTATCGCCAGAATTTTCAATTCCTCTACATACTGACACAATTTCTCTTTCAAATATTCCCCAACTTCAGCTGAAAAACACTTTAATGTCTCATAAATCTAGAGCAACGTCAATTATAGTATTTCTCCCAAAAGCTATTTAAAAACCATTAGAAAAATACCCAAAATTACACGAAAAGCACTTGACTAGTGGCGGCAGTACCCGACATAACAACACCAAAAAAATGTCAACAATGTAGCGTGAAGGCGCATCGCTGGCATTATCTGCAAACTAACTCGTAAATTTAAAATTGACTTGGGCCAACACAAAAAAAAGAACAAATAGTAATAAACTATCATAGGAGTCGGCAGCAACAACAACAACAACAACAGCTTCAACACATTAGGAGGAGGCAGCAGCAACTCCAGTGATGATGATAATGACAGCAAAACACAGACTTGATAATGAAGGTGCCAATGTCACCAGCAGCCGCATGCAACAGATGACAATTGTGAGGATGGTGTGGTGTGGTTTGGCTTGGCCTCCTTCTTCCGCTCTCCACTTCACTAGCACATCATACAAAACGAAAGAAAATTACTTCCAATTTGACATAATTGGCCTTTATTTTTTCGACTCCAAATAAAAGCTATAATGAACATTTACTACTCGCTCTCTCTGTCTTTGTGTGAATTTTTATGGCTTGCGTTTAACTGTGCCTCTATTAAAGATTTCTCAATCTTTTTGTTTTAGTTTTGTTGTTTTTAATTTCATTTCATTTCATCTGAAGATGAGATATTTCGAAAAGAAATTAAACTTGAAACACGCAAATATTTTCAAGGGAATCTATGCTTTGCCATGCCTAAGAAGTGTATCACGATAGATAGGGGAATAAATATGTTTACATTATCATATTGTGCAGGAGGAGACTGCTCTGCTGTCCATGGAATATTTCCTGGAGCTAATTAAAGCAAGATACCCTCCCCAGACCAAGAAGCATCTTGTTTTGATTTAATTTCCAAGGAATTTCGAATTTTACGGGATTAAAAGTTATTTTTAAAAACGAAGCAGCGAAATGAGATCAAAACGAAATGCTCCTATTTTTTGTGTGTTTATCTTCGGTACACGTACATACACACGAACGCTGCAATTAAGAAATGTATTTCTGAAATGGGGACTCTTATTTTGGTAGCAAAAATAATTGCAAGCATTTTCCGGACTCTCGCCGGGGGAATCTTGTATGCCAAATTAACGATATTTATGAGTTCAAGAGCATGTATTTTTGGGAGCTGGCAGCTTCTATTTAATGTATACCACATTTAAATACAAGTGGAAGGTTTTGTGTGTATCTACTTCGTGTTCCTGTGCCTCACTTTTGTCATAAATTATTTAGTTTTTATGACCAATAAAAACAAGTTTGATTTGATCGAAAAACTCCAATGTATATTTTAAGACCTACGAGTACCTACTGCTGAATTGGCAATATAAAAGCCACTCACGGCATAAGCTTACATGAAAATTTGCACGCTAACACACAAAATAACAAAACTGTTAAATTTCCGCTTGGTTACTGTTACATAAAATAAAAAATCGCAACGAGCCCTAAACTTCCACCTTTCCCTGGCGAGTCCTAGCCCAACCTACTTTAGGTGAGGTTAGTTAAGGAAAAATGAACTAACTAGTCAGTCAGTCAGCCAGTCCACGCCTGAATAAACATTGTTTTGGCGTTCGTAATGGTGCAGTTGTGGTTGTTGTTCCTATTGCTGTTGTCGTCGTTGGCAATAACATTATCAGCAACAGGAATAAGAACAGACCCCATACTCAATGGAAAGTTCTCCTTTTCATCACCAACAAGCAACAGCAGCACACTTAAACGATATTTAAAGAGCATGAAGTCGTCTTCTGGTTATAAAAAGAATATAATGCAAGCCAACCAACCAACCAACCTTACAAACGACTTCCTTGAGGCGTGCAGAATGGACCGTGAATAGTAGGTAGACCTAGTGCTTTGTGCGAGCACTTGGAGTGCAACAGCATTTGTCAGGCTGGCAAATAAAAAGGCTTGGCTTTGACTTGGTTTCGACTAGAGTCATCTAAGTGTAAGATGTTGCTGCCATGAACTCGTATACGTGTACTTCTCCCATTTGCCTAACAAAGGGACATTTTATTACCATTTTTTTTCTTTTGTTGACAGTTTTGCCTCATTGGAATGGTTGAGTCTTTTATTTGCGGTTATTTTTTTTGAATATAATTTCAATTCATTGAAATAGCGCATCACTTTTGGCATTATGACAATCGCCGATGTGTAAGACCTTAGTGCTCACCAATAACATGTGTTTCAGTTTGATTTTGTATAAGAAGGTCATCGATGATCTCTGCTTGTCCATGGTGTGTGTGTTTGCCTTCTGGAATAAGCTAAAAAAAAATGTTGTTTGTATTTTTCACAATATTTGGTATACGATCTGGCTGCAAAGCTGTGATCACATAAAATCAAATCGTTGGCATAAACTTGAAACCAGACGGTTTGCTGCAAAACGGTCATGATGCCTGGTGGCCTAAATAATATCAATGATACAGTGGGTTAAAATAATGTATTTTTAACAATTTTAGTAAAATTGCACGTAAATTTATTTCCCTTTTCTTTCAACACACCCTTATTATGTAATTCGTAAGTGTTTACATTTTATTAGTTCCCTTATTACGTAACACGAAAGTGGGCACAATTGGCTGAAAACTACACAAAGCGTAATCACACTGTTGTCGAACCGTTTTGCGCTCACTTGTTACATAATAAGGACGTTACGCTAACTTTCGTGTTACGTAATAAGGGTTAAATGAACTCAACTTATTTATTGCATTATCCGCAAAGTTAACGTAAGCGCCAAAAAGTTAGGAGAATGTTTTTTATTTCTTTACAGTTCTTTACTTAAAGAATAAAGTTAACGGCTACGACAAAAACTAACCCTCTATATCTTTGGAACCATTAAAAGTTCAGCTTTAATATATAGGATCGATATGTATAGAAGGCAAAAGCAATTGTGTAGAATGGAATCACAATCACAATGAAATCACATCACAATCAATTTGCCAGCAACTCTTCAATTGTTTCCACTGTCCCACTCAATCGTTCAATGTCCGGCAATATTGAATTGCCAACATTGTTGTGCTCTGTTGGTTGCGTGTTTGCGCGATCAGCAAACTTCTCCTCACAAAGCGCAATGCGAGGAAAGGAAGTTGTTTGCAATGAGAACAAATGTCACTCACTCTTTTTCCTCAACTGTCATTCAGAAGATTTGGAACGTTGCTGATTTTGTCTTACGATTAAATTCGCAGTATTTGAAGACCATAAAAAGGGTACGAGTGAGTCCAACCACGACGGTTGGACTTCTGAATACTTTCAACGAATTTCGGAATCGTTTGTTTTGTTTTCGTTTATTCTGTCATTCTACTGTTTTGTGTAGCGGCTGCTGGTTGCCGCTTTCGTGGGAGATTTAAAACAACATGGACTTCAAGCACCCCCACTTGAATGCCTTAATAAACGCCTCGCACAAATTGAAAAAAATGAGTAAATTCGACTCCAACAAAAACAATGAAAATTGAAAATTGCACATCTGATTTCAGTGTGGAATCGTTGGACTTTTTGCCAGTTTCATTTTGTCTTTTACTTGGTTCCTCCTTGCCTGGTTCCGTTTATGGAGCGCGCAATGACAGGCGCACACGTGTTGCCATTTATTTGCGCAATGATTACTCGGCACCGATATTGCGCATGCAACTGCATTTCGATCCATTGGGACAGTTTTGGTGTGCGCACCCGCGAACACATGAACACATTCTAATCAACAGAATCACAACTTTTTTTCGTATGTACTGTTGCACATTTTTTACACTCTGTTGGCTGTATTGATGGCGAATAGCGAATGGCGGCGGCTCCACTTGGTGTGCTCTGCTGCATTTTAATGCGTGTCGTCGTCATCGTCTCCTTTTATGTTGACATGCTATTTTTATATATGCTTCTGTTAATCTATTGTAGAGTATAGCGTTTTTTTTTTGTTCCCTGCTTTTTCTTTAAACTTAGTTTTTTAGTTTTATTCTTGTTCCCCGTTGAAGTTGTACGCTCGAATTGCCATGAACTTGAAATGATTCGCATCATTGCGTTCGCTTGTCACATTCACAATTTGTTGCAATTTTTGACGTTGCAACTAAAGCGGAGGGTGACAGATGACTGCCATCGACTAGTCAAAGTCAACTAGCCTTTATAGAAAATTAAATTGTCAAAATGGGTAAAGTTCAATTGGGTTTCCTTTACAATTGCAACTGAATATATTGCAGCAAACAATGGGAAGGGCAATACCAAAGCTAAAAAGGGTAAAAAAATAATAATATTTCGAAATTATTACCTTTCCAATGAACCTAAGAGTGCATTTAAATCTTATATGGTTGAGAAGTTATTCACAAAAACCTGTTGCTACTTTCATGTTTGCTTGTTCAAGTGATCTTTTCATTGCATACAACAAAATTATATACTAAAAACAGCCTGACACTAAAAATGCAAAAATTATTTTCATTACAAAAGTTGCCTGATTTTTAAGTGCTCATAACAATTTCTTTTGGATCATCTCGACTGTTACCCCCTGTAAAGCTAAATCCAAATAAAAGGAACTTTGGAACAACAATTTAGCAAGCACCAATAACATTTATGAGCACAGCAAATGCCAAATTTTTGGTATCGTTGCCATCCATTCCATGTTTACATTGGTTACTTTTTTTGTACTCCAATATCCGAATTGGTCTCGTTTTTCCTCAGAATTTGTACAAATTAATTGCATTTCCATTCAACTCTGCCGCTGTAAATTTGTCGCCTTAACTTTCAAACGAATTTTTCTTTTTATTTGTTTTAGTTTATTGCTTTAATGTTTATTTGTTGTTGTTCTTTTTCACCAACCAAATACAAAACTTCCCTACTCGAACATAGTAGAATGCGCTCAACCATTTCCACTGACAATTAACATGCGAACGCGTTTTACAGACACACTGGCAACAATGAATACACAAATTAAGATACAAAGTCTTGGCTTCGTAGTGCAAGTGGTGGCTCAGGTGTTCAAGTGTTTCGGCTGTTGCCTCCATAAGAATGGAAATGTGGCAAGTGCTATTTCCGGCAATTAAGCAACGGATTTTCGGTTAACTTCAGTTGAAACCGTTTTCTGGATTTCTTTTCCACAATCAATGCTTCAGTAGATCGGCGGCGTCAAACTCTGTTTTATTTCCATTTGTTTATGCAGAGCGAAGGAAATGTGTTAAAGACATTGAAGAGAGATTGAAATTGAAAGTATGGCCTTTGGTGATAATTGAGCCAGGATAATCATATTTCTATCATCACTCCAATTAGTGGATAATTGTGGATGTTTTGTTTTGTATTTCATTACGGAAATATAAATAGTTATGTACGTTACTTTGACAGGAACTAATTAGTGCATAGGAATATCCATACAGCGAAATGAAATATAACGATTAACGATAAATTTCCATGTCAAACACAGTTCGTTTTTTGCTAAAAAAATAAAAATATATTACAAAATATCGTTGTAGAATTTCAAAAATGAATACATATTTGGCACTACGACCCTCGAGGGATCCTCGGCCTTACTTATAGCAGCAACTTTTCACAGGGCCGACTTCGTTTCTGTAATTCACAGACATGAAATCGTTTCCCTACAGTTTAGTGCCGGTTTCGAATGTCAAGTAAAGTCTCTTCACGGCAAATTATACTCTCGTAAAGATGACTCAGCAGTTTAACATCCACCTTGTCTGGGAGCCGGAACATAGAGACATTCCCGGGAACTGCAAAGCTGTTGAGCTCGCTAGGCAGGGGCACTTTATCGAATTTTTAGTTTTTCAACCCAGGTCGGAGTTGAATTCGAAATCTCCCGGTTGTAAGTCAAATGTTCTACTCAAAGAGCTGCCAACCAGTCTTACCTGAAACTGTTGAAACATCTCATCTCATATTCTGATTGTTGCACAGTGTTATTATTTTGTAATTGAGCGTGCTGGACATTCAGTCAGTCACTTAAAACATTCCAATTTTTTCGCAGTCATATTTATGTCTAAATTTAGATTTATCATTTAACAATTGCTTTTTCTCAACATTATCCAAAAATTCCTTATTAGCAAAATTTATTTTTTTTGTTGTGCTATATCATCGTCAATGTCGTTATCTACTCATCATCCTCATTGCTCAATTTGAAGCTTTCTTTGTAAATTTATTATGCGTCGTTGCAGCGTTGACATATTCTCACTGTCAATTATGTACGCCTTCCTTCCTTTCATGTTGGGAGGGGGGAAAAACTTGAATTTTGCTTTGGTTGGGTGCTTTGTTGTGTGTGTTTGTGTGGAGAATTCAAAATTTATTCTCTCCAGTGATTCTTTATGAACTTCAATATGAAATGTTAATTATAAAATTGCTTTTTTAATTTGTTTATTTACAGGTAAAGGAACTTTTGATGATTTCAAGCAATTAGTATACTCTTCTGAATACATAAGTAAGTTAGTATAAACATTTGAGAGTATGCACTTCACTAACTATAGTTTAATTAGTTCTGACAAAAGATGTAAAAGCTTCTGATGTAGTTGCTTTGAAATATATTTATTTTTCTTCAAATTTAAGTGACACTGAATGTACCCATAAATATTAAATACGAATTACAACTCTTCGCATCTATTTCCCTCCAGTTTCCCTCTTCCATGGTTTGCTAAATTTAATAAAATTATTACAAAATACATGCCACCCACGCGAGGGCAAAGCAAATTAATTAAGCCAGACCACCAGCGCTGCAAAGTGAGCCAAGCTTCCTTCCCTTCAGACAAAAGACCATTTGAGCTGCCGCCTATTTGCCTTTTGCAATGATGCGCCATATCACACTTTGATGCAATGCAAATTTGCATGCGAGTTGCGTGTGGTTGAATACTACAAATATGGATGTTGATGATGGCGCTGCAAAAATTATACAAAATCGCCATAAATATTCTATAAAAGAAAATAGTAATGCATATTTGCAGTGTTTTTGTAATCTTTGTTGGTTTTTTGTTGCCTTTATTCTTTTAATGAACTTGAACTTTTATTAGCCTACAGCAAAAATACACACACATACACTCAGAACACGACAATTTACAGCTTCATTGGCCACAGTTGTTGGTAGATTGTTTTTTATTTTCTTTCTATTTCTATTTTTCCAACGCCCGCGAGACATTTGAACTTGCCAAATGACTCTGTGAGCCAGTAGTCAGTCGTCAGCATAAACAGCCTCCTCCTCCTGCTGCATGGCAATCTTTGCGCACGCGCATTTGCCATAATTCGCCACACAAATTGTTGTGGTTTCGCGCATGTTAGACGCGTGACTGCACCCGCGCGCGCGCGCTTCGACAACATTATCATCGGCATCAGGCAGTTGTAAAAAAACACCAACAGTTGCAGTTGTACGAAAATGTTATACGCTGCTGCCTTCAACCACAAACACCATCATCACCACCACCGGCAGCCAAAGTTATAAAGCGATAAATAAACCACAAAATGTTTACATTTGCGCCACCACGCATTTGTCCAACTTGCCAGTTTTTATCCACTTTGGCGATCTTGGTTGGTTGAGTGTTTGTCGTTCGACCACAAACAAAATTTAGCCAAGCAACAATAATTGTTTACTTTTGAGGAAATCTTAGACGGGAAAGTCTAAAAGTCTCCCAAACTAATTTGAGTCATCAAATACATTCATTACAGTACTGTGGAGACGGTGGTAAATAACCAACTCCGACCTAACAGTCCTGCTTTTAGAGACCACTTCTTCCCTGTTGAATTGAACCCGATTACGATTTGGAAAATCTATTTGATATGTTTCTCTATCTCATGTCTAAAGCAGAGCCTCTGTGAGTTGGGGTATGGAAACATGTTGCCTCGTTTCGAATTACAAAAGCACTTTGCTTTGGGATCGAATTTTCCACATAAATGCGGGTTAACCTTACACCATGCAGTTTATTTAATTTATGTTTTTTTCTGTGTGCACATGTTGCACTTTATGCGAAAACCGAGATCTGTGGTCTGCGATAGTTTGCGCTAATTTAATGAATGCGTTTTTAATTTGTGGTTAATTGTTGGGATTTCAAATTATGTATGTGGTGCGCACATATGTGTTGAAAAATATGATATCATCTACGATGGCCGGAATAGTTTTAATAGTTTTTTGAACATTTAAAATTCTCTTCGTGCCCAACCTCATTTCAGAAATTTCTAGAAAATAAAATAGCTTTTCTTGGCCTGCAGGCCCTCACACACAGTGCAATGAACACCTGCTGCCACAAACTACTTGTATATACTACCTACCGCCTGCAATGACAATATAATTTCCTGCTGCGTTTACCGATCTCGGCGTACTTATTTTTTATTTTCCACACGATTTTCCCATTATTTTGCCATTTTGATTTGAATAGAAAATTGGTGCGGATTTTGTTTCCTCCTGCCTAAAAGCCTTGCACATTATTAAGAATTCAACTGCGAACTGTGGCAAAATTTAATACTCTTTTGCTGTGGTCGGGTGAGATCAATAAATACCATCCGTTCCTTTGTGTTCTAATCCATAATTGCATTAACTATCATCATCATCATCTGCAAGTGTTCCCTCTAATAAGAGTGCACACAACTTGCCACTTGGTTCCCTCTCAGTTATATATTTTGTGTGCTTGTTGAGAGTTCAATGGACGCTCCTCTTTTTCACGCTTGCAAGTTTTGCTATCCAATTGGATAATGGATAATTATTTTCGATTTTTCTTTAGTGCAGATTGTGTTGAGTTGAAGAGAAATTGCTTCTTTTTTTTTATTCATTCATTTGTGCACTTGCAATTTTTTCTTCCATTGTCGTTCGTTGCTATAACCCAAATGAGTGTTGGGAGTGTGCTTGGTAAAATAAATAGAACGATTTCGCTTAATCATTCGAGTTTCTCATTAAAGATAAGCCAATTGATTGATTGATTCGTTGGCAGAAATTCCTTTGGCTTGACTTGAATGCGAAATTGCCATTCTATTTGTGTTGAAGTCGTAGCAGAAGGCCGAGAACAATTCCTTGTTTTATTTTACACACTGTAACTAAGTGAAATACAAACGCCAGAAATTTTAAGTGAAAATACTTACACTATGAAGAAATGTGTCAAATGGCGTACGTACCTCAATTATGCTCATCATTGCTTACGTTTTCCGCCTCTCCACAACTGTCATTACAGCACATGAGAAGCGTTAAATACTGCCTTACATTGCGAACATCATTTAAAATGCAATCAAAATTCTTCAGGGAACCAAACCAAAAGCCGCTTAAGTGCATGAAACTCGTCGTTCAGCTTTCAATTGGTATGTCACTTGGCAAAGCCGTAAGAAGTATTTCATTTTATTTTTTTTTTGTAACATTTTTTTTCTACAAATTCTCCAACCAAACTCTGGTCTAAAATTTTTCCTTCACTCAACAGTTTTTCTACCTTTTTGATGTAACTTAAATTCCCATAAAATTTCTAATCGGATCACTGCAGCGTGAAATGCAAAATAGCAACAAAAAAAAAAAATTTAAGTAAAATATCCGCAAAAACCCAGTGCTGCCCACAATCGTCACACAAAAAATACAGCAAAAATTTGAAGGGTTTCCTTGAAAAGCATTCTAAAACTGCCGACTGCTAAAGAAAAATCAATAGTTGGCAGGCAGTAGTGAATGCTAGGAAAAAATTGGTTCGAAGGTATTAAAAAAAAAGTAAATGTGCAACAAACAAAAATGTTATAGAATGGGAAATGTGTGAAATTGGAAATAGCAAGCCGAAGTAGAAGTAGAAGAAGAAGAGGTTAATGTTCATGGGGTCATACACAATAAACGGAGAAATCAGTGGAATACAAAATTGCATTGAAAAAAAATAAATGTAAAGAACTTGGATTTTCACCAGATATTTTGTGGAAATTTAACCAACTTTCAATTGACTTTGCTGTGATTTAATTTAATTTAGTTTGTTATTAATTTTGGAAAGGCGGAAATAATATAAACTGGAGAACCGGTCTGCTTAGCTTCGTTTAGATGAGGCTCGATTTGCGAATCTACAATCAAAGCAACTTAAATGTCGGTCTCTGACGGAAATCTATAATTTGCCGCGTCCTCTTTTGCTGCCTAAAAGTTATTAAAATGACTAATATATCAGCCGTTATTGATAAAAAAAAATAATAATAATCTGGACTACAAATGGACGGAATTGGACAGGCCCCTCTGCGCTGTAACAGTTCTCCCATTCAATGTTTTTCAACGGCGCACGTTGTTTTGTTTTTAACTCTAGCCTAAATGCCACATATGGACGGGATTAGACAAAGGTTCATTCGAGGATGAAACTCACAGACTAAAAACTCAAACAGATCTGAAATTAAGCCCCCGAAATATACTTCTATTTGACTATTTACGATCTACTAGAAGGTATCGATACTTGTATGTAGCACCATTAAAAAATAGAAAACTCTGAGCTCATTGCATCAACTTCCGAACAACAAACTAAATCATGCACTGTCATTAGCGAATAGTTAACAGCCTCAAAAACTCTTTTTGAATTAAGGACGCCTCTGCTTCTTACTTCCAACCAGTGTACGTGTACCCCGCCTGAAAAGATTTGAAAAACCATTTACGAGCACATTAAAGTCAACTGATTGTAGGAAGTTGACATTAATAATTTTCCATGCAATCACATGGAAAGAGTCTTGTCAATTGCTTTCATTTACCAACAAAAAAAAAATAATAAATGATGAAAAAAACCAAAAGAATAATGTATGTATGCTTTAAAGTAACAAACACTCAATACGCCTACACAATACAATAAAGGTGAAGAACATGCGGATAATACATGCATAATAAGGCACCACTTTGCCCGTGTGAGATATGCGAGGCCGTCCGTGCGGCATAAAGACACAGGCGCAGGCCCCAGCCTGTTAAGAAGACTATAGCACATATAGTTACTTTACGTACATTCATGACCATCAATGTCAAAATCTTGAAGGCGTTTTCTGTGTGGCTGTGTGTGTGTGCAATTTCTTCTTCTTGTGATGCTGGCCCAAGTTTGATGGTTCCTCTTTTTCTTTTTAGTTAATCTCTTGCACTCCTCTTTCTCTTCATGTGATTTTTTTTTGAAGTGGGTGCATTATTCATTGATGCAGTTAATGCATTACGTTATGTGATGTGATGTTTCTTTTGTAGTCACACGGAGCCACAACATCATTGTCAGCAGTCGTCACAGTCAAGAGGGACAATTTCTTCTTCTTCTTATTCTATTGTTTGCGATTATTTCCACTCACTTGAATGAGGGGGCATTATTGTCAATTTTTTACAAGCATATTTTAATGGACGCTTCCCTAGTAGACTAGACGGACTCTGACTCTGGTTGAAACGAATTGCCTAAAGTTATTCGAAATATTCAAGGAAATTCATTAAAAAAGTAATTAAATGCGTTTATTAAGTAAACCGTCATTCCGCCTTCGTATTTGCTTTTAAATATTATTAAATTTGCAAATCCAATGCACAACGTCTAGGTGCCAACTCCGGCATTTTCCTTAAAAGGTTCTTAACCTCAAAAGGACTCTATACCGTTGGCAAACAGCTTAATTTTTATCTACAGCAAACACACACATACACACAACATTTAGTGATTCAAATACAGAGCAAAGCCGTGATTATGCATGCAAAAAACCTAGAATATGGAAATGAGAAATGCGGTAATACAATCCAAAGCATTTTGTATCGTCAGGGCACACAACGAAGGCGGCGGCAAAATGGCAAAGGCAAAAAAACGAAAGGAAACGAAACGAGCTGCGAACGAACACAGCGAAAAATATGTGCTGAAACAAAAAGTGAAGACCAGACCACGCAGACAGAAGCGACTACTGCCATATTATTATTTGGCGCATTTGCCTTGCCACCCCCTTGCATTCGACGGCTAAGACCACACAGTCAAAGGATACATAATCCTGTTGCCACATAAAAATGGTGGAAAAAAAAATTTTTATATGGGCTTGGATCGTCTCTCGCATATGAGTATAATAAAATACATTTAAGCAAATTTATGACATGCGACAATATTTGAAGTGAATTTTGTCAAGTGAAAATAAAATATGCACATGGCAGAAACTTAAAGTGAAAGGAAATTTTTTGAAAGTTCCAAGAGTAAAGTAAAGAAAGAGAAGAGTTTAAAAAAGCGAAATAGAACGCTACTTCAAAGTTTGTTGCATCAAGGGGAAACAATGCAAGTATGAAATTCGAAAGTTATGCGAGTGTAAAAGAAAATTTAAATATCAAACAACTCATTTGACTAATGCCCTTCAGTCAGTGCAAAAAAACATACGGCACCAGTGTTACTAAAATTGATTCACAAACAGATGTCTTTCGTAAGGGCCGAAGAATACCTTCGAATACTTGTCAGAAAAGTTCATCACTTAAATTCGAATTAATCAAATATGTTTGCCACCGTCGTCGTCCCCATCATGTCATGTGTGCGCGACCCTATATTTCCGAAAAATGTTAAATTCAATCCCCCGAAAATTCAATTCACTTCCGCTTCTTAATGGCAAACACAAAAAGAAGACATAAGAAAGACCCGAAACGACCGAACCCACCACTTGTGATTTCTTATACGAATTGCCGCCACTGTGACCGAGCGCACTTTTAAATTTCAGTTTCACCTTTCGGGAGTCGCGAGGAAAGGACTTGATCCCCGGCAACGTCTACAACGAACTCTTTCATTAAAAAGTTGATAATTATCATGTATCATCGACAGTGCTACGGAACGAGCAACAAACTCCTCCTACCATTATAAAAATCCCACACGAACACATGTTTGCGTGGGTTGTCAACTCCTTTTAATTCTGTGTTTTTTTTCGCTTTTGCCATTCCAACGTTAGTTGTCCAACTAACTGCTCCGCTCTACTTCCTCCGCATATGTTCAAATAAAATGAAATTTCGGCTTTATTTTACTGCTCTATGTGCAGACATGACATGAATCCGTCATGTTGTTTGTCAGTTGTTGTTGTTTTTTTTTGTTTTTTTTTGTTTTTTTATTTTTGGTTAGAATATTTTATTTTTACTTCTGAGTCACGTGTGTAATGCGATACGATTTCTGTAGTGTTTGCGGACAAATGGTACGAAGGAAATTAGTTTTCAATAAAAATTTGTAAACATAGCGGTGTATTTGGTATTTTGTCGGGCGGTTTGTCTATTTATGATAACAGCTGTGTGGAAACGCACTCTCGGTATACTTTTCAGACAATTCGTACGAAATTGCTATTGAAATTGAATTTGAATTGCATTTTTAGAGTGAATGACGCGGAGCCCCTATTTGAAGTGTATTTGTGTGGACATTGTCACACTTCAATGACAGCTAATGATACAAGTTGGTGTTATGTGGGCACCTTTTGTCATTCTTTAATTGATTGCGATTTGATTCAATTAATAAATTATTGGTTTAGCACAATAGGGCAATATAATTCGAAGATTCTGACACAACTTATTACCATTCTTAGCTTTCTTTCTCCAATTGTCCAATGAATTTTCCCTAACCTTCTAAGCCCTTCAGATAATCCAGTGACGCTTCAATGTACCTTTCCATCAATCGCAAATGCAAAAAATGTGTTCCACAGTGAACAAACAACTTCCGTTTACTAAATTTTCCAGATTTTCCTCCAGCCATATTAAATCACGCTGTGCCCAAAATAAACGTTCCTTTACAACGTACATACATACATGCCAAATAAATACAAAATCATGTTCGAGCAACATTAAAACACGTGAGTGTGACTCACTGTTGTGTGAAGCGGACACAAGGCAAGGATTTCGAATTCACGCATCGAACGATTTGCCAGGATAATCACGTCACGATACTCACCGGCATGAATATACCGTGCGATGTGAAAAATTCAGGTTCGACACTACACCGTTTGGCATACATTCGTTCGTGCGTGGTCTTCCCTACGTGTTCGGGTGAGCGTTGAATGGGAAATGAAAAATTGCACTAACATAAGAAAATGACACCATCTCATCTCGCATCCTCGCAACACATTTTTCATGCAGTGACAGTACAAACTATAAAAGCGTATTCAAAAAAAAAAAAGAGGGTTCGAAAACCACGTAAAACGCCGCGTGATACGTATGCTTTATGGGCTGTACGATTTCGAAAATGAAAAACAAAAGTTTTGGCAGATTGTTTTTTTTTGTTGTTTTTTTTGTGAATAGCAGATGTGGTTGGAAACAACTCAAAACGGAAGAGAATTAAAACATTTTCTGCAAAAAAGTTTGTTAAATTTAAATAAGGTAATTCATATAAAGTCGGAAACGTGCATTAGTACAAAATTAACTGTCAAAAATCGTATGGTGCATTTTCGAGAGTTTGCCCGACTTTAAATCCCTGAAGATTAATTCCATAATAGACACTTTAAATGCTTTAAAAAAAGTCATTGTGTCTTTAGTTAATATTTCTTTAAACGATTCGCTGAAAGTTCTCGACCCAAAACTTTATTTTCATAACTAAAAACTTCAGCTCAGGAAAAATCTGAGATTTACTTGCTCTATTAAAAACTTCAGTAATAATTCCCCCTCTCAATTTGCCAGTTTTCATTTTCCTCTCTTCTATATTATGTACTGATGTTTTGTTCGTTTACGTTTTACATTTGCATTCTACTGTACACAATATTTCCACCAAGCCCTCTTCTGCCAGGCATTCCGTTTATCATCCTGGATACCATAACGGGAACGATGCAATGCATGCAGCTTGAACTCTGTAAACTAAGCACCAAGGGGGACCCGGGGAAGTTAGCTGGCAGCGTCCGTCCAATGCATTCATTGGAAGAACGAAACTAACTCCAACCCCTATTTGCGAGAGCATTTCTGCTGTTGGTTCCCGCTGGAGTGGAATTTAGTTTCTCAATTGTTTCTCGTTTCGCTGTATCTCCTCGATTGCGGCTTGTTGGCTGGGTGTTTGTTGGTGCTTCCTCAGCGCGCCGGCGAATAGTTAGAAATACGCTGCACAACGATTCGAACGTTTACGGAACGACGGCATCGCGAGTACACCGATTTCCATTGTGTGTGGTTCTGTTCATATTGGGAATTATAAAAAAAAGGAAACATCTCACAAAATACTATTTAATCAGAAATTTTTTGAGAGTGAAAAAATAATTTTAAAAATATTTTATTGCTGAAAAGGATAAATAAAAACGAATAGTTTGTGCAGTTCAACTTTTGTTCGACTGGATCTTTTGTGCTTTATATAAACATACATTTTTCGGATTATTTCTATAAGAATATGTGATTTTATTTGGTGTTCATCAAAGAAATGTAAGCATTGTTTTATTAGTGTTCTTAATTCATTCTATTGAAATCCGTTTAGTTTGTAACATTTAAAAAAAAAATAAAAATAGCGAAATAACAAAAAAACAATTTTTTTAAATGTACATAAACACATTAATAGTTGATAGCATTTGATATAATTTAAAAGTTAAATATATAAAGGACTTACAAAGTTTAATTTTTTCAAATAATATTTATATAGCCAAATAAAAACTTAACATAAAATAATTGGCCCATATACATAGTTAAATTAAGTTTCAACTTAACTTCAGTACTTTACTAAATTGACAGCTACTAAGCCGGTACTAGGGTTTAGTAGCTACTAAATTTGACAACGCGCCAATAGTTTTAGGAATACAATGTACAATTAAGAATCTAAATAGTTCACAATTATAATTACACTGAATATAATTGGCGCGAAAAATATTTCCACGCCTTTTTTTTTTAAGTACAAAATTGTCCTTATAAACATCCATCACAATTGTCTTTAAGAAATCTTGCAAAGCAAATCTCATAAAAGAATTTACGGTGTAAAACTTACTATCCTTCGAACACAATTTAAATTTATACGCAGAAATTCATATATCTTCGACGTTCTCTCAGAAATCCTTTATTCTAAATTTTTAGTTTTTAGATATTTGTGTTTAAAGACGCTTTTGAAATCCAAAAATGTTTGGATATAAATATTTTTGAAAATCGATGCGGTTTGACAAAGAAAACAGGACAAATGGACTTACATAGGTAGTTTGGAATGACAAAAATTTCGTGATAAAAATGAAACAAGTCACATTGAGATGCTGTGGGACACAATGAATAGAAGAAACATTTTTTAACAATGCACAAACAATTTGGAAATCGAGGCCGGGTACAAGAACTACAACAGGACAAATGGAGTTAGTTTATTCTAATTGGCAAAAATTTGTTTTTATGTATTCAAAGAGAAATCACTTGGTCATTTTGGACTCAGTAAAAAATTGGAAAATTAGTCGATAATGATTTTTTTATTCCTTTTGACTTGCAATAGGGCCTATGCAATTCAATTCACTATAGACCAGAAAGATGGCGTACTTATCTCGTTCATAAAAAAAGACTTAGTGATTTGTACTTACATTTAAGACTGCTTTTAAAACATTTAAATTTAGAAAACATTTTTGCATAATAAAACCTATTTAATTTTATGTCCGATTCGAAATGTGTTCCTTAAAAAATTAATAAATATTTGGCACAAGACCGAGGGATCGTGATTTCCAGGAGCTCTAAATTTTTAGGGACGGTTCTGAATGGCAAGTGAAGTTTATTCATGGCAAATTAAACTCTCGTAAGTTTGCCATTGCTTGACGAGCGATGGCAAACTGTTAAAATTTGCACCTCGGTAGTTGCAGAAATCACATCCAGCAAAAGTTCAGTTAAATCGTTTTACTTAAATTTCTCAATTAGTACCCACATACATCCAGAGAAAAAGCAAATTAAAACCAAAAATAACCACCTAAAAACTAGTAGAAAGTTTATTGAAAGTCTGGTTAAGTTGGAAATTTTAGAAACTACGAACCATGGCAAAAGAAAGAAGGTAGTGCCGCTGTCACTTACTTTGATTAAAATGCCGATTTTTTTTAGGTATGTTTGTTTGAAACAAATCAAACAGCTTTGCCACCCGCTGAAAAATATTTGAAATATTTTTCGGAATTAAAAAATTTCTTAAAATCTTGTGGATGCAATTTTAAATGTCTCTACAATTGAAAGGTTTAATGGATGTAGGCTGTAGTAACATACAAATTATTTCAAAAAAATAAGTGTTAAAGTTTCTCATTTACCGTTTTTCAAAAAAAAATTGGTGCTATGTCTTCTTTGTCGCTTTTGAATCTTCAAAACTATCATCAAAACTTTTTTTTGGGATGGATTATAGGCAAGAAATGGCCCTTGCCATTACAATTTTGGCAAAAAGTCAATTTTGAAATTTGGGATTTTTTCGCAACAATCCGGTAGCCCGAAATGTCATAATCGGCTTAAACGTCAGATGGTTAAGATGGCTGCTGAGAAGTGGCAGCGGCACTACCTTCTTTCTTTTGCCATGCTACGAACAAACTTATTTTCAATTCAAAACTTAAATTAAAAAATAAACCCACTTTTTTCTAAGTTGTTTTCCGGTTATTTCAAAAATTGTTCAATTTATATTAAGTTTGCCAGTACTTCATTTTACTATGAGTTTTTTTCAGAGTGTAATGGTTTGAGAACTTAAACGAGATACCTTCTCATATTTATCAAAATTTAAATTATGAAAGTATCGATTTGAATAAACATCACACAATTATTGCCTTACGGATACTTTTATGACGAACAGTACCTAAATAAAAAATGTGAATGCATCGTAAATCTTAGAATACCAAATTTCATACGCTATTTACTTGAATTTCGTCTGCTTTTATTTACCACCCATAATGTGCTGTTAATTTATTTACAAAGCAACAATCTCATCCAATCATAATCAGAAATAATAGCACATCTGCGAGAATCCAGCATATTTCCTGTACTAATAAAAATTGGAAACCGCTGATCGAGCTACCCAGCCATTGAAATTAAATTTATAGCCTGAAGTTATTAGAAATGAAATCAAAGCAGCTGCTCGCTGGCTCGTTCGCTTATGCTAAATTAGCTTCCGGTATTCTTTTTTTCTCCTTACAAATTTGAAGCGTCAGCATCATCAATGCCCAATCATGTTTGCCAATAGAAACCACACCAAGCCATCTCATAGCGTGTAGAAATCTTGAAGTAAAAGAAATGAAGTTGCATTTGAGGGAAATATCGGATTTGCATTTATTCGTACAGGCGCGCACTCAACACAAAATAAATGTATTGGCCAACGGAGATTCGGAGTCGTTGTTTTTGTTTTTTGTATACCCTACACCTTATGAGGTATGGGCATATTCACTTTGGTCTGATGTTTGTAACACCAGGAAGGAGACGTGTCCGGTATGGGACAACTATATATATTCCTGATCCGCGTCACCTCCTGAGTTGATTTGGACCTATCTGTCAGTCCGTCCTTGTAAACACGATTGCAGGAGAAAGTTAGAGGGTCCAAATTTTGAATTTATAATTTGTTTAATCGCAAAGGAGTTGGTATTGGAAATGGGCGGAATCGGTCGGCTGCCACACCTACCTGCCATATAAGTGAAAATCGTGTTTTGTAAAACATGTAACCGAATTCCGCTGAAATAGTTCGAAACTTGGGGAGTTTTAGGGTCGCTAATTTCGAATTTGATATTGAAATTTCAAAATTCAACATGGCGGATCCAAAATGGCCCAGTAGGTGTAGGGTATATATAAGTCGACTTAGCCCGACTGAAACTTAATCACTTCTTTATTTTTCTTTTTCTTCTTATTTCTTATTGTTTACTCAACTCATCTGCCATAAAGAATTGCATGTGTGAGAAAAATTTACTATTTTACAAATTATGAATTTATTACTTACAAAAAAAAGATTTGATTGCGGGTATTGCGGTAATAAGCTATGATGCAACTCTAAAGCTGAAACTTTTCCCTTTCGTTCAAGTAAACAAAGAAGTTGTTCCCTTTTTCCTTCTTTTGCCACAAAATGTTTGTTCCAACGAAAATGTGAAAAATCACTTGAGCTTTGTTTAATAAACAAAAAGTAAACAGATTTTCAACACTTTCTTTTCTTCCTCACCCCAAAAAAAAAAAAAGTCAAGTAAACAAAATAAAAACATTCTCAAATGCAGGCGAACGGATATGGGAGAAATTTTAGGTTTGAAATTAGGCGCGCGCGTATTTGATTTATTTTTCAGTTTTTGTTTCAAGTTGTGCGCAAGGTCTGGGTCAAATGTTTCATTTAATTTCACCAGTCATTGCATTTCCGCTATAAATTCTCTCGAATATATTCTTAAGTGTATGAGGAGAACCAACAAAAAAGTTGCATCTAAAACACTCAACAGCGATGCACTTAAAACATTTTGGAGTTTGGTGTGGAAAATGTTTCCTCGATTTGTTTACTTGCACTTGATGATGACTTGAAGAAGGAGGATGCCGATATGGATGGATGGTGATGATGACACTGACAAATGATGACGGCACCACGCCATGTCAATATGCCAATCGCTCTGTTGATAAACAAAAGCTTGTTTTGTGTGTTTATTTTATGCGGTTTTTTAATTGAATTTATTTGGTGTTACTCGAGACTATCAAAGGGATTGTTTCCAGATGAGACCTTTCCTTCTAAAAAATATAGAATTTTTAGAACTTTTACCCTTGGTGTTTATTATCTCATCAGAATGTTTGGCCTTCTCGCGCTCCCACTGTCTCCGCTTCACACAACATAAATTTATGGTATCCTGGCGCGTCTTTATGTCTGATTCTGATTCACTGGTCTTGGCTAATAGCCAAAATACACAAGTTCTTCTGCCTAAGTACTTATAACTTTTCGTCTCTTATCGATTTTCTCATATCATCTACACAGCACTCAAATCTTTCGTTCGTTCATGTTTATGGCGCAGAAATCACGTTTCAGATTTTCTCACTGATAAGTCATTCCAAAAAAAAAAGAACAAAAATCCGTTACTAACATTACTTCAACGAATTGCCGTTTTGCTTTTATCCTTTTTAAAATTTCTATTGCAGGATGATGGCGGCAACAGTCTTCTGGCTGGCTGAGAGTTTCGCTCTCCCTAGGGAAACGTTGACACACGGCGACAACGAATTTTTTTCATTGTTGAATTTACTTTCTGGCAAATATTTGCTCGTGTGAGAATTTCCCTATCTCTTGCCCTGCCGTTGGGATTTTTACCCTTTATTGTTTGTATTCTTTAATTATATTTGCCTATTGCACTAAGGTGCAATATGTACTTTCCTTCGGTACCTTTGTGTTTGGTTTTCGGAAATGTGCCATGTGTGTGTGTGTGTGTATTCATGCCGCAATTTATTTTTATGATATATTCGAGATATTTTATTTGTGAAACAAGATCAATATCGTGTTGGTAAATTGGTGAAATGCTGAAGGTCTACGACGTATGCATATGTCAGTTGGTAACGAAATTAGTTTATTTTGATTGGTTTTGTAATTATGGATTGGGTTTCACAAACGAAGTCACGTGACTTAAATTTAACAGACTTTTTGATTTGAATATAGTAGAAGCAAATTATGCGGTTACAGCAAATGACACGCTCTGAATGAAAAAGCGATGAAATGTACTGACGCTCTATACATTTCATCGCTCTTTTCCTCTGAGCGTGTCAAATGGTCCTGGTACACTCATAGCAATTATTCTCTCCTGCATTTGGTTAAGAAATGGGTTAGAAACTATGACCCTTGGTGCTTGTTTTACCATATCGATAGTGGAACGTCGAGGAGAAAAAATTCTCGGTCCGAAATGGTATATTTTAACCCCCACAGAAAAATTTCATCCCATGTTCAAAACTTGTCCAATTTTCTTGAAACTTCCTGAATACTTTTAAAACATTGCCTATCGTAAATCCAAATCCATTTTGAAATAAGTGGCACCCTCATCTACATATACGATATTTCCTGTGTCTTGGGTGCTCGCTAACACCGACTCACTTCTTCCGTAGACATTTACTTTTACAATTAATAGTTCCAATATATTTCTCAACTTTTCCCCCACCACAAAATATTTTCCATTTCTTTCTCTCGTTGATTAAGTGCCAACAATCAAAGCTTCATTTTACCAAAATCAACTGCTTTCATAAATCTTCTCGAAAACGATTATTGCCAGGCATTAACAATGCTGGGCAAAAGTTAATTTACCACACAAAACACAGAAACAAACCTTCGAGCATGTTGAGTACTTCATGCGCGTCCGAAATCAACTGGCCCACAAAACGATCGTACAAATTGTGCTAGCCTAGCTGCAGGCATTTAAACATAATTGTATTTTGACTACTGTGGTTTTTGTGGTGGCATTAAGGAACCTTTTGCCTTCGGATGGATTTCATTTACAAGTATTGCATTTACCATTTTGTGTGTATGCTACGACGCTTGGTGCTTGGTGCTCATTAAAAGCAAAGATTCAGACAGACGATGCTGAACTGAACTGAATTGACTTCATTAGAAACTGAAATTTGAATAAGTTCTGTTCAACTCCCAGATTAACTCTTAACGAGTTTATGATTTATGACTCAGACTAAATGTGGGCACATTAACTTTTTCCATGAATAATTGTGTTTTATTTACAATTGTTTTGGGCAACAACTACAAATTACGGTTCTTTGAGTATGAAAATTTATTTGAAGAAATTCTTTCCAACAACAAACAAAAATTAATAACCAACGTACAAATTCTCTCACAAAAGCCACACACAGCGGCGCCAGAGCGAACCTTTCCGTCTGGCCTAGACGTCGTGTAATTTCTAAAATCATGTTTACAATTTTTCATTTGAAATTTTCTTTTTTATTGCCTATATTTGGTTTTTTTTTCACTTGTATTATAAAAATTCTAGTTCATGACAATTTTTCCTATCCACTACCTCAAATTACCTTTGGCAAGTACAAGGTTTTTTTTGTTGTAATTTTCCTTGTCTAAAGCATTTCTAAACTGTCTGCCTTGCATTGCATGCATGGCTTGTATACAAAAGTCAGGTAAGTTATGTATTTTTTGTTTGATTTTTTTTGCACCATCCTCTTAAACGGCAGGGGCGTTTACACATTAAAATAAATTAAAGAAAAAAGTCAATGGCGCCGCACGTTCGCTGGCTCAAGTAATATTGAACTTTATTAGTTTGTGTGCATTGTTTGCATTTAAATTGATGTTTGACACAATTTTGATTGTTGTCGGTCATGATATGGGAGTTCATAGTTAGGTCCTTGTTTTAGTTTGTTTTTTTTTTTGTTTGTTCATCCAGTAGTCTAGAGTCTAGACTAGCTGGTGGTTGGTTGGCTCTGCTAATGGTGCGCGCATTAGCAGTTAATCGCTTCAAATTTATTGTCATAATGAAAATGTGCAATTAATGCTAACAAAGCTAGCTGCCATGTATGTGTGGAGGAGATCCCCAAAGGCTGTAGTGTGAGCAACCTCGCCTTTGTTTTAATAAGGGCGTCGTCATAAATTTCGCTCCTCAAATGCATATCCTGTTTTATTTGCCATAACTATTTGTAATGGTGAAGTAGTTGTGCTGAGCTTAAGCTATACCAGCAGCGGATTCTTGTACATTATGACACCATAATTACTTTAGTTTAATACGTAGATACTTGGGTATATTTCGGTTAGTATTTTTCAAAAATTAATAAATAACTTTTTATAGGCTTTAAAAATATTGAAAAAAATTTGACCAGTACCCTTCATCCGTATTTACCCAACGGTTTACATGTAAATCTCGTCCTGACCCAATGCAACAGTCAACCATAAACTAAGTTCAAAAATGGAAAATATGTAACTAGTTTCGTATTGTTCCTGCTGCTTAGTAACATGTCAGACTGTCATCATCATAGCCGACGCCGCCATTGTCATTATTGCAACCACTCAAACCCTGCAAATCCGCGTCAAAGTTCTAATGCCATACGCGGTATTCTCCACCACCATACCGCACCATAACTCACATTTTATAATTCGTGCACTTTGGTTCATTTCATGCATGAGTGCGGCCGCCGCTTCAGTATTTAAAAAAACGCACAGGTTGTTTCCACTAGTTCCACTGTGCACTGCGGCAGATTGCAGGGTAACTCTACTCGCTACAGTTGGCTTAAATTGTAGTGAAATACGACCACGAGGGTGGAAAGCACCACATGAGGATATATTCCTAACAAATGTTCTCGAAATACAATCAAAATGTTTTTCCATGTTTTTTTGAAGATAGTAAAACTTTTAAAATAATTTTTCCTTAATTTCCTGTCTGTCTGCGTGGGGTTTTTTATTTATTTTTTATTTCACCATTTCGACAATGTAGGTGAGCCTAATGACGAACACTTAAAATGATAAGCTTCTGTGCATGTGTACGTATTTGTAGTACACTTTTAGGCGCTACTGTACTTTATTGGTATCGTTTTAAGGCCCTTTCGAAGTTGTCCAGTAACGCTCATGGGGGTTGTTTAGAGCTTGTTGCTGCTGCTTGCTACTACCACCTTAAGATTAATTATTGCATATAAACACACACTTCGAGCACTCAGTAAAATAAACACACACTTACACGACTTACTTACACACATGCATGTAGGCCTTGTGTTAAGAATTGTGGTCAATTTGAAAAAAAAATAATGAAAAAGGATAAGTGATTGCATGTCAAACGCACATTTCACATTTCATGTAATTTATTTAGAACAACGATCGACTTGATACGAATTACGTTTTTGCATTTTGTATCTAAAAAAACACCCTCGCGTTCACACACACACCCATTATAAAGTTCGTATTTAGGTGTTGTTTTTATTGAGGCTTGATTGTTTTAATTAATCTTACTGATAAAAGGAAATTTTATTTAATTCTTAGGAACTAATTATGAACGCAAGTTAAGAGGTCATTCATGTGAAGCTTGTTTTGAGCAGCATCTCTTTTTCCATGAATTTCGAAAATCATTTGAATTTTACCAGCTCTTCGCGTTATATTATTAGAGCTACACCATGAGTAATATGGCGTGACTTGTTTGACATGTCATATGACAATGTCACATCGGAACACATGCTCATTTTTTTGTATGACTCATGGGAGTCTATTCTTTTCTCAAAAGAGTCTTTCAGTTTGCAAAATGTATTGAACATATAATATTTTATGTAATTACTTTGACCTCCTTTCTCACAGTGCGTTTAGAAAACCGAATGACTGCATAAATGTGATCCGTTGCCTTCTGTGCATTCACGCACATTTTTCCATTCTGTCAGGCACACTGTTTGGCACTAGTTAATACTTTACAATCCGATTTCAATGCGTTCTTTTCCATCATTATTGACACTTTTTCCTATTCTCATTTTCGATACGCAGCAATGTGTATTAATGGTACGAACAATGTTTCCACATACTATTTACAGATAAAGTTTGGATTAAAACACCCAACAGTTGAACTTTGAGTTCAAGCCTTAATGGAATTTTCTATTTATTTTTTTGTTGTTGTTCTCCCTCCGACTTACATGAAAGGGGCTTGACATGGCATCATTTTGAGCTGGCTGACGACTCATATTTCAATACGCCGAGTACCACATTTAAATTATTATTATTTTCAGTTTCAATATTTTCCATTATGAGTTTCTGACACGGACAAGGATTTCGGTTGACAGTTCCCTAATCTCGGTGCATTAATTACTTTTCGAATCTGAAGTGGTTGCGCTGCTTTTGTATTCAATTCGGTTGTGATTTTTTATTTATTGAATTTCATTTAGGGCCTTGCTTATCTGGAAATTTGACGCCTTTTATTTTGGGGTATGCACTCGCACAAGAAATACGTTTGAAATGAGTTTTCAATTAAATTTGATATACGTATGATTGTGGAAGATCTGTGGAAGCAGTGCTGGAAATATATGCTTGAATATTTTTGTTGCTTCAAATTCTTGACCTACCTCAAAATATTTCATTTAAATTCTTATTTATCGTTTCTAAAAAAGACTTCTTCCGGTTGCCATTTCTTGCGGCTATTGTTTTAGCAGCGTTTGTGAAACTGTGTTAATTGCACAAACAGCCACAGCGACAAAAAAACGTAATTACCCCAAAAGCCAAACAATAGCAGTAATTATTTTGCATCACAGCACTTTTTTCCCCTGACTCAGCCATCGGGTCTTTAGTGTTTAACTATTTTAGTTACATGTTGAGCTTCATTGTGGTGCAACATTTTCCATGTGCGTTCCGTATTTATTCTTTTAACTTGTAATTGTGTCGAGGAAGAAACCAAAATGTGCTTCTAACTAGACGCTAATTGAAATTTAATTGCCAAAAGTATTATGTGTTGCCTAATCGCTTAGAAGTTTCCGCCACTGCAAATAAATGCAATTTAATGAAGAAAGACAGGATGAATAACGGGAAAATACAGTGAGACCTGCAAATGGACATTTGTCAGTGGTAAAGTCATTTAAAGCTAAACTTAAATGGGAAATTTATAATTTTTGGTTAGTATTGACAATTGAAATTGAGAATTTATTCCAAAGGAAAATGTCAACCGAAGATTTTTTAAATACCCTCAATCTTCAATACATTTCACATTCCTGCCAAAGCCCAAATCGTTAAATTCGAAACGCCTTTAACACTCGCTGGCCTTCCGTTCGGTGTCCTCTTTCATATATTCGACAAATGACGAGAAACAAAACACTTTCGAAGCAAATATCAAATCCAATCCAATCCAACCATTAAATGTGTGAAATGCAAAAGTCCACACGTACCAAAAAAGACTCGCTTCAAAAATCAACTGCAGCTGATTATGATTTCTTTCTTCGATGTATTTCATGTGCATGATTTGTGGTCTTCCCGCCCCGTGAAAACCAATCGTACGTGGCATGGCAGCACATATTTGAAACGCATGTTACCCTGGAAATTGTCAGAGTTTAACGGAAAAGCGCTTAAAGTGTTTTCTTACCTGAACCAAAATAATTCCAGGTATACTTCGTACGTACCTGGGATTAAATTGTGCAAAATGTGCAATATCCTTGTAAAAGGACACAGGCATTTGTATTGTTAAAAGGGACACTTTCATAAGATTGTTTTTGTAGTGATCTAAAGCTGCTTGCAAACCGAAAGGGCAGAACTCGTCGTAGCGGGGTTGTTTCTTATAAATACTGGAAGATCAATTGCTTGGCCAGTCATAAGTAATTTATCCCTCGATAGTGATAGATCCTAGATCCTTAGTAAACTAAAAAGAAAAAAACCAAAATTTTATTTCAAATATAACCAAGTTATTTCTTACAAGGTAATGAAGCTAAAGTTAAATAAGTGAAATATAAAGAATAGAAGTGTATGCATTTGCAGTAGTCTCATGTTTAATTTAGTGAAATTATTTAATACTAATGTGCCCTAATATCTTTACTTTCCAGATTTTTATACACTGAAACTTTTGTATTCCACATAAAAAATCAAAAAACTCGAAAAGACTTGAAAAATCGCCAAAATTAATAAAAATTAAGATCGATACTAACGCAACCACCTTCACCAATCAAATTCATTAACAAAAGCGAGCAAGAAATGGGTGAACTCGAAGAGAAAGAAACTCCTCCCTCGGACACCTCACCACAGCAGGAAGTGGCCGACGAACCGAAAGAGACCGACAAAATGCTTGAGAAGAAAGACGATTCCGAGACAGGCACCGAACAAACAGGCAAGGATAAGGTGCCCAGTCCGGCCACCGACAAGAAGAAATCCTCAAAGCCCAACACACCCATGGGCGACAAGAAATCCCCCGCCATCGAGGAGTCAGTAGATTCGAAGAAAACAAATGGCGGCAACAGTGGCGAGGAGATTATTGACATACCCGCCGAGGGTGGCATTAAAGCCGATGAGAATGAGGACAAGAAAATGTCCACCGAAGATCGTGAAGTCAAGCCCAAGAAGATACCCATCGGGGGTCTAAAGCTGCCCGGTTTCTTCACGAAATCGAAGCCGAAGGCCGATGGCGATGGCGCCGACGGCGAACTGCTCGAAAAAGAGAACAAAGAGGAAGCGGCAGTCGCTGCCGATGGCGCTAAGCCGAAAAAGGACGAAAAGCCGCGTTCGAATTTCGGCGAACGTTTGCGTAATTTTTTCGTACGTAAACCAGCAGCCGAGAAGCAGCAAGCCAAGGCAGCGGCCAATGGTGATGCTGACGCCAAGAGTGGTAAGAAATTTTATTTCATAAAAATTATTATTTTTTTGTACTATGTTTAATAATTATTTTTAGAAGCCACTGCTGAAGCCTCGCCCGCGGATGAGGGCAATAATACTGCCGTTTCTGATGCTCCACCACAGAAGCGTGGACTCTTGAATGCCATCAAGCTGCCAATTGCCAATATGATACCGAAGAAGAGATCCGACGATGATGTGGAGATGGGCCTGGGCAAAGCCGGCCTTGCTTCGATGGAGACTTTGGATGATTCATTGAAGGATCAAGATTGTGTGGACAAGGCCACTCCTAAGAACAATGGCACTGACGAAATAAGCAAATTGAAGAAATCCCCCAGCGGTGAAATCAAACAAGCCAACGATGAGGTGAGTTTCAAGTGAACATCATTTAAAATAATAAAATAACTGGACTTTAACTGGTGCCCGGAAATCTGCGTGTAACAAATATTTACTAATTCAACTAACCCAAATTTCGCTTCACTTTTGTAGAAATCACCGGACGATTCCATGGCTCCAGTGTCCTTTCTCCAGCGCCTGCGCTCTTATCGCTGCTCCGTAGACGACGCACTCATTACTCTAGGCATTTTATTATTCGTTCTCTTGATCGCCGTCATCGGTTATGTGCTGTCGCATGAGACGCTCACCTCGCCACCAGTGCGCGAGGGTCGCTACATTGACGCTGTCACTGGTTGCGGCATGGTCGAGGGTCTAAAGGAGGATGGCGCCTTCGCTTTCCGTGGTATTCCATTTGCGTTGCCTCCCACCGGAGACAATCGCTGGCGGGCCGCCCAATTGATCGAAGGCATCGATGACTGCTGGAGTGACACTCTGCAGGCGCACAATGCCAGCGAATTGTGTACACAACGGCTCGGCAATGGCACAATTGTGGGCGACGAAGACTGCTTGTATTTAGATGTGATCACCCCTCATATTCGCTATAACGATCCGTTGCCCGTGGTTGTGTTAATCGGCGCCGACAGTCTCACCGGGCCTTCACCGAGCGTACTGCGGCCTTCGGCACGTTACTCGCGCTCTCATGATGTCATTTTCGTGCGTCCCAACTTCCGTTTGGGTGCGTTCGGTTTCTTGGCCTTGGACGCTTTGACTAAGGATGACTATCCACGCACCTCTGGCAACTATGCCTTGTCCGACATCATTGCGGCACTCAAGTGGATCAAGTTGAATATCGCCCACTTCGGTGGTGATCCGAAATCGGTAACACTGCTGGGTCATCGTGCTGGCGCCACATTAGTTTCGGCTCTGGTTACATCGAAGAAGCTCGAAGATCTCTATACACGTGCTTGGGTGTCCTCCTCGTCTGCCATATTCCCCGGCAAGCCACTCGCTCAGTCGGAGAAAAACAATCAGGAAATCTTGCAAGCGCTGGACTGCACCGATGTGGCTTGTATGCGCTCTGCATCAATCGAGCAAGTATGGGCTGCTACGCCCGACACCTGGTTGCACTTCGCTGCCGATGTACCCACCAATGAAGAGCAGACCTCGGGCCACCACGAGTGGCTGGTGCTAGACGGCAACATCTTGCAGGCTCACCCTGCCGATGCCTGGAAGGAGGAAAACACGGGCAAACCCAAACTGGTTATTGGCACTACGGCTCACGAATCGCACACTGACAAGTTGCGTCAACGTTATGCCAACTGGACTGCAGAGGAGGTGCGCGCATTCTTGGAAGCATCCAAAATTGGGTCACTCAATCTGACAGACGAGGCCGTTCAGCGCTACAATGCCACTGACTATCGCGGTCTTGTGGCCATGATCACCGACATTCGCACCATCTGCCCCCTGCTGACGAATGCACGCCTCCAGCCGTCCGTGCCCTTCTATGTGGTCACTCAGGGCGAGGGAGAAGATCAGCTGGCCACCGTTGATGCCGACGTGCAAGCCATTCTCGGCCGCTACGAGCCACACACCGTCGAACAGCGTCGCTTCGTCTCATCGATGCAGCAGCTCTTCTACTATTACGTGTCGCATGGCACTGTGCCGCAATTCGAGCCACGACGACGAGTGCTGAACATCGGCCAGGACCCACTCTCGCAAGAGGATCATCCCAATTGCAATTTCTGGATAAGCAACGACATTGTGCCGCGTTATGCGCGCGTCGATTAAGGGCCGCCACCGTAAGGATCACACACATTACCAGCATGTGATGTATTTCGTGCATAATTCATTGTGGTACTCGTACTCAAAAAACAAACCAACAAAGAAAAACAAAAACAAATAGACTTCACCACTCGAATACGGTTTTTTTTTCTCTCATAATTTTTTGTATGAAATTTTAAATTTATGTGCATTTACTAACTACATACCTTAGTTTAGCGCGTAATCCAAGTCTAGTGTTTATAGTTGTAAATTTAATTTTAAACTTTTTTAATGTAATGTATAATTTATGCATAAGTAAAGTATGTATTTGTATTTGTAATTTAAACACAAACAAATTAAATCACAAACACTCAAAACACTGAACAAAATAAATGATAACAAAAATAAATACTTTAAAAGTATAAATCTGAAAGAGTTTTTTCACTGGAATGCGCCAAAAAGGAGGGGCGTTCACCCCAAACACACAAGAAAAGCATTTAATGAAATAGGAATGTGATTGATTGAAAGCTACAGTGTATATATTGTATGCTTATTATAATTAAATAAAATGCTTTCATTTCAAGTGGCAGGTGAAGCGTAATTTCCACTGAAACTTGTATCGGCCAAAACGAGAGAATTCCGTTTAATAGTTAATTTAATTTGAAACACACAGAGCCATACATAGAGTTCTTCAAAACGAAGTAAAAACCAACTTAGGGAATTTTCTGTTCGTTCCCTCTTCAGAACACATTTGAAGCATACTTTTTGGGTTCAAAATGTTCTTCTACCTTTTGCTAATTACTAATCAATTAATAATAAATAATAAATTTTCCTATTAAGAAAACCCATTTTCATTAAAACAATAACAACTATAAACACTAGAAGTTAACCCATTCATGCACACCCACACACACACACATTTGAATTTCAGCAGAGGCGTACCAATTTTATATAGCAAACAAATATTGGCATTATAGCATTCGTAAAGGTTCTAGCAAAAATATATTTATATGAAAACGAAAGTCCAATAAATTATTCAAATATATCTAAAATAAATCTGAGTGCAACAACAACAAAAATACAAAAAATAATATTCAAGAGTTTAGTGTATACAAAACAAACAAAGTTGAAGAAGAGCAAAAAAAACAAACACTTTTTGAAGCATTTACCTAAAGGAAGAAAAAACAAACACGAACTTTATATATTGAATTTTTTGCATACGTGTAAAAACCCATTTGAGACTGTATTTAAACAAAACTAAAAACAAAAAAATATCAACAAAAAAAAATACAAAAAGTTTAAAATTTGAACAAACCAAACAAAAAGGAATTCCAACAATTTTTAAATATTTATATTAAAACACAAAAATTTTAAATTGTTTTTTATTATTGCCTAGTTTTTCGGAAGTAACAATTGTAATTTGGTCCTTATTATTAAACATTTTATACGCGTGTCAAGTACTCATTGATTGGCATGGAAACGTCGGAAACGGAAGAAAGTTAAGTTTAAGCTTGCAAGAATTTATTGACTCTCATTTGCGTAAAAAGAGGAGTAGATGTAAAAAATGAAAAATCTTCTTTTTAAAGTCCAATTAAAAGAAATTTTATGTGTTATAAAAAAAAATTGAAAAAGCCCCCACAAAAAAAAAATAAATACTTTTGGTAGCTTCTTTTGTATATGAATGAAAATATATTACAACATTTTTTTATGTATTAGTATTAGAATTGATAAACTAAATTCAATTGTAAGTAGCATTGTAAGCGTCGACGACTTTTGGCGTTAGGAGAAGTTGAGATTAACGAAATTTAAAGGACGTGGCGAACGAGCTGGTGCAGAGCTCAACAGCAAAAGTTGGTAGTTTGATAAGTTTTCAAAAAGAAAAAAGAAATGCTCGTATGGCTTTATACGTTAAAACCTTATTAAATTATAATTAATCTATAAGTTTATTTTATATTTATACAAAAAAAACAAAAAAAAAAACATGCATTCATTCAACAACACTTTTGTCCTTTTTTAAGATATCAAATATATACATAATTCCAAATACATACAAAAAGTGTTACGAAAATCCCAAAACAGATGGTACTCTTAAATGTTAACTCCACTTTGATGTATTAATTTATTGAAATTATAAAAAAAAACAAAAAATAATAACGAAGAAATCATGACAAACGCATTTATCGATTACAAACAAAAAATAAGAACAAAATAAGCATTAAACATAGTAGTAGCATACATAGTTGCATTTGCAATAACAACTACATTTAATACAAAATACGCAAACATTCTGCAGATTGATTACATTATGATTCTCACATTCAATATTGTAATGTACCAACAACTCAAACAAATTCATAAAATTATCAAAAAAAAAAAAAGCAAATACATCAAGCAAATCAAAACAAATACATATAAAATCGGAAATGTGTAATAAAAATTGTAAAACTGAGAAAATACAAAAATCAAATAAAAATAAAAAAATTTCATGCGAAAAATTTATGAACATTTTGTTTTAATTTACAGTAGTCAACTTTTACGCAAAGCAGTGTTCAGCAAAATCGTTCCAGAGCTTTGAAGCTTTGGAATTCTACAACAGCTGTCGCTCGTATCGATCAAAACGTGGTCATTGGTCTGACAAACGAGACTTTAGCCAAATAAATACAAATTCCATACACGGATTTTTAAAAACACCCTCAAAATCCAACATACCGATTCTCAGGACTCTTAACTTGCATGGTGCTTCCTCGACTTTCAATCAAAACAGACATTTAATTGATATGTCGACGCCCCTTAAGAAAAGTATGATGTTTTATTTTTTTGCAAGGAAAAGTAGTATGTTTCATTTTTTGGGACGAAAAATATTATATTTCAATGAGTTTTGTCGAAAACTGTGATATTTCGCTTATTACAACGAAGACTAGTATAATTGATTGTTTTGATATGGAAGGACCAACTTTTCACACCATCTAAGACAAATTGAACCACTGCATTTTCCATATTTTTACACACGTTGTGGTCACATTGTGATGTTGAATTTAATATTTTCTAGGAAGAACCTAATTCATTCGCTATTAGAAGCTACTCGGAGCTAGAGCCCGACCGATTAATCGGCTTCGGCATCGGCTTCGGCCCTTATCGGCCGAAAATGTACATTCGGCTTCGGCTTCGGTTTTTCCAAAAAATGGCCGAAGTTTTGGCCGAAGCTTTTCAATTTTTTTCCTTTTTTTTTGCGACACCGAAAACCAAAACTAATTTTTTACGATACGATTTTCTAGCCCACATTGCATCTAAACGGTCTTACTGATTTTCTTGAGACTTGAATGTAAAATTGTGTAATTGATGGAATTTCCAATGGGACATAAGAGGCCCACAAAACAAAAAATATGATTAAAATTTGAATTAGTAATCATCGAATATTGAGTGAATCTCGCCTCAAATTGCGTGGCACGGGGTTACAGCTGCCACAAAGTACATCCTTGGACATTTTCTGGGTGGATTACTGAATTTTAAATATAGATTTAGAAGCTTACTACTTGCCCTGATGTCTATGTTAAAAGGAGTCCTGGTAAACTGTATGAAATTTCAAATATAGGGGAAGGAGGCTCACGGAAGGATTCTACCTTTTAGAAATGTAGCCCAAATTGCTGCACCAACATATATGAAAAGGTGCTGAAATCCGGGACCGATTTTGGTAAAATTTTACATTTAAAGTTCAAAGTTTCACAGGTGGTTTTTACCATCAACTAGAACATCCTTTGCCCATCACCTGACGGATTTGGGGAGTCCTTAAAAAACAGCTACTTAGATGGATTTATTCTGTGAAGAATTCTCTATCATTTCTTCTAAATTCCCATTTTTTTAAGCTTTACTCCAAATTTTTAAAAGTGATTTTAAAAAAATCCAATTGTTCTTACACGGGATATATGGGATAATTTGAGGCTATTGTTAGTTTTGACCTAGGAGGCCCAAATTTGTTTGTGAATTCTTTTGGTTACTTTTATTATTTGTTTAAATACATTTTTAGTTCCTTAAAAAACTAAATGTGTATTTATATACTCGAATTTGAATGAAAATACACGAAAAAACAAGTTTTTAAATGTTTTTTATTTAAGTATCGGCTTCGGCTTCGGTATAGGCCTTCGGCGTCGGCCGAAGTAATAGGCTGCCAATTGACCTTCGGCATCGGCTTCGGCTTCGGCCTGAAAATGCTTATCGGTCGGGCTCTACTCGGAGCTATTCTACCGAATGGTCTTCCTTATAACTTCAACTTTTTTATTGTTGTATTCCACATATTAATTTAATTATGTTCGAGACGCTTCTAAATGGGCGATTTTGTGTGGGGATATTTTAGATTCGACATAGCTGGACAAAGTGCACTCTCTAGCTTTTGTAACGTAATGTTTTTTAAATTATTGGCAAAAACTCAAGTATTTTTGGAAAGTATTGATGAATTTTTATATATTTTTAATCCGATCTGAGCCATTGAAATGTAGGACTAAAATGGTAATTCTCGATCTACCACATCGAAATATTTTAGTTTCGCGGAAATCTTACGTGATGGAACATCATCAATATTTTTGTGCTTAAGTACTTACTAGGGCTTTCGATCCCGAATGCTTTTCGCAATCCCGGGATTTTCGGGATTTGTTACTTTTACAAGCAAAATGTATTTAAAACTAGAGAGTGGACTATCTTCGGCTATACCGAAGTTGAAATACCCCCACACAGTAGGAAGAAGTACCTCGAACATATAAAAATGTGGTCTCAAGACCCTATTTTGAGCCAATTATAGGTGGTTTTGGAGCCCGGACCATGTCCAAAATCCATTTCTAAAAATTTCCAATTAAATCCACAAAAAAAAAAAAATTGGTCTCAAGACCCCATTTAGACCCTTATATATGTGGCTTCGGAACCTCGGACCATGTCAAAAATACGTTTCTAAACATTTCCAATCGAATACAACAATAAAAAATGTTTACCTTTTTTTCGGTGTATGGGAGCCACGCCCAGTTTTTGTCCGATTTGGCTGATTCTCGAACTTGATCTCAGTATTCACGAGAAAAACATGTACCCAAAGTTTCAAGCCGATATCTCCAAAACTGCGACCGCTATCGTGCGGACGGACAGACGGACAGACGGACAGACAGACAGACAGACGGACATCGCTAAATCGACTCAGGAGGTGATACTGATCAAGAATATATATACTTTTCCATACCGGACACGCCTCCTTATGGGCGTTACAAACGTTGTGACAAAGTTAGTATACCCTGCCACAGTGAGTGTGGGGGTATAAAAATTTGTAAAGCAAACAAATCAAGTTGTGAGTGTGGGGGTATAAAAATATAAAAATGTTTTTTATATGTTTTATTGGAAAACTGATAGTTGTAGCTTAAATAAATAAACATAAACATTAATTTCAATTTATTAAAGGTACAAATTAATGAATTTATTTATTTTCAGTATTTGAGTTTCCGTTTCTTTAGGAAAGACACAATTCAATTCAAAATATGCCTTAGTAAGGTTTCTGAAATTACTTTTGTATCAGTTTTCAGTTTTACCTAACTATTTTTACTAAGTAATTCATTTTTGTGCGTTCGCTGAGACTGAAAATACCAATTTTCTTCTGAAATATATATAAATTTATTTTTTCTTTAAGAAAATATTTCAAGCACAAACAATTTTATTCGTTATTTTTTAAAAATAAAGGGACTTGAGCTTGAACCCGACTATACGCAATTATTATTAACAAAAATAAGTTCGGTAAATATAAAAATTCAAATAAATTTTGAGTTTTCTAACTAACTTTTTTTTCATTTTGGGGCGGTCCAAATGTTGTCAAAAATATTTTTCTGCTTACACGATTTTTTTTATATTTTATGAGCGATGAAAAGTTGTATTTTTTTTTGTATTAAACTTTATTTAAAATGTAGTCCCGAAAATCCCGGTATTCAGGAAAAAATATCCCGGGATTTTCGGGACTAAAAATGTCTTAGTAAGCCCTAGTACTTACTAAGATCAGTAACCCACATTCAAAGGGTGAAAATTACGCCAGTCTTGTAACTTTGTAATTATTCAACTAAAATGACTTAAATAAAGCATTTTTTCGAATTTATAGGCAGTTATTTCGTTGAAAAATCTCTCAGTCCTTTGAGTCGGCAGTATTCTTTTACACAAATTTTGGCATTATGTTAGATAATTACCCCTTCGCATAAATTTAAATTGAAAGACACATAAAGCTTGTTTTTTTTGTAATTTGCATTTATTTTTACTCAGAATATCATTTCACTCAAGAGCTGTCACCATTCGCAGACATGAGAAAACAACTTAAACAATAAGTGGAGAAAAATAAAGTACAATCAGCTTTTACTGTGCCATATGCATCAGATTCATTAAATAAATAAATTTGGCAACAACAATAAAAGAGCACAGCAAAGCAATAATAATGCAAAATCGACATTTCGATAGTAAACGACTATTTCCGATTTAGTGAAATGTACAAGCAATTTGTGTATCAACGGCTTGCAATCTAGTAACCAAATGGAGTTGGTGGGCAAATCATAAAAACAAAAACTAAATTGACTAAATATAGCGTTCTTCCTGGAGGTAAAACGGAAACGATATTAAACCTATTCCACTATGACATGGCCTGCAGTTTGTAGATGCGACATTTGTTTTCGGTGAGTGCCGCCAGGTACGTAGCATTTGGTGTGTACACGGGGCAGGTGTCGTAGACCAGATCCGTCACGGGCATCGACTGCAAGCGCTGTTCGCGGCGCACATCGAACAGGGCCAGCAGCTTGACATCCTGAATGTAGCCGGCCACGAGCGTATTCGCCTCGACGGCAATTTGGGAGCAGCGCGTCATCACGGGCGTAGACTTTGAGCCGAAGAAGGAGATCTTCACATTGAATACCGTGGTCTCGTCCAACTTGTCCAACTGTCCGAGGATGTAACGTGACTGGGGATAGCGTGTGCTGCAACGCGCCGACACCAAGAGAGTCTCGAGAGCGGCATCGAAACTCATCGATATGAATGGACCCTCCACGTTGAGACGCGTCGGCGTCGCAGTGCCGCTGGCCGAGGAGTACTCATAAAACCAAAGCGATTGCAGTTTGCAGACTAGGAAACCGCCACTGGGAAATAGTTTGCACGCCGACACCGGTGCAATGTTGATGACGGGACTGAGGTCGCCTGTTAAGATGAAATGTTGCAACATGAGAAAAGCGTTCGTGTGCGCGCTTGATTGTCAAGTAGTTACCTTCCGTTTTGAATTCATCCACCACCGTCTCGGGAAATCGCACATCGTACACATACGTGCTGCCATGCTGGGAGCCCAAGTAAAGGAAATTCTCGCGCTCATTTCGATCCATTGCACACGCCCACAGAGCCTTTTCGCCCGGCGAAAACACCGAGACCACCTGGCGCGCTCTCAAATCGAATAGTTTGGACTTGGTTTCCATGCTGGCCACCGCCAGCATTTTCTGATCGGAACTTAGGCAAATGTCGCGCAGCAGCTTCGCAGAAGTGTGCAGGAAATTCGACGGGCGAAATGTGGGCGTGTCAATGAAGCGCAGACCGTAGCCGGGAAACAGGCTCTGGGCACTTTTTTGCGATACAATTATGGAGGCCTGCTTTTGAGCGTACACCATGACACGGCAGCCGGGTTCGCGGGCAATTTCTATATTGCGCTCCATGAAGAGTTTGTACGACTGCAGGCGCAACAGCTGCTTTGGATCAGTGGTGCCAAAGTCGGAGAGGCCACTGAGCCCGCCCCCTCCATTGTTTTTCATTACCGACTTCATGCGCTCGTTCTCCGCTTCCAGCGTTTGGATTTTGTACGTTACCAGGGCGTAGGACATCTTCATTGTGGCCAACTCGGTTTGCACCGTTTGCGTGCGTCGCCGCTCGTCGTCTAGTTGTTCGCGTAGACGATGCTCTTCACTGCGGTCTACGGCACGCAGTCGCTTGGCGTACAGACAGCGTATGTCCTTGTTCGTAGCCTTCGTCTTGCATTGCGGGCACGCCTTAATGCCCGACTGGCGAGCGCTTTCGTTCAGCCAACGGCGTATGCAGGCATCGCCAAAGAGATGGCCACACCGCAACGAGACGAGGCGGTGCTCGCCGGACATTTCCCAGGTGTCGAGGCAAATGGGACAGGTGAGTCCGTCGTCTTCGTCGTCGTCTGCTTCGCCGCCACTCGCCGAGGAACTTTTAACTTTGGGCGTATTCGACTTCGACACGCCCAGTGACAGGCGTTTGCGTTTCTTTGCTGGCGATGGGGAGTCAAGATTTATGGTTTCTACTGCCGCCGCCGCCGCCGCAGATGTGCCCGCTGCTTCGTCCGCAATATCCGGACCCGGATCGGGTGGTGTATTTTCTTAGATAAATCGAATTAAAAAGATTCCACGCAAAAGCTAATATGTCTAACTTACCATTCACCTCGTTGTTTGCATCCTCAAGAGCAGCTTCTCCGTATTCTCCGTTACGCTGTTCCACTTCGGCCAATTCTTCCTCTGGTTCAGGCCGGTCCGCAGGTTCATCTTCCGTTTCCTCCGAAGCAGCATCATTGTTGATGTAGGCTTCTCTTTCTGTGGCCAAGTAGTCATGATCGGTATTTTCGCTTAATTGCAAGCGAACATTCGCTGTACGTCCTCGTCGCCTTCGCAGCGGCTGTTCAAATACTTGGGAGTCGTCATCTTCGTGGGGAAGCGGCCGGCGTCCCAAATAATCGTGATCATTTTCCCGTCCCAATCCTTCATCCCCACGCCGTTCTATTTCTGGATTTTGCATTTATTCACCTCCTCTGGATTACAAAAATTGCAACATTTACTTTTCCGAAATTATTGGGTTTTTCTGCATAATAATATTACCAATTGCTCGAATTTCCAAAATTACACAAGAAACATTTCCAAATATCTTTCGCATTCCTCGAATTTTATTCAAAATGCAGCGGCACTATTTTGTTGTCTTTTACCTGGCAGCTAGTCAGAGCTGCCAGACTGTTTTTGCGAACCACAGTGACCTGATCTCACATAAAATTTGAAAAAATCTCACTCAAGAGTAGGGATGGCTAAATGTGGCAAAAGAATCGATTGTTGCACAATCGATTTTGCAAAAAAACAACCGTGAACTAATCGATTATCAAAGCCAATAATCAATAAATCGACTGATTAATCGATTATCAAAGCAAATAATCAATCAATCAAAGGTTTAAAAAAAATAGGAATGATAAAAATATTCATATATTCTTAGAGTCTATTTACACTATTATTTCCATGAAGAAAAATCTGACAAAGAACTAATAAGAACTGCGGTAGTGAAAACGAGATAGAAAATTTTGCACCGAAAATCCATACAAAAAACGTAAAAGGTGGCAACTCCATGCATTGTTTGTTTACATTTTCATATAAAAACTGTCAAATTTCGTCATGCCCATGTCAGTGTAAATTCTAAAAACGGCATGCCCATGCGTCATGGGAATTACTGTTTAAATAGGCTCTTACAAATTTTATAATCTATATAGATAAAAAAAATCGCTGTTAAATTAATGAAGACACTTTTTTAAAAGTCACTCAAGAAAGAAAAAGAAATTGTATAAAGGAAAATCTAAACTTAAAAAAGAAGGGCTCCAAAATATGTAAGTACTTATGGGCTTCTATTGTGATTGTGTTGCGTTGTAATTTTGTTCGATTTTGCTTTTTTTCAGTTGCCGCAAAAGCCACGTGAATTCCTGCCAGCTCCCAGACCGCATCTGACCGCATGTTCCCCTTCATTTTTGAAATCTAGTTATCATATGCTTGTATATATGTAACTATTTTTACAGCGGTTTATATTTAGAAACATATCAGTAAAAGGTTCGAAATCCGATACGAGAATTTCATCGTTACCGATAAAAAAAAGCATCGTAAATTACTAGTAAATATCGATAAAAATTATCGATATTTTTTTATCGTTTTCGAAGAAAAAATGTTCATAAACGAATTCGAAAACGAACTCGTAAACGAATATTTTTGATTCGTTTTAGAATGTTCGTTTTGATGGACAAATTAAAAGCGACATCGGATACGTATTTGTGTCGTTTTCGAATATTGTTTACGATGGTTTTCTTTGAGAATTACGAAGAAATGTTATCGTTTACGAACTCGCTTACGAACTTTTTTTAATTAAATTGTATTGAAAAGGTACAATTGTATCGAAAAACCTATCCCTGTTCTACATCCATGTGAGACAAATCTCACAAATCTGGCAACCGTGCTCTGTTGGCAAGCCTGTTTAGAGTCGAACAAGTATCAGATATAAAGTACCCGAAAATATCACATCACAAAATAAAATACAAAACCGGCCACAAAGTAAGTCCACTGCGAAATTTTTTTATTGCGAGTTTTGAATAATTTTTAGTTTCTCAAAACGGTGTAATTCTTAAAGAATATAGTGTTATTTTAAAATTGAATTTTAAGCAGTTTATAACGAGAATTTTCGACAAATATCTCACATCCGAATAAGTTGTCCTTGAAAGTCTCATTGACTCGCACCATTAAGACGCCATTACCATTCCAATTAAAAAACAACAACTTCGCCACAAAAAGTGATTCATAAAAAAGTACAAAAAAATGTCCCAACCAAGTACACCCGAAAAGAGTTTAACTGGCAAACCACCACAGGCCCACCACAGTCCCAAATCACCACTGCAACTGCAGCTCCCAAGTCCCATCATAACGAAGCGAACCCGTACGGCCTCAACGTAAGTAGAATCACCACCCATACCACCCATCACTATTGTCCGTTTTGAACTTTGTATAACAATTTTGTATGTCTTTTCTCCTTTGTTCTCTCATTCCGGCTTCAGGTCGGCACGCGCATTGGAAAACCCCATCGTTACCGGCATGGTGAAATCTTTTAGCCGTTCCAAGGGTCATGGTTTCATAACGCCCAATTTGGGTGGCGAGGACCTCTTTTGTCACGTGTCCGAGTAAGTAGCAAAAGTTATTGTTAGTGCAACAAAAGAATCTTGTTACGAAATTTCGAGTAGTTAGTTGGTTTTCCACTTTAATTTTTAGTATCCGACCAACTACTGCTTTATTTTCTATTTCATTTAATGAAAAATGAATGCTTTTACTAATATAAAAACACATTTTTTTATACGTCACAAACAAACATTTCACCCTGACCTCCATTTACAACACACACTCACATGCACACATATGCTGCTTCTCCAGCATCGAAGGCGAATACGTGCCTCAGACTGGCGACGAAGTCAAGTATCGCTTGTGCGCCATTCCACCCAAATTTGAGAAGCATCAAGCTGTGCACGTGCAGATTATTAATTTGACTCCAGAAGTACATCACAAATGGGAGGAACCCATCTATCCCGAATCACCAGCCAATTAAGAGAATACGAAGACTAAGCAAGAAAGAGCATCAATCAGCAACGGTGGACAATTTCCCAACGGTGCCAATGGTCGACCCAGTCGACGAGGCCCCTCTAATGATGTACCAGTGAGAGAAGAATTACAAGTGAAAACGGAAAATGCAGTTAATACAATAATCAAATCAAAAATGAATACGATAATAAAAAACAAATGTAATAAACAATACGAAGCACTGTCCACATATATACTAAATATAAGATCTAGGCAGCCTCAAATAAATTCCAGAGACAACGCAAAAACACTGAAAACAAATCGAAATGCAAATATAAATAAATGCCAGTCTACACAAATTCAAATGAAATTTAAATCAAAACACAAAAAAACGGCAACAAAATGCCGCAAAAAATCGTTTACAAATCGCCGCTTTTTTATTATACATATTAATGCAGAATTCAAGTGAAATGTACGATTAGTTAGTTTTATAATGTGTATTTCCGAAATCGTTTCTTATGCCTCCTGTGCTAACTAGTAATTGTTAATTAATGCACCTTAATTATAAACAAAATAATAATACATTCTAACAGTGCTGCTTGTTCTAACCAAAAGAAAAAGTAATAAATTAAAAAAAAAAAAAAAAAATAGCACAAAGCATCAACATGTAGACAAACAGTCGCAACAGATAAGCACCATACGCACGGTCGTCTGTAGGAAAAAACACTTCTTTCTACATTCAATGCGTCCAGTTAAATTGCTTGCGTTGAACAAAAGCTCTTTCTTGAAATTGATTTTGATATTATTTATTTTTCTTTTTTTGAATGGCGGATTTATTTCTTCGATACTTGAGTACTTACGATAATTCAGTATCAATATTTTTTCGTTTATCTTTTAATTTTATTTACGTTTAATTGTTGAATTCTTTAAACTATTTCTATTCTTTCTTTTTTTATAGTAGAAAATGTTATTGAAGTATTAATAGGTTTTTGCCGGCTTTTGAACTTTCGGCCTACGTTGTATATTTGTACTCATCGGCATTGTTACACATTGTAATAAATTTACTTATATTTTAATAAATAAACATTTTGTTGTTTTATTCAGTATGTTTGCATGTGCGTAGGTAGATCGGTGTAGAAAAAGTTAAAATAACGGGCAGTCTAATGTTAGAGCGAAATGAAAGTAACCGAAGCTGGCCACAAAATTGGAAAACACTTCCATTTCCTTCTATTTTTTTAAAATTTGAATTCTACACAAACTTCATTTCACAATCGATACTCGTTCGATTGTCACTTCCTTTCAACCAATTCAAAAAAAAGCTCAGAATGCCCTTATAACTGACACTGCAGTAGAAGCTTCTGTATCAACAAAAGCACCAGTCTGCCTGGTCGATTCCATGCACTAATAAAGCCACTTACAGGTTTTGCTGGGACACATCATCTTCGAGCTTGTTAATGGCTTTCTTGATATACCCAGAAAATGTAGTAAGAAAATTGAGAAAGTATTTCACATAACATTTATCGTTCTATGCTAACTGCCATCGGACATGGACTGGCCGCGCTGCTCCATTTCCGTCTTTGTATACAAAGATGATATATTATTCTCCAATAATACGAGGCGTCATTGCTGCTGGTCAGACAACTTATCTGCATCTACAGTGTCCGTACTATTGGCATTTTGTGTTCGACTGACCCAGTTCAGCTTCTTAAATAGAATAGGAGCCCGAGGTAAGGGATCCATGCTTTCCTAGCATGTCCGATATAGGAGAGGATCTATGCTTCCATATAGAAGAGCAGCCCCAGGTAGATAATAACGGTGGACGATGACGAACAAAGCTGGGCATAGTTAATCGAGAATTTAACTTCGTTAACCCGGTAATAGTTAATCAAAAATTTAATTTCGTTAAATTAAAAAGTTAATTTCGTTGAAAAGTTAACTTCGTTAAAAGTTAACTATAGAAAATTTAAATAGAAAACAAAAAAAAACATTTAAACTATTTTTAATTGAATGCCTGCAATGCAAATTTGCTTTAAAATAAATGACAACAATTTTTATCAAAAGCGAAATTCTTTTAAAATGGCACTTACATACATTTCGCGATTAGAGGTCGATATGAACTAAAACGCACAAGAATGGGTCCTCTAAATTGAGATTTAAGTTGTGCGCCAATACCATCTTCCTAAAATAAATTAATTTATTCCATAAATTTATAAAGAAAAAGCCACAAAAACATTTTTGAATTGAAACATGGAACTGAAGTCGGTTCAGTCGGATTTTAATTTTTCAAATTCAATTGGGTACCTTTGCTAGTGAAAGTTTCGGCCCGTATTATGGCCACACCGAAAAGTTAAGTAGAACAACACTCGAATGTCACAGCAGACGTCATTATTTTTACTTTTTTCTTTAGAAGTTCCTCGTTTGCTCAATGTTAAATTACAAGTTCTTATAAAATATATACAAATTAAAAATTCCAACAAGAAAATGTGCACTGATAAGAGCTTTTAAAAAAAACTCGAAGTAGAATAGTTAAAATTTGCGTGCGTGGATTTTTATTATCAATAGGCACTGAGAACCATCACTAAACATCACAAAACTAACAACAACAATAATAAAAAAACACGAAAAAAAACAAAACACCTTTTCAATCAAAATCGCATGTGCAGAAAGGGGGCAACCGCCGTAGGGCACGTTTTACTGACGTGTCGATTTTGAGAAGTTTTGATTCCATATTTTAGTTTGTGAGTAAATTCGATTCCTGTCCCCTTTACAAAATTAACTGAATTTGATCATAGAGTCATTTAAGTAGCAACATGTCGCTACGTCGTCGCCAGGATGCGGTGGACAGTAGCAGGTCCCTCATCACGGAGGATGACCAAAAGACAAAAGAGCCTCCAGCGGATTCGTCCTTGGAAGAAGTTCACGAGAAGACCGACATACGCGGTGACCGATCGAATGTGGCCATACTCTTCTTCCTCTACGTCCTGCAGGGCATTCCGCTCGGCTTGATCTCTGCCATACCGATGCTGCTGCAAAATCGCGGAGCCAGCTACAAACAGCAAGCCGAGTTCTCCTTTGCCTATTGGCCGTTCAGCATGAAGCTTCTGTGGGCACCCATCGTAGACTCTCTGTACGTGCGGCGTTTTGGTCGACGCAAGTCGTGGATGGTGCCATCGCAGTATCTCATTGGCATCTTCATGCTGTTCCTCTCGTGGAAAGTGGACAGCTGGCTCGGCGGCGATGGCCTGGAGCCGAATGTGCCGCTGCTGACGGTGCTCTTCTTCCTGCTGAACTTTCTGGCGGCAACGCAGGACATTGCCGTCGACGGCTGGGCTCTGACCATGCTCAAGCGCTGCAATGTCGGTTATGCTTCCACGTGCAACAGTGTCGGCCAGACGGCAGGCTACTTCCTCGGCTATGTGGCCTTCATTGCGCTCGAGTCGAAGGACTTCTGCAATACGTATCTGCGCAGTGAGGCGAAGGACGAGGGAATGGTCACTCTGCCGGAGTTTCTCTGGTTTTGGGGCATGTGCTTCATGGTGGCCACCACACTAGTGGCCATATTCAAAAAGGAAAACGATGTCAAGGACGAGCACACGGCGGCCCGCTATACGGCCGAGCACGAGCTGAACATACGCGAGAGCTACAAGATTCTACTGGACATGGTGCGCATGCGACCGATACAAATACTGGCGGGCATACTGCTCACAGTGAAGGTGACCTTTGCGGCGTGCGATGCTGTGGCCTCGCTGAAGCTCATTGACGCTGGTGTGCCGAAAGAGAAGCTGGCCCTGCTCGTCATACCGATTATACCGCTGCAGATCATACTGCCCTTGGTGGTCAGCCGCTATACGAATGGACCGCGACCGATGGACGTGTACGTCAAAGCGATTCCCTATCGCATTGTGTTTGCCTCTCTGGCCGTGGTCATTACCTACTTTACGCCATACATGATCTCCGACGGTCATGTGCCACTCTACTATTACGTGCTGCTTGTGGTGAATTACGGAATTTATCAGATTTTCCTCTACTGCATGTTTGTGGCTGTGATGGCCTTCTTTGCTAAAATCTCGGACCCAGCCGTGGGCGGCACATACATGACCTTCCTGAATACTCTCTCGAATCTGGGCGGCAATTGGCCGAATACGGTCATTCTGTGGCTGGTCGATGTGCTCACCTGGAAGGAGTGCGTCCATGTGGACAAAGTGGTGGCGGACAAGAACCATTGCTTGACCAAGAAACAGCAGGAGGTGGGTTCAACTGACAATGAGAGAAGTGTATATATTTTGTAATGAAATCGAATTCTTTCCCTAGCAATGTGTGGCTGCAGGCGGCGATTGTAAAATAGTCTTCGATGGTTTCTATATTGAGTCCATCATCTGTGTGGTGTACGGTGTTATCTGGCTCTTCTTCGTGCGCAAGTGGATTCAATACTTACAGAATTTGCCGCTACGTTCATGGTTGGTGGTGAAAGCGGACAAAAGCAACGCGACGCCCAAGAAGTCAAGGTAGCAATTCGTTGTATGACCCGAAAGAGCATCCCGGACAAGGCCGATGTGAGGCGCAGCTGCTAGTATTTATTTTTGTTGAGCAAACTGTGTTAAAACGTTCCACAAGTTCCACCTACAAGACGCGAGACGAGTAGAGTATTTTTGAGAATTCCACAGCTGTTCACAGCGCAAAATTACCAAACACGCTTCTAAAAATAAAAAAACACAATTTAAAAAAAATTCGTACGATTTGATACGTAATACGTGAATAGGTTAAAAAGCTATGGTCTTATTTGCTTTAAGCGTAAATATGATTTATTGAGCGGCTGGGTGCAATGTAGGAAAGTAATCAAGCCCAACTCCTCAATTTTAAATCCTTGCAATATGAAAAAATATTTAGTGTAATTGAACCAGCAATTGTAATTGTAATTAGTTTTGTAAAATTAAACGCTTGTAATTGTCATTTTTATGTTACCTGTGGCTGCATTCATTTTGTACATTTTTTAAGTTCTAAACCAGGAATTGATTGAAATAAAGTTGTTGAAAAGAAAATGATAACGGATATTTCGCTGAAGTTTGCCATCGAACGGACGGACCGCTTTTGATAGACCGCACTTAACTGTAGATAAGCCCTCTTCAAGCCAAGTCAATTCAATTCGGCCGTAAAGTGTTGAAATGTTCAAATAGCTTTTTCGATTGATCCAAAATTGTATCTCAATCGGATAATGTTTGGATAATAAACAACCGTGGATGAGCAACGTGCAAGTAGTTATGGCCCGAGACTTGACCGTATTAGGGTTAAACCATTTTGTTTTATTTTTTTTGTCAGGACGGTACTCAAAAATATATAAAACGTCACTCCTACTTTGATTAATATGCCCATTGTACAAAACTGCGGTGCTTTTTACCATCACCGAACAATTTCACGACTAAGCCATTATTGAAACAAGACATACAACGAACGTTACATGAACAAAATGAACAGTGTAGCATTTCGATCGCAGTTTTAGTAAGAGAATTTAATGACAGTTGTATTTAGTGAACTTAATAGTTCTTCTAAATGGCTTCAATTTGTACAAATGAGAACTTCAAATCAGGCGTCACGCAATTACAAATTTTGAATTCTTTGGATTGTCTTTTGGTTTGACCACAGGCGCTAGTTGGAAAAGGTCAAACACCTTTAGAATCGTGAAAAAATATGCTGGAACATGCTTGAAAATGGAGCAATTTTGTCGGTAGACACGCCAATGTTTCCTACGGTACGAAAACGATAATAAAACCCAATTATTAATAAAAAAAAGAGTAAAAAACAAGGTTTTTAAAATATAACCCTTTAACCGACTAAAAAGCAGAAAATAAATTTCCTTTAAATTTATTTCCGCAATTTCGATTTAAAATTAAGGGTTCTTGGCTACTTTCCTCCGAATGTCATTGCAGATTTTAAAGTCGCCAAAAACCCTTAATTTTAATTCGAAATTGCTTAAATTAATTTAAAGGAAATTTATTTTCAGCTTTTTAGTCGGTTAAAGGGTTATATTTAAAAAAACTTGTTTTTCACTCTTTTTTTTTTTTTTTTTTTTTTTTAAACAAATTTTTTTTCCTGCTCTTTTTCCCCCTTTTTTTTTACTTATTTTCCCGAATGCGAACGTAAAAAAAAAGAAAAATCGTTTTTTTGTCCTTTCAGCCTGGAACAGGGATGTTGTTTTATTCCGGGTGGAAAAGTTTTTACAATTTTTTTTTTATAAAATTCCATACAATTTTACGAATACGTTGATTGTTGTTGTTTGTTGTCTTCTTCTGGGTGTGAGCGGCGCGGCGTAAGCAAATCAATTATATCTTACTTGGAGTTGGTTTGTTTCTTTTTTTTACTAATAAATGGTTTTGTTCGAAAGGAAATTAAACTCTTGGCGAGTATTTCCATGAATCGATGGATTCTTGATTCTTTTGCTTACTCTTACGCTCAATCAGACCGGCCAAATGCTCGGAACGCATCGACAACGAATCGATCTTCTCCACCAGCTGCTGGTAGGGACTGAGTGGCTGTGTGCCCATCACAACGTGTCCCAGTTTCGAATCGATTTTCGCATTCAAGCGGGCATTGCGTATCAAATTGACAATCCAGCACTCGGCCTCGCTGGGCTTCATGTTCAGCTTGTCGGCCAGCATGCTGATCGTGATGCACTGATGGATGCGACAGAATGTCTCGAAGATCATGAGGCGAGCATCTTCGACGAACTCATTCAGGCAGGCCACAATGAAGAAATCATTTAGGATGACCGTCTGGCACTCGTGCAGCTTGAGGCGCGCCCCCTCAAAGTCAAAGTTCACATAGAGGCACTCCAGGAACTCGGTGATGGGATCGCGGTAGGTGTACGACTCCTGTTGGATGACCTTGATGAGGTCCTTCAGAGCGTTGCGACGAGTGCGATTGATGATGACGGCGGTGGCCAAGTAGCGCATGATGTGCGGGCACATCGTCTGAATGGCGTTCAGGTAGAGTGGCTTGTACAGGAACATCTCGATGATGAGATCTCGCCCCTTGGGGTGGTTGAAGAAGACCAGCACCGACCAGTGGATGAGCCAAGTGCGCTGTTGCAGCGCCTGAATGGTGGAGAAGTTGGCATTGTCGATGTGGTCACGCAGACGCGTCAGATCCTCCAGAGCGGTGTTCCAGTTGAGAGTGAGGATCTCGGCTGCCAGTTTGCCCCACAACACGTTCAAGTAGTTCTGTGGCGGAGGAAGGTAAAATGAAATCAATTTGGTCAACTTAGCTGAAGCCTGCTTCGTGCTTACCTTATCGCTGGGCGACATGACAATCAAACAGAAGTACAAGTACGAGGTGGACTCCTGATAGTTGCCGCACTCGTACAGATACTTGGCCAGCTTGTAGGCACTCTCCAAATGTTCCACCTTGAAGTTGTAATCCTTCTGCAGGGCATTCACGAAAGTCTTCGAATCCTTCATGCTCTCGCCGTTCTTGAGAATGTCGGTGGCCTTCATGATCGGAGCCACCTCGTTCTGCAGTTGCTTCAGTGTGGCCAAAACCTCTGCCTTGCGTTGCACCAGCTCTTCGGGCATCTCCTGGCTAAGATTGAGACGTTTGCGCGTATCCATCGTGTAATCGATCATGTTCGTCTTGTTCACCGTCTCCAGAATGTATTCCAAGAGTTCCTGTTGATTGTAGATCTGCAAAAGGAAAAACAACACAACGATTACTCAGAATGCTATACGCGGCAGCGGCGCTCCTCCGTTTCTAACCTCCTTGCCACACAGAAATTCCAATAGCGGAAAAGTCAAATGCCTGTCAAGAAATTGACAATTTATCCTTGTTAGATCGAATTGGGACATGTTTGCTCGAATATTTCCACACTATTTGCAATTTTTGCTGGATTTTTACACCGTTTTATTGGCAAAAATAACGTGCTGAAAAATTTGACAGCAAATTCACAACGTTGACTTTTGTTGAAAAGAGTGAAGCGAAAACAAGTGTTGCCAGATTTTTTTTCCCGAAAATACGTATTTGCTAAATTTTAACAAATTTTAAACAAAAATTCATAAAATCCGCAATTGAAAAATTGTTTTGTAATAATAAAATAGTTTCTGGTGAATAATTCGACGAACAAATGTTTGGACAGATTTCACCGATCAGATTAAGATTTTTCAATGGCTTATGAGAAGAGGGATTTTTCAACTAATGTGAGGTTTTGTGAGTTTTTATCTGGCAACTATGGTACTACGTGGTACATATTTTTCGAAGACCTTGCCCCTTTGACAGTTAGAACCATTCGCACAAAATCGGTTGGTCGGTCGCAACGGTTTCAGGGAAATTTTGACGACCGACCGAATGAAGTCCCACTTTGGTCAATCAGTGTTGCCAGTGGTTTTGTACACAATTTCCATCAAGAAATAGAGTTATTCACAAGCGGTCTTGGCGGTTTACGAGAACAAAATGTGCAAGATTTAAAAAAAAATCCGTATTTTTCATGAAAATTTCACATATCCGATTAAATACGGATTTTTATATATGGCAGCACTGGCGAAAACGAAAAAGGAATGACAACGCCACATGGTCAGTGATGCCAGATTTACGTCTTTTTCGTAATGTTGACATTATTTAAGGGCGTTAAATTGAACACAGTGGGTCGTAGATGGTAAACGATAATATTAAAATAAAGATCACTTGAACTACACATTTGTTCTGTGTTTATTTGGCCCATATCTTAAACTCCGCGAATTAATTTACATTGCACACCCATCCAAAACACACAAATATGAGACGCTCTGGGGCGCCTTCCATGCGAAAAGCTAAAGCACAAGAAAAACGCCAAGCTATTGAAGAGATTTTCGGCGATGACCAAGTGAGTTCGTCTACAGGAGATTACGGAGTATCCTGGGGTACTAAGGGCCGTCCAGTAGCGGTTACTACCGCAGGAAGTACGCACAACTCGAAACAAAGTACGTTCAAGGAGAAAATGATTTTCAATGTTTTGTGGCGCGAAATGTCAAAAAAGAAGAACAAAACTTGGCCAGGAGTTGGGACAATCGAGGTGCAGGTGGAAGCTAAAAAAGCGGTGCTGAAAGACGAGAAGGGAAAGTACCTGGGCACTTCGACACTATTCAAAATTGACAATCTGGACGAAGGCTTCCAGCTGACTGTGGGCGGCAAAGAAGTGGAACTGCAGAGTCGAATCAAAGACCAAAAGGAATACTGGGCCATCTGCAAACAACAGATGGAAAATAGAGCGTGGGGCGAAGAGGAACGACTAGTGGAAGAGCCGATTGAGAAACCAACAACGAAGGTGCCAAAAGGGGCTTTTGTCTTTCAACCGAATTTGGTAATGGAAACGTTTAAGATGCCCAAAACATCGCTGGGCAATAGGGATGAATTGAAGAGAAGGAACTTCATTAAAGTCATGGATGAGACGCCATCTGGTTCAACCACCAACTGGGGCACTGCAAAGGAAAATTGCGAATGGAGTGATAATGGGGCGGAGTTGGAAACTTCTGAGCCTTTGGAAAAGAAACCAAAAGGTCTGCCACAACAGAGTTTCGAAGGCAGGCGAAAGGCTTCTATTAAAGTGGAATCTCTTATACTGAACTCTCCCAAGGACTTGTCCACTCTTCACAAATTGAATCCACACAATCGTCCACTGCAGGAAGTGCAAGTATCTCCCGCGCTAGTGCAAAACTTACGACCACACCAGCGTGAAGGTGTTGCCTTTATTTACGCTTGCCTCGTGGGTTTCCGGCAGCCGGAATATTTCGGGTGCATTCTCGCAGACGAAATGGGTCTGGGCAAAACTCTCCAGTGCCTAACAGCGGCTCATACTCTACTGCGCCGTGGTCCTTTTGGAGGCGAGCGGGTGTTACAGCGCGTGCTCATAGTGACGCCGAGTAGTCTCACCGCCAATTGGAACAATGAAGTCTACAAGTGGCTGAAGTCCGAACGCATGTTCGCCTTTGTGGTGGACGGCAAGCACAAATTGGCGGCCTATACGCATCAACAGCACGAACCCTTCGTTGTGGTTTCGTATGAAACTTTGCTGTCGCATGCAGAGCAGTTCGCGGATATCGCTTTTGATTTGCTAATCTGCGACGAAGGCCACCGCCTGAAGAATCAAGCGACAAAAATCTACGCCACCCTGAGGGATCTAAAAATCCAAAGGCGCCTAATCCTGACAGGTACACCCGTGCAAAATGATTTGCAGGAATTTTTCGCTTTGGCCGATTTTGTCAATCCGGGCATTTTCGGCAGCTATCCAGAGTTTCGCAAGCATTTCGAACAGCCACTGCTACAAAGCCAATGCCCAGAGGCTTCGGAGGAAGTCAAACAATTGGCTGAGCAGCGTTCGGCTGAATTGAATGAACTCTCGTCGCAGTTCCTGTTACGGCGCCTGCAGCAGGTGAATCGCCAGTACCTGCCCAAGAAACGAGAGTATATTTGCTTTGTGCGTCCCACCGAACTGCAGCAGTTCATGCTGCAAAAGGCCCTGGACTTGTACGAGAAACGCAAGGACACTATTCTGAAGGTAAGTACTCTCTGGCAGGTTGGTGTTTTTCAAAAGACTTTTTCCTTTCCTTTCTTGTCCTTAGGACTTAAGTCCTTTGCAAATCATAACAGTCATCAAGAAAATCTGCAATCATCCTTCGTTGATAGCGCGCACCAAAACGCCCAACTTGCTCACACGACACCTGGAACGCTACTTGCCCGACTGGTCGGACATGGGCCCCTTCGATTCCGGTAAACTGGAATTGGTGCAACATTTCCTAACCACCACGGCCGTGGAGCAACACGAGAAATGTGTGCTCGTCTCGAATCACACCAAAACCCTGAACATGCTGCAGGGACTGTGCGACTACCTGAATTTGAAATGCCTGCGCTTGGATGGTTCTACACCACAAGCGGAACGCAATGCGAATGTAAAGAAATTCAATGAGAATCCCTCACCTTCAGCCGATGACGTGGAGCAGCCACGGGTGTTTCTGTTAAGCGCAAAGGCGGGTGGCATGGGCCTCAATTTGATAGGCGCCTCACGTTTGATACTCTACGACAACGACTGGAATCCTGCCACCGATGCGCAGGCCATGTCGCGCATTTGGCGCGATGGCCAAACGGAGGATGTGCAAATCTATCGTTTGGTGACCGCAGGCTGTATTGAAGAGAAAATCTTTCAGCGTCAGGTGGCCAAAATGTCGCTGGGCGAGTGCGTGCTGCAGCAGGAGCCGACGAATGCCAAAAATTCATCGATGAAATTTTTTGTCGAAGACCTGCGGGATTTGTTCAGTCTTCAAAGTGATTTCGCTTCATGTCAGACGCACGAAAGCCTTAAGTGCGATTGTGGCGGAGACGGAAAGGTTTGCTAATCGTGCTATGATTGGAATGAGTTCACAAATTTATTCCCCCCGACAGAATTTCCTGAACCGAATCGATGATGCCAAAGAGAGCCGGCAGATCAATGAGCTGATGCAGTGGCAGCATTATGGGCCGCCATTCAGCGAGGATTTTCTAAAGGTGAATTCGTTTGCTCTCGTTTTGATTATATTTTTGCAACCATTTTTATTTCAGGAGTCGTGCCTGGACAATGCCCGCGAGAATCTAGTTTACATATTCTCAAATCAAACTGAATTGGTTTGAAGATTTCGTTTCACTTTGTTCGCGCATTTTTGGTTTATTAAGTTATGAATTTTTTAAAGAAATGTTCAGTTAAAATTTGTGGTTTTTCTTGGAACCTTGCCACCGAACCTAATCGTCGCTCTCTAGTGAAATGTTGCTGCCGAAACGCTGGTACAAATGCGCCTTTAGTTCGCTCATTTCCGATTTGATGTCGTTCGCTTTGACTTCAATACTGGCGATTTCCTTCAGTGTCTGTTCCTTCACTTCAGCCAAAAGCTCCTGAGGATAGATTTAATTTAGTATTACAGTTACTTTTTCACTCAGCTTCAACAAACCTGTGTCCTTGTCAGCTTATGCGAGAGGAACACTTCACCGCGCAGAAATGGTATATCCTCGTCTTCATCGAACAGTTCGATTTCATCGAGTGCCTCCTCCACACTCTTCAAATCGTTCTTCTTCATTTCCAACTCCATTTTCAGATCGTCCATTCGCGCATTGTGCTTGGCAAAGCGGTTGATTTTCTGCTGGTCTTCGAAAGATATGTGCACATCGTCTTGCTGAAATCGTAAATTTTTGTTTATATTTTAATACGCTTTTCATGAGTAATTCGGTCCAAAGTGAGGTTAGGTATTGCTTTTCCTGGCAAACTAATATAAATTTCGGTAATTTTCTTGTACTAACCGCTTGGAAAACCTTATTGTTGCTTGTTGCTACTTTTGCGGCCATTTTTCTGATATAAATTTCAAGTTTTCCTTAATTTTAGGGAATATTTTAACGCAGTTGGTCAAAACGGAATTCAGTGGCTGCCAAACGAAAATGTCACTTTGCTTTTCCCGAGCTGTGTTCAGTGATCAATATAAAAATTAAATTTTGTCGGTGTGGTAATGCTTCAAGGAGGAAACGCACTTAAGGCCAAACTCCACAACTCATAAATCTCACAATTTCACAAACTTTGAAAAAATCTCACGTGAGAAAACATCTCACAACAATTCAAAATTCTCACAAAAAATCTCACATCAGGTATAAAATCTCACGAAAATCTTACATTTTACACGAAATAAAACGTTTCATGTGAGAAAATATTTGAGCAATTAAAAATCTCAAAACAAATCTCACAGCAATTCAAAAATCTCACAAAATATCACACGAGATAAAATATTCACAAAAGATAAAAAATCTCACAAGCCATCAAAATATCTCAATGTGAGATAAATCTCACGAATCTGGCAACCGTGGGTACATGCTTCTTCGACTGTGAGAGTATTTTAAGCAGATTTCTAGACGATTTTTAAGAGATTTTACCTTAAAGCAAAAGATAATTGTTATTAATACCACCCGTTGCTCCGCTGACAAGAAAGTTATAAATTTTAATTAAATTTTATTGTCATCCACTTTAGTTAGTTAACTTTTGCCTTTTTCACTTTTAAGCCCGGGCTTAAAATCTAAACTTTTTTGACTGTACACACAAAAAAAAAGTCGGTAGATTTAACCGAAAAAGACTGTTAAAAACGCTCCAACCCTTCTTCGTCGGTTAATCTAACCGACGCGAAGTGGTTGATTTACTTTAATAATTTGTTGGTCTACAATTTGAATTGTAAACATACAACAAAAATTTGTTTCGATACATATTTTTTAATAAGAAAACTTTGTTCCTTAAATTTGTTTTTTTTTCATTTGAAAACAAAAAAACATTAAAAATAAATTTTTAAAATGCAAGATTGCATGTTTAAAAAAATAAATATTAGCTTGAGCGCATAACTGACACAATCTCTTATTTTCCAAAATTAGTATTACAAATGCAGTATTAGAAGCAAAAAAAACTCTATTTGGCTCTGCTCAAGCTCCCTCTATAAGGCACAACATTCATAACACGATTGAGAATTCTTCTTTCTTCGAATCCCAGCAATTCAACTGAAGATGCGCGAATGGTAAATTGCCCAAGTTGGTGAAAATTCAAATTTAACCACCGATTGCGGTAAAAGAACATGCAATTTCTGTAAAACAACAATTATTTTCTGTTATTTGAACTTTTTTTTTTAACATTTTTTGTCAATTAAATCTACCGCCGAGCTCGGTAAAAAAATTTACAATTTTCATACATTTTGAAATTCTGCCAACAGTAATTTTACCGACCATTTTTTTTCTGTGTATGGAACCGATAATGATACTTTGGAAAGTCTAGGAATCGGAACCGATATTCGTTTCGGTACCAGCCCCTGATCTGAAATGATGAAAAAATTCACATTAGTTATTAGTTAATTAACGAAGTTTATTTTTTAATTTCGAAAAACTTTTTCATTTGTTAAGTTAAATTTCGTCGATTAGTTAACTTTAAAACACAAATTTTTTACTAATGAAAGTAATAAAAAAAACTAGTAAGATCTTCGGCTTGACCAAAGCTGGAATACCCTGCATATCCCTGATAATTTTTCGATAATTTATAGAGGATTATTCGATATTTCATCTATAATTTTTCGATTGTTTATAGATTATTTCGATCTCCACTTCATTCCTGATCCTTTTAATAAGTTTCTTCCAATGTCATATCGCTCCAGCTTCATTCATATTTCTCAAAATAAACACACATGTCGGGTACACTTTATATGGGAGGTAGGCGTGCCGTCCTCATTAGCAAAATAAGAGTAATGCCACAATTTGGAGTCGATAGCTCAAAAGCCAGACAGACAGAGGGTATAAATATAGAACCAAAACACTTTGGGTTTAATGTTGAGTTGAATACACAAATTTGTCTATGGAGAGCGTCTATAGCGAAAGAAACGCCAAGAATGAAAATTTGCATGGCAAAACATGTGCAAAAATGGATGAAGTAAAGTATTGGACCCAGAAAAAAGAACTGCAATACCAACGAAAAGTCAATATGAAAACTTGTTTTTAATTTGCTACAGTTTTGGAAAAATGGATATAGGATGATTGTGAAGGTGTGGGTAACCACTTAATCTTTGGTTTGTTGGCCGAAAAAAGATGCTCAAATTATACAACTTGTTCAACCTAGGCAAGGTTGAAAGGCATTCCACATTTTGTGATTCCCACTAAATGTGGAATGCGTGGGTGTTGAGTAGTCTTGAAATGAGAAATGGGATTCCCGATGGGAATTATAAATGTTTTAGAAAATCAATGCTTCACGCATTTTAATTTGTATAATTTCAGGTTTTATTTGTATAGGTCAATGAGGGCGATGCTTACCCTTTGATGGTTGAGTTCAGAAGAAAGCAACTTGTAAAAAGGCAGGTACATATTCGCTTACAACATTAACCCTTAAAGTCCTAAGACCGTCTACAGAAGGTCATCACTAAAATTCAAACTCAATACTTTTCACGCGCTAAGCATTAGACTTTATTCATCGGATTGAATTTATCTATCGAATGGTGTCGGTTTCAAAGCTATCCGGTGACAGTTTTGAAAGCTACAGCAACTTCTGTCAAAAATTTTGTAAAAACAGGCGCGAAAATTACAAAAAATTTTCGTGTAAATTCAAATTAAAAAAAAAATACTTCGCAACTGCTCAATCGACTCCGGAATTTTTTTGGTAAGTTGTTTGAAGGTGTATTTTGATATTTTGTTGGCAGTTTGATTTGTGAATCAAAATTGTGGTTCAAATCGATTTATTTGTGAAGACCTTCTGTAGACGGTCTTAGGACTTAGACGAAAAAAAATGTACACTGGAGCAAGAAATGATAACATCTTTTTGCATGATAAACCAAACATTGGAGTAACAGGAAATGTTGTAATCAGGTAAAATATATGTTTTCAAAATAAATTTTCGTTTTGATCAATGACCTGTATTGATCAATGACCTAAGCATTTACTTCGAAAAAAAACGGTTTTTTATACTGCACAAGTTTTATTTTTTTCAGCTAAAGTCCTAAGACTGTCTACAGACGGTCTTCAATCTTTTTCACCTGGCGCTTCCAGGTAACATTTTTTTGACAAACCGACTTGAAATTGGTGTTTTTCAGCCTAAAATCATCCTAGAACCAAAATTTTCATAACAAAATTCCTTGTATTTCGATTCCAGGACTTTATGGGTTAAGATTAGGTTACATTATGATGGAATTCGGTTACCCGTGAATTCAGCAGGTGCCACAGTGCGGAATTACTTCAGTGCAATCCAAACTGTTCGGCTACTAATAATAATACAGGGAGTACTTAATACAATCGTTTTAAATGGTAAATAGTAAATAGAATATAAAAGAAATTCATACAGATCGATTTATTCACTGACGTGAACACAACTCATAATAATGTTCAGAATAAAGAAGCGAAGAAATGTATGTACATTTCATCGCTCTTTTCCTCTAATCTTTTCGATTTTTTAAAAAATTCTTTCAATAAAGTTTTCTTTATTCTAGCAAATCATTATGCTGTGTTCGTTTCGGCTGATGTAGAATGCTCATTCATTATGTTTTCGGCGAAACTGCTATGCGTTAATTGCCTAACAAAACTTGTTCTACAGTGTTTTTACAACAATCAGAATTGATTTCAATAAATGAATTTCCGTTGGTTTTATTTTGGAATTTTTGGTATGTTTTTTTATACTCAAAGTCACTTTCCTGATAACAAGTTACGGAGATAGTCCTGCAAAAGGGTTTTCAAAATTCAAAGTTCAAAATAATGTCGATTGTATTTCATTTAGTCGTTTTGTAATTTATTTGCTTTACCCTCGAAGGAGTCAGTTTAGCTTTAGCATATTCCCAAAATTTCACATTAATGAAAAGTACCTACTATTTTTGCAAATAGACTGCCTGCCACACGACGCACAGTGATTTGTCCCATAGACAAAATTCAGAAAGTTTGATGTCATCAATTATATAAAATATGGTATTTTTGGAAAGGTAATACATTGACTAAAAAGAATATGAACTTTTTTATTTGATTAAAATTTTTTTGACGTCCGTGGATTATTTTTAAATTAGGGAAATTTGATAATAAATGCTGGAACAAAAAAATTTATTTTTGATAACTTGGCGAAAAAAATTGCCCAAAAGGCATTTTTGTCAAGAATGACACAAACTTTACTTTTTTATAAATGTTATTATTGTATTAAAAAATGAAAAATAAAATAGTTGTCATTAAACTTCGATGTAAAAATTTGTGAGTACCATGAAAAAAAAAGTTTTTCAAGTTAAAAAACAAAAAAAAAACCCAACAAATTATGGATTGTAAAAAAAAAGTGCGTAAAAGTTAGTGAAAATTTTTTTTTTTTTGAAGTTCAATGTGTTTTTCTGTAGAAAAAAAAAGAAATTCACCATTTTTTACCAACTTTTTGAAAAAAATGTTATTTTGTAAATGCCTAAAATTACGATTTTATATCCAAAAAACTTTTCAAAAAGTTCATAATGTAAATAAAATGGTAAAATATGATGAATGTATGTACTTTTATTAATATATTGATATCTATGTATGTATAGTAACTAAAAGCTCAATAGAAATATTGTTGATCCAATGTGATTTAATTTTTCTCTATTTTACTCTTCTCTCTTCTTCCTATTGACTAAGGCGGTCAATACCGAATGGTTTTGGCAATCCCAGGTTCTCCAGATTTTTCAGGATTTCTTGGGGTTTGTTACTTTACCAAGCAATGCACATGTTAAACAAATAAAAAAATAAAAAATGTGCCAGAATTATTAAAATTGAGAATACAGGTAAAATTTATGGTAAAAGTGAATACGTCACTTCGACAAAAGTACACTATCAAGTACACCAATCCGTGAATACCCCTAATAGTAGAATATACATAATATAATATAGTATAATATACATTTTTCTTTACAAAGTATTCAAGATTATAAAAATGTATTGATCTTTTCAATAGTTATAATATTAAATTTATTAAAAAGATTTGTTAATGTTTTTGCATTAATGTACCTGCTAAACTACAACTGCTAGCCAAAAACGGTTACCAAATTTGAAATCAGCTAATCAAGAACCACTAGAATCCGTTATTAAAGCTAAGAAACCTTTTTCGAAATATAATTGTAGAGTTGTATTATACGCATAATAATTAAATAAGAAAATCAAGCATACAATTCTGGATTTATGCAAAAACTATAAGGGTTACGGAAAAACCGATTACATTTTTGAAATCTGCGGGCCAAAACACATTTGAGACTTAGTTTCAATTAATTCAGAATACTCCTTCGATTTTTGTCCCAAGCTCATATGGAGACAAATCACTGTGCGACGGTAACGAAGAAAATTAAGAGAGCTGAAGTGAAGCGGCCACAATGATCTGGTTTTAGAACATAAAAATGCCAACATGAGACTCTTTACTCAGTTCGAAATACGTCCAACAGGAAACAGTCTTCAGCTTGGCACTCAAGTACCTTGATTTCCAAAAACTCAATCACATAGCATACACATTTTGAAATGTGTGCATTTATTTTGAACAAGGAGCAATGAAGACAACTGTGGGTGCCGCACACAACCGTTGCCATTTGGGTATTTTGTGGGGCATTTGTGAAATGGGGTTTTCTGTTGGACATATCAATGTCGAGAATATCAACTGCTGCCACACAAAAGCAATTCAAAAATGCTAGCCCGAGAGTTGGAGAAATGCTCCAAAATAACAACGGCAACAATGAGCAGAAGAAGCAGCATCAACTAATTTGAAATGGTTGCAAATGCTTGCCAAAAATATTTACTACGAAATTCTACAAAATTCAGCTCAAAGTGCTAGTCAAATGTAGTTAAATATGCTGTATTGTTTCCTTTTGGGGGTCGAAACAAAAACAAATCCCTTTTCGAAAAGTAGCGAGAAGAGGCAAGAAGAGGAAGACGAGGACGATTCAAATAAATCCTTTATGTTACTTTGTGGAGAGGGGCGCAGTAGAAAATTGAAACATTTGTTTCTTCAGGAAACTGTGTGTATGTGTGTGTGTGTGTGTGTGTGTGTGTGTATTTGTTGCGTCCTTATATGACCTCGTTTTGTAAATCTTTTAAGAGGTTATGGTTTTTAACATATATTTGTGCTAAATACGGGTTTTTCGACTGGAGCCGCATGTGCTCCTTCGCTCGGTATTAGTGTCTGTCTGTCTGCCTGTCTTTGTCCCTTTTTGGAATTGATAATTTTACATTCGTTTGTAGTGGTGGTGGTAATGAAGGGTTTTAACTTAAAATTGACATTTTGTGGTTAATTTCATGTTGCATCATGTTGCTTTGTGGTAACATCGGGCTTTACATAACAGTACTTTTTTCATTAAACTGCCGAAGAATGTACAAATTTCAAGTAAGGTGAATTCAACTATTTAGCTGATTTTAACTTTGAGCTTGAAAATGCTCCTAAAAGTATACCTTAGAAACGTTAGCATCGATCAGACAGAGGGCGAGGAAGATTTTTCATTTGAACCACTTTCTAATGCAAATTATTCCGAATCTAGTTAATAAAACTTCGTTAATGAAGACGAAAATGCATAAAATGGAAAGCACCCAAAAACTGACAAATTACGCGCCCATTATGCCGCAACAAGAGCAATGACAATGACACTGAAAAAAATAGAGCAGAAAAACTGTTCAAACGATTAAGCTGAATCAGATGGCTGCTAAAAAGCCAGCGCCTGTGTAGTTTCCACACCATCCTCTCCCACAATGGTCCTTACCACTTCACCAGCAGACAAAAAAGCACAACTCTCAGTTATGCTAATGAATTAATTAACTTGCGCATGTAATTTACAAAATAATCACCCTTTCATTGTTGCATGCAAACAAAAAATTAAGATATTCTTCTTTTGCCATAAAAAATGTCACACAGATTTATCAGATGCACGCACACAGACAAACGTACACAAAAAGTGGTAGAAGCCAAGCTCAAAAGAAGCAGGAATTCAGGCAGCCAAAGTTCATTTCAAAACAATCCACTGCAGCAACTTGCTCTACACGCTGTGTGTTGACGTGTGCGTGTAAACACCAATACAAGTACTTGGCTTAAATCCATGTCTATGTGTGTGTACTGCCCGTGTCAACTTTGAGTTCATTTATATGGAAATTTGCTTAAAAATGCGCTGAATACTAATGCCATCCGCACTTGAGAGCACGCACACAGATGAAAAAACAACAACAACAACCAACTGAAAAAAAAGGAACAACAAAGCGATGCCCAAATGTCGCCAAAGTGCTACTTCTAGTGTCAAAGCGTGTCTCGCTCCGCCTTCGTCACCCATTTCCGCTTTGACTTTTGAGTTTCGAAAAAAAAGCTAATTTAAATTTAACGACCGCTTGCTTGGTGGTTGGTTGTTGTTGCTGCTGCTGTTTGTTTGTTCCGCATGTTGCCGCTTGTTTGCCAGTAGTTGTTGGTGTTGCGTTGCTTTGCGTGGAAATCTCATTTGACTGGCATATCTGCTCTTCTGTGTGAAAACTGGTAATCAAATTTATTTTGGTAATTTGGAAAAACAATAAACTGTTAAAAGAATATATTCACCTGGGCGAAAAATGTATACGGCTGGGGAGCAGCAATCGCAAATGGTCTATTTTCTTTATTGGAATGAAAATCGCGTTTAATAAGCAAATCGGGCATAATGATGAGGAAGGACAGTGGCCGTAATTGGATTGGAGGAAAGAAAGGTTATTAAAAAAACCTCATATCGAAATTACCACTGAATCTCAGTGTACTTGTCTCATCTCCATCAATAATATTTTGCCAGCAATTTTTATGTTTCCTGAAATTAAAAGCTTTATTTATTAATGTTAAAACCGGCTCTTTTCTCTTAAGCGGATTTCAGTTAAGCTGGTGCAACTGTATACAACTATAGTTGGCAGCCCGTAGAGCAATAATTACAATCTCGGAATTATATTCTGAAAAGGGGGGCGTGGGGGCAAGTTTTTAAGTTGCATTTCCATTAGAACGTGGGAGTGAATGTTCTGTTAGTCATATTTAACCTTTTAAGTATATAGTTCAATCAAAACAACGTTACTTCATGTAATAAAGCAAATGCCTACGCAGCGGTGCGTTTGACAAGTTCCTCAAACGCACCGCGGTGTATTGAAACGGATTGCTGAGAATCCTGTGATTTTTAATTAAATGAGAAAATAATGTTATTGACGTTTTGGGTGCAATAAGGACGTTAACAAAAAAATAAAGTTTTGAGAAAATCGTGTTTGATGTTTTTGCACATCAATAACTCCAACAGTAGTGGTCCAATTGAGCTGTAAATTTGTTGTGGGGTTATTCAAACATTTATCTACAAGCTGATAGTGTTCTTGTTTTGCAGGGTCATTTCTCTACCTTTTAAAAATGTTTTTGCAAATCAAAAATATTTCCATATATTTTTGCAAAATTTTGTTTCTAGAAATCAGCACAATTTCCCAAAAATTGAGGACTTTATAAAAAAAAAAAAAAAAAAAACGAAATTTTTTATGACTAAACGTTTATAAATATCAACAAAAGAAATATGAATTTTTTTTATTTTGATTTTTTTACATAGAGAAATATAACGTCGTTATTGCATAAAACCCAAATTTTTCGTCACACGAATCCTTCAGCTTCAAATCGTAAACACAGAAACGCTTTAAAAACATATTAGCCAACATTCTTGTATGATATTTGGACTTAAATCTATGGAAAAATGTTTTTATTTGATAAAAAATAAATTGCCATACACTGCGTATGAGTAAAAAAATAGCATCATTACATTTTGCAACTGAAAAGCGATTGTTCATTTTGAGCCCCACTACAAGAATATATAGGAGTTTTTCTTGGAACTAATTCACATTTCAATTGTTAATATCCACGATTCCTCTAAAATAGTTTACATTTTGGGAACAAAAATATCATAAATTTCAGTCCTTAGGTCAACATTATCAAGTGCCACCCGAGCCTCGGATTTTATACATATATTTTGTTTTGTGTAGAGCGAAATGTTTTTCGACATTACAATTTTTGAATTTTGTAAACAAAGTTTAATGAAAATGTGAAAAAATTGTTGTGAGTGATTGTGCGGCTGTGCGGGTTGGCAAAAAATCTCTCCAAAGTACTCCAAAGCCGGAATGAAAATTTTGTTTGTTTTTCGCTTCATTTTTTTTTAAATAGGTTTGCTTATGGGAGGGGATTTTTTTCCAATCCGCATGCCGGGCTTAAACTGTATGGAAAAAATTGGATTTCTTGAAAATAATTTTTAAAAATTCTGAGTTTAGCATAAAGTGACGAATTTCAGTAGAAATGGTAGAGAAATCTTCAAAGAATAAATTCATGAAAGTGTCCCCAAATATATTCGTAACCAACGTCACATTTTGAGTTGACGTAGACCTATCCGTTTGTCCGTCTGACCGCCTGTCCGTCCTCTTTTCATGTAAACACGATTGCAGGAGCCAGAAGAAAGCTAGAGGGCCCAAACTGTGAGGCCCTAGAAGGTATTGAAAACGGGCAGAATCGGTCGACTGTGGCCAACCTCCCATATAAGTGAAAGTCGGGTTTTTGCAAAATATGTAACCCAATTCCAAACTTGGTACCAATGTATATGGGGGTTATTGCGATTGCTGATTTCGAATTTGATGTCTAAGTGCCAATTTCGCAGTGTTTAATTGCCGAAAATCTGCCATTTAAATTCCAATTTACTATGGGAAAACGTCAATTGGGAATGAAAATTAAATTAAACCCAACTTAAATGTGAATGAAATTGGCCCTAAATGTCAAAATTCCACATTTGGGATCCAGTATGGCGGCCGAAATTTAAAGGTTTCATCAAACAAATATGAAATTTTGTATAATGAGCAACACATTTTGAAAATGCCTCCATATTACACACTACTGGGCGTATGTGTAATATAATTCGTAAGATTGACGATTTAAATATATTTTGTGTATTTTTTAATTTTCCTAAACTAATTGAATCGGCAATGAATTAGTTGTAATTGCAAAAGCTTGGCAATAGAAATATTGTCATTTGTTTTAAGAGAACTGTTAAGAAGATTAGAGCTAAACTTCGGTTGAACACACACACACAATCCGTCTAGAAAGTGACAATGCCGCTGTCAAAATGCCAATTAAATGTCACATGCCGATTCAACATTTTGTGCTGATTCCACAATATTCGCATTGATGCGGCACTTGCATTTCAATGAAGTGAGTCTCGAAGAATTTTCTATTTCATTTTCAGCGATTACATCGTTTCGGTTTCGTTGCGCTGTCTTCTCCGGGGGTGCTTAAAGGCGCTTAGAGCACTCCTCAAATGGTGTCAAGATAAGCGCGTAAGAAGAGAAGCTTTTTAGCTGCTTCAGCGGCAATCGTGCGTAAGCACAGTACTTAAGCGATTCGGTTTGGCAAGGAAATAGAAAATCTTTGCAGTCATCGTCATCATCATCTTCACCATCCACAATAATGGCAAAATCGTCAACAGGTCGTCGTCGTCATCGTCGCCGTCGACATTGGTCACTCCGCTGAATGTTGTTGACTCAACAAAACAAATTCTCTGTCACAGCCGAATGCTTCTCCGTTTGACTATTGATTACATCTAATTTGCTATTGTTTCTGTATTTGTTTCCATTGTCATTTCTCTTCATCGTATTACTTCCCTGTTCTATTGTTGTAATTAATGGTGCGTTTACACTTGTCTCTCACCTAATTAAGATGGCCGCTTAATGGTCGTGCAACAAAAACGTTAGCAAAAAAAACAATCGCAAAAGGCGCTTCATTGGATGGCGCTCGCTCACTCGTTCGTTCGTGCGTGCGTTTATTTGTTGTCCTTAATTAATTATCAGCACGATTTGTTGGCCTTTGTTTGTGGCGACAATATTATTAGACTTTGATTTGACATTTAGCATTTGTAGCAGGTTTGTTTGTGGTTGTTGGTTCAGTTTTTTTTGCTCTGCTTCTTTTGGGGAATTTTTTGTAGATGTTTTGGGGAAAATTTGTCAACCTTTTTTTTATAATTTAATGTAATGGAGTCAACAAAAGTTTGCAATCGAAATATTTCCATTTAGGAATAAAATATTTCTCTCACAAATTCACATTTATCCAAGGAGACACACACAAGTTTACAAATATAATTGCTTAATGTGTGACGTGCAATACACACACATGGACATTATTTTTACATTCATACAAAATTCTTTGTCGTTGTCAATTGGACAATTTGACACTGGAAAAGCCACACCAGCAGCCAAGAAATGTCCTGAATACAATTGAAAAGTCTCACCAGAAGTAAGTGCTTGACTTCTACTGATGTTATGGCAAAAGTTGAAATGATAGAAATTTGTGGAATAGTTTGAGGTGCCGATGCACTGGAAAGAGAAAACTTTTCAGCAAATGGTGAACAATTTAAGAGATGAGGATTTATTTATTTTTAAATATTCAAAAATTACTCATCGCTGTGATGCAATCTAGTGAAAATTAAGCTCTTGTTAAAATCCAGTCGAATTGGAATTTACTTGGCTTCTTTCACTTTTCCAAATAAATGACTGTAATTCCCCTTTAATGCCCCGATAATCTCTCATTCAAATTAAATTCAATTCCATTGTGTGCGATTGATTGGAGAAAATGTTATTACCACAACAGATTTCCTTTTCGGTAAAGAAGAAGTGCAGAATTAGTTTTCGATTTCTATCAACGGTAGTTGTTGAAAAGAGAATAAAAAATCTGTAATCCTTCTACTTCTTCTTCTGCCCAACCAATATTCTCTCATAATTTTTTTCCTGCCTTTGTTTCTGATTTAATCTGAACGTTTTTTTTCACAATTTTCTGCATTTTCATTATCAAGCCAAGCTAAGATATTCCATTTCAATAAAAATTGTCCGACCTCTGTGCTCTTCTGTTCCACTCATACCATTTCATTTGCTTGTGCTGCGAGAAGATGGTGTCTACAACGAAATATGAAAAAAGGACCAAAAACACAAATAAAAAGAAAAAAAATTTTCATTACATTTTATGGCAGTTGTTGTAGTACTTGTTGTTGTTGTTGTTCGCAACTATTTTATCATTATTATCAACATCGCATCGGATAAACTGTAAAACAATAGGGTCTGTCATGCGATTTTTTTGTGCCGTTCACTCGGCTCTTTCACTTCTTGTTGGTTTTGCTGGATGGACTCTTAACTTTTTTTGCCCCAAACAAAAAGTAATATTCCACCACAATTCACTTTGAATTTCTCCAAACGGCAACACTGTTTGTGGTTTTGCACTTGGATTGCGGGTTGCAAACTGGCTCTATGAGCTCGGAGGCGTATTGTTGGTGCTGCTGCTTTTACTGATTGCGAGTGCGGTTGACACTGTTGCAATAATAATAAATATTTGTGTTACTTTTGCATAAGTCGTCTGCAACAACGCTCCATATCAGAGCACAAATATTTTGCATATTTATTCCGAAAGGACATTGTAAGGAATGGCGGCAATTAGAAAGAAATTTGTTTAATGGTTTTTCGAATCGGTAGCATTTAGTTCGCAGAAGTTATTTGTTAATTTGCAATAGTCGGGCAGAAGACAACGACACTTTAGCCACAAAACACAAACTCTTTGTGGTTAGCGAATAAATTTATGCAGAATAGTCATTAGATTTCGGCTTTCGCGGTTTGTCATGAAATTCAAACAATGTCCTATACATTTTTTAAAATTCTAATTTTAATTTATTTATTTTATTTATGGACCATCAATTCCCCGGCTCATACTGGGAACGCTCCATACTAGAGACCGACCGAAATCGCAAATCGAAAATTTAGTAGCTGCTAAACTTTAGATCCAGCTTAGTAGCTGCCAGTTCAGTGTATTATCTGTCAACTTAGTAGATTACTAAAGTTAATTTGGTGCTTAATTTGACTAAGAATATGGGCCGATCATTTTAAGTTCAGATCATGAATTAGATGAATTTAGAAGCAAACTATCAAATGCGTGGAAATCAAGAGTAGTAGAAATTAGGTTAGGTTAGGTTAGAGGGTAGATGGCACCATTGGAGCATAAATACTCCAGTGCCATCACACTTAGGCCAAAAAAAAAAAAAAAGTTGACCCATTGTGATGCCCGTACTTTAAGAGGTGGGATAGGCCCACACTCGTCAAACCATAAGTTGGTAATCCAACCACCCAGAATTTCTTACAAAGGCGAGCATATCACGAAGGGGTTTATCAGATAACTCCGCCAGGTCATCGAAAAAGTATTCCCCAAGGGTTCTGCGCCTGAGATGTTGTAGACTTGGACATCGACAGAGGAAGTGGTGGGTATCTTCCTCGACTTCCTCGTCCCCACAGCCCCTACAAACGTCATTTTGGGTAAGACCCAGTCTCCTAGCATGAGCTCCTAAAAGGTTGTGACCCGTTAATGTGCCCATGAGGACAGATATGGATTTCCTATCAAACTGCAGGAGCTTGACCGTACGTCCCTCATGGCGTTGTGGCCATAGTTTGCGAGAGGTCTCACAGGTGGAGAGTTGTCTCCATCTGATGTTGGCCTGCCTCTCAAACTGTTTTTCTAGTCGTTCCCTAATACTACAGAGTGGGATTTTAACAGAGCGGTCCGCTAGGTCAGCACTGATTGCCGACCCTTTCCGAGCTAATTCGTCGGCTGCTTCATTACCAGGTATTCCCTCATGCCCCGGCACCCAGCAGAGCCTAACGCGATGCTGTGAGCCAAGAACCTGCAGCTCTTCGCGACAGCGCCTGACAAGCTTTGACTTGATGTAGACGGCAGATAACGCTTTTATTGCTGCCTGGCTATCAATGAAAAAGGTGATATCATCGTGTGGTATCTCCACCATTGAGGTCGCCTTGGCCGCCTCCGCAAACTGCCAGTATCTCCGCTTGGAAGACACTGCTGTTGTCTGGCAGACGGATGTATCCCGTGATCCCTAATTTTTCGCAGGTGTAGCCCGCGCCGGTACCAATGTCCATTTTGGACCCATCAGTGAAGACTGATATGGGTACGTTTCTTGATAGGTCATGTCCCTCCCACTCTTTCCTGGTGGGAAAGTGACTGGAGAAGGGAATATTGAAGTCTGGGTATGGCAGCAGGTAGTCAGAGTCTGAGTGCCCCGTCGAGTTTCTATGCCAGGTTTCTGTCTGGCTTATTCTTAAGGCACTTTTTGCTGCATATTCTTGTGTATATAGGTCTAGAGGCAGAAAATTAAGAATTGTCTCGAGTCCTGCAGTCGGTGAAGATTTCATCGCACTAGATATTCCTATACATGCTATTCTTTGTATTTTTGTCATTGTTTTCAGATTAGTGGTCTTGCTGGCTGATTTCCACCACACGAGACAACCGTATGTCAGTATTGGTCTAACGATGGCTGTATACATCCATGAGATGATTTTGGGGCGTGGGCCCCACCTTCGTCCAAAAATTCTACTACAGGTGTAAAAGGCAATTGACGCTTTCCTAACCCTTTCTTCTATGTTTAATTTCCAGTTCAGTTTCCTGTCTAAAACGAGACCCAGATAGCGGGCGTTTCTGAGACTCTGAGATGGATCCCCTCTATAGATGGTGGTCTGAATTGTGGAATCGTTCGTTTGTTCGTGAATAGGACAAGTTCGGTTTTTTGGGGGTTAACCCCCAGTCCACATTTCTTAGTCCAGTCGCTCAATTGTTTCAGTGCTACTTCTAGTATATCGCTGATGGTCGGAAGGAATTTACCCGTTGCTAGTAGTACAACATCGTCCGCGTATGCGGTCACCTTTATCCCACTCTTCTCAAATTCAATCAGTATTTCATTTAGTACCAAGTTCCACCGCCCTGCGGGGTACCCCGAGAGGCGGTCGCCTCCATGTTCGTGTTCCCAAGTTCCGTTCTGATTTTCCGCTGGCTTAACATACTAACGATCCAGTCTGTTAGGGCAGGCTCGATATTCGCGTGTGTTAGCGCCCTACTAACCGCACTTACGTTGACATTGTTGAATGCGCCCTCAATGTCTAAGAATGCAGCTAAAGTGTACTCTTTATAAGAAAGATTCTTTTCAATGGTGCTGACGACGCAATGCAGCGCCGTTTCCACACCCCTCCCTTTCGTGTATGCATGCTGTGCCGAGGATATATCACAAGGTCTCAGCCTGCTACGAATATAAAAGTCTATGAGTTTTTCGAAAGTCTTCAGTACGAAAGACGTTAGGCTGATGGGCCTAAAATCCTTCGCTAATGTGTGGCTGGCTTTGCCCGCCTTGGGAATAAAAATAACATTAACTTGCCGCCAAATTGCTGGGATGTGCCCGAGCTTAAGGCTGCTCAAGAACAATTCCTTAAGAATTGGTGTTATAATATTCTTGGTCTTCTGCAGCATTATCGGGAGTATCCCGTCACTACCAGGAGATTTATAGGGCGAAAAAGAGTCAATCGCCCAGTTTATCTTTTCCTCAGTAACTAAACCTTCAGGTATACCATTACTTGTGGTCGCTGTTCTACTCGCGCCCGCATCTTCCTGATTAATATCACAACCTGGGAAATGCGTTTCCAGCAGAAGCCGTAGAGTCTCAGAGCACGATTCGGTCCATCGCCCATCGCTTCGCTTGAGGAATCCAGGTATAGCTGGTGCTTTCGAGAGAAGTTTTCTTAGCCTTGCTGAGTCAGAGGAATGTTCCAAACTACTACAGAAATCCTGCCAAGACGTTCTCTTGGCGTTCCTTGTAGCGGTTTTGAATTTCCTTGTACTCGTTTTGTAGTCGTCCCAGTCAGTGGATACATTGGTTCTCATAGCCTTATTAAAGAGCTTGCGTGCGGCACTTCTTAAGACCCTAAGCTCCTCTGTCCACCACGGTGCTGATTTCTTTACCTTGGCTGTCCTCAACGGACATGCCTTACAATACGCCTTACTAAGGAGAAGCCCTAGCGACCTGGCAGAATTGTCTATCTCATGCGCTGATGTCAGATTTTGCGCCTGCAGTGTATGTATTCCATTCCCTACCTCACTAACAAAAGAGTCCCAGTCCGCCTTTCTTGGGTTTCTATATGGGGGTAATGTATTCTTTGGTATATCTATTACGAATTCTATTATTCTATGATCAGAGAATGAGGCCTCAGGGGAGACCATCCACTGGTTTATAGATATAGAGTCCGAATTATTCGTTAATGTTATGTCAAGTACCTCCCTCCTATTTCTATTTGAAATAGGAGGGAGCATTGGAGAAGAAGGTTCTCCTCCTCCTCCGTCATGTCCGTCGTCGTTTCTAAATTTTTTAAAGTTTTTTCTTTTTCGGAATTCATTTTTGGTCCCACGAGTGTGGGGGAAGGGCGGTCATCCTGCACTCACCCCCAGTATGCAGGAAAGGGGAGTTAGGTTAGAACTAGAGGTCCCCAGGTATCTAGAGCTCGCATACTAAAGACTAGGCTCCCTCCTGGCCACGCATCCCTCGGCGTATGAAGCTCCACCTTGGATTAGGGGATTTTCAGGAGTTACCTCTCCTTCGCCCGACTATGTTGGCCAGACCCAGACAGAACTATGTCCGTGTCGGGAACTGTTACCGGCGGTCACCAACGTGGAGGTCATAGTCGCACTTCCAAACAGCTCTCACAGTTACGGCACGCACCATCTGTTCACCAGAATGATTACGTGTTTATCCCCCTGCACAGAGCTGAATGACTAACCACCAATAGAGTAGTAGTAGAAATTACTTTCAGGGTAGTAGATTTCAATAGAGGGGTTTATGCGTAGAGTACTAGAAATTCTACGAGAGTAGTAGAAATTTCTGTCGGGGAAGCAGATTTGTAGAAAGAATAGTACTTTTGCATTGTATGAAACTCACATAATATTTTGAGGAGTAGATTTCTTACCATAGTATTAGAAAATATCTTGAGGGAAGTAGAAAAATCTGCTACCGTAGTAGAGGAGTAGAAATTTATAAATCATTGCGAGAGTATTAGATCTACTCCGATAGGACATGTCTTCTTTGTCGCTTCTGATTCTTCGAATCTATGATCAATGCTTTATTTTGTGTTACATACCGCTTTTATCCACTTGGTTGTTCCTTATGTATTTTGATACGCTGAATCCGAAAATAATAATTAAATTTTTCCAGCACGCACCATTTTTCTGCAAACGCCACAAAAATTGCATTTTTGGTGCTGTAAAAATTTCATTATTATTATTTTCGTATCCAGCGTGGCAAAATACATAAGAACTTGTCTATCAAGTATATTTAACACACAAAAAGTTCAGTTTTGTCGATCAGTGTAATCTTTGTTACATTTTTGGCCGAAAGCGATATTTTATTTTTCGGCCGAAGCCAAAAAACCGAAACCGAATTTCGGTCAGTCTCTACTCCATACGTTTGAGTCCAAAACATTGAAGGAGTTGTCGTAGAACTTAAATTTTTTGCAAGTATAATTATTGTGTGCAAATTAAGAAAAAAAACGAAAAAGGGCTTGGGCGGTCAATTCTAACGCCTACCTCCCATACAAAAAATCTTAAAATCACCATAAAGTTCCAATTAACATATGAACTTAAAATTTGGTCACGTATATACTAGCAAATATGACAATCTGAATTATCAAAGGTGGGCGTGGTGGGTGGCTTTTCTCGCCCACCTGATTTCACAAAAACCCAATAAATTAGCTGTAAAAGTGGTATTTGAAGTGTTATATGCCCAAAATTTGAATATAATATGCGTTGAACAGGTCTGCTTCGTATAACTGAAAAACATTTCACTAAAGCGAATATTGCATCACAGAAAAATATTTCACTAAAGGAAATTTATTTTCGATTTTTTAGTCGGTTTAAGGATTCTATTATTTTTTGTGTTTCATCAGAAAATATACGAAAATAGCAACTAAATGTATTCCAAAATATAATTACTCACATTGCTGTTAATACAATAGGAAATTTCGTCTCATGCACCCCATGGCGTATGAGTGACATTAATTGCTTTAATTTGAAATGAATCAGCGAAATGCTGCATACGGAGTTGGTTGCTTTTCTTAATAACAAATGAATTATGAAATAGGCATAAATTCCACATGCTAAAGAAACTTTGCTTAAATGTACTTCTATGCTCGTGGAGAATATTTACTCACATGGCGGAAATGAAAGCAAACTGACTCCTAGTTGAACAGAAAAACGTTCGAAATATTTTGGCAACACTACGTGTGACGCGTCACACCAAAGGACCAAGGGAAGACGAAGTGAAAAACCAAACTGAGAAAAGTGCCATAAATCAAACATACTTATGTGTATTAGTGGGGAAAAATGTGAATTTAAACATGCCACGCAAAACAAGCAAACAACTGTCACAAACACACACACTCGCATACACTCAGGGGCACACAAAACGCAACGAGGCGTTCGTTCGTATTCGAATTCCCCACGGTACGACAAGTATTTCTTGAAACTTCGCAGCAGGTTTTTTTGTTGTTTTGGAAAATTTCGGTTGTTGTTGTAAGGTGCCAAATGCTTTTGTACCCATTTCAGGGAAGATGTGACCTGGTCATGGTGTACGTATCGCCTAGCTGCGAGAATTTATGACAGCCCGTACATACACACACACACGCACTTACTCACTTACACGAACCGAAAAACGGAAAAGTCTTAAATTTAAAATGATACGCTCATATGTGTGCGAATGTTAGAATGCGTATACGAATGCCAGTGTGTGTGCGGTTGTGAGTGTTTGTATGTTCACAATTTTATAACATTTTCCAGTCTTTATTTATTTATTTTTATTTTTATTTTTTTTTTGTTTGCCATTTTTGGCGAATTATCGAAATTGCGTTTACGGCATTTGCCGTTTCAACATTTCGTACGTGATTATGTGTCGCGGCACGATTTGAGCGCTTGGATTAGCCAAAAAAAAGAGCAGCAGGAACAGAAAAACAACGAAAAAAATTACTATGACATTCTTTTTATTACTGCAGTAGAAAAATATTAAACCAGCGAGCGCGAGTGCGACAGAAGCACTTGTACGTATATGCAATAATAGGATTGGACCGGACGGAATTGTGAAATATTTGAAAATGCGTTAAATTATTTAAAATTTCATTTTTCACAATTGATGTGACGTTTTTATTGTTGCGCCACGCAAGTGTCGCCCATAAATTTCGTGTTCGCTTAATAAATGCATTTTTGAAGGTTTTGACGGGAGGAACAGGCGGCAGCACATACTGTACACTACACTTCAACTACACTTATGAATTATTGCGTAGAGTATTTGCAAAAGTTGGCAAGTTTTTTGAATAATCTGGGGTATTACTCTCCCTCTCTCTCTCTATCTCTCTCTGGTTGTTTCCCACGCAAACGTCCTTACAACTGTCATAGATATGCATTCTCCCCATCTAATTGCATTTTGCGCTTGTACACATGGCACATCTGCCGCTGCAAGCATTTAGATGAGATTTAATTTAAATTTGTTTTTGTTGCAGTGAAAAGTGCCTGGAGCATCATCATCACCATCACTTGGAGTAGTAGGAGCAGCAGAAGCGGCAACCGTCGGATAATAATAAAGAAATACATTTCCATTTACATATATTTTTTTACAGGGGTGCACAAATGTTATTGAAAACTCTCGGTGTACTTTGCTGCATGCTTATCACTTTGATGATAAAACAACAAAGCTGCAGCTGAGCGAGCGCAGCAGCACATGTTAAATATTTGCTTTATCGCATGTGTTTGATTGATTGCGAAAGAGCGTGCAAAAGAGAGCGGGAGGGGGCGCAATGGTATGTGTTAGGAAAATGTAAGCCTTGTTTTTGGTTGCAGTCGGAGGAAAGTTTTTTTTTTATTTTGTTTTTTTTTCATTGTTTAAGTGTTTCTACGTATTTGATGCATTTCCAATTGCAACGAACATTTGCCAAAAGTGCTTCAGCGTATGTGTGTGTGTGTGTGCATAAGAGAGTTTGTGTATTTCGCGTAAATATTGAACTAAACAAAGTGATCTGCTTCATCACTGTTCTGCCACCACCCCACCATCAGGCAACACCAAATGTTTTTGGAAATTCATAAGGAAGATTGAAGGCAGTAAGCCGCTTCGATGGGAGGCGTACATAAATATTTGAGCATTTTTCGAATAACTATCGCGTATCGCTGCTAAGGTATTTCATTTTGTTTTTTAACACTTCTATATTCATTTTTCGTTGAGTGAAAAAATACACCAAACGTTGCATGTTACCTTTTGTCGAGGGCTCTAATGTTTGTTTAACAACGAACATTTATTCCATTTATTTTCGATACTTTCTCTGTTACTTGTTTGTGTTCACCAAACTTCAGTCTGCTTTGCAATTGATTTGGAATTGTTTACTGATTTGCTTTTAGTTACAAGAATTTGTGTTGGAAATGTTTGCTACACAATTTGTTGAAATGCAAAATGAAAAAAGGGAAACACGAACCAAATATCGTTTTCGTTTGTAAGTGCAAAGGAATTTCTAAATTTTTCGAAAATTTTCAGTTTGTTTAACATTTTTTAATTAAAGTTCTTTGAATAGGAGAAAAATCTTTTAATGGTCCAAAATTGTATGTTAATTTTTCCCCCAAAAGAAGAAAATAAATATCCCAAAACAATTGTGGACTTTATTAACACGTGTCACCTGGACACAGTGTGGCATCTCCGTAGTAAGAGAGGACAAAAAGTAGTAATCAATATTTTTTAAATTAGCTATGAGTAATACTTTGAAAAAATCAAACTAGCATACAATATATAAAAAAATATAAAAAAATGGCTCTAACTCAAACAATTTAACCGACAAACCCACTGAAAAAGGACGTGGCCAAAGGTTTTACCATTTTAAAATTATTGATATGTTCTCGACATATATAAATCTGGATGAATGTTTCTGTAAAGGTTTTTTTATCTTTACTTTTACGCCTAATTTACGCCCACTCAGTTTGGAAAAATTCAGGAAAACAATGAAAGTTGATATATTTTGGTAAACTGTTCACAAAAAACATGGCATTACAACAAATGAGTCGTCAGGAATCAAAAGCGTTTATCTGCAAGCTTTTTCGAATCGAGAAAAACGTAAAAAACTGCTGCAATCTACTCCCGGATATTTCTAAAAGAAAAAATGCGGGTCTTTTAAACTCCAATTCGCGATCGTTATGACAAATTTTAAGTGTTGAAACATCCTTCGTTTCGCTGTAGCATTAATTTAAAAATACACATAACCGCTTTTTTTCAGTATTTTGTACATAAACACTTTTGATTCAGTACAATGAAATGTATGTCCGAACCTTCCTGCGGTCACCAGTGGACCCGGAGGGCAGTCATTCCACATTCGTATGTGTATCCTATGCATCCATGGCATTAAAAGGTAAAGGAATTTTCCCAAATACATTGAAGCTGGGAACAAAGGTTGCCTATCAACATAATAGACATAAACTAAACGTTTTATTGCTTTTGGCCGCAAATTCGTAATCAACTATACCAAGTAAGTTTAGTACAGATACCATGAATTTGTATGTCTGCTGGTCTATAACGCGGCATTTCTCAAAGTCTATAACCTCATGTCCACCACCCAACATTTACCACCACAAATTGGCGGTATCGGTCTACCAAGGTGGGAGTTATGCCATTTTGGTTAATATACTATTTTTTTGATCACTTTAAATTACGCTGAGGGTGACTTCAGAGTATGGAAACAATTTAACAACTCCAGCCGCCGGGCTTGGACTGTCAACTGATGAATATTTCAATAAATTGCCCATCAATGTATCAGTCTATAGATACGAGTAGATAACCAGAATCCATTTTTTGCATTCATTTTTGATATCTATTTTTCTCTTTTTTCTGGGATATGCAGTGTTGGACCCTGAACAAAACTGCATCCGAACATACGGACTTTGGCAACAAACCGTTGACATTTTTTTGAAACTGCCTAATGATGAATTGAAACTGAAATGTTGTTTCTGAAATGTTAATGATTTGAGACGGCTACGTTTTTGGTGCACAACTTTTTTTAAAATCAAATTTTAGCGAAAAATATGTTACTAATTTTTTTTACTAATTATGAAGTTTGGTTTCAGGGAAAATTCTCTACAAAAAAAATCATAAATAATTGAAGGGTTGTAAGTCTATTGGATATAAGTACCAAAAAGAAAAAAACAAGTTAGCTATAATGTATTATTCTATTTGAGTACCCCGATACTACTGTGCAAAACAATTTGTCTCTTCCCAAAAAAAATATGAAATATAAAACAATGTTGGTCTAATGGGTCTAAGTGCAGTGAAACTTAACTCTGTTTGACAGTAATTTTGTTAAATTATAACATATGGTTGTTTCATATGTATTTTGATACGTTGAATCCGAATGTAATTATGAAATTTTTCCACTGCACTCCATTTCGCCGCAAACTCAAAAAATGCACTTATTGTAGTTTTAGTACTAAAACTTTCGAATGGTTACACCAATTTTTAAAGTTTTTAAAATATTTAATGGCAAGTTCTTTTGCTTACAACTTTGCAGAACATCGTTTTTGGCATCTCTTTTAGTTTTTAAGATTCCAGAATTTAAACGCATAAAATTGAAAACTTTTTTAAATTTTTTTGCTCATTTAAAAGTGCGGAATTTTTGCAGAAAGCTTACTATGAAACTGTTCGGTCCGCAATGCCCACAAAAAGTTAAACATTGTATCCCAGATTTTAGACCGGAATATCTGGCTTTATATCTAAGTTCATGAGCACTACTGAAAATCTGTAGGTTAAATAAAATCAAGGTATATTCTTGAAATTTTCTGAGTTGAATTTGATAGTCGTGGCTGACGATTGTCGATTGTGGTATCGGTATAATCAGTTGCCGTCGCACACATAACTTGTCAATTCGGTTGCAGTAACTGGAAAAAGAGTTTCGTCCAAACTGTACAACGTTTGTAAGGGAACAATTTTGGTAAATTTTTAATTTTTGGGATACACTTCTCATACGTGAAAGTGTCTCTCCAATTTGAGGTAATTAATCATGATTTGTTACTTTCTCTCTCTGTTGGTTTCTATTGCATTGTTGTTTCCGAAACTTTTCTCTTCTGTCCTTCAGTTATCTCAACATTGCAAAAATGCAAAGACTTTAGTCAAATTGCCAAATACAATATTTACATATTTGATCTACAGCAACAGCAACATCGTCGTCGTCGTCGCCGTCGCCTGTGTGTGAATATTTGGTTTGTATATATTTTCTAACAAAACTAAAGTTGGTTGTAGATTTGTTTCCTCTTACCTAGCATCTCCTCCCACACATGTACTCCATTTTTCGACTTACTGCATGGCAATATCCTTTTTTTTATACAGCCACCGCCAAATAAGGACTCCTCCAACAATGCGAAACGTGACTACACCGTTACGAAAGATATGTGCATACAGCGGTAATCCCCGAGCGCGTATATATTTGGAACAATATATTTTATTAAATATACTACAGAAAGCCCTCAACTCTGTACACCAATGCATTTCACAACACTCTGCCAGCCACCCCCACCTAGCCCGCTACAGCTCTGGCATATGCAATTGCTTTCATTTTTTTTTGTATTTTTTTGTGGATGTAGAAAAACTACATTTTGTTAGTGCTTGCATGCAGCATATGCGGATTTCGCCCCGCGTGCGAAAATGTGCAACATTTCTGGGATGTGCTGCTCCATGAGCGCTTATGTTTGGCTTGGAGCGCGTACGCTTTCGGTTTGGTTTTCTTATTCTTGGGTTCAGTTGGATTTTCCGTGGCATAAACCATTAAAGTGTAATGTATTTTCGGCAAAGTGGAGTACGCGTGGAGAAGAGCATAGACTGAGGAGGAGTGCGGGCGGGGTCCAGCACACCACGCGTTTGTTTCATGTATTATTTGAGTTGTTTTTTTTGGTTTTCTTTGCCATTCTCGTATTTTTACTGCCTGCAGCATTTGCTTTAGGTTGAGTGCATTTTTTATTAAACATGAGTTTTGTATGCATTGAGTGCGGGTTTTACGCGATTTCTTATGTATATTTTAGGGTGTATGTGTCTTTTGTTTGAAGTCATATGCTCGAATTCGGTATAATTTAATTTCTTTCTTCTTTTTATTTCGTTCCATAGAAATCGCCAAAGTGCATTTGAAATAAGTAAATCTTCACGTTGAATGCTCACAACCGAAGTCAGGTTGGCTTCCTTAAACACAAATCAAGTGAAACTGAAATTAAAAATCTAGCCGAAGGCATTCGAAAACACTTTTCCTTGGCTACCTTTCAGCAACCACTTTCGAGTTCCACTTTTCATCTTCATCATCGTCGACGTTGTCTTAGTACTTTATTTGGACATATTCCTTTTTGTTTACTTCTCTCTTACCCCATTTTTTTTGGTTGGTTCTTAATTTTTTTGCGCGTATACCTATCCTACGGCATTCTGATTCTGCTTTTTGCCGCTGATCAAAAGCCGCATTTTGACAGGCACAACACCGATGTTGTCGTCGTGGTACTTCTGTTGCGGCGGACACTTCAAAGTGATTTTATCCCTGCCGGTTGCAGTTTCCCTGTTTCTGTTTATGTAATCAAAAAAGATTAATCTTCTTTTCATTTTTGATACGCGATTTTTTGCTTCTGTTCGGACGTTTCTACAGTTTTACTCTTCCCTGTTGATTTTTTCAAATGAAATGTTATTTGTTTTTTCAACTGACGCAGCAGTGCAGCTTTTTCAAACAAATGTGAAGCTTTTTGTTTTGATGAAGTAACTATTTCGAAACCCAAATTAAATAAATAAAAATTTGATTTATGGAAATTTCACTCAACTAAACGAAACTTGAGTGTTGAATTGTAGCGTTTTGTGGCATTTGGTCTAGTGTATGACAACTCTAAAATGCAATTTTTCGGTTGAATTTTGAATGTGGTGCATATATCCGTACCAAACACATTTTATGATATTGTTCTTAGATTGGATTAAAGAGGAAGGAAATTGGGTCATTGTTGGGGAATATGGCTTTTTCCTCATGTTCTTCATTGTACAATTTGCATTCAAATGTATAAGTACAATGAGGAACATTTTGAAGCACACAACTTTGTCTCTTCAAAGTTAAGGCGGTAAATTATGGAATACAACTTTCCATCGATTTTGATAGTACTAGCTGGGCCCGACCCGCTTTGCTGGGCCTTAAAAACTGTTATAGTTGCATTGTTAAACTTATCCCATAAGCAATTATTCTCCCTGAAACCGAAAGGTAAAAATTTCACCGAAGTTGAAACCCGCAGATATGGTAACTCTATTTGGGTGGGGAGAAATTAAGTGGTAGCGCCATCTTTGGGAAAGAATTCGCAGATGAGTAACCGCAACCAAGTTAATTGTTGATCAAAAAATAAGTTTCTGCAAAAATGTGAGAGAAATACTTGTGGGCGGTAAAAGTTCGAACCCCTCCGAAATCTATGAAGTAATAGAAAAATGTATGGAATTGCTATGAAATTTAACGGAATTTAAGAGAAACTTCCGTATCTCCTTGATATTTTATTTTATTAAAAACTTTCGTGTTTCAAAAACTGTAAAAATTGCAGTTCTAGCATTCATTGTTAAGCTTCGTATATCACGGTTTACATTATTCGAAATTTTCTGCGTATCAAATGAAAGTGTTTTTAAAATGAAATCAGGGACTTACCCATGAAGGGGAGGGGGTTCGGAGTGCTTTAGTTTGAACACAATACGTCGATTTTAGAACAACTCCTTTTTTCACCTTCGAGTTTTTTTCCAAATTTTTTTTTTATTTTTTTTTTAATCTACTTTTTTAATGAAAAATTTAAAGATTTTTTTTTGAAAAAAGCAATCTGTTGCTGATTTTAATTTGTATAAGTAAAAAAAAATGTGTATGAAACCCCCCCCGAAATTTTTTCCTGGTTACGTCCCTGAGATAAATTATTCATGGGAAAGTGATTATATAGTTTTCGATGCTCAATTTCATCAAATTCTAGTGTAGTGACGTGATTGCAGTGAATTTAAGCTCTGTAAATTCTATTAAATTTCCAAAATAATTGAAGGGCGTAAATTTTACAAGGGGTCGATTGAAATATGAGCCGGTGAAATGCGATTCGCATCTATTTTCCTTTCTTCTGCGACATTTTCAGGCATCATAATAAGCATCGCATAATATATCAATTTTGACATCATACATAAATTGAAACATCTTCAATTTGTATGTGTTCGTTTTTTGTCGTTTCTAAAACGAATACATTTCTCATTTTCTTACTCTACATTTACGTAATTATTTCTTTGGAGCGACTTATTTTCTCTCTTCTTGTTTGCTCATGTAAATTTGCGTTGGATCCTTATCAAAATGAAGTTGGTATCCCATCAATTCCCCAATCTTTCATATAAATGATAAAGACGTTTCATGTAAAACACTGTTCTGCTGTAGTAAATTTCGTTCGGGGTCGTCAAAGGCAAAAAGTCCACGAAAAATTGTGCATTTCATTTGCAAATATATGTATATTCCACTCATTTGTTGTCAATACATTATTAAAAAACTAAACAAATGCATTTGCAACTTCTGTGTGCCTCATATACAACGTATTCTTGTTACAATGCCTCATATAAAAAGTTTTGTACAACCAGGTGTCAAATATTGGGGAAATATAATCTAACCTATATTATTAGTTCCTCCGTCCACTTTACTCCACATTTACTGTATTGCGGTGTTAGCATTTTCGAAAGAGAGTTGTGCATTGTGGTTTCTCTTCTTTCGGCTTCATTGTTGGTTTCATACACCTGCTACGGTGTACAATTTCAAGCTTATAAATAATTTCAACACGTAGCTACTGGTTTTGCCAAAAAATAGAAATAAAACAACAAAAAATGCATAGACATATTTGCCCACTACTTCCACCCACACAAAATACACGCTAACACTTACATTCGTCTACATAGTGCAAAGTTTAGAAATTGTCTGCGACAAAAAAAATAGAAGGAAAAACTGAAAAAAGAATAGAATTTGGAACGCGCACCATTGTGGCAAAAGTTTTCACCAAAAATGTCACTTAAAAATTCAAAAGACAGCTGAGACGAAGCAGCAGCAAACACACACACACATAAGCGGTTATAGTAATTTTGCACTCACACCCATTTTTGCATAGACCAAATAAAGACAGGAAAAAAAACCCTCAGGTCAATTCAATTCGACACTGGCACGAGCGGCACTTTTTCTACGTCGCAGTTTGGCTGCTGCTGCCTCTTCTAGTGCTAAAGGATTCACTGCGGAGGCGCTCAGGTGTAACATGGTTTATGGCCAGTATGGCGTATGCATGTGCATGCCTGCATGCCTGCATACATGCCTCCAGCCGCTGATGCTGCTCTTTGTTGCTGAAGCATGCAGCGACGTGAGTATGCCATGCACGAGTGACCTCATCTAGTCGAATTGATTGTTCAATCTGTTGGGGATCAAACGTTGGACAGCAACCACCAGATCATGTTGAAAATACTTAAAATGTCAAGGCAGTGATTTGGCGCTGCGACAGAAGGCCGTTGAGGTGATTTATGAAGAAAATCAATAAAAAATTTTAATTTTTTGCTGAATTTGGACTTTTCTTATGTAGATTCGAACATTTTGGGTTGTCCCCATACAAAAATGTGTTCACAATACTTTCGAAGGAGCTGCTCCTTCATTCGCTCTGAAAGACATATGAAATCCTCGAAGGTGGCAGCAGTTCAACATCGATTTAATTCACATAAAAGTACAATCGGTTGGTGGAAAAAAGATTTCCAACAGCGAAACTTCTTCCCAGCAATTCAACGTACAGTTGCCGAAATTCTATCAACAGCAACCATTTCAATTCGCATTCAATTTGCCAGTTTCCAAGTACATACAAATGCAAAAGTTTTTTATGCACACATTCCCACACACACACACAAATCAGTAGTAAAAGCATTTGGAATATAAAGAAAAAAAAACTAACATTCACACACTTATACAACCAAATTTACAAAAGGAATATGTTTCAGTGAACATTTTTCCATTGATGTACCGCTTTTTTATGCGCTGCCATTGCTGGCAGGATTTCCGCAAATTTGTTGCAAAAGTTGAAATGTAAATGTGTGCGTGCGTGCCAAGTGCAACTGCTGCCAGTGCAATCGAACGAATTTCTCGGTAACATAATGTTGGGATGAACTGCTAAAAGCGCACCGATTTGCCGCACGCTTAATTTGAAAAGTTGGAAATTTGCAAGTGGCAAAAGAAAATCTCTCAATTCGCTGCAACAGGAAAGAAAGGAAAACGGAAAAGCAATGGGGTGGGGTGGGAAGCCAGGAAAGTAGACAATTTGCCAAACACACACACACACACAATCACACCGGCAGCAACTGGGAAAAGTTAAATACACAAAAAAACTTTGACTCGGAAATAAATTTTGTATCGAAGTGCTGAGTGATGTATGCAAATTTAATGACACCGGTGATCAACGTCCAATGGCAAATAAAACCGTTCATCAGTGCTGTGGAGTCGGGGTTCATAGAGTTCTTTAAATTTTAGTGTTAATTAGATTTTAAAAGCTTTGCATGCAACCTTGAATTCAAATTTGCATCAACATAAACTCTCAGGGCATTTTTGTTTCACCATCTCTAATAAAAAATCAATTCGTAAAGTAAACTCAAACCATTAAACTGAATTAACCATACAAAGTTTTTCACATTTTAACAATTTTGCACTTTTTAAATCTTTTTCAAATCTGGTTTAGGAGTTCGTTTTTGTGTATCGAACTCTACACTGTCCCCTGCAACGCAAAAACACATTATAGGAAAAATTATGTTTTCGAGAAAAATGAGAGTGACTTTGGCTTTTCACCTTATGGAACCAAAACCGAAAACGGAATCGAAGCAGATATTATTGAAAGTCTCGGAACCGGATCCGGGGGCGGAACCAGAATCAAAAATGTGATAACTGAAACCGGAACCGTTATTCGTTTCGGTTCCAGTCCATGAACCTCAACTGAAATAGTTTACTGCAAACGGTTTTTTTCCTTTCACACAAAGTTAATTTTTATTTCCCACAAATAAAGTAAATGAATTTCGTTACACGCAAAGAAAGTCTAAACTTTTAGGTTCGCATAAAGGAACAAATTCTTCGAGTGTTTATCAGCGCTTATGCAAACGACAATAATGCGCCAAACTTTTCCATTGACACATTTTTTTTTTGGGACATTTTGTTACGATTTTACTGTTGCCCACAGCTGCATGGATTGTACTTGACAGTTTTATTTGTACTGTTTCATTATTGAAATTGGCAGGATGTACCAAAAAGTTTACAAATTCCATTGAAATAGACTTGCAGGTCGAACACTATACCAGCGTCAAATAAAATGATTTTAATATTTCGGAAATGTACACCGAAAGAAAAAAAATAACAGTTTCGCCGTTAAAAATCACCATGGTTTTTAACAGTTTTTTCAGTGTAATCTCATAATATTACCAATTACAATAGATCACGACACTGTGGTCTTTTTAATTAAATAAACAAAAAATTACGGCATTTAGTAATTGAAATAATTCATTATCTCTGTCTGTGGCAAATGCTCATTCCAGGAATTTCCATTCCACGCATCCACATTTGAACCCAAAACCTTTTCATGAACACATTTTCCCTCACTAATACACTCTTCTACTTCTCTTGTCGCTGCTTGCTACGCCACCACATACGCAATGGCATTTAATGACTTCCTCCACTTTTAATGGCACGTTCCATTAATTAGAAACAGATTTGTGGCATTATCATTAGAAGCGATAAAAGAAACCGAATTTGCGATAGACTTGCAAATAATGGCATTCGAATTAAGAACCTATTCGAGGGATAAGTTATGCGAGTCGGTGAAGGCATTCGGAAAATCAAGCCACAATTGTGTAAATGGAGTGTTAAGTTTATTAAGCGATGATAATGATTTAATGCGTTTAATGTAATAAGCAGACAAATTAGTTCACTCCAGACAGACAAAAGCATAAACGAGGATAACGAGTGAATGCTAAATGTTATCCAAATCAATTGATAGAAGTTGAGACAACAATATTCAAATCATGCCTTTCAACAGCTTCCTTCCTTCCAGTCACTCTCACTAATCACTCAATTGGCGCTCATTTAAAAATAAAAAACTTTTACCCAAAAAAAAAACTCTTCACATTTCTGCTGTACGTACATACGTACGTACCGTCCTTTACACATTTTTGTTGGGAAAATTAACCAGATGCTAAAATGCCAACACTTCGACGCACTTTTGACAACACAAGGATTTTCCACTTATGCCAAGTGTCCTCGACGGTTTCTCCCTCAAAGCATCACGAGCGCATAAGTAGCACTTTTGTGGGCTTTCGACTTCTACTTGGCTTTGGCATTATGCCTTAACTATGTTACGTTACGGCGTTTATGTATAACGTAATTCAAGTCAAACACTTGCAGGCAGCCAAAACCCTCGGAGCGTCAAACTCGCAAATCCAAAAAAGGTGAAAACGAGTAGAAACATTTTTGCGCCCCGAGCACCAGCAGCAGCAGCATCCAACGAAACGGAGAAGGTAGAGAGTGAAATATTTTGAGGTGTTTTTCACTTAACACAATTCTTGACATTCTTCTTCCGCTAGGGAAGAAACAAACGAAGGAACAAGAGCTCACTAGAATATTTCAAGATGGCACAAAAAAAAAAAAGGAAACAGAAAGCAAAAGTGTCGATTTCTGAGTTGTGTGCCGAAAGTTATAACGCTGAGGTGGCTGAGGAAGGGAAATCAGTGAGCATTGGAGAGGTCCTTTTTGCTTGGAAAGACGGAGAGCTATTAGGGTGCGAAGAAGTGGCGTCAGAAACTCAATTGTGATCTGATTTCGTTGAGTTGAGAAATGATATCACAAGAAGGTAATCTTAGGGGCAAGTTTGTTGACATCAAGTTGAGTTACACTCAGTAGTACTGGCCACATTGGCTTAACTACACTTAATATAAGTTGAACCTATTGCATATACGATTGGGAAAAATTCGTATTTAAGTACTTACTAACATTTTACAAAAAGTAATGAATTTATTTGCCTTCATAGATGAGCCACAATTTATGTATTACTTTCCAAAAAACATACTGTAATTGATGTGCCCATATTTTCAGCCGCCACTGGCAGTTAGGAAAAAAAATCCAGCTCTAAAATCCGTACCCATTGCGTAATGAATACATATGTTCACCTGGTCAAATGTGGCTGCAGGAGACCCCGTAGTTAACACGCCAATATTTATAAAAAAAAACAAAAATCCACCGCCAATGTGTCTAGTCATGGGCTCACAGAATATTGTATATGTGAAGTTACAGCTCTCTAGGTCCACTGTAGTCTTCTGGAAGTTGAGGACGGACATATGAGATTTTCCATTTATTTTCATTACGAACTCCGCACAATTGCCTATTCGGTAAAGCTTCTTTTTACAAAAAAACTCGAGATGAACATATCATGATGAACATATCATGATTGTGCTTTAAGGTGTCGAAATGAAAATATATTCCAAAGGAAACATATCATGCCTTGAATATCCTTCATCTGCACACCCTTGTCATCGCATGTGCTCTGAAAATAAAAAGGCACACAGAAGCAACTCTTCTTTTGGGAAATACAATTTTTTTTTTATTTTTTCTCAAGGAAAATGGCTTACAGCAAGTTCAAAAATTTTATTAAAAAATTCATATTTAAACATTATTTCAACGGTCTGCACACAAAAGCACGAAGATACTTATTTAAAGCGCCCCAAGCAACTAGCAGCAGCGGCGGAAATTGAAATGATGGAAAAAAAACCCAGTAACTTCAGTAACTAAAAAAATATGAAAATATGGTAAAACTAATATAAAGAAGAATTCCACGACAGAAGATTATTTTGTACTCACACACACACATACATATGAGGACAAAGATGATGGACTTGCGCGACCAATTTCACAGAAACGCATTACAGTCACGTTTGTGGAAGGAATTAGAAAAAAATATAGTGGAAAATAAAATGCAGACACAAGCTGCAATGTGAATGAACTCGCGGCATTCTGAAATGCAGATGCAGACGATGATTGATCAGACAACTCAGCTTCAAAGGAGATGCATTAGGTTGAATTATATTAGCATATATTAGATTTAATGGTGATATTAAGTAAAGTAAAATAAATGTCAAAGTATTGGTTACCTAGTTATTAAGGGGTGGATTAAAGGATGATTCATTTTGATGAGGTAATTATCAAAATTTATTTATTGCTTCTCATTGAACTTTAGTCAAAAAAGACAAGCTTTTGTTTAAATAGTTGTATACATATACCCAATTGTGTAAACACACGCAAATACCTGTACATGTGTAACTTGCTAGTTACTTAGTATAAACTACAGCGTACAAAGGTGCTGGGAATACCCAAGTTGTGTAATGTAATAAAAGGCAACGGTGCGTAACATTTAATAATGTGCAGCCGAAAGTGGATTTTTGTCGAACGTGAGTCATGCAGTCACCATATGCTTTCCAAGTTATGCATTTTTTGGATTAGTAGCAGCCACCTTAAAATTTCACAAATGCCACCACGAGAGGGTTTCAGCTCACAACAATTGTTTGCCCTACACGGAGGGAAATACTTGCTGAAATCATGCGTTATAGGAATCAATTAAGTAAAAATTAGTCACGATATTGATCCATTAATTAGAAGTCAATAATCAAGAATTCTTAATCATAAGAACTGTTAAAAGTGAAAATCATAGTTTGTGATTTGTGTTTGCTTGATTTGTTCCACTTAAACATGAATTATGATTTTCCCTTTTGACATAATCAATGACAAGATGGAATAAATTGTGCAAACAAAAATCATAAATTATGATTAAAAATTCATAATTTGAGGCTTAAGTTAGAATAAATAAATCATTCGTAATAATAATTTGAGCACCTATTTCCAATTAAATAAATTGAAATTTTTTTTATTTGCTAATTTTTTACTTAATTATTTATTTAATTTTACTTTTTTATTTGCCAACTTGCTTAGAATAATTTGTAATAACTTTTTCACAAATTCAGTTTTCCCGGAATTAGAACCGATATCATCCTCTCCAGTCCGGACGCCTAACCGATTCGGCTACCCTGGCATTATTGTAAAAGCGTCTAAATGTATTATATATTGCTCAGCAATTCATGACAATCAACCCAGTTACTCATAATTCATGATAACACGTGCAGTTTCATGACCTAGTTAATCATCAATTATTCTTCAAGAATAATAAAATAAATCACGAAATTCATAAACCCTTATCATAATGTATTCACAATCCATATGCATAGTTTATGTACGAATTCGCATAATTTGTGACTAATATTCACAATTAATGATTATAGTTAGTAATTAAGTAACAATAATTTTATGGACTTCATAATCGTAAATCATGAACCAACATTTCTCTCCGTGTAGTGGCGTAAAATTTAATGTCTGCTCGACAAATGTTCTATGTTGCCGGAAAGGTCACGACGAGTGCTTTATTTTTCACGACAGCTTCGCTTACCTTCGATGTTACCTCCTACATTACAAAACATCCTACAGGAACTCGAAACATCATTAAACTTTTTCCTTGAAGGCATGCTTTGTTTCAAAGTGTACCACTTATGTCAGTCTTCTTCTTGTGTCAGTTAAAAATTGACTGGATTTTTATGATGTGATTACTCATTACTCAGATGCTTGAGATGCATCAACATGCACTATATATATAAAAGCCAGTGTTTGTGTTTGCTATGACAGTCCTAGTTATAAATGCATTTGTTTGTGAACTTTTCACTTCAAAGTCCAAATGCCAAAAGTTAAATTATTCAACGAAGGTCATATTAAAATTGGCAACTTAAATTTCCATTAAAATTTGTGTCAATGTCATCCGTTTCGTTTCATGTGTTTCATGCACTTTGAATTCCATCATTTTCATTTCATTTCAATTTATTATAAATTTCCTTCATTTCATTTCATTTCATTTCGATTCAATGACAATTTTAATTCAATTTCCGTCACACACAACCAACAACACAACACCACAACACCACACCACCAACGCCACTACCACAAGGACCAAAACAGCAAATTTATTCTGTGCACCACTGCCGCACCACTCCGACAATGACGCGTCGAAACTCATGCATATGCAAGCAATAAAACGATCCTCTCAAATTTCAACATGTCATCTATGAAAACTCAATTTGCCTAAGTAAATAAACTGATATGAATGTTTAATTTATCTTGCAGATATTAAACAAACAGACAAACAGAAATACACACACAAACACACCCAAACACACACACACGCTCATACACAGGCCAATACTTGCTCGTACATAGATACAAGCATTCACAGATATGTATAACTCAATTTGCAGATACACAAACGCAAATTCCGCAAAAGTTTTGCATTTGTCGTTACAAAACCAACAGCAACAACAACTATGCCAACAACATATTCAAATTGAAAAGTTGTTAAATTTGTCGCTGGCAAAAGGGGTTAAGTTATGACGAAAAAGTGTACGCGCCAAGTCACACACACACACACACACACACAGTGACAATTTATTTAAATGTTATTTTGGCGCGCTGTCATGTCTTTCGCTGACGGTTAGTTGGTGGTTGGCTCTCGTTGCCAGAACATTTCTTATATTGTAAGCGATTGTCTGTCCGTGTGTGTGCGCCTGTGTTTGAGGATGAGGAGCCAACAAAAAAAAAGGGTTTCAACATGTCTGGGGGACATTGTTATGTTTCTACTGGTTTTTTTTCGTTGTTGTCGTGTTGTTGTTAGCAAGCAGTTATCCTAATTGACTTGTTTAGTGTGACTTTGCCAAAAGTCAGCGGAAATTGTTTAAATTGAATTTTGCCGCCAAATGGAGATTGTTTTAGGTGGTGGCAGCGTCAATTTAGCTGTTATATAATTTTTTTGTTGCTTATCTAAATTGTTAAAAAAAAATGACTCGTGTCAAACAGTGTGTGCATGGATGTGTGTGGAAATAAAATGTGTCTATTGAGGTTGGCTGAGCAATTTCCACAATTGCAGCAATTGATTTTTTTGGAAACGTTGACGTGGAAAATTCAAATAAATTTAAGCGAAATAAAATCAAATGCGTTTAAAGATACTTTAAATTGCCAATATTCATTTATATTTTCCAGTATAGGCACATACTGGTTTTTGTTATAAAACGATACAATAACAAAACGCCTCCGATTTCTGAAAATATCTTGTAAATTACAAATTTTTATTAATATTCACATCACGAGGAGCACATTTCAATATGACACATATTTTTGTATTAATGAGGTAATGGTTGGTATGTAAATTTATTCATACCGATGACCGTAATGTTATGCTGAATACAACTGCGTCAATTTGGTTAAAAGCAATTCAGATTTCGATCGATGCTGTGGAACGGAACATATGAGTGCCAAGAGAAGTCCTTGCTGAATTTTCCGAATTATTTTAAAAGTACACAATGTTATGCATTTCTCTATCGAGTGGGTATATATTCCGAGATCCCGCACTTTTTAGTTCCGAGAATCCCGTGAAGAACTCTTGGGATCCGAATATATATTCGAAGTAGGTTGCTTTAATACAACAACAACCAAAAATTCAGTTCGATGAATTTTACCATTCGCTGCTGCAGTGAGTTGGAGTGATGCAAAGGAGAAGTAATTCTCTTGTGCGTTATACTAATGCTTACTTCTATCGTCCCTTGGATTTAATAAAATGCACAAAGAGTGCTGACGAGGATCCGAGGCTGGATCCGGAACAGCTGTACACTCTGCCAGACTGAGTTAAACCCACAATTGATACATAATAAACAGCATAACATAATATACAGCCACAAACACTGTGGCAGGTTATACTAACTTTGACACAATGTTTGTAACGCCCATAAGGAGGCGTGTCCGGTATGGAAAAGTCTCTATGTCCAGTATATCAGGCCTTCACAGGTTAATCTTGAACTCCAAATACTTTGGGGCATAGGGGAAGGGAATATGGTATCACAATGGACCTCTTTTGGTCTAAGTGTATCGGCGTGCCGATAGCCACCTTAACCTAACCTAAACTAACCAAGCCATGTCCGTCTGTCCGTCCGTCCGCCCGTCTGTCTACACGATAGCGGTTGCAGTTTTGAAGTTATCGACTTGAAGTTTTGGAAACATGCTTTTTACTTCAAAAGTAAGAGCAAGTTTGAAAATCAATTAAATCGGCCAAATACTAGTTCAAATTTTCCAACTTTTTTTTTTGCTGTATTCGATTGGAAATGTTTAGAGACGTATTTTTGACATGGTCTTGAGAAAAATTTTTTTTTTGGTTGATTTGATTGGAAATTTTTAGAAACGGATTTTGGACATGTTTTGAGTCATCAAAAGCACCTAAATGGCTTTTTATGTTCTAGGTACAGTCAAACCCGCTTAACTGAAACTTGAATTTGTCAGACATTTTTTTTTCATTTTTGCGGGTTTTTCACTTAAGCGATTTCGGATAATTGAAAAAAAATTTCACTTAATCGAATTTTGCATAACAGAAAAATAAACTAAAACGAAGTACGGTTTAAGCCAAAATTATATGTTTTTATCCAAATTGTGTGCTCATAAATGGGATAGTGCCAAAGGCAAAGCCACGATTTCATTTCTTCACACATTATGGTTTATAGATCGATGAGACACTAACGTTTTTTCTTTGACAAACTCTTTAAATTTTCTTTCATAAACTTAGATTGGTATAAATTATTGATTTGGTAATGCAATTTTGTTTTACTCGACTGTACTTCTAAATTCCTATTGTGTGGTGGTATTTTATAGTTTTATAGCCAGGGGTATACTCTTTTTGTATGGGGTCAATCCCAGACTTCTATAAATCATGTTTTTTTTACCGAGGGCTCTTTTTACATAGTTTTCTAGTGAACTCAATCTATTTTGGCTATGGAATTTATTTCATTGTCCTAAGATTTCACTGCAAACAAAATAAATTCTTAGCACACGCAAATATTTTGAACCGAAATAGAAAAAAGCCTCAAACGACAAGAATACTGTCTTTAGGAAGTTCTTAAAGATGCCTTACGAATCGATAAATTTCTCCAACCTTACTCCCACCGCCGAAAATCGTGGGAGAGTTGCCATGCACAACAATAGTCATTAAAGTTATTTAAGACAATTTTGTGTGATGGAGTCGGCAGATAATCATTTGAATTTTATCATTCGTGAAATTAAACGAAACACTGCTCCGGCAGGTAGACCGGTGTAATTACAGCCGAACCGAATGGCGCATCGTAGTGAATTTGATGCTTAAAGAAATCTCATTAGGCTGTAGCCGCCATTAAATATTGACACTAAACGAAAACTTTGAAAAGCTTTAGAGCCCATCGCAGTGTCTATCGTTGACGCTGTAGGTAATCGAGAAATATTTACAGTAACATTTTCCGAATTCCCTACAACGACAAAAGTCCAGTAATAAAGGTATTTAAGTACAAAAAAGAAAAAAGCACAAAATCAAATTTGAAAACTGAAATTGAAACGCCAACAATCCGTTTTCGATTACCGCAAATTTCCGCTGTGTGGCTTGCGGAGCTTTTCCTCTTTAAGTTCTACTCTCGCAAAATGAAAATTAACTCAATTATGCGCAATAATGCAATTAAAATTCAATTTCCGCTTGTGGCGCTTCATTAGCTCCATACAAAGTTAATGGTATTTATAAACCGAATTGAGCGAAAAGAAAGTGAAAAAAAGCATTAAATAAAATCAATTTGAAAATCCGTACGCTCAGCATGGCAAAGTTCGCACCGAGTAGCGTTTGATACCAACCCACAGTACCACTTGACGCCACTACCGCTAGCGCACTCAATTCTGGTTTGGTTCCGCTCATCCGTCCTTTGTCATTGGCATCGTACCGCTGTTAATTAATTTCATGTGTAGTCCGTCATTACGTCCACCTCCACCTCCACCTTCTCACCAACTTATAAATACTATTCGGTTTGATTTAACTTTCAGCTGCACCGGATATCCTCCACCTGACATTTTACTTTTTCGTCGTTTCTCGCAAATGTGAGAAACACCACAAAAACGATATCGTCCACAGTAATTTTGCATTTAACTCATTTGCATTTCTTATTTAATTAAAATGCCATTTGGTTCTTTTTATTGTGTGTTGTTGCTTGCTCTCTCTCGCATGCTCTTTCTCTATCTGTTTCTCTCCTTCTGCCTGTCTGCCTTTCCCTTTGCCTTTCAATTACAATTATTGTTGTTGCTGTGTTGAGTCGTTTGTTGTTCTTTAATTAAACGACACTTTTAAACTGCCCTGAAGCACGAATTCTCATTCGGCTGGTTGGAGTTTTCGGGAAGATTGCCGTGTGGCGTCCACCTTTTGGATGAAAATGGAAAAAAAAAATTGTTCAGAATTACAAAAAAATAAATTGAACAAGGAAGTAGGTGAAAATAAAGGTAATGCCGGTGAGGCTCGGCAGTGGACGGGATATATAAACTATATAAATTCCGCTAGTTCCAAGGAGGCACATATGACCACAATAAATGTTCTCCTCCAATCGGATTGATCCTGTGACTTCGCTCCAGCTAAGTTCCATCGATCAGGTGTTTGATGGGCTACCTTGGGGACTCCAGTCAATTGATCCTTTAAGAACATACTATTCGAGTTCATTTTGTACATCATTTCAACAAAATGTGTACTTCGGACGGACAAAGGGATTCAACTGCTTACATATATCCCTTCCACCCTGGTCACAGCTTGATCACATGAGCCTTAATTGTTCACATTTCACATTTCTCGGGTGCGTATGAAACCGCCATTTGTCTTAATTTTTGTCATGGTCTAGGCCAGCGCGGGCTCACCCGCCGGACGAACAAAATGTTTTAATTTAAACCGGTTTTTTTTTCTTTTTCCTTGAATTTGCATTTGAATATTTTTTTGTGTGTGCCTTAATTGGAATTTCGCATTGAAGTTCACACCGTGCGACACTGACAGAGTCCCCAATCCCATAGGGTACGGCATGCGGCGAGTAATTTTAATTTTATTCATCGGCTGCACAGATAAAAGGTGAAAAATCTAAATGAATTTTAAACGTGAATTAACCTGCTGTTAAGACAAGTTGACATCTTAGGCGGGCTGACAGAACCCCGGCAATGGGGCAGACTTTCAAATGGAATTTTCCGCCCACAATTAAGCAGTGAGAGTGAGGAGTAGTCGGAGTTATTATGTGAATTTATTGCAAGACTGTGATGGGTTTCTCTGGGCATTGAAATCATTTGTTGCAGAAACTTAAAACGTTACCATTGCTCCAGTTTAGGTTGGCCACATTAATTAAATTAACAAGGATTTAATGAACAAAAAATATTTAAATGCATTTCATTTGCCTTTGACAAATATTTATTTGCTGCCAGGCGCAATTGCTCAAAATGTCTACTCAAAGCATACGTAATTGTCATATCCGGTTCGAAATAAAGCAGTTGTTGCCATCTCTTTTGTTTTTCTGCTTTTTTTTCTGCTGTGGCCCCGCATAAATATTATGACTAAAAGTGACATTTCATGCCGAATGAAATTGTTTGCTCTGTTTTAAATATTTCAATGTGATTTAATTTTATTTGCTTTCCTGTTGAATTGAATAGTTTTTTGCGTTTTGTTTATTCTCACCTTTTTATGGTTTTTGTTATTGTTGTTTTAATACGTTGTGACAATATATTGTAAATATATAAACCTCCGTGTGATTCTGTGAATGTGCAATTGAATAATTAAATCGGTGGCATTTGCGAATCGGTAAATTTATGATTTCGAATTGGGTCAAGCAGGCACTGACTGGCCATCCAACGGAGGGTAAACAGTAAAGGGACAATTGTCCAATTATTTTGTTCCATTTGCATGGTCATTGTATGCCAAAATGATTGCCTTTGTCCTTAAGCTATGACAAGGGCTAGTTAAACAACTGGAAATGTTAATTTTCATTGAAAACGTGCACATCTTTTATTTGAATTTTCCAAAATCTTCACAAAACTTTTGTGGGACAGTGACAATCGCCTACATGTCCATTCACTGCCAAATCGCTAGCCTTGAGCTTTTTATTACAACAAATTAAGTTTCAATTAGAGTGACATCCTGTCAAAATTCTGATACGGGGAAAATGTGTGTGCCTGTGACTGTTACGGACAAAGGACTCACTCGAACAATGCATCGAATGAAATATTATTTTAAATGATTGAGGGTAATTGAATAATTTTGTCATATGACGGGCGAGTTGAGAATTCCGTTGGACATTGCGAATGGCGAATGACGAAGAAGAGTACAGAGAGTGTGTGGAAAGGGAAAACTAATGAAAATTTAATCCAATTTAAACCAAACATTTTATAGCCACAGAAAATACACTGAAAAACTAAACAAGATTAAATTTTTAGGATAAGTTACAGCAAAAGAAAACATTAAAATATAAAATTTAATTTTCGGTAAGCCCATAAAAATATTTTTCGAGAAAAAGCTGTTTTAAAATTGAAAAATGAATTTGCAATATCTTAGAGTAATTGGGGATATTTCATGGGAACAAATGTAGGGAGTGGACAGTCATATTAGGGTCTCGAATGTACAAGCAAGAATGCTCAAAAACAATGGTGTTTGTGTACTTTTTTTGGACTATTTAGTTGTATCCAACAGTTAGGTGTAATGTTGCTTGACCATTACTTCCCATTTCAATGCAGGCAAGTGCATAATATGACCCCTTACGAAATACAACATTTGTTTGCGGGTTCTAGTCCCGAGACTTCGCTTGACCGCTACTGCTAATTTCTATTGAGGCAAATTTGTTTCGAAATTTTTAACTCCAAACTATTAAATGTTCCTTTTTATTTCAAAACCTGCCTTTGCAGGGGTAGGTAGCAAAACTATGACAGCTGTCGTTGCCAGGAAGCAACGACGGTATCGGTCACTCTCGAGCCGATTGACAGATACCACTTGGCCACTAGCGAGTGCCTCTAACATCTCAATTTAACATCAACCATTCTTTCAAGATAAATAAATATTCTTAAATGTGAATGACTAGACAGCTTAATAACACAGCGTTGCTCGACCGCCATGCATCAGATCGGACATTTAGAATTAGCTTATTTTAGTTATAGTCCGAATCACCAAATGTCAGCGAAAGCGGTCCATCGGGGCCGAAGTTATGGCATTTTCAGTAAACCATTCCAAAACTTTTCTTTTGGTGCCACGTCTGCCACAGCGTATAATCTCATTTTAAATGACGCCTTGGGAGCACTCAGAGTATACAAACAACATTTTAGAGCTCTAGGTTCAGCGGTTGGGGCGCTGTGCGTTGGCATGTTGGTCAATCAAAAGACATATAGCAGTTTGTGGGAATCGTAATTGAAAACCAGTAATTGAAAATGAGGAAATAAAAAATCAAGTCCTGAGTTGATTTAGCCCTATCCGACTGTCACGATTGCAGGAGCTAGAAGAAAGCTAGGTGGCGCAATAATTTTTAGCGCCTTTAAGGAGTTGGTATTGAAAATGGGCGGAATCGGTCGACTACCACGCCTACCTCCCATATGAGTGAACATTTTTTTTTGTTGAGTAGGTTGAGCTCTTTGTTAAGATTTCAGGTCACTCTGTTGACCGGATGAGTGAGATTTTTACGAAATCAATTTAAAAAAAATACTGACTAAATGAGTGGTTCATATTTATGCAAAATACCCATTGTTCGAAAAGTGGTGGTTGTGGTATCCAAGAATATTGATTCTATATGTTTCGATAGTGTTTGAACGAAGTATCCAACCCGAATCCTAAACCTAAATGATAGCAGGAGTGTCTAGAGTATTATTGGACATTTTGTTCGACGATATGTGCAAAGGTGTAAAATCCAATATCAAATCGACAATGAAAATCAAATTCTAATGAAAAATTCCATTTGACTGCAGCTATTCCACAATACCAAATTATTTATTACAACACTTTTTTTATTTATAATCCTGCGATAGAGTTAAATTGAATATCAAGTGCTTGAGTTTATGCACAATCAGATTTTATGTACCAACTGTAGTTAAATCTCAGCACTCTTATCTGCCTTGCACCAGTTCCACTTCCCCAGTGTACAGCGCACCTTATGCCAAAGAGCAATTTGGGAATTTATGAGCTGAACAACCAACCAACCAGCCAACCAATCAACATTTTCGTAATGAAAGCGTACAAAATGGCGATTATCATAAAAATTGATTGAGAACTGGCCATATTTAGTAATTCACATACACACTGCCACACACACAAAACAGACAAACAGCAAATGGCAGACAGACAAGTGCTTCACTGTCATTATTCCAACAAAAAAAAAAAAAAAAGAGACCAAGGATCCCATTAAGTGGCGAACATGACAGAAATTTATGGCGATTTTGGCTTTTGTCATTTGGGCTTAAAAAAAAAACAAAGAATAAAAAACGAAATCGCCCAGAAGTTGCATATAAAAATTCAAACGAAGAAAGGAAATCGTTCAGAACGAAACCGGACACAGCGGCGAAAGTGCCGAACAACAACAAACATTAAAAGTGAAGTTATAAAAAATTAAAAAAGAAAAATACACATAATATTATAAGTTAAGGGCGGCGATACACACGTTGAAGTGAATTTATGATGTGGCTGACAATGGACCGTTTTTTTAATAACAAAATAAAAATGATGCTGTTAATTTTAATATGGACATTAATATGGCCGCGCGGTGGCTGTACGGACATGCACGATGAGCTGGGAGAAAGTACAGCATCGGAAATTTATGATGGCAGTAATAATGACGGCGGAAGTAAGACCAGCGGATTAAAAATGGAACAACAGCAACCGGAGAAGGGCGAAGAAGGAGAAGCGTTGAGCGATCAATTGAGCGTAATGAATGCAACGTTAAGTAAGTTAAGTGGAAAGTTGCCAAATGATAATATTGACAAAATCAATCGAATTGAATCGAATGGTAATGCTATGCAAGCGCTGATGATGACGACTACTGTCGATGAGAATTCTGATGGGGAAGAGACCACTGCCACTGAAAGTGACATGAACGTTAGCATTGCTGGTAATGACCAATATGAAGACGATGATGGCGATGGTGACGACTCAGCGCCGTCACCGGCAGAGGAAACGAAAGAACGGCAAAATATGATGGGCGATGATGAAGAGGACATTACTGCATTACTGCAGCAGCAGTTAATTTATAAGTTCGCAATTAAATACAGGCAGATAGCACGGCTGACATTGCTGACATGTCGAAAGGCTGTAGGAAATGAACATTTGAACCAGCGGGGTGAAGACGAAGTGAACGACAACAAAAGAGCAAAGCAAACGCCTGTAAATATAAAGACAATGGAATTATTGAAGCTCATGTATCATACACCGAATGCGGCAGAGAGCACGAGGACTCGGGGAGGTCAAAGAGGAGAAGCTACTGCAAAATCATCATCACCATCGGCATCCATATCATTGGCAAGCGGCAAGGGAATTGAAAACGATAATGCCGCCGGTGGTGGCGGTGGCGGTGGTGGTGTTGGTCGGGCTGGGGCCGTCGTTGCTGACAACGTGCCCGTTGCTGTTGTCGATAAGCGCACTCAAATGCCGCTCCCAAGGGGTATTTTAATTAAAGTTGTGCAAATCGATCAATTAATCAATAAACGTAAAGCAAACAACAAAAACAACAGCAATGGAAGGAACAACGGCAACATGCAGCGCAGCAGTTCAAGTTTCGGTTCGTATGGTCGTAGCAGTGGTGGTGCTTCCGGTGGTTGGGGCTCTGCTGCTGCTGCTGCTGGTGGTGGTGGTGGTGCGGGTCGAAATTCATATACGAATGCAAATTGGTTGGAGCATGTCCTGCGCTCCGATGATCTGCGTCAAATTGTTGTATTGGATTTATCGTGTGGTGCGGCCAGTCGCAGGCTACTCGAAATGGTCAGTAAGTGTGTGTGTGTGTGCGAGTTTCGGGTTTTCCTATCTGTTTTTGTTGTATTTACATTTCGCCCATCAATCGAATTGGAATTTCGTATTTATTTCCAACTGGACGTACTGCCAGAGTGTGTTCACATTAAATGTTGTATTGTATTATTGTATGTATATTGCTGCTGGTATTGTCTTACGAAATTGTTTGGCTGGTTTTTCCCGCTGGTGGTTGTCTTTTAGTTTACCGAATTGCTTTTCCAAATTGAGTTCTGTTGAATTGAATTTCGATTCGTTGGTTGACAATTTACTTGGCATTAATGTTTACTGTGTTTTGTGCTTTTGGTCGTTAGTCAACAGTGCCATACACATGACATGCGTTACACAATATCATCTGGTTTGTACTTAATTAAATATAATCGTTTGCTGGTAAGTTGTACCTAATGGGACCAGTAAATCTACGAATTCAATTCAAAATTAATTCCAATTGATTTCACAAAGTGTTGCAAGATTGAAATTAGTGAGATTTTTTTCAAATGATAAACTATAGTGATGAATTTATCTTCACAATGTCATTAGAGGATTGGAAGTTTTCAATCCCGAAATCCCGGCGCTACCTTACTCAGATACTTACTTACTTTTTATTCTTCTCTATTTGATATGACGAAAAAGAAGCGTGCTTGGTATAGAAACGTATATATCCGTTAGTCGGAATTGGGGATAATTACCGAAAAGAAATGATTGCAAAATTAACAGAAACGTCATTTTTTCGAAATCGATTTTTTTTAATGTAAATGAATAAAATAAAGAAATACACCTCTATAGGTGGTGAATATTAAACTGAAAAGTTAATGTTTCAAAAGGTATTGAGGTACTTCGTTTGCGCCGAAGATAATTCTCCTACCAGTTTCTTTTGATTTTTAGAATTTTGAGGGCGGTCTGCCTAATTTATGAGAAAATGGTTTTAGTTAATACCTAGTACATTTTTTACGGTGGGAGCTTTTTTATATTGTCACTAGCTTAAAAGCCCGGCGTTGCTCGGACATGTACTTTCAGTAGTGCAAGTGCTCCTCCTGAAGCCGCCAAACCTACCCCTGAATCGCCTTCCTGAAAAATCCACCGTAAGGAAATCCCAATGCTCAGCCAGCTAACAGCAGTGAAAGTACCTTCCAGTGAACCATCCCGTACATCTTCCCGTTATATTCCCGTGAACTATCCCATAAACCCCCCGCGAATTTCACGACCATAAATAACATAAAATTCGAAAAAACCACCCCTGTACCTAGTTTTATACTGTACCATCCGTAATTTTGAATTTACAAATTTTAACATCAAATTTGATATCAGCGAACCCAAAAAGCCCCCTAAATCAAGTTTCGTAAATATCAAATGAGATTTAGGAATTTCGGCCGCCATGTCGGATCAGCCATTTGCCATTTTCTTGTTGTAGTACTCGAGTCTCTGAATCACGAAATGTCAGAAAAATCGGTCCACCAGAGCCGGAGTTGTGTAATTTTTAGTGAACTATTTTGAATTTACTGTTTTAGTTGTAGTGGGCGTGGTATAGGACGCAGCATACAAACGCGTCTTAAATGACGCCTAGGGGTAAACAAAGGATACACAAACAATTTCAGAACTCTAGATCCAGCGGTTTCGGCTGTGCATTGATATGTCAGTCATCAATAGGGACCAACGTTGCCACTCAACAAAAAAATTTTTTACCAAATTTTGGTGCAAGAGCAAAAAAAAAACCACCAATATTAATAAAAAGCTCATAACTTTATACAAAACTTATTTCAAATTTAAATTTAACTTTTTTGCACCACAAAAAAAAATTGTATGAGAATCCGCACTCTAGTTATAACTCCTTTATGAAACATAACGGGGTATACATAAAATCCTAAATACAACTTATCGTTTCAAGGTTGAATATTTTTGAACATTTTCAGTCATAAAACTACCAACATCAACTCGGGACAAAAAGAATTACAAATTTTGGCAGAACTACCGAAATACCATTTTGGTTGATCGGGACAAACTCTTTTAAATATATGGATTCGCAATTCAAGCAAAATCACCCCCTTTTCCGTTGTCTTGTTCTGCTGGATGACATAAGTTTTGTTGATATTTGTAAATTTGTCCCTGATGTCCATACAATTATTTACAATTATCAAGCCGTTCAATCTTGATAATATAAATTTGGAAAACAATTTCAACCCAAAACAAAATCCCAAAAGATGAACCGCTATTATTATTTAAGACAACGGATTTGCATTACAAAAGTGTCCCTCTTCAGTCATCATCGAAAAGAGTGAGTACTCATCGTAATACCCATTAAAAGCACACAAATCGCAGCTCAGAAGCGACTACACAAGAAGCTGCAGTTTCAGCTTTCCGGTGTCTCTTTTTGCGAGTCTACCAAGCTCGCCTGCAGTGGGTAAGTGATTCTTTGATGGCACTTCGGAAAACGATAATTGGTAATCCTACAGTAATTGAATTGCAAAACATGCCAAACTTGGCACACCATCATCATCGTGGAGCGGCGACGTACATCACAGCGACAACAAGGAGAATACAAAAGAAAGAATAACAAGAAGAAAAAAAATCGCTGCTTACAAGGAAATCTATGCAATTATCCTTGTCGCGATTGGAAAACGCTTTGATTGTGATTGTAATTTCTTTTTTCGCTATTCCGGTTTCATTTTTGAAAATGTTTTTGCATGTAAATATATATTTTTTTGAAGAAGTCCCTTTTGCACTCCCTCTTTCGGTTCCTGTTTTCCCCCACTCTATGATTGCACAAACATTTACCAACGACTGTCGACGGAAAAAAAAAAGTTATATTTTTTTTCATTTTTTTTCCTATGCTGCCCATTCATTTCTTGTTTTTTCTGCTATGCTAACGATGTTCTCTGACGGGATGCTGACGACGACAATGGCAACAACATCGGTAACAACAACAACAACAACATTTATTACATTTGTGCTTGTAACGGAAACGGAAATCGGGTTGGTGTGGGCTTTTGGGGTTCGCTGTGTGTGGGTAAAAGGCCTCGAATAAAGCGCTTTTCAACTCAACGTATCATTGGCTTCTGATCGAGGATTATGCATTTAATCGACAAACTGGAATCGATGACGACGACAGCGGCAGCAGCAACAACAACAGCAACAAGCACAATGACGAAGTTGTCAACAACTCCTGGAATACAAACAGCAACCTGAACAGTAACGAGCAAGCGAAAAAACAGGATATTGTTGGCGCCTCCACATCCGTTGGCTCCACACCAGCCGCTGATAGCAGCCGCACCAAGCCATCGCTGGATAATAGCAAAAATGCTGTTGGCAAGCGTCAGCAACAGCAGCAGCAACAACATTTAACTAACGACGATGCTGCCACTGGTGATGAGGAAGACATGGAGATTATTGAAAAGTTTCTCGAAAAAATCAACATCAATATAAATACTGAGTTAATATTGGCGAAGCGTGTGCATTTGGTCGACGGCGAGGCGGGGGCAGGCGCCAGCGACAACGCTAATAAGACACTTCAAAAGAAGGATTACTACAAGCTTTATGATGTTTGGTAAGTTTGATAGGTTGACGGATGGCCGGGTGGCCGGGTGGCAGCGCGGTAGGGGGCGGCATGTGGAAAATGTTCTCATATGGAACGAAAGTATGTGAAGGATATGGCGCAGGAATCATATGTTGTCTTGGAAAAGTTTTCACTTTTATTTGATTTTTTTCCGCTCATATGGCATGAATAGAAATTTCAATGGATACAAGTTTTTCAATTTGTTGATTGGAAGAGTTTATCGTACGTCGGCGTGTGTGTGCGTGGTGAATTTAAAAAAATTGCTTCGATATGTGCTTAAAGGAATTAGGTATATCATAACTTTATTTCGGTTTTAATACATTTTTAATCTCACAGCTGTTTTGGTGAAATTTCTTGATTATATTTTTGTATGAGGAATCGAGGGAATTAAAGTTACTTTTTGATAGGTGGGACAGTTTTGATACTCCATAAACCAGACATAGCACTTCTTAAAGATGACGTTCTGAGAGTTATTCTTTCACGTCAGGTTTTTTGACAAATACAGGACCAAGGAGTTAGAAAATGGTGGATATGACGAATTTCAGTAATTAATCACAAGTGTACTAATATTTTCAGGGTGACCAGATAAGAACGATATCAAATTGGTTCTGGCTTTATTTTGATTCATGCCATTATGTATTGAATAGTACGTTATTTAAATGGCCGCTTCGGCTTCGTTGGCAGTGCTTCAAGCAGTTGGCCCATTTTTTTATGAATTAGTCTAATATTTATGTGCGGTGTTATTCCGGTAATGGCCTCGAGTTCAGTCAAAGTGGTTGGCTTGCTAACGTAGATTAACGACAGGACGTAAGAAGAAATTAATGGAGTGGTTTCAAGTCGTGTGATCGCCGCGGCCGATTGATGAACGCTCGTCGTGAGATGAACCAGTGCCCCAAATTTGTCCTTCAACAACTTCGAGCGTTGCGTTGAGCTCAGGAGCTCAGGACACAGAAGATCGCTCAACATCACTATATACCGAGTACCATTGCAGAAGAAAATTATTCAAACAATCATTAAATTTAATCAAGTTTACAAGCTATTGACATTTCAACGCCCCTTAAGAAAAGTATAATGTTTCATTTGCATTACGAAAAATAGTATGTTTCGTTATTTGGGACGAATAGTATTATATTTCAATAAGTTTTGTCGAAAACTATGATATTTCGCTTATTACACCGAAGAGTATTGTGTTTCACTGTATTCCGTCGAAAACTAATATAATTGATTCTTTTGATATGGAAGGGCCAACTTTTCATGCCATTTAAGCCAAATTGAATCACTGCATTTTCACACACACACACACACATTTCGGTCCTGGTCATGTACTGTGGACTATCACATTTCCAAACATGCTTCCGAAGACACATTTCCGCCTTCAAATCAATCCAAAAACATACACTGAGAAAGAAATCAAAACGAAACGTTGTCAAAACGTTCCGAACCGTTGCCAATTTCCAGCCAAAACTGAATGTTCTGATTTTGACAACAAAACGTTTAAATTTTTTTGAAACTTCCCATTAATTAATTAAAACGGCACATTGATGAATTGAGAGGCAAATGTTGTTGTTTCAAGACTGAAAATTTTTGTTTTGCAACTGAAATGTTTATGATTTTATAAACTGAAAATACAAAAAGAGGTTATTGGAAAGGCCTTTTTTTAGAATTACCTAACAAAATTCAGTACCTCAAAAATGCAACAAAATTAAAATCGGCAAATGCAGATCGGTTTTTTTTGCACAAATATATATAAAAAATATAAAAAAAAAAAAAAAAGAATTGAAAAAAAATTTGGTCTGACTGAGATTTGAACCCACGCTCCAGTAACTCATACCATCTTCAAAAAGTGAAACTGTTTCAGTTGTGTTTTAGAACTGTGCGGTGTTGAATTTTTCGTAACGATAGCCGTTTCAAAACATAACCATGCAGTTCTGCTTTTTTTTCCCTCTGTGTACGATTTCTGAAAAATTTGATTTTTTTAAACTGACAAATCAAAGTTTTTTCAGCCTGAAATATATTACTTTTTGTAAGAAAACTTGAAATGTAATAGTCTTCGTGGCAAAACTGTGAATCGTAATAGTTGTCTCTGGAAAATCCGAAAGATAACAATTTTCGACCAACAAGTTGAATTATAATAGTTTTCTCGGAATATTGAAACTAATAATTTTCGCAAAGCAATTGAAACATTATACTTTTCTAGAAAATTTCTTTTTAGAGAAGCAATTTTCCGGACAATTTTGAGAAATCTCCAAAAATGCAGTTCATAATATTATATTGACATACACTGCGTATGAGTAATACAATTGCATCACTTACAACGAGTGAAGTTCCTAAGGGAAATTCCTCCGCACGGGCCTGATACACGGTCAAAAAAATACTTTGTCAATTTGTTAAAATTGAAAAACCTTTGACAATTCAATATTTTGTTGGTAGTTATGATAAACATCTTTGCAATTGAAGCAATGTTGTATGTGTTTAATAAAATCTTTCAATCTTTCAATTGCATAAGCCAAATGCCAATATTAATTCTTTTTTGTAAGTATTTCTCTATCAAATTTACTTAAGTCTTCACGACTGGCATACATACTTTCGTACTAGACACATTTTCAATTTTATAAAAGTCTTACATTTTGTACTCATTCCTTGTCTTGTAATTTTTGCGAATCCCTTTTCGTTGTTTGCTGATTGAAAATACATTCAAAATTCAAATGAAAGGAAAAAAGAACAACGAAACTACATAAAAGCAGTTGATTACTTTCGACAAATGCAATGCACCAAAAAAAAAAGGGATAACAAAAACAAAAAAAAATACAAGCCTTTTATTGGAGTCGGTCATGTGCACCATGTAATGTGTGCTACGTATCTATTATTGGCGAAGGATTAAAATACTTGTTTAAGGAGTTAGTAGTGCTGATGCCATTTCATTGACAAATTCTTGATAAACACTTGCCCAAATATTCTTGTCCCAACAGGACTAATTTTTACAGTACAAATGGCAATCGAATATTTTGAATCACTAGAGCTGGTTATTACCAGAACCTGTATGCCCCTCCAACTAGTGGTAGAGTCTCGGCATTTTGTGAAAGTCAAAGCACAACTTGTGAAATTGATCCTTGGGGATATTGTTACGCTTGCAAAATAACTACAAAACAATAATAACAACAACAACGAACACAGGAATAAAACTACAAACGTAATTGAGCTGACAAACATACATACAATACACAATAGGGGAAAGGCAAAACTTTGCGCCACCAACAACACAACAACAACAACATTGAATCACCAAACTAACACAAACACACACACACTTGTGTATCCATTTGGCAGAGCAAAAATGTTGCTTAATCAATCGGTCTAAGGTATGCCTCTTAACAGTATTCGATAGCAGTGCAATTTGCCAAGGATATCGTTGACTTTGCCATTTGCCGTCTGGCGAAAAGTTCAAATGATTGACAATGAATGAAGCAAGAGCCGTGGAGCAGTGGAGAGGACAAACATTTTAACGAATTCTTAGGCATTTTGTAAAAAATTTGAATTTCCAAAAAATGTTTGAAGCCATTCTATTTTTGTAAAAATAAAATTGTATTTTTTCACTTGGAATGGTAAAATTTGTTAATTTCATCACATCATAATGCAACCAACTCCACTGTATCATCTTCTATTTCTCTGAATGGGAAAAAATACAAATTTCCTTGCCATTTCATATAGGCAAATGTACTTGAACCGACATACAATTTACCGAATTCGCCCACACAGCACGACTATTGACAATTTTAGGAATCCCGGACTACAATATGGCGGCCAATTGAACATTTCGGAAATTGGAAATTTCACACTTGCTGATGGTTTCGAAATTGCCCCTTGGTATCAGAGATCGACCACAATTACAAGACGCATGGACATGAAGCTGGCGCGCATACGATGCCTGGTTGTGGTAAGTTCTTGTGCTTTGAAGAGCGTTAAAACGACCGAGCACTTGTCCAAATCGAATCGCAAACGCATCGCATCCAAATGGAAACTGGCAACAAATGCGAAATGTGACGCAGATGTGATGTGGATTTAGATGTGAGGAATGTGAATGTGAATGTGATGCGATGCGATGCGATGCGATGCGCTGGTGACACAATGTCTTTTGATTTCCCATGTGTCATTTCCAAGGCATTCTCCTGTACGCTGCTGTTGGTGTTACATTGTCTCTATGCCTGTCTGTCTGTTTGGTTGTTTGTGTGGATGTGAATATGTGTCAGTGCTTCGTTTTGTTTTTTGTTTTTTGTTTTCTTACTTTCGTACCATTAAGTGTGTGTGTGTGTTTGACGAAAAAGTATGTGTTTGGTTTTTAAGCGAAATGTCAACTGAAACGCTCTTTCGTTCACACGCTGGCACGCTGCTGTCGCTTTGTGTCCCAGTGTTTGTGTGTCGTTTGTGTGTGCTTCACACTCAACCCTAACTCACAGCCACAATCAAACGCATATCTATGTGGGTGAAACGCAATCGCAATAAAATTATCTCCCATGAGTTTTGAGCTGCAGGCGAGGAGCCCACCACACCTTGGTATAGGTGGAAATAGGTGACGGTGTAGCAGTTGTAGCTCCACTTTGATTTTTTTGTGGTAAATTCCTTGGGTACTTTTTTTATATATAACTTCATTCGTATGATTCGTTGGTGTCTCCGTTTTTTTTTTCATTTGTATTTTGTGTGCGTTTGTTTTCTTTGTCTGCTTAAGCGACTTTCTTATTTCTTTTACTGCATGATGTCTCTCTCTCCTTTTCACTGTTTTATCTGGTATGTTTCAGGTTACCAACACGAACCGCACAGACACCTTGGAGCATTATCTTACAACACATTACGATACTCATCTGGATTCAATGAATCGCTTCAATTTCGCTCTGCTATCGCTCGTAAGGGATTTGTACAATTTCAGGTTCGTTGCTTTCGCAGTTGATTTTGCGTGTTGGAATTTCACAATTTTCGGAATTCAGAAGAATTCATCCTTTTTCGGTTTCTTTTCTTTTTTGGGACTTTTCATTCGCTTTTGTGGCGAAAAGTTGTAAATTGCTCTCGGTTGCGGTTGCGAGTCGTTTGTCTGAAGTCTACAGCTACTGGTGCTGGTGCGGGTGGGGGTGGGTTGTGTGCCATGCATTGATTAAAGTAGTTCTGTGGCTGCATTTAATGGCTGCTTTAAAACTATTTGTGGAGTTTAGGAGGGTGGGCGCTAAGGGAGGGAGTCATATTAGCAAATTGAGATTTCCCCAGGGGTAAAGTTGCAATGTAGAGTGTTGCGAAGACTTGTCTTAAGATGTGAAGTTGAAGGAGGACGAAGTTAAGATATTCTAATAAAAAAAAATGTTTTTTTTATTATTTCAAGTTCTTAATTTTGTTTACCATTCCTGACAATTTGTTCAGTTAGCACACTTGAACCATTACACCCACATAATTGTTCCAACCAAACTCTTCGATTCAAACCAAGTGCAAGCAGTGAGTGACCGAAGTCGTACTTAAATGCAACCTCAATTTAAAATCCATCAATTATTAAATGTTTTTTTTCATTCGAAATTCCAATACGTCCTATCTACCAATCTACGTATAAGAGTCCACACCCACAGTATTGGGGAAATTTATGAAAATTCAATTATTTTGTGCGCGGTGCATGACACTTTACAGCTTCGTGGTGGCAAAGACACCCACCTGGGGTTATCTGAAAAACGGCAAATTCGATGGGATGATTGGAGCGCTGGTGCGCAAACAAGCGGATATTGGTGGATCGCCGATTTTCTTTCGCACCGAACGTGCCAAAGTGATTGATTACACGGCAAGGACTTGGGTCGCCAGGTGAGTGCTATTTTCAGTTGTGTGAGCGCGAGTGTCAGCGGGTGCGAAACGGCTGAGTGAAGTGTTGATTTAAGCTTGCGGTTAACCGCCCGGTCCATGGAGGGAAATATTGAATACATGATTTTGTAATGATGCGGCTGTGGGCATTTGAAATAACCTACACCGATGCCATCATGCTACCAGCACTCTCCGGGGCTATTTTGTTTCATTGTTGGGGCTGTTGTTATTGTTGGTATTGTTGGTATTGTGGTTTTACAATATTTTCGCAAAGAATGTTGACAGACTTTTGTGCTGCTCAGCGGAGAGTTCGGTTCGGTTCGGTTCGCTTCGGCTGTGGTTTGTTTAATTTGGCATATTGTTACCTGTCAATGGCATGAAAAATGATGACAATATGTCGTCGTAGCTGGTGGCACTGATGGCACCGTTGTGTGCCTGATATGGCTTAGCTTTTGGGCATAAATCTTGTGGCGGGCGGGTGTGATGCGGGTGCAGCGATTAAATTCCCATTTTTCTTGTTTAGAAAGGAATTTGTGTGTGCGTGTGTGTGTGTTTTATTGTTGTTGTCATTGTCCTTGCTGTCTCGCTTGCTGTTGTTGTTGTTGTTGTTGTTGTTGTGGCGTTAGCGGCAATTTTCTGCTTGTTAGTTGGCCCGGCCTCCCCTGAGATAACTCGATTTGTGTCGTTGTGGTGTGCCTCTGGGGTCGGCTTGATAAGGTTGACATATTAATTGAAACTAAATCCTGGTGAGGACAGCTTTTCAATTTAATTTTATTGGCATACAAACAAGCGGGATTTATGGCATGTTATGGTGTCATTTTATGTGTTCCAAAAAAAATTAGAACAGAGTCGTTGTGTTGTGTTTTATCTTACAGACCCTGCTTCATATTCCGCCATCCGCGCAGCACGAAAAAGGATCGCATTGTCTTTCTGCAACCCTTCTCGAATGATGTTTGGATATTTTTGGCCTTCTGCGGTCTCATCACCATACTATTACTCTGGCTGCTTACAATGCTCGAGCGGAATCTGAAGCGACACGGCCTTTCGAAAGGATTGCGTAATGAAAAGGGTAAAACAAGGAGAAATCAATTCCAAATATTATTACGAGTATTTTCATATATTTTCATGTAAAAACTAATGTCAAAGAGCAGTCAACATCAATTTGACACAGCAATAGTCACTTTTCCTCTAGAATTTATTTTTCCAATGAACTAAATTTGCCACAATTGCGAAAATTCGCCAACAAAAAAAATAATCGCCAATAAAGGCACACTTTCGTTGGTACAAAAACTTTCGCGTCTCTCCTGAAGCAAAAATATACTTGAACTAATAATTTTTTAAAAGTTTTTGCTGCTCTCTTTTCTTTTTGTTGGCGATTTCTTTTTTCTGTGTGAGAAACTTCACTTCACTTTAGCTTGCGGCCATAATAACAAAACGTTATCGATTCAAAAGCCGTTCAATAAAATGGGAGCCACGCATAGCCTTTGAAGCAGGGGCGTAGCAATAGAAAAATTTCAAAGGCCACACCCAGAAAACAAAACCGGTCAATAGATTTGGGACCAACCGAATGTTAGCGCTTGCTGGAACATATACCCTCAGCTGTTGCAGCATTACGGAATAAAGGATTTAGTATACCTGTCAGACTTTTTGAATCAATTGACTCGAGGGTGGTAGTCCTTAGACTTAGTGTTTGTAACTAGTTGGAAAAAATGTCAAATTAATTGTTGTATTCACACAGACGTCATTAGTTTGAATCTTCCTTAGGTGGAAAACTGACAGACCTTCTAAATGGATCGCTACTTTTATGCTTGTTCTTCCTATAATTCTACAAACACATAATGCACAAGAGGAAAATTGGCGAATCACTATTAAGTAGCTAACGAACCTTATATGAATGCCCCTTAATGAGTTTTATTCTTGCCAAATTGTAACCACGAATCAGGACAATTTGCTGAATTGTGGTCCAATTATAATGTGAAAGTGGACCAACCTCAATTCAATGGAAATGTGAAGAATTTAAAACTGGTTTAAATGTTATGCTGAATGGGGTCGATTTGTGGATCAATTGTGGTTCAATTGTAGTGTACGAGTAGGCCAGTTTCAACAAGACAGCTTTGGAAATAATTTCCTTCGATATATCGGAGGGAAAAGATTCAATGGAAGACAAAAAGAGACTTGCTCCAATGACACGAAATGTTAATTTGCTATGGATTGAGCTAGACTTATGGACTAGTTTCAATCATAAGTAGAATAGTCAATAAACTAGTCCGATTTCTGACAGGGATTTGAATGTGATTTCGGACACATGAGCTAATTACGGCGCTGATATGCCAAAATAACAGTTTTCATAGAAAATGCGATGATTATGATTATTTTTGGTTAAATGATTACGTCAAGAGATACAATTAACACATTTGAAGTAAACAGAAACACTTGAAATGCCTTAAAGCCATATAAATTTATTGTTTGGTGAATGGGTTTCGAAAGACATCGGGTCGTATGAGAGCAGTCAGCGCATTCCAATGATTGCCAAAAGATGTAGCTTCAGGTTGTTTCATACCCCGATTGTGTGGAATAAATATTGAGGAGTAAGCAATGGCAACTAGATCGTGTCCATTATTTTCTCTTCATAGAAACTAGGGGTGTGACGGAGCATCCTCATGACATCCGCATCATAGTCTCAAGTTTGAAATTGGTCATATATATCCGTATCTCCTCTTCAACATCCGCATCCGCAAACATTCGCAAACACCAGCACGGATGTTGAAGAGGAGATGTTGCGGATACGGATAGATATGCCCAACTTCAATTTTGAGAGTATTTTTTGCGAATGCCCGGCGGGTGCTCCATCACATCCCTAATAGAAACCAAGCCGATGCTCGAGGAAGTGTTCGGAAATTGTACATTCAATACCCATAGCCACCCAAGGCTTGCTACGCCTCTGACGTTCATTGCCGCCGATACCGAACTTCAGTGCAGTAATATTGGCCCAGACAGCTTCATGAAAAACGACATCGAAATGCAATCGCGTACGCTGGAAGCGACAAGCGGCATAAAATGGTAGTGGAAACTTTCTGACATTATAAATCAAAACTTTCAATTTTCAGAAATTTTACGATTCGAAAAGAATGAAGTAGAATTAGAAGAAGAAGAAGAACACGCAGCAGAATAATTCAAGGGACGTGTGCTAGCGCAAAGCAGAAGGCATGAACGAGACTTGTACGACCCGCCTGCCGACCAGCCAAACTATTTCCAACCGAAACGACTTGAAAGGAAACTTCCGCGCGTATGAATTACGCGGCAGATCATTGCTATTAAATTCCCGCATGATGCTCGCTTTGTTACGTTTCGTTAGACTACCACCCCCCCCCCCCCCCATACTTTTCTTTATTTGCTATTTTACAATTTTTCCACCATCTTACAGTTAAGAGAACGAGTATATTTCTTCTTTCGTTTTTATTACTTACTACTTTTTTGTTGTGGCCGATTTTGTTCCATTCAAACTCAAGCATTGTTCACTTCTTCTGCTTGCAGTGGCAACAAATACCGGACCACGACATGGTAGAGCGGGGGCTGTCTGCCGACTGCAGGCAAGGCATATTAACAACAACAATGGCGGCGGTCTGGCAACCATTGCTGATGATGAGGATGCTGCAGCATCTGCTGTAGCGTCTACACTGGTGGTGGGCAGGCAACGCATTGCTGCAGGGGTTCAACCAGAACAAACTGTAGTGTCTTTGAACGCAACAACAGCAGGAAGAGCAGCAGTTGTTGAAGGTGATGGTGTGGCCGCTGATGGTGGTGGTGGCATAGTCGTCGCTGGTACTGGTTTCAAGCGTCGCTTCGTACTCTGGGGTAATATCTTCTGCGGCCAATATGGCGATGATGCATCACAGCGTCGTGTGGGTTTGCTCTTGGAGTCGCTGGTCTTTTATATTGGTTCAATTTGTCAGCAAGGTAAGGTGAAAGTTTGCAGAAAGGCAATGAATGAGCATGTGTTAGTGTTCGTGTGTGTGTAAATGGAGCATGCTCTTGTGTGCGTGTAACTTGAATTTATGTGCTCCGCTTTGTGTGCACAAAGTTTATCCGCTGGCGAATGTTGATTGTTTATCTTTGCTGTTGTTGTGCTTCTTCATAGAGCCCTGCACTTTTGGTGCAGCGATTTCTCGTAGCGACCACAAATTGAAAGTGATTTTGTGGCGGAAAGACGGTTTTTTTACCAAGCAGCAGCGCAGTCGAAGTTTCGGAGCGATTCCAGGATTCCAGCACTGTAATGGGAATTCTTGTGTTTGTCTTGCGTTCGTGTGCGCAAAAAGGTGAGATTCGGGCGAAATTGCTCATAAATAGTTAAGTCCAAATTGAATTTAGGAGTGCCTCAGGTATTGAAGTGTAAAATCTGGGCGAAAATTCTCAAAAACTCTTTGATGGCGAAACACAAACTTATTACGTGGCCATAAGTTTGTGTTTGAGCAACGCAGAAATTTTTGAATGGATTTCTGAAACTTAAATTGCGCTTGAATTGAGATAGATGTTCAATGGAGAAAAACGGTTCGGAGATTGCATTGGAGATGTAATAATTTTGGCTGGGTTAATATCAATTCCAATCTTATTCTCAATTAAAATCACAATTTCTAGAAATCACAATCACGACCGTAATTAGTATCGCATTCTCAGTCACGATCACTATAGTGATCTAAATCGCATTCACGACTACACTCATGATATTCTAAGGTTACCTTATTTCTCAGAAAAATTAATACAAACTCTTCTGTTTACACCTGAATCCATAAGAAATGATCTCAGAACTTTATGGGGACCATGGTCACGATGGTGATTACAAACATAATTTCAATTTCGATCACAACTGTAAAAGAACAATTTTAATTACAATCTTAATCACGACTGCAGTCACGATCACAATCTCATTCACAGTCACGACTGCAGTCACGATCACGATCACAGTCTCAGTCACGTTAATTACTTCAATCAAGATCACGACTTCAGGTACAATGCTAGTCTGAAGCTCAATCAAGACATCAATCATTGGACAGTAATCTCAGTCTCAATCTTTATCACAATCACAAAAAAAAAATCATGATCTCAATTAAATTCATTCGAGGAAGAAAAAAGGAGAATCGTAAATTAATGGAAGATGTTTTCATCATTACCACAATCATCAGTCATCAGTCATCGCCTCGCAAAAGTCATTATTCAAAGAAAAATACAATTATCCAAATTTAAATCCAATGCATTCCATTTAAGTTTGGTCCAATTAAATTGGAGAATGCTTCACTCTCATTTCTCATCTTTGGCCGGTTACATTTCACTTGATTAATTAAGATGAAAAAATGCGAGAAAACGGAATCATTCAACTTGTCTTCACTGAATCGCAAATCCGTAAACCACTTGCTTAATTACTTCCCAAACTCAGCACGGTAATTACTTCCGCTGAGTGAATGTTCCACTTGTTTATTTGTATTTGTGGGGAAGTACAACCAAACCGACTACACACCCCACTGCACTGCAACCATCCTGCTAATTACAATGAAACGCATCCGCCCGTCCTGGCTGACTCTCCAACTGAAATCGTACATTTGATTTCATTGTAAGTTTTTTCATTGTTGTCTCTTTCCATGGCCAAACAACGAAAACTGTATCTGTATCGATTGAAACAAACCGCAAGGATTGGCATTTTCGACAAGTTTCTTTTCGGGTCGTTGCATCGTTATCACCAGTCTGCTCTTTTCTTTTTCCATCTATCAATTCTATTCGGCGAGTATTGTGGGCACACTGCTAATGGAGAAACCGAAGACAATACGCACGCTACGCCATTTGATACACAGCGGCTTGGACATTGGCATCGAGGATATTGCCTATAATCGTGACTACTTTTTGGTAAGTAGCGATTCGACTCACTTGCGGCACAATGATCTAATATTCCTGCTCCTTTAGCGTACAAAGGACCCCGATGCCATTGAGTTGTATGCCAAGAAGGTGACCAGTGTGCTTACAAATAGCGATCAGGGTTACTTGTCTACGGATAATGTACCTCCAGAGCCGGTTACTGAGCCATCTGCTGCGGCTAAGGCCAAATCGTATCGCGAAATACTGCATAGTCATGAGACGGGGGCGCATGCCAAGACCAGTGAGGCCTCGAATTGGTATGATCCGGAATATGGGGTAACCAAGATCAAAAAGGGAAGTAAGTACAATTTGGTTTTTTTTAAATTTATGTCTCTTAAGCCTAATCACCAAAGTCAGATGCAGCCAATTACATTTCACTTACAGAAGCAATAACGTTTGTGCTAGCAACCGACATCGGTTTGGTTACTTTGTAGTATGTATTATTAAAAATATATACTTACAAGCCAACAACTAACAAACAGAAACAAAAAAAAAAAAAACACATGGAATTACAAATAAAATGAATCTGCTTACCGTCCCTTCCGTTTTCGGCCGGAAGCGTATTTGAACTACAATGGCGAGAAACCCAGGCGAAATGTAAGAATAATACCTTCCGCTCTGACACGTTTGTGCCGTTGTTGTAGTCACTGCTGCTGCCGTATTATTGTTGTTGGTCATACCGAGAGCTGTTCTCGATATACTCGTACCATTACTCATGTGCTTTCAACGCACACGCTCACACAGAATTCCATGTGCGGTTTGATATACCATTTTGATGCACTTCTCCGCCTGAACCCTTGCCACTGGTTGTGCTTTCAAACTGAAAACGCTTTACCAGTACTAAATGCGGTTGGGGCAACAACACAAGGCTTGTGTGTTGAATTGTGTTGGTTGTGCATACAGAACCGAGTTTCTATTCTATTACTTTTATTACCCCGAAAACTGGATGGTCTCAGCTGCCTTCGTTAGGTGCTCTTCTCCATTTTCCTGCTAATATCTACTTTCAAATGCCAGGCTGCATTTCGTATTTCGGTAGCGTTTTATAAGTTGCACTAAAAGAAGTCTCCGGTCGATTTGGCCGATTATACTGTATACATTTGAAAGTATTTATTGGAAAATAAATGCCATTTGAAGCGATTAGATTTTACGGGCTATGAGAGAGCAATCTAATGACCAGGAATCGAATTTGGTTCCCCTTTAAAACTCAACGCATGGACAACTTCCCCACAATTATCAATTCCTACTAGACTTTAGTTCCTACTTAATATCTGTCAAATCACAGTATTATCTGTCAAATGAAGTACTGTCAAATGAGGTACTAAGGTTGAATTGGATCTTAATTTGGACATGGGCCCATAATTTTTTCAGTAAGTTCTTCTTACTCTTTTGGAAGCCATTACCTGTGAGAGTTGTTCAAAACCACTGTGCATTTGCTTCGAAAAGTTCCTGTTTGCCATTGGAAAAGGAAAACCAAAGTCCCAAACATAATTTCTTCCCTGATGCTCCCTGAAGCTTGCATGTATTATTCAATATTAAATGTTATTTTTTTTCTTGTTGCTAGCCTTACTGCTATATGTAGGTACTTGTTGGTTTTGCTGCATTATTCTGCTGGCGTTGGGGGTTTGTGCCAAATTTGCAATCTGCCTTTTCTACCTTATGCACACATACACATACACATACACATACCTATATACATACATTCATACCAAAATATAATATTCTGTAATATTTATCTTCTTTTCTCTCTACAAATTTTGTTTTATTCTTTCCCATCATTTCGCTGTATTTGCTATGCTATTTGTGGACAATGGCTGCTAATGCCCCAAACATATTTTCTTACAATCATCCACACACACACACACTACCACATGGCTTTCGGGGGGGTGGGGCATTGTGCATATGAAAACAAAAAAGGATTTGCCTTTCATGTTGATGTTGCGACCGCATATAAAATAATCTCGGATACATTCACCGAAAACGAAATATGCGATCTAACTGAAATTCAACTCTTTCCGCCACAAAAGATGGTGGCAATTGTGCAGAAAGGATCGCCATTGCGAAAAATGGTTACATATGGGTAAGTGTATGTATTTGTGGTATGTGGATGTGGAACGGTTCGAAATGAAGGGAAAGAATTTTGCATAATTTTCCAAAGAAGTGTTATGGTACGGTGTTGTATGTTGTGGTAGTATAGTTTTGTAAATATGCTTGTGCGACTGTATTTGCTTAAAGAATACAAAAAACTATTTAAATCGATTCAAATGCATGCAGGAAAGAAAATACCAAGGATTTTTGAAGTGAAAATATGTAAGAAATCATTAAACAGTGTGGAGGAAATGAAAATGATTTGGAATTGAATTTAGGGATATGTGGACTCGCAAATGACAATTTGTATCGTTTTGCCGAAAATTCTCTAAATTCCTATCACTCATACGTCCTGTTGTGCAAACACTTTTTCTGCAGAGTGAAACATGTATCAAACAGAAAATTACAACAATTAAAAAGATTGCAGTGAGTACAAAGTAATTCACAGATTTTCCAGCCTTTTTTTTTAAATAAATAATTACACAGTAATTTTTGATTTTCGGAAAAAGGTGTCATGGTTTGTTTGCCTTGACTGCAATCGAAAGTAATTCCATGGAAAAGTTTTTCATTTCAAACTGTGAATCCAGATTGCCGTCTTTTCGACTCAACATTTTGACATTTGATGCTTCAGTTGAGTTTTTTTTGAAGACTTTTGTTCGAAATGACAATTTTTTACAGTTGGAAAAAAAATTGTTTTATTCAATTTGAAAACAAAAAATATGTATTTTCAAGCCATTAAACGCCCTTGACGTTACATCATCTGGCAACACTGTTGATACTGCATTTTTCAAATACGTACAACCCTGTTTCTAACCAATACATTTCGTCCTTCTCAAACAAAATTAGCTTGTCCAATTTGTTCGTAAATAAATTAACTCTGTTTGCGATAACCGAAATATTTTTCTTAGAGAAGAGTTTGTATTTGGAATAATCATGACTGCATTTGAAGCAAACTGTGTTTACTTTTATATGTAACGAAAGGCGGTTTCATCAAATTAAATTCCTATGCGGACTACGAATTAAGTCGACACAAATACAGTTGTATTTACTCTAAAAGTATTATTTACTAGCTTATACCCACAGCTTCGCTCGCAATAATTTTGTTATTTCATGTTAACGTAGAAATGTTATATGTATTATTTAAGCAACTGAAATAAAAAAAAGATTTTGCAAGTCATCCCTCTGCCCATTCACCTACCAGCACCAAATCCAAGATTTCAGCGAAATCCCTTGAATAGGACCAGTTACAGAGCTTCAAAAATTTTAGGGCGTGGCAGTGGGCGGATCTTAAATTTCAATAGTCATCCCTCTGCCCTTTCACCTCTCAGCACCAAATCCAAAATTTCAGCGAAATCCCTTGAATAGGACCTGAGTTACAGAGCTTTAGAAATTTCAAGGCGTGGCAGTGGGCGGACTGCAAATTTTCAGAATCAACATATTACCAATTCATTACCCAAAACCACATATAAAATTTCAGCGAAATCGGTTAAACACTGCATACATTATAGGATTTTAGAACAATATTTGCCACGCCCACCTCGAACGCCCTAATTTAATGAAATGGCCTATGATGAGATCAATGAAATTACCTACATTTTGGTATGTGTTTCATTAAAATCAAGTATTTCTTGAGTTATAAGGGAACAAACATACATACATACATACAAACCTACAAACCTACAAACCTACAAACTCACAAAGAATTTTATATAAGTAAGAGATTTGCAGCAAACACTCCTCAAAACACATTCATTTTTTAACTGTGTCTTTTGTGATTTATAGTAAAATTTGATATTGACGATATACAATGTATAGAATGTATATATTATCCCTTGATTTCCTCTATAATTGCATTTATTTGCATTTAATTCATTATATATTTTTGTTAGAGATTACCTTTCTTCAAAATTCAAAATACAATTGCTTGTTTTGTTTCATGTGTGAATACCTCTGAATGGGCTTGTTGGAAATGTTTATTGGTAAATAAAAAATTACTTAATTAAATAAATAAATTGTCCATCAGGTCGTCTCGACCACGAACTTTGCTCACATAAAGTTCAACAAACCAGTAACGAACCATCGTAAATAATGTTGTTGCTACAATTCAAGCAAATGCTGCCCGTTTCCAACATATTTAATTTACCATAAAAAATTCGCTTATTTTTCACACCTTTCCACCCAGAGGACGTATTCTTTTTGAACTATGCTTTTTCACAGCACATACCCGAGCACACAGGCAAACAGAAGAAGGACATACGGGCAACAAATGACCCACCGCCAGCAACAACAACCAAATATATAACAACGACACTCCCGAACAACAGCAACAGAAATTATTATTAAATGCGATGCAACGAACCGAAATATTGTACGACAGAGCAAAAGTGTTGCTACAAGGAATAAACAGGCGGGTTGGGGCCAGTACAAAGCACAACGACAACGAGAATGAGAATGAAAAAAAAGAAGAAAAAATTATTAAACGAAAGGCGGAGAAGCATTTCTCCCAAACGTAAAAAAAGTTAAGGACACTGCACTAAGAGTTGAGAAAAAAGGATAAGGTCCGTCCAGAGAGGCAAGTTCCATATGAAAATAAATGCAAAATTTTGGAACAAAAAACGAGTGCAAAAATATGAAATAGTGGCAAACTTTGGACACAAAATAATATCAAAATTGCACAAGTAAGCAAAAATGCCAAACTTAGGGGGCGTGTTAGACGGGGATGTCGTTGGCTGGTGTTGGCATCATCAGTAGCAACATGAGGCAGAAGCATTTGCATTTCATACACGACATGGCAGCATACAATTTTCGCTGCTCGCATGGATGCGCATGGGTGCAGTAGGTTGGTTGCCTAGTTGCAGAATGGAACATTTTGAAATTCCCATGACTCCACCGACCAGACGAAAGGCAAACGAAACGGTTGAGTTTGCTTGAAAAAGAAAAATATGCATTCTGTTGTGGTTGTTGTTGGTGTTGTTGCTGCTGCTGCAACATACAATATTACAGCAAAAGTTAACCGGGAACGAATGTATTCAATTTTTAAAAGTTTCTTCCGTTTTGGTCGTTGCTGTTCTTGTTACAATGTTTTGTGGTGTTGGAAGTTTTTCTATTCGTGTTGTTGTTGTTGTTGTGGTTATTATTATTGTTGCATACGTTGCATTATTATTGTGATTACTGGGCACAATTCGAAAGTGAATGGTTGCCAACTTTTGGCTGCAATCACAGGCAGCGGCATTTCGTTCGTTCATATGTCTTTTGCTTTTTGCCTATTTCTGATACTCTGAACGTATGGCAGAACGTATGGCAGAACGTATGCCCCTAGAATCGTGCTTCTTTGTTCAGTATAAAATTTAAGTAATAGTAAGAGGTAATACAACAACAACCGAATGAGTGAAAGCAAAGAACTTTGAATTAAAATTTCGTTCCGTTGTCTTTCATTTCGCACGGCAACTACCGTAGTTTTTGAGGAAATCCTCTTCTTTTTGCTTCTTTTTGGATTTAGATAATGGGCAATATCGGATGAGGACAACCCCTCCTTCCAACTGTTTATTTATTTTCGTTTATCTTGAGAGATGTTATCCGATTTTGACGTCGTTTTTTTATCTGGTCGAAACTGGAACGAAATGGAAATTAAGCGGAACACATTTTGAACAGATTTTGAATCGGAATGGAATTGGAATAAACTTTAAAATGGAATGGAAGTGAAGCGAAACGAAAGAGAAATGGAACAAAATTGAAAATGGAATGGCTATGAAATGGAAATGAAACTATCAACAAATACCCAAGAAACTGACCTTATGAGGTCTGGGTATATTCACTTTGGTCTGATGTTTGTAACACCAAAAAGGAGGCGTGTCCGGTATGGAAAACTATATATTGTCGTCGTTCCAACATACATCACTAAGTCCAGATAAGTACGCCATCGGTATAGTCTATAACACTCTGTGATAATAGCTTAAGTCCTGCATACCCCCCTAGTCCAAGTTATAAAAAATAAAAAAATCGAATTATCAAAAACTGTCTCCTCTATGCAATGAGCCCAAAAACATTCCAATAGATAATTTTTAGCCGAATGATTTGTAATTTCTTCGAAAAAGCCAAATGTTTGTCTATCAGAATTAACTAAGTCCTAAGCGCTTCTATTTTTCTGTGGATTATTGCTCAAGGTTTCTTGCATGCATAGAGCGCAAAAACATTGATGGCCAACCATTATTGGATTTTTAGAGCGTATTTTTGACTTTAAATCCAAATTTCTCAAAACTTTACATTTGGACTTAGTGATTTTTAGAAAAAAATGGACGACGACTGCCACGCCTACCTCCCATATAAGTGAAAATCCTGTTTTATGTAATATGTAACCTAATTCCGCTCACTAGTTTTAAAGTCTCTGTAGTATAGATATTCTATAGTAATTAAAAATTTCAACACAAATGTTGACCATGTCCCTGGCCATTTACTAAATTGCATTTAAAAAGCCTTTCGTCGAGTTCTCAAACGAAATCTTCAGCACAATAATTCCCACTGTCAATTGTAACGCCAGCCACAGAAACATAACGTCGTTAGATTGTGGGTGGGATCGTGGGTGGCTATTAAGAGTATAATTTCATTTGATGCCATTCAGTTCAATTTGAATATGGTTTGATGCATTGTTATTCATATTCAGGATTGCTTCGCCATTGCGCCTGAGTTTGTGCCGTATGTATGTGTACATTTATTAGAATGTGTGCATGTGTGAGTTTCTCTCTCACTATTGCTGTGTGTGCGTGTGTGTGCGCTTGTTTTTGGCTTAATAAGATTTATTAGAATTTCGTTGGCTCGTTTGGTCGAATGTGCGCTAGGTACTGTGGGGAAATCATTCGGGCATATGTCATGTTCGTGACAAGGGAAACAACATGACCGACATACATCCACCCACTCACACGCAGGCACATATGCACATCGTATACACGTTCATATGCATACATTTCGGGCTGACAAAAGTAATGTTAAAATAATTTCGCACTGTAAAAAATACAAATAAAATGGAGCAAAGGAGATCGGGCATGAAATATGAGCAGTTTTTGTTGTAAATGAAATTAATATGAAAATGATTGTTGACGTGGATGGTATGCGTGGAAAATGCTGAATGGCGGGGCCAAAATGTGGAAAATATCTGGGAAAATATGCAGAATTCTTCTTATGCGCTTCGTTTGATATGCCCTAATGCAAGTTTTGTGAAATTAAAACCAACGCTCGCATCTCATTTCTATTCAACCTTAAACATGCATGAACATTTTCAGTGCACTTGCGGGTAAAGTAAATTCGTTTCCTTTTGCTTGTGATTTTCCCAGCTTACGTCGCGTCACCGAAGTGGGCTTGATGGACTATCAGCGCAAAGTTTGGCATTCACCAAAGCCGCGCTGCGTCAAACAGATACACACCGACGATTTGCGTGTAAGTATTGCCTGCGATAATTCCATTTTGCCATTTTTTTACGCCATTCTGCGTAGTCGCACTCCGTACTTGATGGCACTACACCAGATAATTAACAGCTCCGAAGTGAACACAAAAAAGTACACATTCGTCTATCGTGCTGAGAGAAAAAAAAGAATATTCGAAATGTGATAACCCGTTGTAGACTAAAAGAAAAAATGTTCGTAAGAAGTGGCTCAAAATTTAATTTAGAAACTATTTTCAGTAGTGCACAGTGTTTCGTTTAGTAGAAGCTAGCTGGACAAAATAGTTTTATGACATTAAATGGTTGTTTTCTACTTTTAAGCATAAACAAGCATCGTTATGATAATTTTTGATTGGAAACTCATAGCAATATTCAAATGCTGTAGTTTTTTTCGTTCTCCGTGAGCAAACTGGACCGATTTGAACCCAGTTTTTTGTATTTAGAACTTTTGTCTGGAATGATATGGGAATGGAACGGAACAAAATGGAAAGGGACCAAAATAAAATGAAATTTTCGGTAATTTTAAAATTTTTTCCCCCACAGTCCATTTTTATTTCGTTCCTCTCTATTTCCATTGCGTTCCTGTTCCTGTCTCACTTCCACTTCATTCCCTATCCATTTCAAAATTTTGTTCTAATCCCATTTTGTTACGGTCCATCTCCATTTCGTTCCATTCTATTCCCATTTCATTCCAGACATCATTTCTAACCAAATACTTTAACATCTTTACGAAAAAAATTATTTTTGAATTATAAGTTTTTTTCAAATATAGTACATACCTATAACACTCCAATCGAAAACAGACCGATTTCGTGCACCATATTTTTTTAAGACGAATTGATAGACCTACACCTTTTCCGTTATTTTTTTAATATTTTAGAGAAAGGGGAACTTTTAGTGCTCCCCCTTTGCTTCCAGGCTTGCCAAATAACAAAAGAGCATACCGTTTCATTCTAATTGGACAATTTCTGAAGTATTGCACCCAAACATTTGTGCTATTCCCAGTTTTGGTTGTGTCTTTCGGAAAGCATGTAAACTAAAAGTAAATGAAAATGAAGAAGGATACAATGGAACATAAACCAAAGGCAAGGCAACTGTGAAAACCAAAAGTTGTTGAAAATTGAATGATTTTTTTGTTTACTAATATTTTTTTTCTTAGTCTAAAGGTAGAGCTTTCGTAGCGACACTCCACTGGTTTAAAGTGCACAGCTGGGGCCTAGTGAAAAATCTGCAGGGCAACTTCGAAATTCTTGGCTGTGCACATTTCAGAGTGGCCAGACAACTTTCTGTACAATTTAATTAAATATTTTTGGGGCTATTCCGAAAAAGATTATAGTAAAAAATCAGCAGGCAATTTCTATAGCAAAACAAATTTTGTGCTAGGTTTTATAGGAGTTTGTTTAGAAATACAACCAAATCTGTACATTTTTGGTGGCTTTGAAAACTCCATTGCAGCTTCATTAGTTTCGCCTACTGCTTCCGACATTCGAAAACCGTGAGCGTTTATGTTTTTTTTCGAGTTTCACGCAGGTGCTCGGAGTCATCCTCGATGTTGTTTTATCCTCGAGTAAATGAGTTCTGCCCAACTGCAGCGGACGTAGGGTTTTTTTTGTTATCGTAGCTGTAGTGGCTGGTTTGTAGTCTTTATTTTGTTTGTATGCACGGCCCACAGAAGAAAACAATCGCCTTTTAAAGAAGGACTGCTGCACATAAGCAATTCGGTAAATTTTCAAAATTAAGGGCAAAAATTTTAGCTTATGCATTTGTAGCTTTCTACCAAAACTTAAATTCATTTACTTAAAACCCAACTCTACTCTACCTGACTTCATGTGCGCCTCTTTCCTTTTTGTTTATCGCCGCATACAGGTTGACATGCAGACATTTACATCAGCACTTTTGGTACTTATCTTCGGTTATGCAGTGAGTCTGCTGACGTTGGGCTTGGAGATTATGCATCATAAATTATGGCAACGTTATGCGGCTGCAACATAAACGGTTCGAGTGTTCGTACGCGCGCGTGTGTGTGTGTGTGTGAGAGATGCTGCATTTTTGTGTGTGCCGCCACTCTTGACATAATGCAGTGACAATGAAGTTTGACACAGCGACAACGTACACAACATGGTTAATTGCATACTTTTACGAGTCTCACATTATGGCGGCGAAAATGTTGAAGAATGATGGCAACACTTGAGTGTAATCTTTAGGAAAAACAAATGGTTTTCGAAATTAGTCGAAAATTTCCATTAATTAAATGAAGCTGGAAATATTTTGTTAGATTCTGCCTTGGCTCTTAAAAGTATGCTTTAAATTTTAGACTTTACTTGAAGTGCAATAAAATTAAAAAACAAATTTCAAAGAATGTTTGCAGTTTGAATTAATTTAATTGAGCCTTTTGAGAACCACTTCACATTTATTTATATTTATAGGAAAATAATTGCAAGTATTTTGGTTTCATTTTGTTGCTACCATGTGCCACACACACACACACCTCTACTGTATTCATTTGTAGTTATTGTATTTATTATGCTTATGCAATACATTTTACACTGCACTTTTATTATCATTGTCTTCGAAATTCAATTGCAACATTCTTTGCATACACAATCGACCACAATTGCAAATTCTCGAACAATCAAAAGTAATCAGCCAGAATTTGGAAATAATTTACATGAAATACATTTTTAACTGCTGCTCCATCTCCGTTCTGTGGACGAAGCAAGCAATTGTGCAATTTAAAATACGAATTAAATTTAAATATTTAAAGTCACAAATAACCACATACAAATTAACATGTCAGCAGCCGCACACAAAGAGCGAGAGAGCAATGCATATTTTTGTGTAAATATGTGCAAGCCTTTCATATAGATATACCCAAACACACATACACGTACATTGACAGGAGTACGTATACAAAATGAGATATGGTGATAAAAATTTTACTACAAGTGAGTGGAACAACAATCACAACACACAGACAAAAAGAAGAGAATACACAAAAAAAAATAAAAAATTCATTATGAATTTAGTACAAAGTTTGTGGTATAAAGAGAAAGGATCAGTACTTACGAAAATAATTGTCTTTTTTTTCATTAAAAACAATTTTTTTTAAATTTGATATTTTTTTAAATAATTGCAAATAACTGTAAATATTTTTAATACAAAAACACTTCACTTGAAAACTAATTTTGCTTGCAATTTTTTCTTTCTGTGCACATTGTACCGCTATATTGGTGTCAAGTGACATGGCAATTGTAGTTTGCTTTTGTAGATTTTTGACTTTTCATGTTAATTTTCACAAAAACCAACAACAAAAGTATCTGGAAGGAAAAAAAAAATTGAAATTCTGCTTGTGTGAAATTGTTTGTTGCATAACAAATTGGCAACACTGACTCTGCTCTCTGCTCCATTGTTCGGTTTGGTTCTGTTATTGTTGCTTTAGGGGAGCTGCGCTGAAGTTTACATTTTACATTGACATGCAGTAAAAACAAAAATGCAGAAAAAAATGTGAGAAAATTTTTGCAAAAAAAGTAAATTGAAATCCAAAATAAAATGGAAAATATTTTGTGGATGCACTTCACTTTGACTAGACACACACACACACATTTGAAGATGCATTGCTGAAGATGTGAAACGTCATGCTCAACAAATAAATAAAATTGTCATTCTGCAATGTGGTAAAACAAAGCGGTTAAAGGAAGGAAAAGTCATTGCATTTCTTTTGATTGGTAACAGCAGTGGTAGTGTGTGTGGCTGTGTGCCTCAATGCATGCTGAATTCGTTCACGTTTCATATCAAATTCTTGATTGTATTGGAAAATCACTAAATGAAGAAGAGCCACACTGCAAAGTGAAATGCGTTCTTCATACACACCTAAAGTGTGTTAAACCTATTAGACACATTTTACACACAAATTTGCGTGTATTTACAAGTAAGAAGTGTATAAATTTAACACATATAATGTGTATATTTATAGCGCACCATAAAGTTATTATAGCGCAATAGAGCAATTAAACAGCGGAAAATGTGTATATTAAACTGTTTTTGGGAATACAAAAATTTTTTAATAATTTCAATGACACCCGTGTAATTTGCTTCACGTGTGTACTTTCATAAGTGTGTGGTATGGCTTTTACGTGTATACCTTACTTTTGTGTTACTGTCGATATACTTAAAGCGTGTATTAATTTTTAGTAACATTTTTGCTACACGTTTATGCCGCATAAATATTAATAAAAACGCTCAAAGTGTCTTAAAAAACACACAAGGGCCTTAATATAGCATAACAAAATCGAGATCGTGTGTTATTTTATTTATCAAAATACATACACACTTAAAAATGTGTGTTGTGTTTAAGATTATACACAAAAAGATAGTTTCTCTTTGCAGTGTACACACTGCGTATGCATAACTTTTTTACAATTTCATTTACAAATTTAGTAAGCTGCTTTTTCGTTGGATTACTACAAGAATTTGAAAAATATGCGTTGTACACAGTCGCACAAGTGTTGTCGCACCGTTCTGAGTCGATTCTGAGTCGATCTGGCGATGTCCATATATTTGTTTGTGTGTCTGTCATCACGCATTGGAATCGGTTTAGTACTTTACAGAGTGGGGAATAGTGCACTGATTTTCTACTACCACTTTTTTCAGTGGTATTGGAAAAAACTGCACTGCTACCGAATGTGGTGTGTTAGTGGTGAGGAACACTTTGAAGTTTCTACCCATGGCTCAAGAATATGAGGTTGAACGAGGTGCTCTTTCGGATTTGTCAAAAAACAGCCAATTTCAATGGTGAATGGGAAATGAAAAAATATATTGTCAAAAAACACACAAGCAGAGAAATGGTTGGCCCAATCCTATTTTAAGGGGATCATGCTATGATTGCACCAACCATCCACATGATTGATCAATGAACATTGTAGGGTTGACTAGTACATTGCAAAGTGAACCTATCTTTTGTGTGTGTAATCTTACACACAACACATGTTTTTAAGTGTGTATTTATTTTGATAAATAAAAAAACACACGTTCTAATTTTTGGCATGCTATATTTACACGCATGTGTGTTTTTTTAAAGCACTTTAAGTGTTTTTAATATTTATGCAGCATAAGCGAGTAACAAAAATGGAACTAAAAATGAAAACACACTTTATGTGTATCGACAGTATACACAAAAGTGAGGTTTACACATGAATTGCATACAGCACACTTATGAAAGTACACACGTGACGCGAAATACACGGGTGTCATGCAATTTTTATAATTTTCTTTATTTCTCAATAACAGTTAAATTAACATTTTCCGCTGTTTAACTGCGCTATAATTACACACAGAATACGTTTTAGTGCGTTACATAGTACACGGTTAATATTACGCATTTTTAGCTGCGCTATAAATAAACATATTATATGTGTTAAATTTAAACACTTCTTACTTATAAATACACGAAAATTTGTGTGTAAATAGTGTCCACAAGGTTTCACACACTTTAGGTGTATATGAACAACGCATTTCACTTTGCAGTGAGAATTTGACCAGACAAGATAAGTCAATGGACTGAAACTGACTGGTCAATTTCACACAAGACTGGTCAAACGTTTTGAAACGCTTTGGATCTTTACAATCGCCAGGAAAAAGTATTATTAATACAAAATAGAAAGATTGTGTTAACATGGACATCGGATGGACATAGAATATTCCATCGAATTGCATGGAACTACGTTCTGTGTCGCTCACCCATATTATTTGCCATATCAAAATGATAACAAGTCAATCCCCCTCTATTCATTTGTAATTTCAGTGTCTGTTAAGTCTTATAGATGGAGACTCCTTAACCGATAATCCACTATAAAATTTACGAAAATCGTTGCAAAAGCACAATGACAACTAACCACGGAACAAGTGCATCAAATTTAAACTGCTTGTCTACCGATATAGACCACAAATACATAACTAATACGTCTAAGAATGGCATGGAGACGATGAAGACATAAGACGAGGACGTGGGAATCCTCTACTTTTATTGTGAAAAATGCAGCAGAGCATATCATTTCTCAACTTTCAGCAGACATTCATCTTGAAATACGACCACGAATGAAGACATACGTGCTGCAACATGTGTATGGGTGCGGGAGTGTGACTGATGATATCGGTGTTAGAGTGTGTATGTGTTTATTGTGGAAAAGTCGACTATTACGACTGCTACGTTTACGTTTTCAGCAAAAGGGAAATATTTGTGTATAGGAAAAAAGAAGAAGAAAAAAAAATGAAAGCGTCTTACACTGCTTACAAAAGTTCTTTTAATGCGATAATTTATTATATGCACACACACACACACACACACACTCACAATCCCTTTCATGTAAGAACATACGAACAGTCGTGCTTACATTCCAATGAAGACGAAGAAGAGTTGTGTCTGTTTGAAGTGCTTGAATATGAACACACACGTACACAAACACCCACAAACATCCACACACCCACACACCCCCACACACACACACACACGTACATTCATACGTTCGTTCACAAGTATCAGTCACGTGTGTACCTTTGCGAGCTTGAGCAAATGTTAAGCTTAAGATTTATTGAGATACTTTAGATGTTAGTGCAGTTATTTGAAAGCAGAACACTTTTATAGGTGGGTATGCGTGTTGTATAAGCGAAGCCTGCAAATGGTATTGCCAGTGAGGTCGAGTACATGTTGGAAATATTAAAATAATGAAAATAAACAAATGAGTGGGTGCAAGTTTTGCTTCGGCTTCACCTTCACGTGGCAGGCGAAAAGGAAAAATACTTTTTTTTTTGGTAGCAGATTTTTCTAGTGCCACAGTGGGTGGCTACTAACTTGGCATTACACAAGTGCACAAATTTCCAAGTATACTTATGGCATAGTGCGTTCACACTGCACATGCAATTTTATTTAATTCCCGTTGAAAAGTGTTGTCAACTTTTCCATGCCACACTCAAGATTGCCTGTGAGCATACACTGCGGCAAAAGTGTTTAGTTTCGAACCTCTTAACCTTCGTTATCCCATCGGAATGGAGTCTTGACATGAAGTGGCATTTCCATTTAATACCTCAACAATTTCACAAGTCAGCGACGTATGTGTGCTGCTGATTGAAGTTCATGGCTAAGCTTGACCAAAATCACCGTAAATAGTTTACTAATTCTTCACTCAAAAATCATTAGGTGGTAAAGGACGAAACTTTTGCATGAAAGAGTCTTTGGGCTGACCTCATTTTGTGTTAATTTTTGTTCCAAAAAAAAAAAACTCCTAAGTGTAAGTGCACTTTAAACAGTTTCTAGTTAATATAAAATCACTCACAGCTGCACAATCACATACGAATAATGCCTGAAAAAGTTACATCCACCAGCAGAGGCGTCTGTAGATTTTTCTTCTTCAAGGTGTGAAGTAAGGAAGTATGACACTTTATAGAAAATGAGTTTGCCTGTCACGAAGATACTAGAGACTGAATTTTCCAAATTATTTCACACTTGAGGACATCCCATTCATGCCACTGCGCCTCTGCTCACACATTTAACCAAAATACGAAACTTTGTCCTCAAGTTCAACGCGTGCTCAAAATGCAATTTCAGCCCAAAATTATGCAATAAATTATTTCACTTAGCTTTTTTGCAGATTTGCTTATACGAGTGTGCGTGTGTGTGTGTGTGTGTGGCTGCTTGTGTAATAAAATTGTGGCACTCTTTCTACACATACGACGAGGACGAGTGCATTTTAAGTTGAAAAATATTAGTGCACGTGTTGAATGAATGTGGAACGTGAGGGCGAGCTCCCTTCCACCCACTGCAATTTGCAGCCAAGCGCATTCTGTACAAAACTCGTTGAAAAGTTGTTAATAAAAGTTTCTAATTTGTTGCATTTACGTTCGATAAAGTTGAAGGCTTCAAATGAGGCTTTCGTTTTGCAATGGCAAAAGGCTTTACAAACAAAAACAAAAAAAACATAAAAAGTAAGGCAGTAGTTTGAAGTTTTTCAAGGATGATTATGGTTATGAAAGTTAGAATTAATAGAATTAAGATGCTCGCAAGCAACACTTTTCCAAAACGTTGTAAGTCAAGGAAAGACAAGAGTCCTTACGTTGCCATGGGGGCAACAAATACAAATTCGACCTTATGTTCGACTCTTGTGTCACAAAGAAACCCTTTTCCAGCAAAAAGAAACTACGAAAAGCTGAAAATAAAATACGGAAGAAAATAAAATTCGTTGCCACAAAAACTGTCGAAGCAATCAGACGAAAAGGATGCTTAAAAACGGCCGCAGGTTAAATTGGCAATACTTTGAGGTTGGGTAGAAAAAAATATTGGGAAAAAAACTCAAATAAAACGCATGCAAAATGAGCAAAAGGATATGCTGGAATACACATGCATATACCGACACAGTCAAAATTCAATCGTCATCGTCAGTGTGAGGCCAGCAAGCAAAGGCCAGCAAAAGCTGAAAAAGTTTTCTTTTAAAATGGGTTAAAATATGCAAATGTGAGTAAAAAACACGCACACATATATTGAGGCTTATACTCACACACACACACACATCTCTGGCCACCATAGTTTAATATTTATGAATTGCAACATGCCAGCAAAAAGGATCAAAACTGAAGCCATTTGCCAATATTTTTCTCAGCCATTTCATATTTCATTTTTTTTTTTCGCTTTGCGTGTGTATTTTCTTTTTTATTTTGCTGGAAAGAATGCCAAGGAGAGCAAGGAGTGAAATGTATTTTTATAAATTATTTATTCAATTCAAATTTATTCGCTTTCGAAAATACTCCAAAAAAAAAAATAAAATGAAATAAAAAGAGGTCAAAACTGGATCGAAGGGAATATATTGATTGGTTGAATTAAAAATGTATTCAAGAAAGCGGAGAGGACAAAGTGTGATTTGGATTGTGTGGGGGATGCTTAAGGCTAAAAAGTTAAGTCCAGAAATTCTCTTAATTATGCTAGATTACAGAGCCAAGGTTAATCAGGGCTCCTTCGACAGTAAGCAGGACAAGAACTAGTTAAAGTTTTATTCTATAAAAATGTAAATAAAGCCAAATGCATTCTCTCCTATTTTCCCCCCATTCCCTCTGATCAAAAGCAGACACACACATGTGTTGTTCGGAATTTTCTACTCTGCAGCATGTACTTCAGGGAGCTGGCACCTTTTTCATTTTAATTTTATTAAACTTGTTTCAATATCGTGTTTGTGGTTTTTGCCTTTTTGTTTCTTCTCGCTTTTTTGCTCTTTTGTTTTGTTGCAATTCCCTGTAGTTCAATATATCCATCAGACTGTCGTCCCGCCAGTGAACGTTGCCAGATACACACACATGCACGCAAGCCACAGCCAGCGCATGAAAACTCAATTCGAAGCCATGGGAGAGTTTGCAGGGTAAATCCTTTTTAACCCGCCATGTTTATACTTTATCCTTTTTTACGCATTTTAAAATGCTTGATTATGTTTCGCAGCTTTGCTCAAGTGATCCGTTTTATCCCTTTTATTCATTTTACCAAACCCATATACACGCTGGCAATATGTGGTAGTTCCTGCGTGTCAAGTTGTTCGCTTGTGTGTGTGTGTGTGTGTGTGCAACTTAATTTTAATATTGGCACCAGTAGCAAGGATTGCTGTTGTTCTCGACGGTAATAGTGATTCTGATGATGTTGGTCGATACGACAATGTTGTCAAGTTCTTGTGTATAATGGCGACTTCGTAGTGTGGTGGCAGTGTGTGGGGCTTTTATGGAAGCTGATTTTAAGTGGTTCGTTATGATAATGTAATATTTCGTTTAAATTGCCTTGAAATCACATTCACGAGTAAATTGTCTAAATTTATTCAAACTTTAATGGAAATACACACAACCTCGCTTGGTCGCTCGTTTGGTTTACTTTCGAATTCATATGCCGAAAAGTCAAATCAAAAGTACATTTATCTTCTGGACAGTGAGGCATCTATTAAACAAAAACAATATTCGTATCTGGTTTCCATTCTATTCGGTAGTTTGGCTTTTTTGCTGGCAACAAATCTTTTTCACATGTGAAATGGCTAAGAAAAGATTTATTACGGCCTCATATTGAGTGAAATGGGCGCACACAAAATATCACTCCAACCAATGATCGAAAGACAAAAGAGAAAAGGAAAAAAAAAACCAGAAAAGGATATGCAACATATGTGCCAGGAAAAAGTTGATTGCCGTTGGCAATATACATGTATAGAAAAGCATAATTCTCTTTTATTAGCAGTGGATCTATAAATTAGATTGAAATGAAATGAAATTATTTAAATATCACAAGTCACACACACGCACTTCGCAATGATTTAAATTTAAATTGAATTTTATGCAAATGCTGGCACCACATTTTAAAACTACATATTGTAAAATTTTGACCTAGTTTTTTTTTAGATTAAAGCAAACGTGTTCTAGTCTCATTGTCGTCATTCTCACAAACACTTTACAAGACAAATTATAATAATTTTGTTAAAAAATGTATTAAAAGCTGCAGAAATAAAAATCGTGTAAATTTACGACCATTAGAGAAGGAAAACTGTTGCCTCCTATAATGATCGTAATTTTACACATGAAAGAATATTACAAACTGCTTGTGTAAATTTAATCAAACATATAAACATCGTATGTGTAAAATGTACACAAAATATGTTAAGTTTCACAAATTTTTAAAGTGGGCGATTCATTTAAAGTGGGAAACCCCTCGGAAACGATTCAGTTGTGCAGATGAGCAGTCAAAATATATGAAATTTGACAGTTATTTTAAGCAACTGCGCGTTTTCGAGGAGTTTCCCACTTTAAATGAATACCCTTATTATAACAAAGAATATATTCAAAAAAATGTATTTATTTTCTTTGTATTATTTATTTAACAGCACAGAAACAAACTTAAATAAGAAGTTTAAACAAAACCAAAATTAATAGGGATTCAGTAGCTTATGGTGCCTTGGATTTTACAATATATTCTGAAAGCCTTACATATGCTGATTCCAAATTTACTAACAGTTTTTGCTCAACAACACTTATTATACATTTTCAGCTATTTTATTGATTTTTTTTCTGCAGCGTCCGCAACTTAAGACCATTTTGCCTTGGTTTACTTTGAACGAATGGTACACCGCGTGGCGTCTTTTTGCTTGTTTTTATACCCCCACACTCACTGTGGCAGGGTATACTAACTTTGACAAAACGTTTGTAACGCCCATAAGGAGGCTTGTCCGGTATGGAAAAGTATTTATATTCTTGATCAGCATCACCCCTTTAGCCGATTTAGCCATGTCCGTCTGTTCGTTCTTTTACGTTGAGGTATTTTCAAACTTCTACTGTGTGGGGGTATTTCAGCTTCGACACTGCCGAAGATAGTCCATTCTCTAGTTTTTTACATGTTTCGTACTTTCAGGTCAATTGTAATTACACAATGTTAAAATTTCCACATATGAGGAGTATCAGATCAAAACTTGACATATCCACTTTTCAAAATTCGTGGGAAATTGAGAAAGTTTTTTACGCCCCTTTACCGCGTACCTGTAACTTCCTAACATTATGCAGTTATTAGTTGGCAATGTTTTACATTAATTAACACATATTTTCCAATATAATTACTACACATGTCCATGTTAGAAAAATTCTTAATTTGGATATGTCATGTTTTGATCTGAACAAATGGATATGTCATGTTTTGATTTGTACCTTTTCGCGGCTTTATAATTTTTTTGGATGAATAATGTCAGGTGGAATTAGACCAGGTCCCTACTGCGTCCTTGCATTTTTTTGGTGAATCGTGGGATTACACTAGTCGTAAGACTGTAAGACTGTCTTGGGACTTTTGTCGGGTGACTGCGTTCTCGTCAAATTTTTTGGGTGAATCACCTATGGTGGGATCCCACAGCTAATCAGTGCGTTCTTTGACTTTGACAACGATATATGTAGACTAAATTTTTCTAAGTTATGTAGACTCATTACCCAAAAACTTCAGACACTCACATAAATCATTCGAGCTTACGGCCCCTTTTCTTCCTACGTTTTCCCCCTGTACAAAGTTTCTACCGTATTATTGATTTCTAGCATTATTTTTTTTATTATTTTTAATAACAATTTACAAACGCACAATTAGACAATACTTCTCCATTAAAGCATTGTAACTACTACAGTTATCTCAATTAAAGAGCCAAAGTCCACTAATTTTACATTCGTGAGAGATAAATGGAAGCCATCTACATCTCACATGTCACGTAAAGTTACCATACGGACTATGGATATGTCACGTTGTGATACGGAACTGTGGATATGTCAAGTTTAGATAGGGATGTGTCACATTTTGATTCGGAACCATGTTTTTACCTTCATTTTACTATATGAAAAAACGGAAAATATTGTGCTCATATTCTAAAAGATTTCAGTCCAAAGAATACAAAAAAAAATAAAACCAATTTGCTAAAAAATTGGATATGTCAAGTTTTGTTCTGATGCTCCTCATATACAGTTAGCTTTCACATTTTGTGTTTAAATTCACATAAATTTGGAATTTTGGAAATGAATCCATCCAAATGGACAAAAAACCATTTCAACAAGCTTCTAAAATTTCAAATTGATGTGTCCATCGCGCTATCGTTATGACAGATATTTTGTAACTTATGAAGTTACTCATAATTCATGAGAACACATGCAGTTTTATGACTAAGTTACTCATAATTTATTTTTTAACAGTTTTTATTCACTAAAACCAAGAATTTATAAAAATTAAAAAATAAATATGTGACCTTATGACTCTTGAGCGATCATCGCCGAACTTCCAAACTGAGAATCACAGAGGTGACTTCATTTCTTTGAGTTTCAGATACCCTACAGTTTAGTGCCTGTTCCGAAAGGCAAAAGAAGTTTTTTCACTGCAAATTACTTGTATACTCTCGAAAGTTTGCCGTGATGAAAAACCTTGTTCTGCTTGAGCTGGAGTTGAACTCGACACCTCCCGATCGAAGGTTAGATGTTCTACCCTTTACACAGTCAACCAAGTATCAGTCGTACAACAAGACAGATTGCTTGGGCATCACAATGGGTCCATTGGTTGAAGTTACTTCTTCAAGAGTACCATCTATACGCAAACCTATCCTAATTTCATAAAACTCAAATCAGATTTGCATATAAATCTGCTCTCTCATCACTCCTTCCTAAATGAATTTCCGTACAGAGGGCGACTATTGGTGATAACTTTATATTCTTGGATCATATTGACATTTACACGCTTGTGTTAACTTTAATATTAAATAATATAAAATACATACTCACTAATATTTTCCTGAATGCCCCGAAGTGAAGTGCAACACAAACATATATATGTTTCCTTTGATGTACTACTATCACTTACTAGTGTTGAATAGCTTCTTCGAATGTGTATGCCATTCATGTTAACCAATATTTGGAAAATCGTGTATTAGTTTCCTTCTCTTGTTGAATGGTATGTTGCGGCTTCCACTAGAATTCCATTGATTCCATTAAGTACATAATTTTGGAATGTTTTTAATATGAATTTATGAATGCAATTTAAATGATCCTTAGCAATTGTTCGCACAGTTTAAGGATGAATGTTAATTGGTCAGTTTGTGTAATGTTTTAGCTGATTGCTTTCTACGTACGGTCATAGTATTGCATTTAATTGTGAAGCACTCAATTAATTAATTAATGTTTAATTCGAAATTGAAATGTTTAATTTACTTTTAATTGATTTATTTGCTCTGATGGTGAGATGGCGATTGACGATTTCTGCCAAATGGTTCACTTCCCAAATATAATCACTTACATTGTTAACCTCACAATTAAGCTTGGCTGCATGGACGCTTGGCCTTTGGTGTGCAATTTAACTTTCTTGTTTGTTCTAATTGTTTTTTTTATTTGTTGCTTTTGGTTTTTTGTTTATTTTTGATTGTGCCAACTACGGTAAACTACGAAATTGATTTTGCCAGCCAACACCTTGCGAGGAAAATACTAATGAATCATTGTATGTGTGTGTGTGTGTGTGAGGGCATGCTTGTATGCATGCCCAAGTGTTTGTGGCATCTTGACATTCTTCGGCTCCAACGCCCGGTGCTCTGGTGGTTCTTCCGTAGATTGTGCTTCTTCTTCTTCTTCTTCCGCTTGTGCTTGTTCTTTTTCATTCAATTAAGCACATCCATCTTTAGTTTTATGGCAAAAGTTTTTCACTTAACGTGGCTCATAAATTGATTTTTCCCTTTTTAACCAAACTTGTACGAAACTTATGGTAAATGTTTGCGAATGGATTTTTGGGTGCGTGTGTATGTGTGGTGGGTGTGTGCGAGGTGGCCCATGCACCTGAATGTGCATGTGCGAAATCTGTTGCAGCACATTTGTTGCTTGAAACTTACTGCTGCTGGTGCCAATGATGGTGACAACAACAACCACCGCTCCAATGTTGGTGTTCTTGCACAGGAAAGTCTCCGAAAGGTGACTTGACTCCAGTCAAGGTAAAATCAAGCCAGCAAAAGTCAAAAGTAATTTTTTATTTTTCTAGAGGGTAAATGGTTGTTGTTGTTGTTGTTGTTGTAGTTCTGATTCTTGTTTTTCCTACTGCTGCTGATATTTCGCTTCATTTATAATAAATGATAAATGAATGCGCGCATATACGTGTACCTTGCCGCTCGCGTTGCCTCCATCATAGTCCTCTTAACGTTCCAATTGTTTTGCATTTTCTGCTTTTTTGCGTGAAGTGCATCAATGTTGCATGCGCACTTGCTACGCACTGTTTGTTCCGTTTCTTCTGATGCTGCTGGCTCTGCTGCTGCTGCTGCTCGGATGAAATATTGCTGTTGTTTTTACATAATGCATGCGCTCAGTCAGTCAGAGTCAGTGTAAATATTGTTGCATTTGCCCTTCTGATACATTATATTTTTTGTTGTTGATTATTTTCCTTTTCCTGTTCACAGTTTGTTTCATTTTGTTTAATGCACTCGCGCTCGCTGCTCGGGGTACATGGCATGCATATGGCGCTGCATCATCGGCTAGGAGGTAGAACATAATGAAGTAGTTGCCAGCAGCTCGATGAAGTTGCGTTTTCCTTTTCAAGATTGATGATTGCTCACTCAAAGGTAGCTGCTGCTTTTTTTCCTTCAGTTTGTTCTCTTCATATTTTCTTTTTATGCTAACCTCGGTGATGCTATAAAGAAAATGAAAAGTATGCTTCAGTTCGGTGCTGTTTCCGTTTCGTGCATTAATTTCTGCCTGTAATGTAAACGTAATTATGCTCGTATAATATTTATGTTTCAATATTTAATACTTCCTTTAGTTGGCATTCGTTTCTTGAGTAATTGGTAAGTGCTGTTAATGGAATATGCAACTATACGCTGAAATCGATGTGTAAAGTGAAAGTCATCGAAGCGATATTCGATATGCTTTCCAATTTTTATCAGGTGTCAGTGATGGGAATAAATGGTACAGCATTAATATTAATTAAAATAATAATTTGAAAGAAAATGCAATTTAAGAGAAGTATACCCTACGTAAGGGAAAAAAAGTGAAATCATATGAAAACATATTTGATAGTGCTCCTAAGCTATTTTTGTTTAAATCAAATATGCACGTATTGAAAATTATATTAAATGTGGAAATATTTGATTTCAATATTTCAATTATTTCAACTGCGAACAAAGTTTTCTTTTCCCTTTAATTAGTTGCACATTTTTAAAATTATTTTAAAAAAATTTTCTCATTAGCCAATATGCATAGAGTAGTTTGTAACAACTTTCCACAAATTCAGTTTTCCCGGAATTCGAACCGACATTATCTGGAGTTTGGAGTGCGCTTCTGTATCTCCGGCATAACTGACAAGCGTATAAACGTTTGCAAAGAAAAAACTGCATCCTTCATAAAAAAAAAATTCAAATGTTTTTTCAAGAAAAATTTACAGGGACTTAAAATAACTATTTTTCAAATTGTTTCAAATTGCGGACTGCAATTTTTCAGAATCAACATATTCATTACCCAAAACCACATATAAAGTTTCAGCAAAATCGTTCAAACACTGCATGAATTAAAGCATTTTAGAATAATATTTTCCACGCCCACCTCGAACGCCCAAATTTAATAAAATGGCATATAGCCTACAATGAAATTACCTACATTTTGGTATGTGTTTCATTAAAATCGGTCAAGTATTTCTTGAGTTATAAGGGAACAAACATACATACAAACCTACAAACCTACAAACTCACAAAGAATTTTATATAAGTAAGAGATTATTTCTACGTTGAATTAAAATAAAGTTAAGCTTAAAATATTGTTGCAACAGTTTTTTCTTTAATTTTATAGTAATTATTGTATTTAACTGGAAAATCCCGAACAAATCCCGGGATCCCGGGATTGTAATTCCAAATCCCGAAATTCCGGGATTTTCAAAAACACTTCGGGATTGAATGCCTTAATTTCAACTTAGACACAGAAAAATTGTGCCTTGATAGCCAAGTGTGAATTTACTACTTCCTATTTGCACAGGTCGTAGGTTCAAGACTAGCTGTAATTTACGACTCATGTCGATGCTCTTGAATTCTATCTGGTAAAGGCTTTAAATGTTCGTATTTGTCTCTTGAGCCCAACCTTTTCCTGTGGGTAATTATGCTGAGAAAGCGCAAACGCTGTATTACCTCTCCTATTATTATTATAGGTGGCGGCAATGAAGTTTTATGATATGCGTATTTGATATGAGATACAAATTTCCAACCATTAAAAAAAATTCAAACCACATTTAAATAGAAAATATTTAATTCAACTATGAGTTTGTTCGCTCAGTGCAGGTACTTTGAAGCAGCGGATACAAGAAACAAATTCGATACTTGGCAGAGGCGTTCAATCTGTCCACCTCAATTGAATGCAACGGATTAAAAATGTGACCTACAAAATTTTTAAAATTTTTTGGTAGATTGTCGCAGGAATCTTTTGACTGATTAAAAGTTCAGTCGAATAGTTGTACCTCTATGGCATTTCATAGTCGGAGACATACAAAGAGCTATCTCGAAATTATCAAAAAAAGAAGATTGACGTTGCGCGGTGCAATCGACCACGAATTCGACATCATTCCATTCCAGTTAACTCCTGATTTCCATATGAAATATGCCACGTGAAATGCACGCAATTGATGGCTTTACCCATTTCTAAGAACAATGCTTCACATTAACTCACTTTCCGCTTAACATATTTACCTTTTATTCCTTGATAGACACTTTAATTTCTACATGCTTCATTTGTTATTTCAACTAAACTTTTGCCATTATGATTTATGACAACAATTCAGCAGAGTGTCGTCTCATTTTAATATAACAAACGCCCAAACGCCCAGCCGCCCAACACACACCTCTCCTACAATGATACATTTTGCGTAATAATAATGATTATGTCTTGCCACACACATACATACATATTGACTCAAACTTTTGACTAGCAAAGGCAAACATCCTGCGGCACTTTTGTGATTGATTACGCAGCAGAAAGTTAAAAGAAATGCAAAAAATTTAAACAAGAAATGTAAACATATTTAAACCGGAGAAGAAGAAGAAGAAGAAGAAAAAACACAAGAAAAAAAGTTCATTACTTTACAACCCTCACTGCTCATATGAATTTTGATGACATCTTTTTTTTTGTATTAAAAATTTATTAAGTTGACAAATGATGTGCGATGATGTGATGGCGGTACACGTGGAAGTTTTGATGTTCTTAAAGAGGGCAAATGGGGCTTGCGGTAATAATCCTTTTACACATAAAAGCGGTGATGGTGAAGACAAGTTTCTGTTCCAAAAACATGTTGGTGTGGGAGTATTTGTGTGTGTGTGTGTGTGTGAGAGTTTAAGTGTGTCATCAGTCAAAATGCGAATTCTTCATTTTATTTCTTTGACGAATTGCATCGCTCTATTTTTGGTGTGCTGCTACCCCTGTTCTCATTGATGGTGCGTAAACCTTAATTTACTTCCATAGAAACGTGAGTGCACAATTTGTGTCGTAAGATGCACTTTGGCGGTGTCTGTGTGCGTCTGTCACCGATGATATCCTTAAAAGACAACGTCTTAAGATTTCCCCTGGTGAACATTTCAATGGCGATGACAAACGTTTTCGATAGAAACACGATATGTTGACGAAATGAATTCAAAAATCGGTTTTTATTGATTTATCAACTCTTTCTTTCTCTCATAGTATTTCTTTTCGTACGCTGAGTGTTCTTTCAATATCAATTTAAAGTTCTATTATGCAAATGCTAAAACGTTTGTTGGGCTTTCACTATGCGCCGTACATTTTAGATACTTGCATCTATTTAGAAAATTTCATTTCGAATTTACTCAAAGTTGCGAATTTCGTTGCTGCCAAAGTTCGCTTTACTTAACTCGCTTGCCTGCTAGGAATGCACTTTGGCTGACTTCTGCTGTGGATGTTGATGGTTTTCCGTGAGCGTGTGCCGACATCATCGTATATACTCATTTGCCTGTGCTTGTGAACGGCATGTTGAACGGGTTTTTTGGTGTGGAAATAATTTTATCATTTTAATAGAATTTAAACATTTCACTTTGAATTCTGGCTCTGACTTTGATTTGGTTGGAGTGTGTATGTAGGTGCTTACTTCGTATATTGTAGTTTTCAACTTTTAGCCATTTTTGGCAGTGGCTTCTCGCTCGGTGATCTGCTGCTGATGCTTACGTTGCAAATTAATTTAATTTGTAAATGTGAGTATAGTGCAGTTGAGTACAGTTGGTATTTCGTTTGAGAGTGATATGTTGTGAAAAACAAAGTACCAAAAGAAATTAATTTTTCATATTATTCGTGGTTAACTAGGCGTATGAGTAATATTTACTAGTTGAATTTCCATGAAATCCTGTTTAAATTGAAATATTTCCATCAACTTATTAACGACAAGGTGTAGTAGTCTGTCTACGTCTTTCGTTACCCTCCATTGGCCTGAAGCTCCGCTTGGGCGTCAAAAGAAATTTCTGAACTGTTTTCCCCAACCAACGCAAGACAGTGAAAAACGACAAGCCTTTAACGGAAAGTTGTAAAGTTTTTGCACCCAAAGATAATAACAAGCAACATGCAATTGTTGTTGACTCCTTTGACTGTCGTTATCGTCGTCGCAGCCCCACTTGTCGATGTTGTTGCCGGCGCTTCTCTTAACCTAAGTAAATTTTCGCTCATAATGACGTCTTAATGTGTAAAATACGCGCGCTGCATTAATTGTTTGCTGCAGGCAGCATTTGTTGCTCTATTCTGGCTGCCATTGTGGCAGCGATGGTGGTGCTGGTTGGTGGATGGTGGTGCGGCAACCACTTAAGTTGTCAACAACATCCTCACTTGCTCTTAAATTCGCTTAGCAATGAAATTATGTGGCAAGCAAAGAAAACAAAAGTAAATTTAAATACGAACGTGGAAAGAGGGGAAGGAGCAACACAAAGTTGCCACCTTTTTTTTTTGGTTTAACTGATGTGGCTGCTAGGCACTCTCTTCACCGCCATTAAGAACACTTTTGTTTCATAGTATGCTTCTTCTTTTTCTTGCTACACTTACTTTTGTCGCGCTGAAAAGTTTCGCAAACGTTTTTCTTTTTAATTTTTCACTTAAGCAGCCGCAGCGACGACAGCAGAAAATAGCTTAATGCGCTTTTCCGCATTCACAGCGGCGCAGCGGCTTAAACAGAGTGCGGCTGTCACATGCACATACAGTACAACTTGGAAACACAGCGCATACACTGTCACGTCGCTGTTGCGGTAACGAAATTCGGTGTATATGTAAACGGAAATGTTGCAAGCGGCAACAATTGCTCATTATTTGTTCAGTTGCAAGGTGTGGCGTAGAGGGTAAATTACGTTTGCTTGGTATTTTTGTACACATTTTGTTTTTGTTTAATTTCTGGTGGTTTGGAAAATGTCAAGCGACGAAAAAATGCATTTTTAATCAAATGAAAATGGTTAAAGTACTGGAGATAAATGCGAATTTAAATAAGTCTTAACGCGTTTATATCGACTTCTTTGAATTACAAATAGAGCAAAAGCGGCAGAAGTTAAATGACCGTGGGCGTATTGAGAGACCACCTGAGATTTTATTCAGTAACTCATTCGCTATTGATGGTATCGTTTGATACAAGTACACACACATTCAGCTAAGAGTCTAATAAACAAATGCTATGCTATTCTAATAGTTCTAACACATATTTCCAATGCCATTTAAATAATATCTGTAACTAACTGGTGTTATGCCCTATGGTACGTATGAGTAATCTTTAATATTTTGTATCATATGAAAATAAAATATTGTAATCCAGTTTGCTATCAATGTAGGTATTAGCGTGTTTAAGGGTCGTTGATTTCGAATTTTATGTTGAAATTTCCAAGTTCAAAATGGCGGATCTAATATGGCGCAGTAGGTGTAGGGTATACTTGTATATAAGTCGGCTTTGATTGACTTTTCCTGTGTGGTGAAAAGAATGTATTTGAAAGTAACATCGATGACGTTGAATGTGGCAACAATACAAATAACACTGTGTCACAAAATGAGGGTCGAAAAATACACTCGGCTTGGGACCAGGCATACACAGAATCAAAAGGTCGGTAAAATTGAACAAAAAAAGTTGTTAACGTACAAATTTCAAAGTATATTGCAGATAAAATAAATCTTAAAAATTCGACATAAAACAGTTAAAATAATAGGAAAAGTTTTTTGATATTTTACGTTCCTTTTGGTTAAATGTGAATTTGTGTATGACATAGGCGTGAAAGAAATGTTGCAATAAATTTACCATCTCTCTTCGGTCGAATTGAGAGTAGATCCGTGTTTAACAGTCGTTTTCAGTAAAATTTACCGACGTATTGGCACACTAAATATAATGGCATACTACAAATATTCCATTTACCTCCAAAAAACTATTTTTTGTAAATTTGTGTTAATTTTCAAAAATTAAAAAAAAATTTCCAAATTTCCAAATTGACCGATTGTATCTTTGGACGAACTGGTTCTTTACTAAAGAACTAAAGACATTGTTTGCCAAAAATTAGAATTAAAAAATCGACTGAAATGTTTTGTCAGCCGAGAGTTGGTATCCGATTCACAGTTTGTGTGATACAATTTACTCTGTACGACACGAAATAGATTTTTCCGGAAATGCAATTCATACAAATGAATCACTCTCGTGGAATTCAAATACTTATTTCCAGTGAAACTCAATTATTCTATACCCCATGTATGAAGTAAATTATCCATTTAAGCAATGTCAGAAGGCAACGTTCTAGCAAGATCCGACAGACATTCATTCAGGGCCAACAGCAAGAGAAGTAGTTAAGAGCAGCAGGACACCATGATAAATCCGATAGTTATACAAATTTATTGCACGTGATTTTCTCATTAAATTGATTTATCACATTAACCGGATGTGTATTGCTCGTTGTTTTTTTTTTGGGGGGTCCTTTTTGGTTGTCATTGTTGTTGTTGTTACTTACACGGTCCATGACTTTTTGGCTGTGCAAAGCCACTAGAGCGCTTCAGAAAAAAAATAAATGAAATGAAAAAGAACACACCCAGTGTAGGGGGCAACAATTCATGCCGTAACTGACCACTCAGTGGTTAACCGAAAAAGTGGAAGATTTCCAGCGATTAAGCGTACCGCACCACACACACACACACACACACGCACTTATCTACGCAAGGACATCAGCATCAGTGCTGTGAGTGACGCTTAAATTAAAATGCATATTACGCCTCATAAAAAGGACATGCAATAAATTTGCCGCAAATAAAAAGAGAGCATTCATAAAAATTGAACCGCAAATGGCAATTGTATGTGTCTAGATGGGTTGGGGTGTTTTGTGTTTTATGTATGAAGAAGGATACAAAAAAGGTTGCCCGGTTGAGATGTGTTTGCTTTGAGTATAAAAATGATATTTATGGACACTTTTAGGTTGATGTATGTTATACTCCCCCGTTCAGCTCGCCTCTCGCCCCCCGGAATGATGTGTAATTTATTTTGAGTGGATTTTTGCATTTGTGTGCGGAATCAAATTTTAGCCAAAGGCCAAAACGATAATCCGAGTATAATTCCTGGAAATGATGGCATTAATATTTCATTTCGAATTGAAGTTTTCGTCTTAGAACTCTTTTTACTTGAACTAGTTTTGAATACAAAGTACTTACTTGATACTAAAAGATATCAAATCCATTTTGTATTTCGTTTCATTATTGGACAATTAGTGGTTAAAAAGAGCATTAATCTCATCTTAATTAATTTAAATTAAACCATTTACGGTTTCATTTCCAAACATCAAAGAAGATTTGTCAAACAGTCAGCCCCCAACGCTCAAGACTGCCAGCAACACAGCCAGAATCGAATATGTTTACTTTGTAAATTGTGGGTTAGTGTAAATTACCACGAAATCCACTTTAAAACGAACGAGTTTGGAGGACAAGGTTGTGCTTGGGAACTACATAAAATATTCCTTTGGCATGTTGCCAGCGTCGAGCGCTCAAGTTCCAGCCACTGCAAATACTCAATAAGAACGCAATAGTAGAGAAGGGCGGCAGCTCGAGTCACGTTTGTGTGACCTTAGCCTTTGATGTGGAACCGCACGCAAATTTGAATTTGAATTTTGCGCGTCAAAGCAGCAAAGTTTGTGGCCAATGTAGAAGGAAAGAAAACGAAGCAACCCACAATAAGTACGGAAACAAAAAAGAGAATTGTAATTGCCAAGAATACACAAGTGGTTGCAGAACTACGCCCCAAAGGACCCTCAATGAACAGACACATACACCCACACTGGCCAAAGGGAACAGAAAAAGTACTCAACTTGCGGTGGCGTTCTAACTTTTTGACTTTGATTTGCCAATGGCGGGAGTTGGTGGTGCCGGGCTACACCAAACATTTCGCTGTGCTGTTGATGATGTTGTCGCTGGAGTGCCCTGGGAAAAGGATGCGGGTGAGGGCGCTTAAGATGCCGTTTGGCTGTTGCGTTGTGGAGTTGGTGGGCAAAGAATATTTCAAAATTTCAAACAGCTTACAAAGTGCAAGTTTTACTAATGGCGCTTTTGCGCTGGGACTACTCGAAAAGTAGATAATAGTGTATTCAAGGAAATTGAGTAGAAATAACAGAAATGACTTTGTTGCAGAAAGGCGTAGCACTACACAGTTCCTCATTGGTCGTTTCGTTGAAATGCAAATACAATTAGCTGGGGGAGGAAAGAAGCAATTAAAAATTTATAATATTTAAGAGCTAAGAGAAAACATTTAATTTAATGGCTAAAAGTACTTAAAGCTTGATCCCGTCACAAACTCAGTAAATAAGTGAAAAAGGATTGTAAACTTGTGGTTTTGTATTTACCCATCTCTTTCTGTGATGATATTTACCATCGCCCACCCAAAATATTCTAAAATAGCGTAAGTAATTGATGCTATTGGCATAATCGATGTGCATGCCAATCATGAACTGAGTTTAACCCATAACAATTTGTAATATCATTAATTAAGTAAAGCTGCAATTAAATCTAGCAACTTTCATGCGCAAACACAATGCATGTATCCATGTCGAAAAACATGCGTTATTACACACTCGAATATTAAAATTATTTACAGTAGATTTAGAGTAATTAGCTTCGAATAAATATGAGTGAAAATTGCACAAATACCAGCATGTACAAAGGCCCCAGCCACAACAACGTGCATCGATCACTGCGAGGGAGCAAACAGGCGGTCATCATAATGCAATTCAAAACAATATTTTATGTGAATTGGACATTGTGTGTGTGTACGTGTGTGCGTTAACTGCAAATTAAATTCAATTAAATAATACTATTTAAACAACCAGTGATGAAGAGCAAATAAAACGAACAAACAAACAAATGAATGCAAAACTAGAGAGTGGACTATCTTCGGCTATACCGAAGCTGAAATACCCCCACACAGTAGGAAGAAGTACCTCGAACATAAAAAATTGTGGTCTCAAGACCCTATTTTGAGCCAATTATAGGTGGTTTTGGGGCCCGGAACATGTCCAAAATCCATTTCTAAAAATTTCCAATCAAATCCACCAAAAAAAATATTTTGGTCTCAAGACCCCATTCAGACCCTTATATATGTGGCTTCGGAACCTCGGACCATGTCAAAAATACGTTTCTAAACATTTCCAATCGAATACAACAATAAAAAAGACTTGAACAATTTTTACCTTTTTTTCGGTGTATGGGAGCCACGCCCAGTTTTTGTCCGATTTGGCTGATTCTCGAACTTGATCTCAGTATTCACGAGAAAAACATGTACCCAAAGTTTCAAGTCGATATCTCCAAAACTGCGACCGCTATCGTGCGGACGGACAGACGGACAGACGGACAGACGGTCAGACGGACAGACGGACAGACGGACAGACGGACAGACAGACGGACATCGCTAAATCGACTCAGGAGGTGATGCTGATCAAGAATATATATACTTTTCCATACCGGACACGCCTCCTTATGGGCGTTACAAACGTTGTGACAAAGTGAGTATACCCTGCCACAGTGTGTGTGGGGGTATAAATATATATCACAATAGCATTGAGCCATTGGTAACTATATTCTATAAAATAATTTTGGAATTTTTTTTCTATACTCGATATAGAAGTGTCCTTGTCACAGAATTTGTATTAACCAAAAGGAGGCGTGGTAGATATAGAAAAGTATATAAGTATATACTGGATCTAGCAATGTTATTGAGCTATCGGATACAAACCATGCCTACCAATTGGGAAGCCTTTTTTTTTTTTGGTTAGGAATGTTGTTGGGAACGGATTGGCAAAATGGAAATGGATTGTCGGAAATTGTCGAAAATTATCGATAAAAATATTTATAAAATATCGAAAAATTATCAATATCGATATTTCGCAAAATTATCGAAAGATATCGATGTAATATCGCAAGGATATCGATAAAATATTTCAAAATGATCTATTAAATATCAAAACATTTTCGACAAACTATCGATAAATTATCGGAAGATATCGATATAATATCGCAAACATATCGAAAAAATATCGAAAAATTATCGATAACTTTCTATAAAATATCTCAAGATATCGATATAGCAAAATTATCGATAAAATATCGATAAAATTATCTATAAAATATCGAAAAATATCTATAAAATTACCGAAATTATCTGAGAAAAGGGTTTTTTGGTTTCGCTCACATAATTCTCTAATTAGTTTTAATTAATTCCGAAATAAAGTTCTTTTCATGAATCCTTAACAGAAGCAAGTGATTTTTTATGTGAGCAAACAATTCGTATGAATATTTGTGTTCCAATCCCTACATATCCTACTGATGAGAGTTGCGTTCACGAATGCCATAAATCGGCCTCTGAATAAAAAAAAAAAAAATAAAGTAGATGTATCATAGCTAAATGCTTACCTCAAATTATATTAAATTAAGTACGAGTACCAAATATTCTCGTCTTCTGTCAATCAGCAACAACGGGCATCAATATCTCCTAGACTGCATCGTGTTCGGGTTTTAACGACATTGTCCTCATTATTTACTCTGTTTCGTATTTACTAGAGCGATTGGAAAAATTTCTCCATGGTGTAATGGTGAAAGTAGTCTTTTTAAGTACATACCACACCGGCCATATCTCTCCAGCCATAGCTTCGCGCCGTCCAATTCGATTCTAACATATTCTGTCACTACGATGCAAAAATCTGCACTGCTTATCCATGCTCAACGGTCATCTGCACATGTCGGCATTACATGCGAGGCTTTTGGGTCATGACTTTTATTGCAAAATTACGAAGTGGAAGTGGGAACAAGCGGATAAGCACAAAACACGGAAACTCATACTCTTGAATAACTTCGAACGGTGATGGGAATCTTCACGGGTTACTTAGCATCAGGGAGTCACGTATTTCAAGTGCACACTGATGTGGAGCGTGTGAGGAAAAATTACAGCATAATCTCCGCAATTAGCCAGAATTCGTCTATCAAAGGCTCATAGACGTAGTTGGTTGGAAAATAATTAAGCTTTTTGTTGATGGATGGTACGTACTGTGGGTGGCAGTGGCACTCTCCTATCAAAGGAACCTAAGTGTTTTAGCTGTACATACAGCACAGTGTACAAATTATCATTTCCAATGTTCTACACAAAAAGTGCATATGTGTGTGCATTAGTGCTAATGCTAATTTCGAAAATAATCATATCAGATTACGTGTCACTTTTCGCATGTGAAAAATAATAATTGACAACACGCAACGGAATAGTGGAATATTGGCATTGCTTTGGTGGCTGCAGAAGTGGTTCTTGTTGTTGTTTGAATTACGAGCGGCTTTTTGTGCATGTCATTTGGTTAGTTTCCAAATCCATAAACCAACACATGCACACACACACATTTGCTGACAGAGATGATGCACATTCACATCGGTATGTCCGGCTATTGATTGTCATCAATGAATAGAGGCTGCCTAGCATTTGCATTAGAGCCTAACACAAAACAATGGCCGCACGCACATAATGTGCGTTCATGCCGCGCTTCGTTCGGCGTCGAGTGGCTGTAAATCATACTGTGTGTGGATGTGGTTCGAAGCCTGTCATCGATGCGGTATACGCTATGTGCTGTCAGCGATAATATTATCTGGTGTAGCGTGCCACCTTAGATGATCTATTGTCAGTGGATATGGTCATTGGCCTGAAATACGAAATTACCAGAATTGAGTTGAGAACTTTTAAATGCAATAATAAGTTGAAATGGCATGCATTTTAATGTGATTATGTATTAAGTTTAAAAGCACCAAACCACAAAAAAAAACATAATTAATCCCTTTAAACTGATTCGATTGTGTGCCTTTGTTTTCTTATTGAGTGTATTTCCTTTATGGTTGGATTATGAAATTCCAATTGAATGTTACTCATACGTCGCGATAAGCAACAAAATATCAATACCCACTGTTCGCCCTTATTGTGCAATCAAATAATCGCGCACCTCTGGAAATGTGTGCCTAACAACACAAATGCCCACTTACACATTCGGGCGTTCGACATAAATTTAATTTCCGTTTTTATTGCAATTTCCGATTAATTCGCGCGCCGCTTTAATGTTTTGTTATGCGTCATTGATCAATCTGCAGTGACCATGCCACAAAAACAAGAAACTACAACAACAGTACAAAAGCAGGCAACAACAATAACAAAAGAACGACAACAACAGGCAATAACAACAATGACATTAAAAACCCATGTCATCCCATTATCCTTTTGACAGTACACTAAGCTAATGTGTAACCAGAATAGCCTAGCCACGAATTCGTTGCAGCAGAAATGGCCATAATTGTTGCTTTTGTTATTTTTGCCATTGTTGCTGGTTGCTGTTGTTGTTGTTATGCACTAATTTTTGGCGCATTTCATATTCATGACGATGATTTTCGTAGTGTGCTGTGTGAGGTTATTTGTATACATATTCACCTGAGCAGAAAGTACTGAAGGGTATGTTGGTTTTTGTCACAACGTTTGTAACGGTATGGAATTGTAGGTATATAATTGATAAGGATTACCTCGTCAGTCGATCCAATAGTGACTGCCTGTCTGTCATTTCGCTGGAGAAATAAACATGTCTTTAATTTATTTTTATTAAGTCAAGAACCGATTGGGACGTCGTCGGAACTAAATTGAAATGGACAAAAAATTGGAAATTAATTGGGAACGAAATAATCGACCGAAACACAAGGGAAATGGAATAAATTCGAAAATGGCAAGAAGGTCCAAATGGATACAATCGAAAAATTATCGATAAATTATTCAAAAATTATCGAAACATAATAGAAAATAGGGAATGGGAATTGGTATGGGAATGAAACGGGAATGGAGATGGACCGAACATTTATGGAAATAGAACAAATTTGCGAATGGAACGGGAATGACCAGGAAATGGATCAAAAAACCATTGAGTATATTGATACACCTGCGGGGCTATATTGGTCCGCCATCTTGAATTTTTAAATTTCGACTTCATTTTCGAAATCTGTAGGGTGGCTGATTTCGATACACCAAGTTTGGAACTATTCCAGCGAAATTAGGCTACATATTTTACAAACAAATATGTTCACTTATATGAGAGGTAGGCATGGCAGTTGATTGATTCCGCTCATTTTCAATACCTTATAGGGCTTAAAAAGTATAAATCCAATGTTTGGGCACCCCCGGCTTTCTGGTAGCTCCTGCGATCGTGTTTACAAGAAAAGAGGATGGACAGCCGGACAGACGGATAGGGCTAAACTCATGAGGTGACGCTGATCAAGAATACCTTCTTGGTGTTACAAACATCAGACCAAATAAAAATCATAATTGAATTGATTTTAGTCATTACTGCTCAGGCTGAATATAAAATAAAATGGATCAATATTATGACTATAATACACAATTCCTGCAAACAGTTCTCTCTGTGTACTTTAAAAATGTAAGCTTCGATTTGAGGTGGTGCATTGTTATTTCAAAATTGTAAAATTGGTGCAATCTCAATTTTAGATTGTTCCTTTCATGTCGGCTTCGAAAAACAACCACCTATAATCAAGCTTGAACGTTCATGATAGTCTGGTAAAGTAGAAAATGTCCAAAACAAGTGCCAACTACCTCACTTTAAACTGGAAAATTTAATTTCAAAATGGAGCGAACTTATTTGGAAGTTGTTGCTGCTCACTTCGAAAATTCCCATTTCAATTTGAGTGAGGTCTTGCATTTTTATTTCAAAATGGTGCAATTTTTTTTGATGTGGTGCAATTTTAATTTGAGATTGTCTATTTTATTTCAAAGTGGATGACTTTAGTTTGACTTATTGCAACTTAATTTAACAGTTACTTTAATGAAATAAATGCGATCGTAGTTATTTTTACAATGGGCCTTTTTTGTGTGTTCGGCCTGACCAAAGACATTTTCCTACTATGCATTATGCAAACTTGTGTCGAACGATGCCATTAAGGCATTCAATCCCGGGATCCCGAATCCCGAAATCCCGGGATCCCGGAAGTTTTCTCAATCCCGGAAACCCGGGATTTTCAGTCCGGAATCCCGGGATTCAAAAATGCATTTTTTTATGAATTGTTTAAGATATTTTTGACGTTTTTCCACAAAAATACTTTTGTGCATTTACTTTCAATCTAACTGGTAAATTAAAAAAACACACTTTTGTAGATTGAGTGCTACAAACACACAAAAATTTACAACATTTTTGTGAAAAACGGTTAATAAACAATTTTTATCGATCTGAATAAAATTTTTTTAATTTAAACCATTTTTTTTTTACAAAAAAGATATATGTTAAAATTATTTTGTTATCCGTATATTGAAAACTTTACGAATTGGATAAATGGTTTTGTGTGTGTTTTACTTTTGAATGGACACCAATTTCAATAGTTTTAAACAACAATTGGTGTATTTGTTCCCGCTATAATACTAAAACTACTGAAAGTAATGCGTGGTTTTCATTATGTCAAAATAATGGCAATTGTTGTCAGAACAGGTTGGCATTTCGTTGTCAATTTAACGAACTGATGTAAAATATCAAAAAATGAATATGAGGTGACGTCACCGTTTGTCATATACGTTGGTATTTGCCAACATGCTGGAAAATTTATTTGCATATGGCACGGGCCAGCAAATTCAGCACTTTGCTGAATCGTTGTCAGTTTGTGATGCCATTGATTATGACATAATGAAAACCAGGCTTAAGTTTTTCGTTTTTAGCATGAAATGGAGCTGGCAAAAATAATTTGTTCGATCAATCTAATTTAAAATGAATTACTTTTTGACTATATTTATTTAAATATTAGTTTTGTTTAATGTAATATTTATTAAATATGTTTTCTTTGTCGAATTAAACTTAAAATATTGTTGCAACAATTTGTTCTTTAATTTTATATTAACTATTGTATTTAATTGGAAAATCCCGAAAATCCCGAACGAATCCCGGGATCCCGGGATTGTAATTTCAAATCCCGAAATCCCGGGATTTTCAAAAACACTTCGGGATTGAATGCCTTAGATGCCATCCATGTAGGCACTACGTGTAGAAAATAAAGCATAAATACAAAGTTTAACATAATCTGGTATACATAGTTTACGCCTTCAGCCCTTAATTGACTGCAACAGATAAGAAACGCACAAGATCCAATGGAGGATGAATGAGATTCCTCCGGATAGAAATTGTCTTTAAATCGAGCCGCTTTAAATTGCATTAGTTTTGAGTTGGCGAAAGCTTAAAAATAAACCAATTTCCCTTAATCTGCACTTAATCATAATAAATTTGCCTGCCATTTGTTGCCACCAGCATGGCCAGCAGCATTATCCTTTTGAATGGAGAACAACAAAGCAAAAAAGAGACGTGCTCCACCGCAAAATGTCAAACTTAAACAGAAAAACAGGTGTGCATTTGAGTGCAAATGATAGCCAAAACGTTCTTCCGATACTTTCATACGCTAGCACATGCATGCACACTGGGCCTACAAAATTGTTTACCTAAGCACCTTGGCTTGCTTACCGTACAAATATCCATTTGCAACATATTTTAAGCCTCGTTCCGGCTGCACACATTTTGTACATCATTTGATGAAGTTCATGGCAAATCGATGAGTGCACTTGATTGCATATGAGCTTGTGTTTAGGTCAATATTGGTGTGAATAATGATGTTGGCCGGATATTTCGTTTGGTTGTGTATTCCATATAAGAATTTATGGCAAATGAACTCTGTCGAGGTGGTTGCGGTTGAAATTTGATGCCAAAAGGTTGCAAGTGCTCCATGCTGGTTGTGAATAAGCCGAAGAAGGGGACATGTGATTTGGTGAAGCCTAATTGAAAATTGCAAGGTAAGTGGGCATATACATTTTCAGCCTGATTGGAATTCGATGCTGGCTGGAAAGGACTAGAACATTTTTCATCCGACATTGTGTTAGGGTGAATTTGACTGTTTTGACGATGGAAATTTCGAAATAAAATTGATGAAACCTATTTCTTTTGATGGGCAAGTATATCAAGTGCTGTGGGCGCATGAGTAATATTCTATTAAATTAAATATTTACGTATTCACTTTAAATGTGGGATAATATTTGCTAGAATAGATTGCATAAAGTGCGCTCTCGATTAGAAATTCACAAGCAAATTTTATCCACACTTCACCAATGAACTGCAACATTATCTCCTTCTTCATGAACACAACGATGTTGCGAAGTTATCTCGAGTACGCTTCCGGTGCATGCACTCAATTTAAATGTTGCTGATGCACTTCCGCCTTTGGTAATACTGCTGGAGTTGAAAATAGAAAGAACAAAAACTGGAAATGAATACAACGAAATTAAGCTCCATTCCCTCGTCCCTCTGCCACTGCTAAAAGCCCAACTTTTGCCCAGCACCGCAAAGTACGCCCATGTGCTCTACTAGCCTTTAGATAACTTTTTGCTTTTCACCCACGGTGCTTTGTGAGCGTATCGCTTACAGGGTTTTTTTCACTCGACTTTTTTAGGTGTGGTTTTTCGTGCAATCGCACATTAGGCTTTGTATGTGATCTCAGTGTCAGTGTGTGTGTGTGTGTGCTTGAGTCCAGCTATGAACTGTTTTCGAAACGTAGAACTTTCTAGGAGTTCGTTGAAAATTGCCAAAGGGAAAAGAAAACAGTTTTGCGGACCTTGTGGCACACACGGTGGTTTTCCCCCAAAAAGTTACTGTTTCCCGCAAGAGGCTCGCAAAGATGCAACAAAGTGTAACATGTCTTTAGGTTAAACAAGTGGTTTGGATAGTTTTTTCCCTGCTAATTAATTTGATTTAATATTGGTTGTATTTAAGTGGAATGAACTTTACTGTATAGGCATATCCAAGGCGTGATCCAATATCGTATGGACAAATAATTTCGCTGGAACTATACACCGAGATAAAAAAATAACATCCGACAGTCGAAAAACTGTTAAATTGATAGCGAAAATTGAAAGCTAAAACTGAAAATTGTCAATTTATGTCTCCATTTTATCCATTTTACATTACCACGTGGACTGTATGGACTGTATTTTGAGTAAAGCATAAAGTCGAAATGTGTAGTCCTCATCAAAGATTAAAATCCCTGTAAAAGGCTTTTTTCTTCCCCTTTCTGCTTCCCAACTCATTCAGGTTGTGTACAAAGTGTTCTCAAAATTAGTTCACCATTCCGTTCGAAATACAAGGAAACATAAAATGGAAGCGGGTCGAATTTCTGTATTCTAAAATTCTGGCGAAAAAATTCTGCAAATCTGCTTTTAAAAATTCTGCTTTTTCTGTAATTCTGTTAATTTATAAATTTTAAAAAAATAAAAAAAAAATTATTTCTTTAAGTTAATCTCAAAAATAATTTTAATAGTTTTGTTCACGCCAACCGCGTAAATATGAACGCTACCTTATATAATTTTGTAAAATGTAGGGGGCGCTGTTGTCTGTGGCGAAATCTGCTTTCAAGTATGGCGATTTCGGTTTTGCCGACGGCTTTTTGGCTTTTTAAATATTAATTTTTCACTCTCGTCCGAATACCATACGAAGCAGCAGCCGCCACAGCCAAGAAAAGCCGGTAAGATTTTCTGAGCAAAATATACAACAAAAATAAAGAAAAAATAACTTATTTCAAACGAATTTTCTGTTTTTTTTATCTTTTTTGAAAACGATTTCGAGAGCTATCGAATAGTTCGTAAAAGAGCAAGGCCTGCGCCCAATTAAGTTTCCTTAATATTAATAAAAAAATTCAAAAATAAACTAAAGAACTTTAATAAAGAATTAAATTCTATTTAAGTATTCGACGTGACTTAAACAGATATTCGTCCTTTTGATTCAACGTCTCTCCTAGCAATGTCAATTTGGGATACTTTATTGCATTTCTAAACACAAATTTCCGACATTTCACAAACAATTCGTTAACAATTTACGATTAAAGAATTACTTTAGAAGCTGACAATGTCACAACTTTTGAAAAATTATCAGAACTGTAGTCATCTCGAATAAAGGAACCGTTAAAAAGAAATCCAACTGTATTTTGAATACAGAACTGTGGCCATACAGAATTTTGACTGCAACCCACTTAAAATGCATAAAAATGAAATTTAGTAAAACACAACAACTCCAAACATATTTTGGTTGCTGAGCGCGAAATTTGGTTGTTCTATAACCGAAATAATTATTCGATAACTATTCCATTGAGACAACTGAATTGAAGATTACAGCAAACAATTTTTTCTGTGGAGCGTTGCTTTGGTATGAAGTAGCTACTGCAAACGAATCTTCTAGTCCTGCTTGTATAACATCATATTTCCGATACCACAACCGACCATGATCATGACGACCAAATTAAATCTTAACTATAGAGTCGCACAGTGAAAAACTTACAGATTTTTAAAACCAGAGGATTCGGATGTAGTTATCTGTTGTCGCAGCAGTGTTTTGTACGTGTTTTGAACCGTCCCAAATTTTTTTCGGAATGATTTTGGGCCATTTGTATAGGCCTTTATAATAAACCAACTGCAAGTTGGAAATCATTCTTCCGCTTCAAAAGCCTTTCAGAGCCTACATGACTAACAGGCTCTGAATATTATTATCATCTATCGTGTCAGAAAATGCATGTGTGAAATTCTTCTTGCAAAACTTTTCCGAAAAAAAATGTTCTTTACTTTATGTGTACTGTGCAGCCACACGGAAACTGTTTGTCCGATTCTAAAGTTTAAAATTAAAATAGAAGTTCGGTAAAAGAAAAATTATAATAAAAGGAAAAATAAAAAGACACAGGCAACCATATCATGAAATATCAACAATGGCAGAAACATTCTACCAGCGGCTGGCATAAGAAATGCACTTCTTTGCCGGAAGTGCGCGGTTTTAATGCAACAAAAGTTTCAAAGTATAGAATGCGAATGTAAAAGTTTGGTGTTTGTTTGTGGGGAAAAAAGCAAATATAGCCAAGCATGCCCAATGTGGTTGTTGTTAGTGTTGTTGTCGTTGTGGTTGTTCTGCTTCTTTCGTTACTAGCGAAGAAAACGTTGCCAAGGCAATTATAATAATGCATATGTTGCTGGCCTCAGATGCAAATGTGGCAAAGAGTATACACATGGATATATGCGAAAAACTTGGGCTGCACTCTGCTCTGTGCACTCATACTTACCCACACACTCACATTTACCAAGTTTGGGGATTCATTTACAACTTAACAGTTTTCGGTGAAGTTCCATTTAATCATCATCATAAGTTTAAAGACACATTGGGGAGAATAAGTACACACGTACGGTTACCATACTTGCAGGCATCTGGTAAAAGTTGAATTCCCCTTAAATCGTTTCGTGTGTTAATGCTGCAACTAATTGCTCAAAGTTATGAAGTTAATCAGCACATGTTATAAATTATTGTAATGAAAAAGAGAGCGAAAGAAAGCATTTGTCCTTCAAGGTTCATCAAGGCTACTTTATGAATTTGATTAGCGTTCAATTCCATTGCAAATGTATTTTGTGTATTAACATTTATGACAGTTCCTGTAAAAGCGTGGCACTACCTCAACGTAGTACTGGGAATATGCAACCACCATTTTTCCTTCAGCCTTATCAATTTTTATATTCCCATTGAAAAGGAACATATGCAGCTCGGAAACTATGTACTTCTCATGTGAGATAATACACTAAACTGAAGTGTACTCATGGATCATAAAATTTTATGTTCAATTTTTTGTTAAAGCAAATTTATGAATAAGTGTCAAAGTGCACGTGTATGTGTGCGTGTGTGTGTACTTTTCCGCGCTCTCTTGCCACTACATATATCTGGTAGCGTGTGTCTGTGTGTGTGTCTATTTTGTAGTAATATTGAAATATGCTCTCTAATATGCACAATTCTCCAAGGTATCGTAAATTTGTAGTTCATAAAAGGGGGGCGAAAAGTGTGCAAAATTTCCATATTTGTTAGTGGCACTAGTGGGAAATGGAAGCGGGCGAATAGCTATGAATTAGTTTGGCAGTAGAAAATTAAAAGTTTTCAAATAAACGGCAACATTTTTCGTTTATTAAACTTTTATCTGAATCGTAAAAGGTTTAAGTTGACTGGAGAAACTATTTACCTCATTTAAAGCATTTTTATTCATTTCTCACTTTTTTTCTAACAAACATTTAATATTTCTGTTCGCAAACTTCCCATTAAGTAGGCAAATTAGAAACATTTCGGTGCAAACCTTGCACCTTTAAAGCCTTTTCAGAATTTACAGGAACAATATAATTAAAGCTCGAAGTTTTTGGAAAAATAACAAAAATAACAAAAATGGGTCCATAGTGAGAATTATGCGATCGTGAGTTGAAAATTTATGGTTTTTGATGTTTAGTTTCTTGCACCCCTTGTGCAGCATAGGGCGTCAAGCACACCTATTCATCCTCTAGTGCGGTTTTCAGTTCACTCCAAACTATTTCGCTAGAGTTCACATCGTATTCTAGAGTTCTTCGCAGATTTTCTGCTCTTCTTGGTCAACGGGTTCCACTGCAACGTTGTTTCCAACTCCATCCAAGTATCATACAATATGAAAAACTCACAGCTAGATCAGAATAGGCGCACTGCAACTCCATAAATGTGAACAGAAAACCGAATGCCACCGTTCCGTTTTTGGGGGGGCAACGGCCCACTTTCGAAACATTAGCAAAAAAATGTGAATTTTTTATAAATATCTTTACTATATAAAACTCTTCGTGAGTAGGTTTGTGGGTATGTATATTTGTTCCCTATTATTCTAAAATGCTAAAATTCATGAAGTGTTTAGCCGATTTCGCTGAAATTTTGTATGAGGTGTTGGGTGATGAATGGCCAGGGTTTCCGATCCGCTGAAATTTTGGATTTGTTGCTGGGTGGTGAGTTTAGGGCGTCAAACTTTTAGAATTTGACATTCATTGCAAAGAAAAGTTTGCTGTTCTCTAGTCATCGTCCGCATATGTGAAAGTATATATAGTACGTTTGAAAATAACATAATTGGCAGTCAACTAAATGAGTCGCTGAGGATAAATCTGGCAGATTTTGAAATAGCTATACGACTCAAGCCATGCTTGGACGGTTTCCTTCTTTCATGTTGTTACACAGAGGGAAAAAAAATCAGAACTGCATGGTTATGATTTGAAACGGCTATCGTTACGAAAAATTCAACACCGCATCGTTCTAAAACGCAACTGAAACAGTTTCACTTTTTGAAGATTGTATGAGTTACTGGAGCGTGGGTTTGAATCTCAGTCAGACCAAATTTTTTTTCGATTCTTTTTTATATATTTGGGCAAAAAAAAACGATCTGCATTTGCCGATTTAAATTTTGTTACATTTTTGAGGTACTGAACGTCGATTTCAAGAAATCTACAGTTAGCAGAGCAAAACAAACCCCGGATTCGTGACCAGCGACCCCTCAAAAAAAAAGAACACAAAAAGTAATGTGCTAGAAAGGAAACAAAATATAAATTGCTCCGACTGAGATTCGATCTCATTTCGTTTTCAGTTATATTTCCGAACTGAAACCAAAATTTAATACCATTTCTTTATTTTGTAAATAAAATAGAACAATGAAATATCAATAAACAAAATTTGTTTAAAGAAATAATTTAGAATAAAAAAAATACAAAATTAAATTTAATTTGAAATTAAAATTTTTTTTAGGTAATACTAAAAATAGGCCTTTTCAACAACCTTTTTTGTATTTTCAATTCATGAAATCATAAACATTTCAGTCGCAGAACAAAAATTTTCAGTCTTGAAACAACAACATTTGCGTCTCAATTCATCAATGTGCCGTTTCATTTTTTTACTGGGCAGTTTAAAAAAAATTGAAACGTTTTGTTGTCAAAATCAGAACATTCAGTTTTGGCTGGAAATTGACAACGGTTCGGAACGATTTGACAACGTTTCGTTTTGATTTTTTTCTCAGTGTACTTTCGTGTTTGCTTGTTCAAGTGATCTTTTCCTTGCATACAAGAAAATTTAATACGAAAAACAGCCTGACACTAAAAATGCATAAAAATTAAATTTCGTAAAACACAAACAACTCAAAACGCTTTAATTTTGCAAATGGAAAAATCAATTAAAATCACTCATACGCCACCGAACCACTCAAATCACAATTTCCAATTTAAGTTCACATTAAAGTCAATTTATGTTCACATGAGATCCCTACATCTTTTGCTACCATTCCATGCATATTTATTGCACATTAGCGTGTATCGCTCGGCAATCGATCTTCCTACCTAAAGTAGCAAACATAAAAAACAAGAATCGTTTATGGAAAGTTTCTATCGACTGCGTGAGTGGAGAATTTCTTATATTTTGATGCGGTAAAATTGTGAAACGCCTGTGGCAGTTCCTACGAGTGCTGAACATGCGGGCGAGTGTGTAAGTATACAAATATATCCTTTGCATGGCGATATTTTATTTATGCGTTGTTCAAGTTTATAAAAGTTTTTTTTCCCTATGTTTTTCCAATAAAACAGCTGTTCCCGTACGCAGTAGGATGCCATTCAGCTTAATACACTTTCCAGAATATGCTCGTGTCTCTTTTTTTCCCTCCCTTTTCTCCATTCGACTACTGCGCTCGGCGCATATGTATAGGTTGGTGGACAAACTTGAGCTTAGTGGGTGCTTAAAATAAAAACGTGACTACATTACTAAATGGCATATCGTGCTCGAATGTTTGCTTTTCAGTGGGCACTCAAAGGCGGGTCATTGAAAAAGCGATTAGTTGGGTGGATGCTGAAAAGACTGCTGTGTGTTTGAGTGCGTTTGTTTGTGTGCATGTGTGTGTGTGAAGTGGAAAGGGAGATAAAGTTATTGAAAATGTTAAGCTGCAAGCATGTTTATTTGTGTCAGCGTTTTTTTTTCATAAAATGTGGAATCAAACCATTATTTTTTATATTCCAACGTCCATACATATTTTCCAATGTACTTTGAATATTCAAATTACTTTGCCATCGCTCTTTCTCATTTCTCTTCTTACAATGCCAACTTCGTTTATCTTCCATGTTACCTAAAATCTCACTCAAATCCATTTTGCTTAACTCAACTCAATTTGGCAGAGCTGTCAAAATATAATTTCCTTTCAAAATTTCACCACGCCACGACTTTACTTTGCCAATATAAATGCGCTCTAAACAAAAGCATTTAACCAAAAATTTCACGCTACTTTATGCGAATAATGGATGAAGATTTTGCGCTTTTTGCCGGCGTGCAGTTCATTAAACGATTATAAACTTCCTACCAAGACGAGCGTTTCAATGTAATTTGTCAACTACAGTCGCTGTCATTGGGGCGGTCGGTGGCCTCAACAAAAGCCAGCATTTCCAAAAATATCCAAAAAATATCCGAAAATAACAAAAACAATTTGGCGAAAATGCCGAAGATTATGAAAGTTGCTTGTCACTCGGCGACAGCTGAAAGTTTCAGCTCATCCCCATTGTGTGTTGCATGGAGAATAATTTTGAATACAATTAAGTACAATTAAAAGCCAAATAAATCGCTTTGAGTGCTGCTGTTGAGGAAGTTTCAAGTGGTTGGCACGTTGGCAAAATGACTACGGAAATATGCTTCTAAGGCGTCTTAATGAGTTATGCTTGTGTAATTAATTTCTCAAAATTTCTAAAGTGTTGAAAATGGAATTGTCAACTTTTCAAAGGAGATTGAAGAAGTTTCACACAATTAGGTGTGATGAGTTGTTCGAAGGAGTAGCCACAACAAGAAATTAAACAAATTACTTACAATAACGAAAAAATTATCTCCTGTACAAAACACCCAAAAAGGCAGCGAAAAATCATATAAAAAATAACTTGTGTAAGACTATGTAATTTAATTTCTATTATGTGACCATTGTTTTTGTCCAAAAGTAGCGTAACGATACGGTCTCCCATAGAAAACACGAACGAGCCGAAATATATTTGGAATTACACAAAATTCAAATTTGGAATAGTCACAATAAAAATTTCTATATATTCTGGTAGAGCAAACAATCGCTCGTATTTTTAAGCAACAAAAAATGTTGTTACTTTAATTTAAGGCGAAATAACATAAAAGAGTATGATATTTGTATAATACTTGTATGACATTTGCACCTAAATTCAAGGAAACCCCCGTGTTTTTAATAAAAAATATATTGACATACACTGCGTATGAGTAATAAAATAGTATAACACAATTATTCAATTAATGGAATCAATGGAACTAATATATCTCATACGCTTAGTATTTAAAACTGCTTCGCCCCGTTTACACCCCCCCCCCATCCCCCCCACATTGTTTGTCTGTCTGTCCGGATGTCTTTTCTCACCTTAAAGAAGCCCCCAATGGACCTAGAGAGCACATATATGTTTTATGCATCCATGAGACATTCGAGGAGGATTTTTGATTTTCGAAAAGGGAGCGAGCCGCTCAGAAAAATGCAAGATATAGTATCTTTCCTGAAGCCACCAGTGGACCTATGAAGCTGCAATTGTTTGAAATTTGATCGTGTTAATTATAGTGTCTTCTCCTGCAGTTACCATTGGACCAAGCAAGGTAGGCGTGGCAGTTAAAGTTGGTCTCAAAAAGGGTTAAAACGGAGCCCCAGGGTACACGGGTGATTTACTAGTCTTGTATATTTTCCAAGTGTAAGTTCACTAGGATATCACAAATTTTACTAATTGGTAGGTACGTGCACAAAATATTTTAAAAAAGATTCTAAATGGAAAAAATATGTTGTAAAGGGCAATCTATAATCTTTACGGGCACCTGAAGAAATGTAAAAATACTAGTCGCAGTGTAACCACCTGCAAATGTGAAATTTGAGTTCTCAAAATCTGGCGCTTTCCGGAGTGCATAGCTTCCATACTGCTCACCTCTCACATATCGTATGGTAAAAATTGTAAATTTTCGAACGAATAAACGAAATTTATCCAATCTCATCAAATATTGTATTATCAATACTAATGCGTTCTACGCTGATCAAATGCCATTAAATTCATTGCACCCATTCAAAGTTGCGTTTAGAGCAACACTATTACATAAGCACTTATCAAACAATTCGAACTCAATGAAGTAAGTTACCAAAGCAAGTTTTAGTACAAAAACTGATAACTAATTAGTGGTTGGTGCAATAGGGTCCAGGCTTCTCCCCCACTTTCGTCATTTAGTCATTTTATGTGTGGAAGAGTACAATTCCGTTGGAAAATATTTATTGTCCCTCCTTCGTTTCATCATAATTCACAATTCTGTCAACTCACCTTTATAATTTAATGAAACTGCTATGCAAAGCTTCAGCAGAGAAGATAATGCAAACTGACAAAAACTATGACGATGACGGTAACTACCTCCTCGGGTTTTTTTTAAAATTTATTTTGAAAGTAGCTACTGAAGTGCACTTTTATGCTCATTTAATGCTTTTTACATTAGCCACAATATTTTTGCAGGCAACCAAACACACAGACACACAACATACGAACGAATTTTGCCAACGAACTCGAAATCTGATGACTTGAGCACTTGCGAGAGAAAAAAAAAAACAAATTGAAACTAAAAATTGGAGTGTTGCCAACAAAAGCAAACGAATGGCAGTAAAGTTGCTGTGTAAGTGCAGCCAAAGGCAGCAACAAACCGCACAAATCCAATAAATTACCAACGAAAGCGCACAGCGAGCGATCGCGTTTGAATAGGCAGAAGGCCCTAACTGCGCTACTATTTATGCTACTATTGTAGTGTAATTTTACAACAACCAATTCTTTTCTTCTATTTTCATTGTAATTGCCTAAAGTGTACGAAAGCGAAAAAAAAATCAAAACAAAATAGAGAATTTGGCATTTATTTTTGCACTAAAAATACATTACGAAAAATCGTATATGTAGAAAAGGAAAATATATTATAGTACCTAATTTGCATTTGTTGGCATGAAATCAAAATTCTTGCTGCTGAAAGTGTGAAGCTAAATTGTTTTTTTCCTACAAGCGGGAAGCTTAATTTTTTTGTTTGTATTTTCTTTTCCTTTGGAACATTTATTGGATTTTTCATTTTAACCCGGCATGGGAAATATATGGCAGCAGTAGGGCAGGCTAATAATTGTCAAGAATGCAACAAGATGGAAAATTGTGTGCAGAGCCAACGAATGTTAACGATGACGATGATGTTGCATGTTGGCTGGCATTATTTTATTTGATTGTGAATATTTTTGGCAATCGAGGGCAATAATCTGCTGGAATTGGAGTGTAGTCTTAAAGTGGCAGGCAGGCCGATTTACATATTATTAAATTTATGTTAAATGAAATTGATTTTGGAGCATTCAATTGCATACTGCTGAGCACGAAGTGTTGAATTGATTGATGTAATGGTTTTGAAATTACTTTCGTAAGCAGCATATGTTGCTCTCTGAATACTTGTACGTACATATCGGTGACTGAAAGGTAAAGCTCACCGAGTACAGTCGGTTAAGAGATAAAATTATATGAGTGCATCTCAAAAATCATTTTGTGACACAGTGTTATTTGTAAACTAGTGTAATTTACAAAATATGTGTATGGGTTGATTCATTTGTTCTTCCATACTATAATCAAGATGCCGTTCAACTTTTTGGCTGTCAACGAAGAGTTACACTAAACTATGCACTATTTTAGAGAGATTCGGGCTTGCAAGACTTTGCAAAACGATGGCGGTATATACGCGACCATCTAATGTCTGTCAAAATGTCGCTATGGTAAGAACAACAAATGCAGACTGAAATAATCGCAGGTGGCTGTGAAAAGTTTATTTCATTACGAATGTCTACCTTTGAGGACACAGTGTGCCGCCAAATTTCTCCATGGCTGACATATGACTGTTCTGATAAATTTTTGGTTACAAAGTTTTGTAAACCTGAATATCTTCAAAATAGTTCTTAGGTTAGTGGTACTTTTCGTTGACAGGCAAAAGTAAGAACGGCTGCTTGATTATTCACCGAATACAACATAATATAGAAACTAGTAAGAGAATTATCTTATCGGTCTGGCCGAAGCTAAAATACCGTGCACGTGCGACTACAATACATTCTTGGGCCTTTTGTTGGTAATTTATTTATTCCGTCTTTTATCGATATTTTATTGATAATTTTTCAATTGTTTATCGATATGTGCGATTTTTACTTCATTCTCGATCCATTTAAAAATGTTGTTCCAATTCCATTATGTTCCGGTTAAATTCCATTTTGTTCCAGTTCCATTCCCATTTCGTTCCCGACATCATTTCCAATTAAAAACAAGAAACTGCTTCCAAATCGGTCAAATATTTCCCCAGATAAAGGAAAATAAAGAAATTTTTCTATTATTTTGTATGGCAGGTTTGACAATTTTTCGACATTTTATCAAAAATTTATCGATCATTATTCGAAAATTTTTCAATTTTTAATCAATAATTTTTCGATATTTTATCGACAATTTATCGATAATTTTTCGATAATTTATCGATTTTTTCCATTTTGTTCCGGTCCAATTCCATTTCGTTCCAGTTTCTTTCCCATTTCGTTCCCGGCATAATTAGCAACCAAATACAAAAACTAGAGAGTGGACTATCTTCGGCTATACCGAAGTTGAAATACCCCCACACAGTAGGAAGAAGTACCTCGAACATAAAATATGTGGTCTCAAGACCCTATTTTGAGCCAATTATAGGTGGTTTTGGAGCCCGGGCCATGTCCAAAATCCATTTCTAAAAATTTCCAATTAAATCCACCAAAATAAAAATTGGTCTCAAGACCCCATTTAGACCCTTATATATGTGGCTTCGGAACCTCGGACCATGTCAAAAATACGTTTCTAAACATTTCCAATCGAATACAACAATAAAAAAGACTTGAAAAATTTGTACCTTTTTTTTCGGTGTATGGGAGCCACGCCCAGTTTTTGTCCGATTTGGCTGATTCTCGAACTTGATCTCAGTATTCAAGAGAAAAACATGTACCCAAAGTTTCAAGTCGATATCTCCAAAACTGCGACCGCTATCGTGCGGACGGACAGACGGACAGACGGACATCGCTAAATCGACTCAGGAGGTGATACTGATCAAGAATATATATACTTTTCCATACCGGACACGCCTCCTTATGGGCGTTACAAACGTTGTGACAAAGTTAGTATACCCTGCCACAGTGAGTGTGGGGGTATAAAAACCGCGTCCAACTCGTTTCAGTATTTCTCAAGATAAACGAAAATAATACAAATTTGACGGCCATTTTGTATGGGAGGTAGGCGTGGTTTATATCCGATGTTGCCCATTTTCCATACCATCTAATCATTCGCCAGAAGAAGAGAAATGTGGCGAAAGCTTAAAAGCTACGGCTGTTATCGTGCAAAATGACAGACAGACGGACAGGCAGATGGACAGACGGACATGGCCTATTCGACTCAGGAGGTGATACTGATCAAGAATATATAAAATTTTCCATACCGGACACGCCTCCTTATGGGCGTTACAAACGGTGTGGCAAAAACAATGTACCCTTGGAGGGTATAAATATAGGTTACAAATTATCAATTGAAAAATATTAAATTCGTTATTCGAAAACATTTAGTTGTTCATGCCTCAACTTTCTCTACACTTCTTACCTATTCTAGTTGCACTTTCTATTGCTTTCTTTTGCTGTACTTTCAATATTGTTTGCTTTTTGTTTCTAATATTTTTGTTGTTTCTTTACAAGAATGTGTACATTTTTCCGCACACCTGTGCTCACAATTCCGTAAAAATGTCAAAAAGTTTTTGAGTGCTGCCATAAAATGTCGCTGTGGCATGTGCGAGTGCGTGTGTGTGTGTGAGCGACTTGTGCGATGCTGCATATTTTAGAACTTTCCGTTTTTCTATTCTACTCGGATAAAGCGAATGTTGTGCTCACTTTTTCTTTTCTTTTTGACTTTATTTTGGAATATTTATTTACAGAAAAAGGAAACAGAAAATGGTCTAAATTTTTAATAATAATATCCTTTTGATGTGCTAAATTGATGCCTGTGACCGAGTAATTTTTCGTATTGATGGCAGCTGAAGATGTGCTCGGTTGATTGATGGTGTGGAAAAGGATAAGGAAACGGAAACGGAAATTGGTTTGAAGGGCCTTTTCTCTACGCTGGTACAAATTGGTACGTTTTGAGAAAAGTTTAGCCCGAAACAAGCTGCAGGAGGAATAAAGGGAATTTCTGAGCAAGTCGCTTCATATTTCAATAAATTTAAAATACTTCAAATTACTGAGACAATTTATAGGAGATGTCATGCCTAACTGTAATTTGTATTCCCTACTTTCTATTTGAATAAGTATCATAAATAATACCAATTTTTCAAAAAAAAATTATAAAAGAAATGTCCACTTACGGCCCCCACTCCCACTCCCACCCCACACTACATACGGAAATAGGGAAATACAAACTTACTTGACCATCAAATGAATATGTTTGACAAGCCCTTCACGTACATTTTGAAAGAGAATAAAAATGATGGCCAGCACTCAGGTAATTCCATTTATACACATTGGTTAAAAGAAAATTGTCAGAAAATGCTTAACATGAAAAATGTGCATCCCAACTACTTTGCAAAGGACACAAGCTTATGAATACCAATTCACAAGTACATGCGGGACAAACAAATGGACGTACAAACAGACGGACGGACGCATGGCAATGGAGAGCAAACAAGCCAGCAACGCCCACTTCATTACGCGCAGTTGAATTGCTGCTACACTCGTACCACCATTGCCAGCACTACTGCTTTTGCACACTAATCTAATCCTTTATCAGGCGGATGTCGCAAGCATGTAAAGCAACAGCCGTTATGTCAGGAAGGAGAAGAGGACGAGATGAATTGAAATGAGATGAGATGAGAGGATGCGGCGTGGTTAGTTTTGAAAGCATCTTAAGAGTATCTTTCGATTATATAATAGTGAGTACTTGAAGGAGCTTGTGTTTGTTTTTATCTTTGTATATGAGCCTGTGTGCCTGTGTGCTTGTCGCGTGCATTTAGATTAAAATGGCAATTCACAATGCTCATCACTCAATCAAGTCTCGAGTGATTGGGGTCCGAAACTGTGGAGGTGGTGGGCGGTTTATATGAGACAATGTTGGAAGCTACGCTGCGTAATGTTATTATTTCCTTATTTTAAATAAAAACAAAAGAAACAAGAACAACAACAATAACGAGAGGAAGACCATCGCTCGGTCCAGCTGCTACTTGCTTAAGCATTCTGGCTCTGCATCCACCGGAGGATCTCCTTGCCTAGCTTAGCCTTTACGTTGCCGAAGCATCCACTGAATGCAGAATGAATGGCATTTGTTTCTGACACAACTCATTATATTTAATATCCCATGCCTCGGCACCAGCGGGAGTTCGCTTCAAAAGATAAATTGTAATAAATTGCGTTATGTAATTTCTTGGGGGGTGATGGAATTTCTCTTCTTCTTCTCCTTCTTCTATATATTCTGTGAATAGCGATTTCATAAGGATTAAATGGAGCTTTTTGCTTTGAAATTATGGTTTTGAAGGTGAACCATATTTTGGACAAGCTATTGTCACCATATTTTATTTGAAGAGATTAAAAATGTGTTGTTTACTGAGAGAGCTGAAAGCAACCTAAATTTTTATTCCATATGGGTCAAGGTGTCGATGACATACAAGGTATGCATTTTTATGGACAAATTATGACGGAGATTTAGTGTTAAATTCAAAAATTTGTACCAGGAAAGCTCACTGATGAGTTCCTTAGTGGGAACGAAATGCTCATATGAGTAACTACCTGCTGCCACTAAAATTTGTTGTTGTTGTAAGCTGCACTTGAGCTTGCAGCCGGCAATACAAAATTTCTGCAACATTTTGTAGTTGTCATGTGTGTCTCTCAATTTTATTCCCTACACTTCTATTGAATAAACGTCCTAAATGATATACGTTTTCTCCGAAAATATTATAAAAGAAACGTCCTACCTGCTTGACTTTGAGTGATTTAAGTGGTGAACAGAATATGATGTAGCTGTGCCTTTTACATCTGCAGTTCGGTACTCCTGCAGTGCACTCCTCTAGTTGGTGGTTCACTCCTCTGGTTGGGGCCTGTAACAACTAAGAAAATAGGGGTTGGATCAATAATTATTGATTAATTATAATACAATTTTGTATACCCCCCACACTCACTATGGCAGGGTATACTAACTTCGACACAACGTTTGTAACGCCCGTAAGGAGGCGTGTTCGGTATGGAAAATAGATATATTCTTGATCAGCATCACCTCCTGAGTCGATTTAGCCATGTCGGTCTGTCTGTCCGTCGGTCTTTCTGTCCGCACGATAGCGGTCGTATTTTTGGAGATACCGACTTGAAATTTGGGAACATGTTTTTCACTTCATAAAGTAAGAGCAAATTCCAATTGGAAAAGTTCAGAAGTGGATTTTCGACATGGTCTGAGTTTCCAAAACCACATATCAATGGGTCGAAATGGGGTCTTGAGAACTCATGTTTTTTTCGAGGTACTTCTAAACCTGGACAGAACCACTTTTGATGTTTGCCTTCAGATTGTGAAACAAAGGTGGCAACCATACAATGCTGGCAAGTCTTTTTTTGTTCCTGTACATCATCAAATCGAAATCGAAACATTTTCAATGTCGAAATTTAGTTTGGCAACTTTTTCTTGAATTTCATAAAATTATTCCAATAAATGCTGTGAAATAAAACATAGGAAGGAGTTTCGAATAAATTAAATTCGGCAAACAGAAAGAAGCAAATAAATTAAATTCAGCTTAGCTAAAAATTCAGCATAAACTTTGCATTTGCATACAAACACAGACATTTGCATCCATCCATGACCTTAACGCACACGCTTACATACATAAGCAAACAGCTGCACACAGTTGAGCACTTAGAATCACATGTCAAAGCATAAACCAAAAAAGAGGAAAAAAACTCAAATGGAAACCAAATTTTCGGCAACAAAAAAAATGTGAAGAAAAAAAGCACGACATGACCGAAAAAAAGAGAATAAACGACGAACCGAGCCAAAACTCTGGCCAGGGCAATTGCCCGTAATGGCAAAAGGATCCTTTGATATTCCACTTATTGTTGTTATCGTATGTAGTTGTGTGTGGTTGGTGTTGTTGTTGCTGTTTTTGGAGTCATAGTGCATGTTCTGTGGACAAATCATGTAATATCCTGTTGGATATTTAGATTTGGTACACAATTTCCGCCAGCATCAGCATAACAATGGAATTGCAATGAAAAAAAGTCTCTCTGCTCTTACGTAAATATAGTAAGCATTTTTATCTACGCATGTAGGTGAGTGTGTGTGTGCGTGTGTGATAAACATCATGATTTGAATTGGTATTATTGTGTTTATGTCGGCGTATATGTGCGAAAAGCAAATTTCACTAAATGACCCAACTGAGTACCCATGAATAATTTGCACGTAATTGTAAGTGTCACTCGAAATTGACGCAATGAATGAATGCATTGAATGAACGCATCAGATGAGTAAACAAAATCAAATCGGTGTTTTTAAGCCTATCTGCCTAAAATTCAAAAAAATAGTATTACATTCCCTAAATACACACATGCATATCTACCTAACAGTAAGTATTCGACAAAATGTAATCCCATTTATCTGATATATTTGCAGGCTACTTAATATGTACGCTCCATCTCAGATGCTCAAATGACCGTGTCTAATTTTCTTTTGGGCATTATTTACTCGCCCCGCAAATTCTCTAAGCCCATTGTGCAAATATGCAAGTGTTGCCCAAACTGAAATTTCCACACGGATTTGTTTGTTGGCAGAGCACTGCAAATAGCAGTCAGCATTTCCACATGCAACATGCACTGCCCGGCTCGGCTCGGCTCGACTTGGCTCGACTCTGCCAGCGTGCGCTCTCATATTGCTGTATGTTGTCTAAGTGACAATGTAACTGACACAGCTCCGGGCTATGACATGAAGCTACTACGAAATGTCAACAGGCAAATAAAGCGAAAGCCACAAAATTGCTGGCAAAATGTGAACAAATAGAAAAAGTATATTTAGTTTAGAAGGGATGCTGCCGCAGGCGGGAAGTAGTTGGTCATGTGAGAGGGTGTGGGAAATATTAAATTTCATATACTTCACACATTGGAAGGAAAAGTGAACCAAATAATTTACAGCATAATTTTAGGCTATTCAGCGTATTTGTTTCTGAAATCTTTGAACTTTTTCAAATTTAATTCCAAAATTCAATGCTCTTTGAAAGAAATTCTCTACCAGACGCTTTTGAAAATTTCTAAAAGGAAAAATATACCAAAGTGGGCAGACTTTCCTTTGTGGATTTCAGTTTAGCTTTTCACTCTGCTCGCGCAAAAATTCCAAAGCCCCGAATGAGGAATGAGTGAAAGGAAGCTGGGCAGAAAAAAAGAGAATACAAAGCCCAAAAGCCAGATTATGACATTGGTGTCTTATTAAATATTAATGGAAACGAAATGGCACTCAGCCCACCCACGAGCGTGAGCGTTTTTCGGTGGCTTCTTCACTTTATTGTTCTTTATTTTATTTTATTTTATTTTTGGTTGTCTCTTTTGGGCTTTTTTCCAAAAAAAAAACTCTCAAAAAAACTTTTTCCGAAAATGTCTCTCCGGAGATTTGGCGCCAAAGTTTGTTTGCTGGCCCCGCCAAAGCAAGTAAACTCAAATTGGCTTCAATACCATCGAGACACAATAACGAGATGGCGAACTGTTTATGATTTGGCGATTTGCGTGCAGTTTTAATGTGGTTTAATGTGAAAAGTTTTTAGAAGTTTTCCTTCTTCTTTCTTTTTTTTGTTTGGGGCATTATTATTTTATTTTAGATATTTGATTTGATTAAAATTATTACTTGAATATTTATCCAAGAAACGTGCTGAGTATTTCAAAAATAAATTCCCTGTCATTGCATTTTGTTTGATTGTTGTTGTAGTTGACAAATTGAACGCTGTTTTTTTTTTAAAAAAGATCAAAGAGGTCACTGAAATATTCTTTGATGTTCACTAAGTTATTGGGGCTACTCGCTTAGGAGTTCATATTTTTAGAAAGAAAAACTCTCAACTGAAAAAAATAATTATTTTAATTACAATTTATCACAAAGTTTAAATTTGCGGAACTATTTCGGCCTTTGTATTTCTTTTCTGGTTTATAAAAAAGCGGTTTCTTAACAGTTAAGTAACCGCTTAGACAGTTACTGTCTAAGGTGCTAAAATGTTCATTGAACTTTGATTCGATTGACATTTCCTTTAATATCGATTTTGGAAATGTTGAATTTTCAGAGATTTGAAGTTACTGTGAGAGGTTGAGATTGGCACAGGTTTTCTTACATGTACACCCAGAAAACGAAATCTGTTGCGGCAGCAGAATTTTCGGCCAACCGAATGTTAGCGGCTGTCACAACATATACTCTCTGATGTTGCAGCATCTTGTATCTGTTGTCACGACATCAACAGTCTGATGTCGCAACATCTACTTTCTGTTGTCGTAACATCTACTTTCTGATGTTGCAGCATCTACTATCTGTTAGCGCAACATCTACTGTCTGATGTCACAACATCTACTTGCTGATGTCGCATACGAGTTGGAATATAAATAAATTTTTTATTGTATAAATACATACGCGATATTTAAATAAAATTAACATTAATTTAAAGAAGGAAAACCGTCGAAAACAACTACGTAGTTGCTTAAAAAACCTATAAAAAAAATTCATGTTCAAACGTGCATCATAGCTGCACGGTTTCCTAGTGGTTTCAACTGAATCGACTTATTATGTTATGCTTCTTAAATGACGCAAAAAACAAATCATTTTTCACTTCTATTTTAGTAACTAATTTGTATTAACATTCGGCGCACTTCACAGTTCTACAGTTTCTTAGCTTTGGTTTATTGTGAAAGATGAAGTTGGCTGCAATTACTGTTTGATAATGCCAGATCGTACTACAATTTCTTAAGAAAAAAAAGTGTGGCATGCACCAAGAAGAAAAGGTAGTTTCACTCAGTTTTTTTTTACAGATATTACTGAACATTTTTTTCATTTATAAATATTATTTAAATCATTGCGGAAAATGGAAAATATTATAGTAAAATAAGTTTGACACTCGGGAAAACTATAATAATTACATTTTGGTTGGAATAAAAATTACAGAAACTGGGACTTTTTCGACGACGGCTTAAAACAAATCAGCTCGGGGGTTCGAACAGCTAATGCTGATAGGGTGAATCGAAAAAAAATTCATTTGTATTGTCATGAAAACAGTTTAAAGTCCTTTGCGGAATATTTGAAAGAAAAATTATTATTTGTGGAAAAACAAGAAGTGGAACTACCTCTATTTCTTCTGCCATTGGCAGTAGAAAAAATATAAGGTTTCAGTTGGCGAATTCAGTTGCTACACGCGAATGTCTGTTGTGTGGCATTCAACATTCTGTTGCCGTGGACACTGTGATTGCGTGGATTCGGTTGTGGTAGCTTTTTCATATTAAATGCTCTGTCAGCTGAAAGAAGTGGCTGCTTCAATCTACTATTCAGTTGTTATCACAGAATGGAACATTTTAGCATTTTTCTGGTATTACAAGCGAATTTGCGTCTCTCTCAAGCGCAAACTGGAGCTGCAGACGAAAGTTTGCTGCCACAACCTCGTGCCAAGCGATTATTTTTTTGTTTGTAAAAGTGGCATGCTTGGCGCCGCTCTCCAGAATTAAAAAAAAAATTTAAGCTCTGTGGCTCGGGTTTTATTTAAGGGATTTCGGTGAAATTTTCAATTCGGTGCTGAGGGATGAATGGTGAATGGGCTGAGGGGTGATTGTGAAAATGTGTGATCCGACCCATATTTTTATAAAGCTTAAACTCGGGCCGCATTTGAGGGATATCGGTGATACTTTGGATTTGGTGTCGAATAGTGAATGGGCAGAGCGATGACTGGAAAAAACTATTTTTATTGCAGTTGCTTAAATAATACATTTACGTGAAAATTATTGCTAGCGAAGCTGTAGGTATAAGCTAGTTTTTGATAATGTCCAAGAGAAAACCATGCATTTCATCACTTTTTTCCCGTTTTTTTTTCGCACGATAATTGACACGCTCGGAGGACAAAAGCCACGAAACTGACGCTCTATGCATTTCATAATTTTTTTCCTCTGAACGTGTCAATTATCGAGCAAAAAACCGGACCCACAAAATGAAATGCATTTTTTATAAACATTTTTTAATTGATATTTTAAACTTTTTAACTCGATTAATCGATTGCTTTCCACCTGCCTTATGCTTAATTGCCAACACCAGTATTTGCTTTCAGGCCATTTCATACATGGAAACCACAAAGCAAAGTCAAGCTCTCTCAGCCAGACATGATTTTCAGTTGTAACCACGTGAAACGCCAACGAAAAGGATGTCGGGTTGATGCTGATGATGATGATAAAAATACATAAGGAATTTAAGCCACTACTGAGCTTTTAGAACAGCAGAACTGGAATTTTTTCTGTATTCGAAAAGGGCCTTCTGGCCTTCAGCAAGCATTATTCTAACTGAATATTATCTCGATTGGCACCGGTACATGGCGAAGAATGCGGCAGGATGTGTAGTGGGAGATGTATGTTAATGCTATTCGCATGCGAATTATTTTCAGCTAAAATGGCGCAAGGATGTGGCGGCAACGACGGGACGAATTACGAAGTAGTCCTTGGGATAGCTTGCCTATTGTACTAACAATAAAGGTACATTTGGCAAGTGTGAAGTAATAGTCGGCCCTATGGACTGTGGGAAATGTGTATATCACAATGGAGCTAGTGTGGTGTAAATATGTCGGTTTACCGGTCAATTGTTACTTTATAAGGAGTTTAGACTTGTAGCTGGTCGAATAAACAAACTTTAACACACACTAAAGGTTGGAACGATTCATATCGTCTTAAACATTTTCCATCTATGCTGTTCCAAACGCTCTACCAAAGTGTAGTTCATGCAAAGGTGCCTTTCAGAGGATAGAAGGTGTTGGCGTTTGTTGAAATTTCAGCGCCGTGGGTGTAAGCGGATGTACTCATGAGTATACACGTACACACCTACACACAAACATAAGCAGCAAATGCGAAAATGATTTGAAAAGTTTTTAGTTGTACTTAATTAAGTTGTAGCGGTGAGTGGTTGAGGCAACTGCCTCTGCATAAAGCGCGTCAAAAGACGTGAAATATTTCAGAGAATTTAGCGAATCCTTACTATGACTCACATTCCCCATCAATTAGTTCAGCAATGCCTCTGTTGCATGTGCCTTTATAGTCATTAGAATCAATTAAAGCTTAGCTTTGCAATGGCCCTTTACCATTTACTGCTTAATATGACAACCAGAGGCACTCGTCAGTTTCTTTATGACAATGCTGGCGCATTCATTTGCCAAATGGCAAGCGTACAAATGTCAATTAAATTCAAGTATTTGCTTGTTAATTAATTTTAACCGGGAAATCACGTACGGCGGAATGGACAAGCAAGCACATACAAACACAAAGGGCCCAGAGTGAGTGAAAGACTTGAACACATACATGCTTACGTGTATTCCACGTGACCATCGCACAACTGTCAAAATGATGTGAAATTAAAAAGAAATCCCGAGTAGCAACGGACGGCAACAGCAGCAGTAGCACGAACGTGCTGTGCCGGGCGGGTTCTGTGTGCTTTGTTGCTTACCAAAAACCGTAAGAAAGAAGGGTCAAAAGTTCTACTACACGGATTCACTTGTTTGTATATGGCAGAATGGAAAAAGCACAAGACCAACCACAGCAACAACAAATGAAAATGAAATTGAAACAACATCCCAAAAAATGGTAGGGAAGAAGACTGGCGAAGCAGCATGACAAATAGTAGCAAAAATGGCAAAAGTGGAATTATTTTTTATTTTTATATAAATTTTTTTTTTTGGGATATTTTTCCAAGGCTTCTCCAGCTTAAGCATCTTTTTCTATTATTGTTGTTTTTTTGCTGTGAGAGGACCCGTCCTAATATACGTTCGGCCACATGTGCTGCTACTCCAAAGGATTACTTTCGACTTTCGTTTGACGTTTCTTTCGGTTACGTGACCAGATTTTTGGTAAATAATAAATTTCCAAAAGAAGAAACGAAAACAGAACAAAACAAAAATGATTCTCACAGTTTTATTGGACCGAAATTAGTGCACAACGGAAGCATATATTTGAGGAGTAACAACCTAGAAAGCTTGAAAAATTATATTTAAAAAAAGGCACTCCACCAATTACAGTTGATATTAACAAACAACTTTTCAGAATTATGACTCAGAGAAGAGTTCTTGGGTCGAATTTGATATCGAAAATTAAAAATTCATTATGGCAGAAACGGAAATTCACAGATTTAATCGAAATAGTATGAAACTTTGTGGGAAATTTTTACAGTTTTAATTAGATGCGTTTTTATCACATTTTAGATGTTCCAACACTGTGCTACTTAGTTTAAATAACTATAGAAATCGTTAATAAGAAAAGTTATTCAAGAAAAAATTCACTTCGCATCTACATAGTTGCGTAGAGTAGGGTTCCTATGTCTAACAGAACAATGCCAAATTTGGTTAACCGATTATTCGATTACACTGCAAAGTGAATATATCTTTTGGGTGTGTAATTTTACACAGAACTCACATTTTTAAGTGTGTACTTTTTTTGGTTAAAAAAAGAAACACCTTCTAGATTTTGGCATGCTATATTAATACGCATGCGTGTTTTTTTAAAGCACGTAAAGCGTTTATACACTCAAAGAATTTTTTCGTTCGTAAGAAACGAAAAATTAGACAAACACACTTCGTTTGTTGTTTCGTTTGCAATCAACGTTTGAGTAACGAAAAAAAAAAAAATTTACCAGCTCAGCCAGGATTTGAACGCGGGACGTAAGGTTTACAAGTTGCGCACATACACGCTGTGCCACTGAGCTACTTTCGTTCTGGTCGATAAAAACAAAGCTTATATCGAATTCGATTTGAATAATGTAAACGTTTATTAGAAATTAGTTTTTAATTTGCAGCAATTTAAAAATGTTTCCAATAAAAGTAAAATGCAATACTTTTATTGGAAACGTTTTTAAATTGTTGCAAATTTATTTATTATTTGCGGCAAAACGATTTAATTTGGAGCAAATGTTTTTTGTTTGTTTTTTCGTTTAAGTTGGTATTCAAGCAAACGTTCTCCAAACATTTTAATTCTTTGAGTGTACAAGCAAATTTGTGTGCAAAATATGTCTAGAAGTTTTACACATGTTAGGTGTGTATGAACAACGCATTTCACTTTGCAGTGTAGTAAACCGCGTCGTTATCTCAATTTTCGTAACTGTCTGTGTTGCCATATATTTTTTTTTAAAAATTTGACTGGCTGGTAACACTAATTATAACTTCCAGAATATGTTCGTTGGAATGTGATTTCTTAGAATCAAGAAGAAAAGCCATTCAAACAAACTTTTTCCAACATTTATCGAAGATAACAGTAGAAAACGGAAAAAATCAGGAAACAAATTAATATTTGGGACATTTAATTGCCTACATAGAAAACAATTTTTGAATATTTTTTTTTGGTAGGTAAGTAAATGAACTAAACATTGTTTTTTTCTCCGAATTTGTATTTTACCTCCAACTGTTATTGCTGCTAAAATACCAATAAAGAAATAAAACTTTTTTTTAACATAATCAAAAAAAAAATGTATTTTAATGGTTTAACTTACGATTTTCGTGAAAGTTTTGGTAGCGTTGTGTTAGTTTTAATGCGTTCTATTAGAATCAATCGACACCACCAGCCAAACAGACGTTTTTCCAAATTTTGTCGCATAGTACTACACTATGGGAATAAATAAAAAATGGAAATAAAAAAATCTTTAAATTTCAGTTATGTCAAAAAAAGATTTTACTTTCTCCTGCCCCATTTGGAGGTGTATTCATCTAATTTGAAAATATTACTCATTCGGTTAGTAATAAAGAAATATTCTCTTGTCCATTTATGTCTAATTTCTTAATCACCTTCTGCAAGTAATTCATACCACAATTACTTCTTATTAGAAAATCTAATAAGTTCATTAAAAAATTCCCAACTTCCAAGTGCTTCCTTCCACTTGTCGCGCATGAAGGATTTCCTGTTGCGCTTTTGTGCCTTCCTGTGTGTTTCTTCATTAAGCATCCTCTCAATTAAGAGCCTTAGCAGCGGAATTAATTGTTCGTGCCGCACATTTTTTACCATTACACCGAAATGTATAAAATATGAAACGTGCAACGGAAAACGTTAATGGTGAACTTGTGTGCTTTATTTGCCCTTGTCGTTGTACTGATTGTATTGCGCCTACACACTCTGTCGCGTATTCGCATTTCCGTTGTTGGTTTTTATTTAAGTGGGTTCTTTTTTTGTTGCAAAAACAATTCAATTGGATTAATGTGTGATGAGTTTTTAATTGCGTTAAGCCGCTTTGAATGCGAATGAACATTTGGTCGAGGGCAGAGTAGTAGGTGGTGGTAGGTTGGCTTGCTTTGGTTTCGTTTCGTTTCGTTTGGTTTGTGCCACCTCTTAAGTCAAGTCAATTAATTTTATGAGCCTAATGCGGTTTAATTTTAGGAGACTTGTTGCTCGTTTTAATGTGTTTATTTGTGTTAGATTATATTTTTGCTCTGTAAACGAACTCTCTAAATTCGTTGTTTTGCATTTTAAGTGGATTTATTTGTAGAATTCTTGAGGGTATTTTTGTGAGGAAGATAGAAGTTAATTGCATGTTTGTGGTAGAACTTATTATTTTTGTGTCATAACTTCTGGCTAGTTAGTCCTGCAACGAAAACTTTAAACTAAATTCGGAATTTTAATTAAAACTTCAACTACGAGTCTGTGGTGGGTTGCCTGTTTTTTTAAATTTTTTTTTGTGAGTTTGTCAATGCCCAGTTATCCACAATCTTAACTGGAATTCCCTCAAAATATTTGCTGTCATCTAGGATGTGAAAAAATCTCCAAACAAAAATAAAAATGGTAACATTCTCCCTGCGGTAAAATGCAAAACTTCAAATGAGCATAGTTCAAATGATGTGCCATTTTTTGTCTGAAACGCTACCAACCGACTCCTCCAACCAAACGTATCAAGTTGCAGTCAGTAGCATGTGTTTTTTTGTGTGCAGCGGTTTTTTTTTTCTTCTGTTAAAAATTGCTCTGATGTCATTGTACGCGATACATTGTGTGCGCTAGCGACAAAAGTTACACGCTGCAAGTGCAGATGTCAACTGGCAAAGGAGAAAAGGGAGGAGCAGGAGTAGAACTGAGGCCAAAAACACACACATGTGCAGAACTTTATTTCGTGCACATTATAATTTGTATGCATGCTGCAAACAATTTCTCATCAACAATAACAACAACAACAGCAACAACAACAACAACAGCAGCAGCTCGAGAACATTTTTAAATTGCTTATGTTGACGGTTATGCATTTTTTTATGATTGCTACGATGTGGCACATCATACGTATACACCATATAGCAACGATTTCTGCTAAAACTTTGTACCACCAGATATTTGCATGGCATCATAAACTGGACCAAATTATGGCCAAGCGAAGAAAATTCAAGAAAGGAATTTTCTCTACAAATTCCATTGAATATGAGAAGAGTAAATAACTGGGAAGTTGCTAAAATTTTCGCTTCTCATTTTATGGTATTTTACGATCTCGAAATAATCTCATAAATACAACAAATAAGTCTTTTAAGTCTTTCAGTATTTACAAAAATGTGCCATTCCATGCGATTAAGCCAAATCGCTTTCAACTGAACGTCTGCTAGGGATTTTGTTCATTTCTGTTAGTTAATTTAATAAATCAACCACTTAATGGCAACTCAACTTCAAATGCAAATTCAAATGCAAACAACGCAGGTGTTTAGTTGCACATACATACATCAGCATACACATTCTCATTCACACTCATACTCATACTCAAACGCACAGGCACACATTTGAAGCACTAATTTGTTCGCCTTAAATCCCACATTATTTATTTGTAATCAAAAGCACATAATCTGCTTAAATTGCCAGCTATCGAATGATGTGGGTCCATTTCCAGGTAAATTCCGGAATGTACGTGTGCGTATGTCTTCCCCGTCGCTGGGAGTGTGCGTTCATTATTGAGCGAGTGTCAAATACATGACTACGTAAATGTGCATTGGCACAGCGGGCAAGTCTTACTTCTACATGAGGACAGTATGTAGTGTCGGTAGCGTCCATAAAATCGGTGAAAACAACAAGAACAACAACACGGACCCCCACTCACCTCCACACATTATTGAGTTGTAGTTTTCGAGCACTCTTTTATCAGCAAAAACATTCAATTGCCAGCGTACGGAGTTTGCATAACGGAACATATGACCGTAAATTGTGACCAAAAAAAAATACTTCCAATAAATTTCTCCGATTGAATTTGGAAAACCTAGACACATGCGAAAGCGGAGTGCCATTTTACTTTAATGAAGCTTAAAATATTCCATATTGTTGAAATGGATTTCATTTGAGTATTATTCACCTCTGGATAGCGATTCAGGATAACAGGTCTTCACGTTATCGAATTTATTGGATACGCCGCCTGCCTCAGAGCCTCTATGTTGCTGCCCTTCTCTGCAACAGGCTCTGCAACACCTTCCTATGGTAATGTTAGTGTCGACAAATGGTTCTAGCTTCGTCCTTCTAAGGCCCTGAAAACCTGTCGTACATCCACCTGAACATGGCCTATTCGGTTTATCACCCGATGCCCGCCACGTTACTTTGTTGGGATGCGGAAAGCATGTTCTGCTATTTTTCCCGTTTAGAACTCAATTTTTTTTTTTGATATACCGCAGTATAATTTATGACAATAGTATCTATCGGTGTATGTCGCTAGGATCGCAGGGCAGAAACGCGATCCTTCCATTGTAGTCAATACTGTCTTTAAATTCCTCGCCTCTGAAGTTGCTTTCGGCAAATGCTGATATTATCCAAGTAGAACAGCTTCACCCGCATCGTCGTTGAAGGAGTTGTCTGAGTGAGCTAAGATTTTGTACAATATCATAGCAGAACGATTTTAACTTACGGAACAGTTTAATCAGCTAACGGCCGACCTAATACATAAATACATATGTGTATGATGTCAGTAGACTGCATTACCTACACATTTCCCATTGAATATTTTCAGTACAAACACTTATATAAATTCATACAGCATGAGAAGTAGCTCGAACATAAATTTTGCTCTCAAGTCCCCATTTTGAGCCATTTATAGGTGGTTTTTGATCTCAAGACCCAATTTTGACCCATTGAACGAGCTGGTCCGAGCGACCATGTTAAAAATCCATTTCTAAACATTTCCAATCGAATACAGCAATAAAAAATACTTCGAAAATGTTGACCTTTTTTTTCGTTATATGGTAGCCACGCCCAGTTTTTGTCCCATTTGGTTAATTATGGAACCTGACCTCAGTATTAAAGAGAAAACCATGTATGTACCAAAATGTCCAAAACTGCGACATGCCTCCTTATGGGCGTTACAAGTGTTGTGTCAAAGGTAAGTAGTATATTCTGCCACAGTGCGTGAGGGGGTATAACTAGAAAATGTTGACAATTTCAAATAATATAAACTATTATTTTGTCGGGCTCAAGGTCAGTTTTGAGATTTGGAAAGAAAGTACAAGATTTTTGTAATTCCCCGATGATGACTTCCAAAGCGTGTCGAAATATTGAAATTAAAACAAATAGATTGAAACCAATTTTGACATTGTTTTTTTAATCTCAAAACAAAATAATAGTTTATATACACCTAACACTGGGCGCTTTCAGCGGATACAACAGTTGTCGTAGCGCTACCTCTCCCAGCGCTTAATTTTTCTGAATGCGTTGCTACTTCAAACTTCAGAACAACAACTCATAAAATATTCTTTTTTCGATACATATTTTTTTAGGAAATGTAAATTTTTGTTTTGATTTGTTTATGGACACTGGACTTGATATAAATATACTGGGACATATAGCGGGTCTTGTCCAACCGTTGCTTGTAGGGAGGGGAGATAAAAATTCTGGAAACGGCCAATATTTCGAAGAGACGATTCCAATCTAATTGTATATTTTCATTATTTTTTTTTAACTGACTGAAATTTGATCACTTGACGTAGCTCATGACAGTTGTTCAAAAGTAGCATATAAAAAGGTTGCTACCTAAATTTGGTAGCGCTACCAAATTAGTGTCATTCAGTGAATATTCACACAACTGTTGTCTCTGCTGAATGCGCCCACTGTTTTCACCTGTTACGGCTAAACATTTTTTCCGATTGTCGATTACTTTTATTTCGGGCGATTTAATCATTGGGTTTTTCCAATTTTTTATTTTCGTATTGTCTATTTTGACGTCCTAAATTGTAGAATTTTTTTTTGGCGATTTTAATTTACAAATTTGTATTTGTTTTTATGAAATTTCTCACCTCAAACAAATATTTTTGAGTAAGTTTCGCGGCGGCTGCGGTATTTCGCGTTGGTGTGTGCGGACCTTAACGTTGTACTGGGAATATATGCAAATATGAAATGTAATATGAAAGTCTAATATGAAAATTTTACCCACCACCGTAATAGGTGAAAATAGTGTTAGGTGGCAACGCTAGTCTTGTGGCAGTGTTATATTCTTAAAGGTGGCTACTTTAGGGTCGAAGCTATTTTTGTTTATGTCAAACATGATTTTTTGTGTGTGTATATTAAGGCATTCAATCCCGGGATCCCGAATCCCGAAATCCCAGGATCCCGGAAGTTTTCTCAATCCCGGAAACCCGGGATTTTGAGTCCGGAATCCCGGGATTCAAAAATGCATTTTTTATGCATTGTTTAAGATATTTTTGACGTTTTTCCACAAAAATACTTTTGTGCATTTACTTTCAATCTAATTGGTAAAATAAAAAAAAACCCACTTTTGTAGATTTAGTGCTACAAAAAAATTTTTTCAATTTAAACAATTTTTTTTTTCAAAAAAGATATATGTTAAAATTATTTTGTTGACCGTATGTTGAAAACTTTACGAATTGGATAAATGGTTTTGTGTTTGTTTTACTTTTGAATGGACCCCAAATTTAATAGTTTTAAGCAACAATTGGTGTATCCGTTCCCGCTATGATACTAAAACTACTGAAAGTAAGTTTTTCAGAATTTTATAATTATATTCGGATTCAGCGTGGCAAAAAAAATAATTTGTTCGATCAATCTAATTTAAAAAGAATTACTTTTTGTTTGACTATATTTATTTAAATATTATTTGTTTTGTTTAATGTAATATTTATTAAATATGTTTTCTTTGTCGAATTAAACTTAAAATATTGTTGCAACAATTTTTTCTTTAATTTTATATTAACTATTGTATTTAATTGGAAAATCCCGAAAATCCCGAACAAATCACGGGATCCCGGGATTGTGATTTCAAATCCCGAAATCCCGGGATTTTCAAAAACACTTCGGGATTGAATGCCTTAGTGTATATACATTAAAGCATTGTGCATATAGCTTGCTGAAGCTAATCGATATTAGCTAAACAGACAGACAGACCTGGACAAATATATATTCAGTAATTTCAAAGAATTTATTTTAAAAAAGTAGGAAAAGTTTGATCTCATTCGTAATATTCGATCAAAATTATGAAAATTGCAATTTCAGAGTAGATTTAGAGCAAAATTGAATTTGATATTTAATAATGAATCACTGGAGGTCATTTGGGTAAATTTCTAAAAGGCCATCGCTTGTATTGATATACATTATCGCTGTACCACAATAATGTATACCCAGCAAACATTAGGAAGAAAAACGAGAAGGGCAGAGGTATTCGCAATAGGGATTTTTATCGTCTCCTTACAATAAAAAAAAAACAATAGAAGCGTGGTGAGTTTAACTTCATGTCATTTGTGGTTAGACCTTAGCACTTATTTAATAATACAATATCTTTTCTCTGGTCCGGCTATTCTAAAAGTGTAGAATGAAAGCGATGCTAAGGCAATAAATCCGCATATCATCTGTGACAATAGTGGTTTGCTGGGTATCTGCCAGTATGAGTTTAACTGTGAAAGTGTGTGGATGTATGCATGGCTTAGTGTTTGAGTATTTGAATAGTTAATGCGAAACAAGAAGAACAGCACAAATAACAATAAGAACCAAATCACCATCTACAACTGCAGCAAGAACTACGGACAAACAAAGGCAATATCAGCAATTCATACATTCATAATTGAAAAGCAACGCAATTGACAAATGCACCGATTGATGGAATGATGGATCAACCAAGTGAGATGCTGTGAATGGAACCGCTTGTGATTTTGTTCATTATAAACTAATTTGTGGAAAAGTCATTTGCAGTTCTCCGATACACACACACACACACACCTGTCTGTGAGTGCGTGCGTGATTGTGTTGTTCAGTATAATGACAATACATTAATGTCCTACACAAAGGCCAATCTGAAATTTCAGCATACTACATATAGAATGATTAAGTGCATGTTTTGGTGTATGTTTTGGTCATTGCCCATTTGATTGCATCTAAAATTTGAGGTGAAGAGTCTATTGTTTTAGGATTAAATCGAACATAATTTACTGAATTTAAAAAAGAAAGTAATTTAACACGTTTCAGGTCAATGCGATTATGTATGAATGTGTAAATATCTTCGAGGATTGTAGCTTGGACTGTTCTGCTTGTTTGGCCCGCAAAGTGAACGCTCACGAAGAAAGACACAGACTACCGCAATTAATAAACACAGCCACACACACTCGCATACACTCCGTACGTGTTTATCATGTCGGCTTAAATGTGTGACACAAAGTTTTCATAATTAATTTTACCACACAAATACGCACAAGTCAACAGACACACACACACACTCACACGCCATACCCATCATCACACATAATTGCTTCAAAAGTCTCATTAAATGCGTTGACTTAAGCGTGTGCGTTTGGGCTGATATGGATTTTGACTGGCAAGGCTGTGTGTGTGGGCTTGTATGTGTTGCGGCATTTGTGAGTGCCTTTGTATTGAAAATGACATATTCATAAGTATTTATTCAGTTATAATAATGTGCCTCGTAATTATTAGTTTGTAGTAGTTTTATACGTATCAGCGTGAGTGTGTCTGTGTATTTGTGTTTGTATAAGTGTCTGAAAGTTTAATGAACGTTTTCGGTCTGTTGCAGAAACTATAATAAATTGTTTCGCTAAGCTTGCGGATATTACACAAAATTTGGGAAATTGACTGCGTTAAGATTTCATACGGGCGTATGATTTTCTTAAACGTTTTTAAAGCGTTGAGCGTAGAAGTTAGTGCAGTGGAGAGTTGAGTTGAGTTATTAAATGAAATGTGACGCGGAAAAGTGTTGTGCAATCGAGGAATAAAAGAGCTGACTACTTTACCAATCGAAACCCTTAAGGGCACTAATTGGTTCTAAACATTTCAGTTACGTATCCTCTAGTTCGATATCACCTTTTAATATACATTCTTGACACTAGCCGAAAGTGATAATTGCACACTTCGAATCCAATGCAGAAATGTGTGAGAGTATCCTATGCAAATAACTGTTTTGTAAGTACACGCAGAGATAATAGTATTGCTATAATAATATTATGATTGTAGCGATCCCTGATGGTTGGGGTCACAAAGCGAATGATTTCAGAGATCAAAATAGGCGAATCTCTTACTTATATAAAATTCTTTGTGAGTTTGATTGTAGGTTTGTATGTATGTTTGTTCCCTTATAACTCAAGAAACACTTGACCGATTTTAATGAAACACATATCAAAATGTAGGTAATTTCACGTTTTTGGTACAATTTCAAAGACAAAAGTACATTGGTACTACATTGACATTTTTGGTACAATATATGCGAAGATATCAGATTTATAAACAACTTATTTTACAATTTTTTTGTTATTTTTCTTGTTTGTTTCCAGCTCTAAAGTACTTGTCAAACTTCATTTCGAAAAAAACTATGAAAATTATAAGTAAATTTCCTTTCGTAAATTTTCTTAAATTCGTATCCATTTCGGTAGAAATTCTTTTACCATTTTTTAACAAAATGGGACACGACCAATCTGTGCCCCCTTCAGAAATTTAGAATTTTTTGGATGCAAAAAGTTTTGCTGGAAAAAATTAAAACTATTTTACTAAAGGGTGTTTTGTGATAAAATATTTCCCTGAATTTTGAGAATTTTTTTTAATATTTGATTTTTACGAAAAAAAAAATTTAAATTAAGATATTGTTGTTCATAACTATTTTTTTTAAACAGTCTTAACAGTTTTGTAATGGGTGTGGATTTACTTTGTATAAGAAAATTGTATCGACTATTTTTTTTCTTTTTTTTTTTTCAAAAAAAATAACAAATTTTTAAAAAAATTCTCAAAGTTCAGGGGGAATATTTAGCACAAAACTGCCTTTAGTAAAATACTACTTTTTTTTACTAAAAAAACTTTTCGCATCAAAAAAAAAATGTATAACCCCCAAGAAAAAAGTTTGAAAAGTAAGTAAATTTTTAAAATGGATTTTCTCGATAAATAATTTATGGATACAAGTACTCATTCCAGTACCTCTTCAAGAGACCTTTCCAATGGTACCAATTAAAATACTATAAAATGTTCGCAAACAAATCAAAATTAAAAATTTCGACCGCTACTGTTTTTTTGACCGCAGCTGTATATTTAACTTGTTTACGTTTTCGAATGTTCAAAAACGTAAACTAGTTAAATATACACCTGTGTACCTGTACATTTTTATCCATAAATTATTTATCGAGAAAATCCATTTTAAAAATTTACTTACTTTTCAAACTTTTTCCTTTCGGGTTATACAATTTTTTTTTGATGCAAAAAGTTTTTTTAGTCAAAAAAAAGTGTTTTACTAAAGGCAGTTTTGTGGTAAAAATTTTCTGTTCATCAATAAAGCACAACCACACATTTTTTCAAAATTCTGGAAAATGAAAAACAAGTTTTCAAATTGGTATGCTTTGTATGGATTTTCGTTTCCTCAGTTTTCAATTACTTTCATCACGATTCCCACAAACCACTATAGCCTATCTGATGCAGCCTTTTCTCAGGAATCCAAAAATGCCAAAAACTCGATTTTCATGAAATGGACATGGTATCGATATTACAAACTATTTTTAATTATAAAATTTGGACATTGAAGTGTTGGTACTTTTTCGACAGATTTGGTACTATTTTGTTTGACTTTTTGTACAAAATGGAACAACCCAAATATCATCCCTGGTTCATATTATTTAAAAAAAAACCTCTTGCAGATTCCTTCATTCCCCAATTTATGATAAATAAAAGTTTAATTTTTGCACGGACAATTTAAGCAAATTTTCCAGTGCAGAATTGGTCCAACCCACATTAAAAAACTTGTATGCCAAATATTAGCACACTATTTTCGGAGATCGATGGCTTCTTTTGTTCTTATATTTTGTTTGGTTTTTCTTTCATTATAGTAATATGTTTTTATTCATAAGTTACAGTTTTCAAATCACTAATTTTTATTTTTGTTTAAAATTTTTCTTTGTTACCTACCTATTTACCTGGTAGTATAATATTGCTAACAAGATTTTAAATTACATTTTCTGGCTGAAAAATTCTTCATTTCGAAATATAATGAAAAAGGAATTGCTTAAGCTTCTTACTAATGGGCGGCCAATTGATGAGCTAAAAATTTAAGATTTAATTGACTTGTTGCCATGTGTACCACCTGTTTGCCATGGATTTTATCTAGAACTATAATCTTCAGCCTTCGTTGTAGACTATGGAATGACGTTATTGTTTTATTTAATTCTAATGCTGATCCATTTTAAATTTGTAATTATCAGATTAATCAGTTAACCATATTTTTTCGGTTTTCTTCTTTTTTTTTGCGTTGAAGCGACTTTTGTCTATCCTATTTTTAAAAAACCAAAAAAAATGTTTCATCTTATAGAAAATTGCACAGTGCAAAAGTGGTCCATCCCACAAAATTTTTTTTTAATAAACTATGTTTCTTTATAATATTTGAAAGAAAATTCCATTTTAAAAACAAAAATGCCAGATGTTATGTATTGTGAAACAGGAAACATTTTTTAAAGATATTGCCAATTTTAAAATCCATTTATCTCCGTTTTACCTCGATGTGGATTGGACCACTTTGCTTCCAAACGCCTCAAATATGATTCTAACAACCATGTTTTTTCTGTGTGTGTAATAGCAAAATAGTTTGGTAGAACAGTGGGACAAAATTCCTGAAAACGTGTAAAATTTATTAAACTAGAGAGTGGACTATCTTCGGCTATGCCCGGTGGTTTTGGAGCCCGGACCATGTCCAAAATCCATTTCTAAGAATTTCCAATTAAATCCACCAAAATAAAAATTGGTCTCAAGACACCTTTTAGACCCTTATATATGTGGCTTCGGAACCTCGGACCATGTCAAAAATACGTTTCTTAACATTTCCAATCGAATACAACAATAAAAAAGACTTGCAAAATTTTTACCTTTTTTTCGGTGTATGGGAGCCACGCCCAGTTTTTATCCGATTTGGCTGATTCTTGAACTTGATCTCAGTATTCACGAGAAAAACATGTACCCAAAGTTTCAAGTCGATATCTCCAAAACTGCGACCGCTATCGTGCGGACGGACAGACGGTCAGACGGACGGACAGACAGACGGACATCGCTAAATCGACTCAGGAGGTGATGCTGATCAAGAATATATATACTTTTCCTTACCGGACACGCTTCCTTATGGGCGCTACAAACGTTGTGACAAAGTTAGTATACCCTGCCACAGTGAGTGTGGGGGTATAAAAATACATGAGGAAGTTTCAGTCATAGTCGACTTATATATACCCTACACCTACTGGGCCATACATAAATGATCTGCCGTCTTGAAATTTTTGTATACCAAGTTTGGAACTATTTCAGTGGAATTAGGTTACATATTTTACAAAAAACGATATGGGAAGTAGGCGTGACAGTCACCAATTCCGCCCATTTGAAATACAAACTCCTTCTCGGAGGTGTGAGCCCGTTTCAGTCGGTCAAAAACACTACTGGGTCAAAAACGACCCTATACCAAATGTCATACTATTCATGAAATTTCGATCAGTCATCATGAACTTTGAAATTTAAAAATCCAAAATCAGTGACCCCAGAAATGCTCTCTCGACGACATATTCAAATATGGATCCATTACCTTGAATTTTTATAATAATGTTGATGGGTAGTAAATTAAAAATTCACAGTGCCTAATTTAAATTTTCACTGCCAGATTGAGGAGCACTCCATCGACAAATGAAACCATCTCCATTCCAAGAACATTAAAACTCATCAAAAATCCACGCTCAAGTCCTGGCACAAAAATTAAAAATTGAAATGTAATTTCAAAATTTCTTGTGCCAACGAAAGGCGAGGAGGCGAGTGAGGCTTCGCTTAAATTATTTGTTCCGTTGAGCAAAAGAAATTATGCACAAAACAAAAAAACACAATGTGCGCACACATTCAATGAGCTTCACTTTCCTTGCAGCCAGGCATAAACTCCAATAACATGAAGTGTAGAAACAACAACAGCAAGGAACATCAGCAACAAGATTGCAACAAAAATCCACTCAAGCGGAAAGCAGGCGAATCACTGAGAAGCCATTCTCAGGCTTAAGCTCAGTCGCGCACATTATTATTTTCTTATGTCTCAGCTGCTTCTGCTGCAGATGACTCCGATATCAGTTGGCCTGCGTAGATCAGCAACAAAAAAAGTGCAATATGATGAAGTACAAGCGAAGATGCAGAGGATGCAGCTCAGACATACAATATGCTTTACTTTGCAATGAAACTATGTTGCTCTAGTCGTTCGCTGTTGTTGTTGTTGCTGTTGCTGTTGATGTTGATGAGTTAAGGCCAAACTGCAACTTAGCACGGAGCAACAGTGGATGCCTTGCTTGCGGCTTCAATTTGCGAGTTGAGTGAAATGCTAGAAGGGTGTTTGCTCTTTTTTCAGTGCCGAACAGCAGCAGCAGCAGCAATTGCAGAGATGACCTTTTTGTTAATCTCATATGGTGTGGAAATAATTTAACTATTTTCATTAGAAACTAACTGATGTACTCAATGCTCTGTGGGGGTTTCTTTTTAAATTGTAAATTCATAATCCACAAGATTAAAGATAATTGCAAGCCAAAGTTAAAGGGAATTGCCCACCCGTGGGAGAGGCAGTAATTGATGGTCAAAACCAATACCAACAAATGCCCTTAAAGCGTTTGCTTTTATTGCATTTATTGTAAAGAAACCAGCACAGATACTTCGATTCTTAAACTTACCCCACTTTTAAATTTCCTTAAAATTTCTGCCGACAATTCCTCGTACATTGCGTTACAGACAGTTGCACAGGACTGCAATGCTGCAATGGCAGTTCCAACAGTTGTGGCTCCGCTCGCGCATCCACAGCCATTATCACGGTTATTGCGCTTTCAAATTGCAACTGGTACCGAACGGCAGGCAGGCATATCCCCGACTTCATTATGGGGCTCTAAGCAAACACACAAATGCTCAACAAAAGGCATTAAACCGAGAAGAAAAGAAGAAACTACATACAGCAGAACAGCAACAGCACAACAGTGCAATAGCAACATTCCCTGGAAAAAACAAAAGAACAATAGCATTGCACATGCTAAATGTGTTTCTCTTTGGCAGTAAAGCCGCCAACATGTTTAACCCATCACTGGTGGATGCAATGGTAATTCGGTGGGGCGCTACAAACAATGGTGGAGAACATTTAGTCTGTGGGAAAAAAAAATTAATCAGAAGTAATTTTCCGCATATGAGAACGAATATATACTAGAGCCCGACCGAGGAGCATTTTCAGCCCGAAGCCGAAGCCGATGCCGAAGGTCAATTGGCAGCCTATTACTTCGGCCGACGCCGAAGGCCTTTACCGAAGCCGAAGCCGATACTTAAATAAAAAAAACCATTAACATATTTTTATTTGTGTATTTTCATTCAAATTCGAGTGTATAAATACACATTTAGTTTTTAAAGGAACTAAAAACTAAAAAATTCACAAACAAATTTGGCCCTCCTAGGTCAAAACTAACAGGAGATTTTTTTAAAATCATTTTTAAAAATTTGGAGTAAAGCATAAAATAATGGGAATTTAGTAGAAATGGTAGAGAATTCTTCAAAGAATAAATCCATCTAAGTAGCTGTTTTTTAAGGACTCCCCAAATCCGTCAGGTGATGGGCAAAGGATGTTCTAGTTGATGGTAAATACCACCTGTGAAGCATTGAACTTTAAATGTAAAATTGTACCAAAATCGGTCCCTGATTTCAGCACCAGAACTACTTTTCATATATGTTGGCGCAGCAATTTGGGCTACATTTCTAAAAGGTATAATCCTTCCGTGAGCCTTCCGTGAGCGTTGAAATTTCATACAGTTTACCAGGACTCCTTTTAACATAGACATCAGGGCGAGTATTAAGCTTCCAAATCTATATTTAAAATTCAGTAATCCACCCAGAAAATGTCCAAGGATGTACTTTGTGGCAGCTGTAACACGTGCCACGCAATTTGAGGCGAGATTCACTCAATATTCGATGATTACTAAGTTAAATTTTAATCATATTTTTTGTTTTGTGTGCCTCTTATGTCCCATTGGAAATTCCATCAATTACACAATTTTACATTCAAGTCTCAAGAAAATCAGAAAGACCGTTTAGATGTGATGTGGGCTAAAAAACCGTATCGTAAAAAATTAGTTTTAGTTTTCGGTGTCGCAAAAAAAAGAAAAAAATTTTAAAAACTTCGGCCATTTTTTGGAAAACCGAAGCCGAAGCCGAATGTGCATTTTCGGTTAATAACGGCCGAAGTCGATTAATCGGTCGGGCTCTAATATATAGTACAATTGAATATAACGACTTAAGCCCTGTTTGGACTGTTTCCTTTTTTCATGTTATTCTTTTCTGCCTATACATTACCCAACACCGCATTTCAGTAAAATCAGTTGAAAACTGCATGAATTATAGCATTTTAGAATAATATTTACCACGCCCACCTCAAACGTCCAAATGGCATATAGTCTTTGTCGAGGCCAATGAAATTACCAACATTTTGATATGTGTTTCATTGAAATCAGTTCAGTATTTCCTCAGTTATAAGGGAAAGAACCTACATACTATACATATATACCCACATACTCACGAAGAAGTAAAGATGGAATAAAATAAAAAGTTTACCAAGTGAACAAATTTCGGTTTGCCATCGTCAATTTCAAAATATCAACATCAAATTCGAAATCAGCAACCCCAAAATGGTTCTATAGATGGCGGATTCTCCATATTGAATCCGCAATCTTGAATTTTGAAATAGTCCTGAATCTACTCAGGAGGTGACGCTGATCCAGAAAACATATGCCTCGTGAGGTATTAAAAATTTTACAATGTACCCAGCAAACAATTTGACTCTGTTAAGGCTCTCATTTCGATCTGAAAAGACTCTTACATATGGCACGATGAAATGTATGAGATAAGACTCTAATTGGACTCAAAATTTGGCAGCGCTCGTAATATTGTTTGCTGGGAATATTGTTTTAGAAATGCTATACTGCGTACAAATTTACGCTGCCGAATAAATGTAGCTAAATACGGAAAGTGTCCGTGCCTGTCTCAAAATTCTCAATTCTTTTTTAATTTTTTGAAATTGTTGTGCGTTTTCATTTGCCTCTTCTGGTAGTACGTACATACATAAATGTTGCATACATGGCAGGAACATGTGGGAACATAGAAAAGATAAAAATTCGACTAATTGCAAAATCGGAAGTGCCACTGTGCTAATATCTGAACAAAAACAGAAAATGTGACGCAACCTGTGAATGGAATTGAAAAGTTTCTCCTCTCACTTGCAAGAAGTGGGGATCCGGTGACTGTTGATTCATTTAATTTAGGTGTGCTTGTGTGTGTGTAAACCCTTACAAATTCTCAGCATCACAAATCACATTTTATACGCTTGGCGTTTGTCACATGCAACCTGCGTTTGTCGCCCGAAACTAAAAGCAACTTCCCTGTTGGCTTTATTCCTGCCACTTTTGATGGTATTTTCCTATTTTTTTTTTTGTATAGGGCAGCATGTGCGTCACTTGCACTGAACTGCTCGGAACGTGCTCCTTGAACTTTTTCAGTAATTTGTAAACAACAACACTAATGACAGGGTCATCGAACCCAGTAAACAACCTCATTTAACATTTTTTAGTAACTGTCACCTCAGTAAACTCTTCTAGCCAATATTCTAGGTTAGAAGAGCTTGCGCGTATTTTGATATTATTGCCCTCAGAACTCCATGCCGAAATTCGTGTCCTGACAAAACTGGTCTTAACCGTGAAAGGCTTTTATTTCCTAAATTTTTCCAATAATTTTTACGAACTATTTTACAAATCTTTCCAATTGATTTCACAGCCGATGTTCACTTGGAGTTCATTCAATGGTTGCCCTTTTACATCCTTTCGCCTGCAAACGTAGTCACACAGCTAGAACAACAACAACAACAAGAAGAAGCAATTTGCTACTGTAAGCTCGTCGAACAACGATTGAAAAGTTAATGAACTAAATTATGACATTTCAAAACAATTTCCTTCTACGTGACAAAGTGTGCCGCACACGCTGGACACGAACTTGTCGTGTGTGCCCCTTCCTGCCTTCGGGCTGGGGTTTTCCTGTATTGCCACACAATGGAAGGATGCTTTTTGCGAGTGGAAGTCAAAGTTTGCCACATGACACTTCCCGGTTTCTGGTGATGGCGTCACAAAAACACAAACACACTAACACACACACACACACTCACACATACACACAAAAAAAAAGTAGGTAAATCTAACCAAAAAAGACGGTTAAAAATGCAGCAACCAAAAAACGTGGTAAATGGAACCAACTCAAAGTTGTTCGCGTACAATGAAAAATTGTTAGCGTACAATGAAAAAATGTTCGCGTACAATGAAAAATTGTTCGCGTACAATGAAAAATTGTTCACGTACAATGAAAAATTGTTTGCATATGAGCAATGAATGCATTCATTAGTAGTGTTTTGGTTGCAATCTTGTCGAAACTTGACGCTTTTTTATTTATTTGTTTGCAACCAAAACACAATTGATGTCGCATGTATTGTCTGAAAATATAAAATTTTAAAAATAAAAATCTGTAAAAAAGAAAAATAGAAAAAAAGAAAAATAGAAAGAAAATTTAATATTACAAAATTGAAATCTAAAATGCTAAAAATGAAAAAAGAGATAAACGAAAATCTGTAAAAACAAAGGAATAAATAAATGTAAAAATATATAATAAAAACCATTCTCAATATAATATTACATTTACTTACCCTTTTATGCACTTCACCCTTTGACCATACTGAACGCACTGATCGTATACTCGAATGACAAAACAAAAATCGTTGCTGTTGTAGTATGACAGACACGAAAGCACGCCGCTGAGCATGTATGAGCATGTGCTCATACATCGCAAGCAACCAAACTCAGCTGAGTTGCGTACCGCAATTGGGTCTTTACAATTTTTTTGGTTGGCGAACAAACAAAAATTTTTAAGGAACAACTTGATTTGTTTGCTTTACAAATTTTTTGGTTAAAATTTGAGATTTACAATTTTTTTCGATTAGCTAACCTGTTTTTGTAGTTAAAAATCATTTAACAATTTTTCGACGATTAGATTAACCACAAAAATTGTAGTTGTTGTTTGTGTTTTCCATATAAAATAAAAAATTGTTTTTTTACAACGTTTTTCGGTTAGATTAACCCATCTTTTTTTTTTCTGTGTACACGAGCGGCAATCAGTTGACTTCGAGTTAAGTTTGGCCCGAGCTCTAAATGGTGACTAGCGAATGCTCATGTAGCTGATTGAATTGCGCTGCAGCTGAAATCTGAAATCGCTGCGGACTGCTGCACTGCAGTCCAATAAAAAATTATACACATTGAGCTGATCGCATTATCCGATAAATTTTATCGCTTCAACTGATACGACGGCAGTTAGTCCAGTCCGTTCATACATTTATCGTTTTGTATCGCATCGCATCGAGTGAAGTGAAGTGATGTGATGTGAAGCTGTTGGTGCCAGGCTCCAGTCAAAAGGACAAAACCAGTCTGTCGGTGGATTGTAGCTTCAGGGAAATGCCTTTTCATATTAATTGTGCCGGTGTGTGTGAGTGTGCTTCCTTCGGGCTATTGTCCTCATGCCAGTGACTGCGGCCTGTGTTTTACTCATATTCATGTCAGTCTTTCCGTCCGTCCGTCCGTCCGTCCGTCCGTCCGTCCGTCCGTCCGTCGGTTCGTGCCAAATCAGAGGGAGTTCACTTCCGTTTGAGTAGTTTTACGTTAATGCCGCAGAATGTCGTTGGACTTTGTTGTTTTGTCTTTCGAAATGACTTTTGTGTGTGCGGAATGACAATGAAAGTAATTTAGGTTGGTTCTTTTGTTTTTGTGATTTTTTTTTGGGGGATTTTTTGGGTTTTTTTTTTTTGTGGTTTGGCTTGTGTGCCTTGTCTGGTTTGGTGATTTGGCTGGTGTTGTGCGTAGCTTTCTGACACGTTCGATTAATTAGAAACAATACTTGTGTTGTTGGTGTAATTTATTATTTTCTTTCTGAACTACACGTTTTTGTGATTATTAATCAGTAACCACAAATTGAGTTGATATTTTATGTGATTGAATGTGGTTAGATTATATTAAAGGAATTAAAGACAATGATTTCTGTCAATACAAATGGCTGGCAATGGAATTCAAAGATATATTTGTGTGTATACTTCGTTGTTGTTATTTTCTGTCGGTGTAAGGTTTTTTTTTTAAAAGCTAGTTTTTACTACTTAAGCTTTTATATTTGTTGTGAGAATTTATTTGTAAAAATTCTTGAACTTAGTATGGAATTGTCGTTAAGGTTGGGGCGGGTTCCGTTTTCGTTGTGCAGTTCTGAAATGGAAGGGAATAATGTCCACTTCGATTGACCGATATGAAGCTACGGTCGCAGCAACTTTGCCGTGGCTATTTGATATTGTGATCAAGTAAAAAATTAAACTTACAGATTATCGCTCGATTATGAAGCAGAAATTGCCATCTAAGTTGGGAAACTATTGGACCAAAAAATTATATTCCCAAAGTTTCATGCCAACCGGATAACTGTAGACCACCGCGCAGGTTCAAAGGAGTAGAATCCAGTACACAATTAAAGAAAATGACGTTGTAGAATAAGAATTAAAATACGAGAAAAAATTGGTCAGCTTGTATTTCAAGAAATTGTCACACTGACCGACAAAATTCCATCTCCATCATTTTTATATGGGAAAAATTGTTTGTTCAACATGGCGTATGAGTAACTTGTATTGTTGATGTGAGTCTTTAACATGATCACACAGTTCGCTCATTCCCTGCAATAAAGACACAACTCATAAAATCATATTGTTACTAAATTACGATTACAAGTTTTTACTTTCAGTGCTTTATAATATATTAATTATGTGCTGAACACTTGGAATGTTTTTGAAAAATTTTAATTTTATGAAAGTTTGAAAGTTTTTTTGATTAGATAAAGGTTCTAACTAAATAAAACAAATTAGTATTAGGTTAGGATGTGAGTAGGTCTTAGTCGTAATAGTGAGTAACCACCACTAATGTAAGGAAAACTTTTTTAATTTTGTACTAAATTGGTTTCTATTTAAAATCAAATTTCAACAGCTTGCAGCAGATTATAAAGCTATTACCACATCCACACTGAATCCTTTCAAATGTCAATGGACAGTTGCTTAAATTCTTCTTGTCTTTATGTGTTTTTTCTACTGAAACTAAAACGGTCTATAATGAATATTTATTTCACCACTTAATACGCTCATTGACGCCGGCTTATTCTCTTTTCCTTCGCCCTAATCCATTTGCCATTGTCCTTTTTTTTTTATTTTTTTGGTTGGCTTTCAGAAGCGTTTTAGGGAAGCAATTTTTGCTTTTTTTTTTGTATTTTTATGTTTGTATTTTTGGCGAACAACAAGAAGTTCTTATTGAATTTCGGAGTCCTTTTGCGGCTTGGGCAAGTGTTTATGTGAATGTGTGTGTGTTTGAGCGCTTGTGTGCGGAGTGAATGAGTTAAATACAAATTGGCATTGAATAAACACAAATGAACAAATATCAGCAGCAACAACAACAACAACACCAACAATCACCACAATCGCTTTAAGTGTAACAAGTGTATCGCATTACGGAATCATTATTGACAGACAATTTATTGTAGTACACTTGTTGTTGTTGTTGGTTTTGATGTTTGGGCGTGAGTGTGCGTGTTGCTGCTTGTACTTAGTTGCTTTAGCAAGGATTTGTGGCACTTGTGGCAGCAGTCCCAACAGCGAAAGGAAGCTAAGAAGGAAAAAAGGAAGGAAGGATTTCTTGGCTTTATGCTTTCTTCACCACTGCCATTGTGCGTGTGATTTTTCGGGTGTGCGTGTGAATTTGTTCTTCCGTCATTTGCTGTCGCCATAATTCACTTCCGTTTGGGATTTTGTTTTCGCATACACATCCCCCTTCTCGCTTAAAATAAATCTCAACAACAAGATCGTCTTTGTGCTGTGTTGAGTTGCTTTGCTCTGCTTTTGTGGGCCACAGTCAGCGTCGTTGTCAATATCCCTCGCATACCGCTGAGTGTTCTTTTGCTTATTTATTTTTCTTGTATCTGTTGTAGCTACAATATAATTTATTAGATTTGTTCGTGTTTTCCCACATGACTGTATCTTCGCATCCGCTCAGCACAATCAGATTAAGCGACGTGCCAACTCTCCATGCAGCCACACCGAAATTGAACCTGTAACTGTATTGAAAGCAAATTGAATAAACTTGTTCGCAAGCATACGCACTCAATATACTCTCGAGTCGCTTTGCTGTACCTTAACGCACAACTGCTGTTGGCATCTGAGAATGCGATTGTGTCTGCTTTCGGTTGCTTGAGTTTGATGCGTGTGTGCGTGCGTGCGTGCATGCTTGAAGGAATGTGCGACATGTGGTGTGCTTTATGCGATTTAGAGAGCCGCTCTGGGTGTTCTGGCGTATTGGATCCACGCCACCTTCCTCGCACGCCCAACATTGTTTCTGCTGTTGTTTATCTGTTCGCCTTGCTGTCTGTCTGTCTGCCTGTCTGTGCGTCATTCGTTTTGGGAATTCCGGAATTATTCTCGGTTAATTTTGACAAAACATTTGCGGTGGGTTTAATGCGTTTCCAACGAACCGTCTTCGACGCTTTGGTGGTCGTTTCTGTTCTATTCTGTTCGGCTCCGTTATGGTTTGTTCTGGCCTCCATTGGTGTGGTGATGTTGTGTGGCGCTTGATTAGATTTGGCATATTAAGTTGTTTGGTGCTGATTGACATTCGTCGCAATGCCGGGACAGACTTGTGGTGCTCGCTGGAGTTTAATGAAGTAGAAGTGATTACAGAAGGCATTATTGCGCTTGCAAGGACCATACAATTCAGAGCAGAATGTAACATATCCTTTACGATAGTCGAGCTTGTTGAAGTGCAATCCGTTTCAGATTCAATGCACATAAACTGCAATGTGAGTTGTCTACCTTACCAAGCGATTAACTTGACATACTTCGTGCACTACTTCAATACTGCAGTAAGTTTTGTGCCACCCATTTCTTAAATGCGTCTAAATCGACACATAAAAAGCCAAACCGCCACCAACTTATGAGAGTGTAACATTGGCATGCTAGTACAGAACCACAAGTGTCTACCCTTCTCATCCTTCTTCGTTTCTTTTACAACGAAGCCACATAATTCCCACTGCTTAACGCCATAAGCTTACAAATAAGCTCCTACCCCTTCACTTAATAAGTTTTAAGTGCCTTTTGTAATTGATACGACAAAAAAAAATAACGCCGAATGTAAATTGTTGGGAAACCCTAGTAAATTTCCACCTTAACAAAAAAATAATAAAAATAACAAAATCCGTTTTAAGTAAACGTTTGTGCATAATTGATTGATTTCTCTTGAATTTCACCATAAAGTATGAAAGGGAATTTTCAAGAGAACAAATACAACAGCACAGGAAACATAGGCAATAGTGCAGGAACCCATGAAGCGAATATCCTCTTATAAATAAATTAGCAACCTTTTATGCCTTAAAAGTTTATGCCTGTGCGCTTGGCCACTTGTAGATCTCCTGGACTGCCTTCATGTTTGTATATAGTATCATCTGTTCTTGACTGCAATCGTATCGAAAATAAAGCAGCAAAAATAAACAACAACAAAATAAAAGAAAGAAGAAGACGAAGAAGAAGACGAAGAATAGCATCTCAAAGTTTTAAAAGTTTTGTATTTGCTTTTAAAAAGTTTTGCGGCATAACATAAGCCATTAAGCTTTTTTTCTTCTTGATTTTCTTGTCATGTTCTCGGAGCGCTGAACAGTAGAATAAACAAGTTCGTTTAGATTTAAAAGGTTCTCGCTTAACAATTTTCATTTCACATTTTTCGTTTGGGGTTCATTCATAACAAAAAGTGGTAAATGTGAAAAAAAAAAATGGTTTTCAATTGGTTTTGCATTTCTTTGATCTTGCTTGTCTGATTTAATCGATTAGCTTGATTGTTAAAGTTAAGAATATAAAGTTGCATTGTCATAAGCAGCTTATAGACTGATTTCGTTTTGGCTGGATGATACTTATACAGAAAAGTAAAAGCTAAAACGGTATACACTAAACTTATATTGGAGGCGGGAAGTGAAACGCCACTCATATTAATAACAAAAACAAAACCACTAAAGCTAGTGACTTGAGAAGTCGTTCGTTCAGTTAACACTTTTTGTGTATCCGCTGCCACTGTCGAAGCGCATTTATTTCCTAGTTTTTTTTATGCTCCGTTTCAGTGTTGCAATTTTGTTACATTGATGGATGAAAGTCACAAAGTGGAAGCAAGTGTTAAAAGGAAAGTTCATTAAATACGAAACATTGTGTACCCTACGCTTTAGGAATATTAGTTTTACATACAAACTTCATCTAACATCACTAAATATGTAAAATGTACTGCGAAATTTTTAAAATTGCCGTTTCTCATGTAAACAATCTAATTGGTGCTGAACTATTCTTCTGATCTTACTTTTTTAAGAACTTTTAAAATGGATAAGTACTTTGACTTCCGTGCATATTTTTCACAAGTTCCTTTACAAACTAGTAAGAGAATTATCTTCAGGCTGACCGAAGCAAAAATACCCTACACATGTGAGTACGATTCTTAGATAATTTTATCGATATTTTTTCGATATTTTATCGATATTTTATCGATGATTTTTCGATAATTTATCGAGGATTTTTCCATATTTCATCGAAATTTTGTTCCAACTCCACTTTGTTCCGGTCTAATTCCGTTTCATTCCAGTTTCATCATTACCAACCAACTAAACATCATTTCAGAGTATTGTTCACAGTACTCAGTGAGAGCCTAAATACGCATCCATACTACATCTGACCATTAAATATCACTTGGTCCGGTAAGAGACTTCAGCGGAATTTTGCCAAACAAAAAACCGGCTACTATTAGAAGTCTTCTGATCGTAACTGTACTATCAGAAAATTTTAGGCTGATTTGCATGGAGCTGGTAGTAGGATTTCTCTGGGCTAACTGGATTGTTCGCCTGTCAATTCGTTCAGACAATTGTCGCTTTTTAGTAAATTTTTTTGTAACTCTGCTATTATTGTGAACAGCACTTTTCGCTGATCCGAAAGTAAATTATCCTGTAACTTGGAAATCGGTTTGCTTGCGCATTTGAACGATTACCGTTATGTATATAAATACCGTTAGATTCGTAACAAAATTAGTTTATGGAGAAGCCATGACTGAGCTTTAACGTTAAGATTCACCGCGATTCTCTGTTACTTCCACTACTGTAAGTAGTGGAAGTAAAATTAATATTTGCATTTTACCTTTTGTGGGATTCGAACTTAAGCTTTGCGAGCTCTTCACATCACCCTTTCAGCTACTGCGCTTCATATATTCATGCCGCTAAAAACGAAGCTTATATTGACGCCGAAAAGGGTAAAAGTGAGGAGTAAATCTGCTCAAAATGGTTGTATTAACTAGGGATGTGACGGAGCTCCGCATCCGCCTCCGCATTCGCGGATCATTCGCAAATCACACATTTAAATCAGCCGCATCCACATTCGCATCCGCGACATGACACCCGCATGTATGCTGATCTTTTCAACTTATAGCTTTTTGCACTTTTTTAAAACTTTTTCACTGTGTTTTGGGGTTTTTTCTCAGAAACTAGAGGCGATCTGTACAAAATTGTGTCAGATTCAGTTTCAGAACGTCAAAAACCCCAACACAAAAATTAAAAAAGTGCAAAAAATTAATTTTTTTTTAAAAAGTTGTTTAAAACATCCGCTCTCTTATCCGGCTACGCATCCGCGGATGTCATTTTCAATATCCGCACCCGCATCCGCAACGAGGTTTTTATCCCTGGTATTAACACGTGAATACGTGCATGTTGCGTGCTTATTTTTCTGGTTCATTGAATAATTCACATATACAACGCCACAATTCTTCAGCGCCACAATTCTTCAGAATGTTATACTGAGGCACAGGTGAGTTAAAGTTCCCGACAATAGGGCGACTAGCAAACTAAACTATTTTCAGACGAAGAAAAAAATACCAACCGATGCATCATTGTCAGCGCACAGAAAGTTAATTTGTGAACAAAAACATCGAAGGGGCAGAAACAAGATAAAGTGAAAATAACAACAAGAGAGGAGTATATGAATAATACCCCAACCAGCAATGAGAGACTTCTGACAAATGTCAATGTCTGTGCACACAGGGAAAGTTGCAATTGACATAAATGGTAAATTTTAAATTGCAAATACTTGCGATTTAACAACGAAATTTCATTCAAATTTGCGGTGGCATTTCTACACAGATATCAAAAGCCCTTAACGCGCCCAGGAGTCGACTACATTTATTTTGTATTAATTTGACATACGCAATTCACAAATCGAATTAACGGATTCAAGCATTATTTGCATGCGTGTCCCAGAGACTAAACAACTGGTGAAAGTTCAAATGTCCTTGTTGCGAATACCAAATAGTTATGTATACATACATAAATTGCGAACTCATTACGCCCACCACACACATATGCATGCACACACATGCACATATCCGGATGGGGTTTGCAAACATTTGCCTTTTGACAATAATGTGACAATTCCAATGAACACTTGACATCAATTTTGCATCAATTTATGCTGATTTGCGCCACAGTCGCTTTGCGCTTTGCTACAGTTACTCTCCTCCCCCCCCCAGCAGCCGCAACGACAATTAAACGCTAATCGATTGTAATTGTAATTGCAATTGCAATTGCAATTGCATTTTTGTTTGCCAATTTGCAGTTTGCAGTATTTGCGTGCCACTTGCGTGTGCCGCACACGCTGCTTGTGTGGGGCGTGTCACCGTGTCGCCATGTTGACCGTCATCAAGTTGACCTTTTCGTGCAGTTTTCGTAATAAATTGTTGAAGAAGAACTGCACGCGGTCAATGCGATTGTGTGGGCGTGCCTGTGCACTGTAGTTTCGCCTAATTAATGCAAATGAATTGCTTTAGTTGCCGCAAGCATTATGGCTAATTGCAAGAAGCCAATCGGAATGACCTCGACAAAGAAGCATTTGGTTGAGTGAAATTTATGAAGTAGGAGCTGGCACCTAACCAGTTGAAGGTCAGCGTTGCGGGCTTGCAAGAACCGTTAAGGTCACGCAAAAGGTACGCTTTGCCAACTCAAAAATTTTAGTGCCTCACCATTTATTCGTCCTCACCGAGCGGAAATGTCAGTTTGCTCACCATTTGAACGAATCTCTGCCGCCACCAGTTGATAAGACTCGCGTCAACTCAAATTACCGAGCGCCTTTCCCCATTCAACAGTAGCGTCATTTTAAATGTCATCAACTTAATAGTCATCATGGCTCTTATCGACTTAATGACAATTACCGGCCACCGGGTATTGGCACTGACTTTTCCTTTCGCTTCCGGGAAAGCAGCTGCAAAAAACACACAAACAAAAATTTCAGTAAAACACCCCTCATTGTCGCAGGAAAATAAAATACCCTGGCTGCGTCATCAATATTTATTTTAATGACACTTGTCCGTCAACAGGAACATTACGAACAACAACAGAAAAAAACTCATCTCGTCAGCCACAACCCCAACAACTCAACTCAGCACAAAGGAAATCAGTTGCTGTGGCCGCTGTAAAAAAAACACAAACTCAAATGAAAAAAGAAAAAAAATACTTTGTGTCTTCTTCGCCCTCGCCCACACAAAGTCCGCCGCAAGCAATGCAAAAGCACTTTCGCGCCTTTTGGCGGCCATAATGAATGCGTTAAGCCGCATGGCAGGCGTGTTGCGTGCTTGGCGCAACATAAGCAAATGGCAAATGGTCGGCAATGGGCGCGTAAAACGATTCTTTTCGTTTGCTTATGTTTTTTTTTTTTTTTGTTTTTGTCATTGGGGAATTTTTAGTTTGTTGCCGTGAGCATTTTTTTTCCTAGTGGAAAATTGATTTTCGTATTTTTGTTCGTCACTTCATTTCTGTTTTCTTTTCGTCTTCACTTAGCCAACATTAGTCTCGGTGCTTCACCTGTGCACGCTGCGTCTATTTACCCGCTCAAATGTACCTACTCTCGGCTTCACCTAAGCCACTCGCACACAGATGGTATCTTCCGTTCGGAAGTAAAGAGTCGCATGTGATTTGCATAAGAATCGTCAACGCAAATGGAAACGAGCGTAAGCTGTCAGTACACGGCTATGCTGTTGTGACTGTGTGGCCTGTGATTGTGTTGTCGCTTTGTCAGCGACTTTTCGTCAAATGCGCGTGCGATTTACACGTTTCGCTCGGTTCTGTAATTTCAAAAGTTTGAATGTGTCATTTTTAAACTGCCAAATGCCACCACCGTCGTCGTCGCCGTCGTCTGTTATGATGCTTTTGGGGATTTTCAAATCGTTTCGCGTTTGTTTTTTTTCGGAGAAGTTTTTTTTCCCCGTATATTGCATATTGTCGCTTTGTCGACTCAGTAGTTGTGATTGGGGTTGGTCTCGATTGCAATAAAGTGGATTTTTTCCATCTCAAAGCGAAAAAGTATAGTGAAAACACACGCACTAAAAAAAATGGAATTCATTTGAAAAAGTATTTCAGCTTTTGGCATTAAAAGCTTTAAAAGGACGCTTCCAACAAAAAAAACCCAAAATAAATATGGAACTCTGTCAAAGCAGTTTTGCCGTAAAGCGTAAATTCACTTGAATGTACTCTAGTGACCACATCAGGCCCCTCGCATACGGTTATCGTTTTGAATATTCAACCTTGCCGCTTTAACTTTCACCTCATGTCTGACGCTTTAATTTGATTGCCTTCTCCTGTTTTTTTTGCCATAATTTTAACGTACTACATACTTTCCACTGTTTGGCGTGTTGTTGTTGTTGTTGTATGGCTGCTACCAAAGTCAAATACCCTCATAAATTACAACAACACAAAAGCCATGCCAAGTCACAAGAACACAAACATTTTGACAGTCAAAGGCGAGAGCGAACGAACAGACCCAGCCAATAATTGTACGAACTTTTTACGAAGATCGTATTTTACGAACTTTTCTCGATCAAAAATATTCGAGAAATGTCCGACATTCACTCGTATATTACGATAGTCGTAATTTCATCGATAAAATATCGTTAACGTCTTCATAATCGAACTCGTTAACGACTTAGTTAACGAATTCTTCAACGACTTCGTTTACGAGTCTTTTAACGAACAAACGAATTCGTTAACGAGCACATTTTGGTTCGATAACGAGATAACTCGTTTCGATGCAAAATTAAGAACGAAGTCGGACTCGTAACCGTATCGTTATCGTGTGTCGCCTACGATTGTTTTGCCCGCATTTCGATCGAAAATTTTTCGTTTACGAGCTCTTTAACGATAAAATTATTGGCTGGGGACTCAAACACACACACACAGACATGCCCGTTTAGCCTTTGCCACTGCCACATGCGCACTCGTTGTGCACTCGAAAAACACTAAAAACAACAATAAAAGTACGTTTAATGACTTTAGCTGTTCTTGGATTTACTGCTGATGTTGTTGTTATTATTATTGCCAGTTGTAGGAGCAGGATGCGTACGAATATGGTGATTGGCTACGGATAGGTCTATTTGTACGTGGAAGCGTTTGTGATTAGTAAAGTTAATCGGCAGGAATTTACTTATATTATTTGTATGGTCTGTACTTTGGAGTACGCCTTGCCGAGTAGTTGAGAGCCTAAGATTTTCAACCAAACATAGGGAGTTTATAAAAAAGGAAATACTTTTAAACAACTGATATGTGAATTTGAATTCAATCAATCAATCAATCAATCAATCAATCAATCAATCAATCAATCAATCAATCAATCAATCAATCAATCAATCAATCAATCAATCAATCAATCAATCAATCAATCAATCAATCAATCAATCAATCAATCAATCAATCAATCAATCAATCAATCAATCAATCAATCAATCAATCAATCAATCAATCAATCAATCAATCAATCAATCAATCAATCAATCAATCAATCAATCAATCAATCAATCAATCAATCAATCAATCAATCAATCAATCAATCAATCAATCAATCAATCAATCAATCAATCAATCAATCAATCAATCAATCAATCAATCAATCAATCAATCAATCAATCAATCAATCAATCAATCAATCAATCAATCAATCAATCAATCAATCAATCAATCAATCAATCAATCAATCAATCAATCAATCAATCAATCAATCAATCAATCAATCAATCAATCAATCAATCAATCAATCAATCAATCAATCAATCAATCAATCAATCAATCAATCAATCAATCAATCAATCAATCAATCAATCAATCAATCAATCAATCAATCAATCAATCAATCAATCAATCAATCAATCAATCAATCAATCAATCAATCAATCAATCAATCAATCAATCAATCAATCAATCAATCAATCAATCAATCAATCAATCAATCAATCAATCAATCAATCAATCAATCAATCAATCAATCAATCAATCAATCAATCAATCAATCAATCAATCAATCAATCAATCAATCAATCAATCAATCAATCAATCAATCAATCAATCAATCAATCAATCAATCAATCAATCAATCAATCAATCAATCAATCAATCAATCAATCAATCAATCAATCAATCAATCAATCAATCAATCAATCAATCAATCAATCAATCAATCAATCAATCAATCAATCAATCAATCAATCAATCAATCAATCAATCAATCAATCAATCAATCAATCAATCAATCAATCAATCAATCAATCAATCAATCAATCAATCAATCAATCAATCAATCAATCAATCAATCAATCAATCAATCAATCAATCAATCAATCAATCAATCAATCAATCAATCAATCAATCAATCAATCAATCAATCAATCAATCAATCAATCAATCAATCAATCAATCAATCAATCAATCAATCAATCAATCAATCAATCAATCAATCAATCAATCAATCAATCAATCAATCAATCAATCAATCAATCAATCAATCAATCAATCAATCAATCAATCAATCAATCAATCAATCAATCAATCAATCAATCAATCAATCAATCAATCAATCAATCAATCAATCAATCAATCAATCAATCAATCAATCAATCAATCAATCAATCAATCAATCAATCAATCAATCAATCAATCAATCAATCAATCAATCAATCAATCAATCAATCAATCAATCAATCAATCAATCAATCAATCAATCAATCAATCAATCAATCAATCAATCAATCAATCAATCAATCAATCAATCAATCAATCAATCAATCAATCAATCAATCAATCAATCAATCAATCAATCAATCAATCAATCAATCAATCAATCAATCAATCAATCAATCAATCAATCAATCAATCAATCAATCAATCAATCAATCAATCAATCAATCAATCAATCAATCAATCAATCAATCAATCAATCAATCAATCAATCAATCAATCAATCAATCAATCAATCAATCAATCAATCAATCAATCAATCAATCAATCAATCAATCAATCAATCAATCAATCAATCAATCAATCAATCAATCAATCAATCAATCAATCAATCAATCAATCAATCAATCAATCAATCAATCAATCAATCAATCAATCAATCAATCAATCAATCAATCAATCAATCAATCAATCAATCAATCAATCAATCAATCAATCAATCAATCAATCAATCAATCAATCAATCAATCAATCAATCAATCAATCAATCAATCAATCAATCAATCAATCAATCAATCAATCAATCAATCAATCAATCAATCAATCAATCAATCAATCAATCAATCAATCAATCAATCAATCAATCAATCAATCAATCAATCAATCAATCAATCAATCAATCAATCAATCAATCAATCAATCAATCAATCAATCAATCAATCAATCAATCAATCAATCAATCAATCAATCAATTGTATATAACTCTATAAACTATAATCTATTTTTATCACTTTTGAAGACCGCTTAATTTGTCGCATCCTCATTATGTTTCATTCAGTAGTGCATTATGTAGTTTCAAATTGCAATGCACATGATCTTCTACAAAATAACATCTTCGAAAGAATATAAATCATAAATAATTTGCATACTCAACGCTAGGTCATACTAAATGATGACAAATCTCTTGAAAATATACTCACACACCTAAATGTGCACTTTACCTTCCGAGATTCGCTTTTAAAGAGCATAAACTTGCAATGAGTTTCCTTTAAGCACCATCAAAAATTCGATTAAAGCTGGTTCAGTTCGCTTGGTCTGGCTTGAGCAAAACTTGAGAGCACCGTCTACTTCTGCATACAGAGCCATGCACACGCAGCAGCATTGGGAAAATTTATGTTCTACGTGATCTCATCATATGAGAAGAAAGATTTATTTTCCAACAATTTTAGTAAATAAAAAGAACAAAAAAACAATACAAAAAAGCAAAGGAAAAAAATGAAACGGCAGAAACAACATAATAAAGGCGTAAGCTAAAGCACAGGATGGCGATGATGATGAGGATGAGAGGACGCACTGCTTTTTACGATGTCTAATCAGCTTTATGAGCAAACTTAACACGACAAACGTCGCAAGGTTCCCTCCCCTCTAAGAGCAGATTACACTTGCATATGGCGAACGTCGCCTATGTACGTGTGTGTGTGTGTGGAGTTTGAAGAGTTCATTCAAGCCAAACAATAATAATAAAAAGAAAAAAAAAACTTTAAGCTTTATCAGCCCATGCAAGCAGTATATAAACGTCGAAGCATTCTGCTGCTTATCAGTGCAACTGTCAAACCGAAGTGTCAGAAACTTTGCAGACACTTAATTTTCCATTGCATATTTCCCAGCCGTTCTCACAAGTTCAATGAATGAATAAATGAACGAACGAATTCATGATGAAGGTGGAAATAAGCACCTGAGTCGACTTTATAGTTCCTCGACTAGAGGCATCATGTGTATACAAAAGTGCTAGGGGGTCGTATGTATTTACTTACGGTTGCCGAAGGGCAAATGCTCTGGTAGATAGAATAGCTGCAACAAAAAACAACGTGTGGCGTCGTGACACCGGCTATTGTTTGATAAAGTGTTCCTGCAGTGCCCTATGCTGAACAGACGATATTGTTATCGTCACACACTGAAAAGAATTTGTTTATATAAAATTAAAGTGAATATTATTTTCTCTGTTAGAAGCTAGACATTCAATTCCGATACCAAAGTATTACTCCATGGATAACTCCTTTTTCTCCTATCTTCTAACCAACGACCAGTCGCAGAAGGGCAATTATAATAATTCACAAGTCTTCATTCGATGCTAAATCATTTAAAGAACTGTAAGGCTTGTGACGACATTCCATTTGTAAGGCTCAAAAGACTTGGACACGTTCGTAGACACAAGGCGTAGAGTCCCACAGAGAGCAAAATCGATCGATCAATTATAAAGAGACTATGAGGCTGTCAGACTTCGTGATACAGCTAAGTATAACCAGACCTTAGCCTGGTAATAATGATGATGAGTAGAGTGGGATGGCCTGAAATGATCCGTAGTCCAAATCACTGAAATCAATCAAGAAGCTATTTATATGTCTTTCGATGAAGGTCCATATTAATCAATTTTGGAGAGCCTAATATAGGTCCCCAAAATTTAAACGTGGCTGTAGATGAGAAAAGCCATACAACTAATTTAGATTGTTCGGTTCCAATATAAGTACAAATATATGAGGCTTTCAGTTTCATAGTGGATTATGTCTATAACAAAAAATGTTTTGAAATGTTGTAGTCATACAAGTCATATAGGAATCATGTAAGCTTTTCGCCTACTGTTGATCGAATTATTAGCTTAATATTTCTGTGTTTTGGACTGTTATGGACTTAATCTACTATGGAACTGGGAGTCATTTTTTTTTTATCAATGCAACCTTTTCATAGCAGATGGAATATTCTTGGTAGAGCTACGAGCGAACCGCTCCTCTGCTGAAAAACTTTCGCATTCAAATCCGGCGCGTTCGAGCTAGATGCATACCATGGTAGAACGTCTACTGTCTGCACGTAAAGAATAATTGAGCTTTGTGGTAATGGAATGGACCCAATGTGGCCTATGCGAGGATAAAAGCCGCCACCCAAACCTTGCCTAACCTAACCTTTGCTAACCTAACCTAACGTAACGTCCTTTTGGATGATCCATTACGGAATTATTAGTAACCGAAAACAACATTTTTGCTTGTTGCTGGAATCAATGATGGATTGTATGAAATTAATTTTTGAGATTTTCCAAGGTGTATGTCCTAGTTTCAATATCATAGACAACATTATTTATATCAAATGAATTCGTGGGAATGCCCTTTGAGCAGTTCCTCGTGATGCTATTAACGAAGCCCACTTTTATGAGAGTCGTTCAATTCGTTACCAATACCCTGGCGATGTACAGCGTAATTTTATATCGAGTCCACCCTTAAATTACTCCTTAAATTTGGGGAGAATATACTGAATTGACTAATGAATATTGTTCGGCAACTAAATAACACCTTTCGAATACATCGATAGCTAATTATCAAATGATGCACATGCAGACACACACATGCAACAATATCAAAACTTCATACATATTTCAGAATAATTGATAACGAAAACTTTTCAACTATATTTCCGTGTATTGTGTGCCACGGACAAGTGTTTGTGCTCCACGTTGATAACATTTTGCATTCACAGCAGCATTTACGCTGCAACATCACCAACCGAGAGGAGCACACAACTGAAAATAACTGTACAGTAACAATGCAGCATTTGAGCGGCTTTGTTTGGCGGGCTTAGATTGTGTGCTTACCTTTGTTTTGTCTCTGTGTTTTGTGGCGTTGTGTTTTGCTTGAGTTGTTTTTGAGCGCAGTGGTGCATTGTATTCTGGCATTTAGTATAATAAATATTATTGTACTTGGGGCTTTTGTGAAGGAAATATCAACGCCAACGAAATACAAGCCGAACTGATAAGCATAAAATTGACACGAATGCCGATGCAAGTACATGGAAAAGGCTCCGGTGCTGACAGCAATTGTACGCGTTGAGTACGATTCGACGTAATTAACGAGGGTTCGGTACCCTTCCTTCCCAAAAGCCCATACAATTATCCATAATTACCAGCCGGTCATAACTGTCATCTGTTTGATATTAACTCATAATTGTCTGTTCACCGTCATAAACACACCAGGTACCCACCTACTGTGTGTGTGGAAGCGCCCCACTCAAGTGTCAAATAAAAATCAATGCTTTTAACATAAATCAAAATCAAAACTCTATTGAAAATCTAAAATGCCCACTTTGCGCTGAACAACCACCAACACTCGATCCGAGCGACCCCTTGGATGTGCTCCAAAACCAGCTCCCGCCACCACTAGCGACGGCTGCTGATTATCCTTTCGCTGAGTTCGTGGGTACATTCGTTTTGTGAAGCATTTAATTTGGCTAAGTGCTCTCGAAACTTCAAGTGTCCGTGATGTATCCGTTGATGTGGCATATGCTGCTCGCAACACAACTGCAGCTCACCCGCCAGCACATCTCACATCATTCCCATCTCTTACAACAACGTTTTAGTGTTTAAGCATTGCCATTTTTTTTTGTTTCGTCCTTCCTCATCATAAACTACTCCAGGCCACAAGCGATCACTCAAATCGAAATAAAAAAAAAATACTATGAAGCGAACTGACGAATGAGCGAATGGGCACTCGGTGCGTATACCATGCACTTAGAGGCGGTGTTGTGTTGCCATGTCGTGTCACTTGTGTCGGTCGGCAGGCGGCACTGAAGCCAGTCGATAGCCGTTCGGGTGTTTATGACACTTGAGTGGAATTTTCCCGTTTTTTTTTTGCGATGTCCCGCCATCAACATTGGCATTGCAGTTGAAGTGGGATTTTGACATGCAATGCAAATGCTGCAGGGATAAATGTGTGCACTGATGTTGTCATTTGAGTTGATGTTGTTGTTGTTATTATTGCTGTCGCTGTCGCTGTCTATGTTGCGGTCTGCTTTTGACAGATATTGAATTTCAATGGCACACACATACACCTTGTATGGAAACTTGTTATTCAGTGATGGCTTATACCTTGTGTCCTGATAGTGTCGTACATTTGCATTAAATGTTTCGGAAGATTTCAAATGACTGCAGTTATTGGGTGGTAAGGACTTTATTCGATTTTTTCAAAATTAAAATTGAAAGTCATTGCAATCTCATTAAAATAATGAAATTAAACACAAAGAAATTAATTAAGAAAATTTTGACAGGAACTTTCTTGTAACATTTTAATAAAATTAGAGCATTTATCAGAAAATCGCTTCAAAACTGCATTACTACTTTGAGAATTCATTAAATTTGAATTAAGTTTTTGTAAGCATTTGTATCGTGGATGAATGACTAACTCACTGACTGATCCAAACAAATCCGAGCAACATACAATTTTCGATAATGGTTTCCCTAGTTGCCGTGCCCTTCCAAGGTTGTTTCATTTCGATTTCGTTCCGGTTCGTTACAGTTTCCGTTCCATTTTCGTTCGGTTCCGTTTCTATTCACATTCCGTTCACACCCAGAAAACGAAATCTGTTGCGGCAGCAGAATTATCGGCCAACAGAATGTTAGCAGCTATCACAACATCTACTTGCTGATGTCGCAACATTTACTTCCTATATGAAGTCTTCTAAATAAATGAAAACCAAATTAAAATTTGGAATACAAATGAATTTTCTTTCATGTCTACGTACGTATGCGACATTCAAATAACAATAACATATTAGGGCGATTCATTTACCCCATTTTTTGACAACACGAACATTTAAGAAAATATTAAAATAGGTCCAGAATTGTCTTGTCGATTATACAGCGAACTGCTGCACGCTGCAATTACTAGTTGACACTTTTTGGACAATTTCTAGATATTTATTAACTTTTAAAACCCTCAATTTGAACAAATTATCCAAACTTATGACTTTTAAATTTTCCTTATTGTAAAAAATGAAGTTGGCTGCAATTCTTAAGAAAAACAACAAGTGTGGCATGAACCAAGAAGAATGGGTAGTTTCACGCAGTATTTTTTTTACAGATATTACTGACCTTTTTTTTAATTATAAATATTGTTTAAATTATTCCGGAAAATTGAAAATATTATAGTACTCGGTTTGAATGAAAAATTCAAGAAACTGGGACTTTTTCGACGTCTTAAAACAAAACCACTCGGGGGTTCGAATACCTGATAGCTGATAGGGTGAATCGAAATAAAATTCATTTGTATTGTCATGAAATAGTTTAAAATTATTTGCGGAATGTGTGAAAGAAAAATTATTTTTTGGAACACGCGAATGTGTGTTGTGTGGCATTCAACATTCTGTTGTCCTGTACATTGCCATTGCGTGGATTCAGTTGTGGTAGCTTCTACATTTTGAAAAAGTGCCTGCTTCAATCTAGTATTCTGTTCTTATCACCGAATTGAACATTAATAGTTGTTGCCACAACCTCGCGCCGGGCGTTTTTTTTTGTGGTGCACTTAACCAGTTTATTTGTTTTTCGTTCCGGTTCCGGCTATAGTTTTATTCCCATTGTGTTCCTGACCAAAGACGACATCCAAATCGGTTCTGCTTTTCTCAAGATATACCATAATGAACATGCTACCCATTATTCTTACGAAATAGCGAACAAACGCACAATGTAACATCTGTGAAAAATCAATTGTATGAAAATTACAAATGTTTTAAAGATAAATTTTCAACTTAAACTAGAGAGTGGACTATCTTCGGCTATGCCGAAGCTGAAATACTCCTATACCGTAGGAGTTTGAAAGTACCTCAAACATTAAAAAATTTGGTCTCAAGACAACAATTTGAGCCATGGAGCTTCGAGCCACATCCAAAATCCTTTTCTAGAAATTTCCAATCAAATCCCCATTTTGACCCATTTATATCTGGTTTTGGAAGATCAGAACATATCGAAAACCCATTTCTCAACAATTCCAATCGAAAACAGGTATGAAAAAAGATTTTTCCAATTTAAGTGGGCGTAAAACAATAAAAGTGGGCGTAGAAGTTCGTTATCTTTTACTAGGAAGATAAAATATGCACACATAATTTTATTATTCTGTCGCATAAATTGACGGAATTAGATCCAAGTTATGGTTTTTTATACCCCACACTCACTGTGGCAGGGTATACTAAGGGGGCGTGTCCGGTATGGAAAAGTATATATATTCTTGATCAGCATCACCGCCGAAGTCAATTTAGCCAGAGTCCGTCTGTCCGTCCGCACGATAGCGGGCGCAGTTTTGGAGATATCGACTTGAAACTTTGGGTACATATTTTTCTCGTGAATACTGAGATCAGCCAAATCGGACAAAAACTGGGCGTGGCTCCGAAAAAAAAGGTCAACATTTTTCAAGTCTTTTTTATTGATGCATTCGATTGGAAATGTTTAGAAATATATTTTTGACATGGTCCGAGGTTCCGAAGCCACATATATAAGGGTCAAAATGGGGTCTTGAGACCAATTTTTTTTTTGGTCGATTTGATTGGTTTTTTTAGAAACGGATTTTGGACATGGTTCGGGCTCCATAACTATTTATAGGGGGTCTTGAGACCACATAATTTTATGTTCGAGGTACTTCTTCCTACGGTGTGGGGGTATTTCAGCTTCGCCATAGCCTCTCTAGCTTTTATTTTTATACCCCCACACTCACTGTGGCAGGGTATACTAACTTTGTCACAACGTTTGTAACGCCCATAAGGAGGCGTGTCCGGTATGGAAAAGTATATATATTCTTGATCAGTATCACCTCCTGAGTCGATTTAGCGATGTCCGTCTGTCTGTCCGTCCGTCTGTCCGTCTGTCCGTCTGTCCGTCTGTCCGTCTGTCCGTCTGTCCGTCTGTCCGTCTGTCCGTCTGTCCGTCTGTCCGTCTGTCCGTCTGTCCGTCTGTCCGTCCGCACGATAGCGGTCGCAGTTTTGGAGATATCGACTTGAAACTTTTTTTACATGTTTTTCTCGTGAATACTGAGATCAAGTTCGAGAATCAGCCAAATCGGACAAAAACTGGGCGTGGCTCCCATACACCGAAAAAAAAGTAAAAATTTTTCAAGTCTTTTTTATTGTTGTATTCCATTGGAAATGTTTAGAAACGTATTTTTGACATGGTCCGAGGTTCCGAAGCCACATATATAAGGGTCTAAATGGGGTCCTGAAACCAATTTTTTTTTTTTTTGGATTTGATTGGAAATTTTTAGAAATGGATTTTGGACATGGTTTGGGCTCCAAAACCACCTATAATTGGCTCAAAATAGGGTCTTGAGACCACATTTTTTTATGTTCGAGGTACTTCTTTCTACTGTGTGGGGGTATTTCAACTTCGGTATAGCCGAAGATAGTCCACTCTCTAGTTTTTTTTTTAACTTAACATTTGATTCATTCAATACTTAGAACTAACAATAATTTTTAACGATGCAATTTAACAATCTAGTTTTTATGTAAGGGAAGTATGAGTGGGGCGTGGCCCCTCTTGATAAAATGTTGGATATAAGTTTGATTTAGTCAAAGTATTACTTATGCCAAATTTTGAAAAGATAGGACAATGTTTACTATTTTTGTCCATTCTTACTATGGAGACGCTACATTGTGTGACGGTGATTGCCAGCTTAATCCAGCAGGTGATGCCAATCACGCTGCTATAACAGCTACGCTACCCTCTTCTGGGCGTTACAAGCGATCTGACAGGAACATCATACCCTTGAGCCGGGTATAGCAAGCAAATAATATGCGCAACTTGACATTCGGAAATTCCACAAGAATTTTCTGCGGTTGTTTTTTGTTGTTATAAAATCACAAAAGTGAAAATGAATAAAATGGTTTCCGCAATTTTAATGCTCATAAAATTTACAACTTCATCAAGAACATTTCACAATTTCAGTGAAGAGAGCGAGACAGGTCGAGAGATGGACAGATGGACAGTGGTGGCAATGGCAGTAGGCAAAGCTCGAGTGCCACTAAAAATAAGTTAACTCAACAGCGGCAACAACAACAGCGCAAACGACTGCAACATCCACACTGCAATAGCATAACTCACTCAATTAAATCAAGAATATATTTTTTGGATTTCCAAAATGGGGGGTAAAAAAAAAGCCGACAAATGAAGAGAAATGAATGGAGGCGAGCAACGGAAATGCAAATAAAATGTTTATATTCATAATGCTGCACCAAATAAACCGGAAATGAAATGAAAATATGGCGTGTGGGCGAGCGGGCGAGCGGGAGAACGGCAGAGCGGACGCGCGAGCACATCCCTTTATTATACGCTACGGTTATTATTACAGTTGTGTGCTGCGAATGGACAGGAACTTTCGTGATGTGGCAACTGCGTGGCAGTTATACAAATTTTTATTATATATTTGCATTTCTATTTTCGTTTGAATTCATTTTTGCTGTTGTTGTTGTTGTTTGTGCATTTCTAATTTTGGAAAATTGTGAAAATGGTGCGGTAAAATTAAATTAAATCAGAAACTTTCGCTAACGGAAAAGTGCTTCTTCAAAATGTAGTTTTTTTTTGGGGCGCGCGCGAATTTAATTTCATTTGGCAAAAGAGCTTTTCACTACTGGTTTCGTGCTGAGTGCGGTAGCGTTGGTGATGCAGATGGTAGAGGAACTTATTCTTGTTGTTGTTGCCTTTTTTCCAGCTGTGGTTAACAGAAAACTACTTTGCACTGCTCGTAATCACGTGATGCCACACAGTGGCCAGGAGGTTGCCGAATGCTTTTATTTCTGTCTGTCCGTCTGACGGCCAGAGTGTGTTGGGTCTGTCTGTCTGTCTATTTGTCTGGCACTGCGATTTTCCTTTGCTTTCGTTGTTGTTGTTCTTCGGAGACTTTTGCTGCCTGTATGTGTGCAGCACATTTACGCGCTTTATAATTTAAAAACCTTTTTTTTGCTTTGTGCGAAAGTTTTTAAGTGCGCAGATAATGCAAACTGACAAAAATTATGATAATGTTAGTTTGAAAGTGCTTTTGTGTCGGTCGGCCGGTCGGTGTGTTTGCTTGTTTTCTTCTCGGTTATTCAAGAGGAAAACAAGTCAAAAGTATTTGAGAAAGTGTTAAGCCGGAACAAAGGTGATTTCAAAGGCCATCACTTCAGGATTTTGCACCACAAAAACTTGTTTGGCTAGCTTTAAATGAGAGTGGTGGGATCGTATTTAAGTAATAATTTCATATAAAGACTGAAATGCGTAGAAGGGATTGCGCTATTGCTTTGGGAGTAGGAAAATGGAAGAAAATATGTATAAAAATGAAAGTAGGAAAGACTAAAACAAGATATTATTGAAAATACAGGTAATTAGATATTAAATTGTTGCCCCGAAAAAAAGACAATTAAAAAAGTTTCCGGTCTGTTAATTTGATCACTCGTTTCCTTATGACAGTTTGGGAAACAATATTTTTGAAAAGGCAATCCACAATCAATCCCCCATTCTCAAAATAACCAAACTCTGTCTTTAAGTGAAGGATTGTTGTAGAATGGAAATAATTTACTTTAACGAACATAACACTGTGTAAAAGAATTTTTTCGGTCTGACCGAGGTCTTAAAAAATGTATATACAACATTTGTTTTATATACGTTTATGGGTGATATTTCCACAATGACACCTTTTTCAAAACTATAGGAAATGAAATAGTTTTCCTATTTCGAAATGGATTTATATCAGGGTTGGCAACCGAAACCGTAACCGAAACCGAAACCGAATGAAACCGATTCATTTTAGGGAGCGAAACCTAAACCGAAACCGATTCGTCGTAACCGATTGAATAGGTTCAACCAAAACCAATTGAAAAGGTTACGGGTTTTTAATCGGTTTTCAAAAGGTTTTCGTACTCAAAATTGACTTGAAGTTTTTTTTCCTAAGAGAAAATTCATCGTATTTCATTTATTTATTTCATATATTTTAAAAATATAGGAAATATTTTTTAAATATTCAATAAATCTTTTTATAAGGCCGGCGCACACAGAGGCGATATTCGCTATATAATTTCAGAACCATTTCCATATTTAAAAAATCTAGCTTCGAAAACGCAAAGTGCCTCACACAGGCAGCGATCTCACCGCAGTTGATTTTGTTTGTTATTTATTATATTGCTATGGAAACAATCAAAAAGTCTGACTGAAATGGTTCTCAAAATAACTATTTTGTTTGTTATTTATTAGACTACTATGGAAACAGTCAAAAGGTTGATTTTCAAACTGATTCCAATTGGTTTTGAAACTGGCTTTTTGTGTTTGTTATTTATTGTATTGCTATGGAAACAGGCTGTATAAAAAACGCTATATTTTCAAAAATACAATTTTTTGTGACAAAATTAATTTCGAAACCGCCTGCGGCACGAATAACGCCTCTGTGTGCGCAGACATTTTGATGGTTTTTGAAAAGACTTGGAAAATTTTCGCTATTTTTTCGTAGTTTTATATGGGAGCCTTTTTCGTCCGATTTAGCTGATTCTCGAACTTGATCTCAATTCGGAGATAAAAACGCAAACCCAAAGTTTCACATCGATGTCTCAAAAAAAAAAAACATTCCAGCCTGTATGGTGACAGACAGACGGGGATGTGGCTAAATCTGTTGTCGATGCTGATCATGAATATATATACTTATCCATACCGGACATGCGTCCTTATGGACGTTTCAAACGTTGTGTAGGGTATAAAAACTAAAAATTTAAGCATAAATTTGTTTGAAAATGCGATTAGATAATGAAATTCGGTAAATGTAGTTAGATTCAGCACCCTTGATTTATATTGAATTGATATAAAATTTCCTAATATTGGGCCATCTAGAAACCTTTTAAAACCTAAACCGAAACCTTTTCAATCGCTCCAACCAACCGAAACCTTTTCAAAATCAAAGAGCGAAACCGATAACCAAAACCGATTGGCAAGTGGGAGTAAAACCGAAACCGAAACCTTTATTCGATTCGGTTGCCAACCCTGATTTATATTTCCTTGTTATACAATGCACACAAATAGTTTAATGATATAAGGACTTTCCGCACGCCCAAAAGAACCAGAATCATCTCCTGGGTACACAGGTACACAGAAAAATAAAAGTTGGTAAATCTAACCGAAAAGGTTGGTTAAAAACGATCCAACCAACAAAGGAAGTAAATATAAACGATAAACAAATTTTTAATTTACCAAAAAAAAATTGTTTAGCAACCCACGAAAATTGTTATTTTTGCAATTATTACAAAAACAAAAAATTTATTATATTTTACTTTTTTATTTATTTTATATTACTTAAATTTAATTTCTTACTCTTTGTTTATAACAATTTGTAATAACTTTTTATTTACTTAAAAACTTCAACTTGCTTTAATCGCTTATCCCGGGATTCGAACCCGGACCTCATGGGAGTTTTTGCAGCGCGCTCTAAGCCCTTAGCAGTTTGAGCTAGCTCTAACATTATTCAACAAGCGTCTACATGTAGCATACTCTGCACAGTCGGTTCATACATTTCGCGTTCAAGTAAAATAACAATTTTATATCGTTTAGATGAACCGATGGAAATTGTTTCCGATTTCGTGTTCTCCGAACTTTTGTATGGGTTGGTAAATTAACAATTTTTTTGGTTAAATTTACGAGGGAAAAATGGTTCTGTATATATTTGGACAATCAAATGAGAAAAAACAGTCTACTTCCCATATGAAATGCCCGATTGTGAATCTATGCCGGGAACGGAATGAGAATAGAACCAGAACGAAATGGATTACACTTGAAATGGATGGTGAATAGGAAGGTAAAAGAAAGTCCGAAGATATTTCTTTAACTTTCATTCAAATCATCACAGCCACAATAGTCTATTCATATCAACATATTTCTATTGACATACACTGCGTATGAGTAATAAAACAGCATCGCACAACTTTTCAATAAAAATAGTAAATGATTTGATCTAGAAAAACTGACAAACAGCGATTGTTGTTTATGAGCTGGTACGCGGACATACACCCTGAAATATTCTTCACCGGATGTAGTGCCAGGATGAACATGTGATGACTGTTTGACAAGACTTGGAAGTGCAAGGTCCGTTTGAAAAACATTTCGCCAAATGTTGAAGCGGAATTAAAAATGGACTTAAATTTGTTCTGCATTTTGCCTATACTTTGAAGCGTATCTTTTAGCATGTTGTCAAATCCAAGGACTTTTCTTGAAGAAAAATAGTTTTACCAGTTGAGGGATATTTTCGATTTTGTAAGCACTTTCATTACAAATTTTGATAAAGGAAAAAATTAAGTTTGTTTCCTTGCCAAACCAAATAATGGATTTTTAGATGCTTTTTGTGGTAATTTCAGTACGAATATATTGGCAACAATGCATTCCGGATAAAGCTTAAGTCCCATTTCGAAAGGGGGGCTTCAGCCCCTCAAAGGAGAAACACTGTAATACATCAGCTACATAAAATATTGCTAAAATAATCACCTGCATTGAAATTTTTAGCAGTAGAAAAGTGTATTAATTTTTTGTCTAAATACCTAGATTTTTCATAAAAAAAATCTCATTTAACACGTTTTTTTTTTTTACAATTTTTTAACTTTTATTGTAGCCTTTTTCATACTCAGCTTAGTTATGTGAGTGTGTGTGCATGTGTGTGTAGTATGGGATTAGGTCTACTTTCGTATTCGTATTTCGAAAAGGATTTGCCCCGGATTTTCTACACACACAGCGAAATGTAAAAGCGAGAAAAAAGGTGACATGTTTTTATTTTATTACGATTTAAACGTGCATATGTGTATGAAAGGCAACAATAACAAAAACAACGTAACCTCTCCTTAAGCCAACGTGCATTCATTCGCACACTCCCATTGACATTTTAAGGATTTTATGACATTTTACGCTTTAGCGTTTCGTATCGCAATATGTTGAATCGTTGTGTTTGCAACTTTTATTTTCATTGTATGGCAAAGGCAAAGCTATTTAAGGCGCCTTTAAGTGTAAAACCGAAGATTTGCATGTGTTTAAGTGTAAGCTGAAAAGCGTATGGGAGTGTGTGTTTGTGTGTTGATATTCCTTAACAAATTATGCAAATAATATGCAAACATTTTTGTACATACGAAAGGTATTCATTTGGCTACGGAAATTCCATGTGTGTTTGTTTGTGTATACTTCCTCTCACATAAGGACGTTTAACCGGCAGGGGGCCACTGCTACCGCCTTCAAATCAAATCGTGCTTCATGCCGATTTTCATAAACAATTTAAGCTTGTTGCAATAATATTTTGAGGTTAAATAAAGTGTAAGCGTTACGTTTGTACAAGGCTAATGCTAATAATATAAATGTTAATGCGTATGTGTGTGTGTGTGTGTCTGCTTGCACAAAATTTGTTTAATTTATGCCAAGGAGCGCATGGCATTTGTGAGTGTGATTGGGAATTGCCACTTTGATGGAGAAATTTGGAAATTTCACAAATTTAAAGCTAAATCGGGTAAAGTCTCCATCGCTTGATGTTATCCTTTGCATTTTCCGATAATCATCAATCACTTTAGTCGTCGGCGAATTTCCCTTTATATTCCTAATTTTCAACACATGTTTAACAACGTCATAAAAAAAAATGCCCATTAAGGAAAACGTCAAACAAATCGTGTGAATGTGACAAAAACACTTGACGCACGCAACAGCAACCGTCAACGGCACAGCGACCTACTATCGCATAAGCGAACAGTGTCAGACGGGACGGGACATATGTGGACGAAGGGCACAACAACTGCCATTGCCACGTATTAAATCAAGTCATCAAAACAAACACACATTCACAGATACGTCGTCGCCATCGCACGTTGTGTAAACATTCTAAGGATAACAGCGGATATTACTAGCCTCGAGTGTGTTTCATTCGTCATGGACACTTAATTGGAACATAAGTTATTTACCAAGTTGTCGGCATGCATGCATTGCATATAGGCATTGTGAATATCACACTTACTCAAAGTAAACAAAAAAACAGAAAAAAATCCTACCATGCCGCCATTTTGATTTCCTTTTTCTGCTACACATAAACACACATGCACACGAACTCAATTTAAAGAAACTACGTTTTTTTAGTTAATTTTATTCCGTTTAATTTATTTTTTTAACTTACCATTCACCCTGTATGCGTTCTGTTGGCATTCACATTGTTTCGGATGAAAGTGCCTTCCCTTTCGACGACAGCGACTAAGCAAATAGTTGCGGTTACCGCATACGCGGTAAATTGTTTGCGTGACACAAACAATTAGCGGCTTTTGCGTTAAAACGACCGAAATGGTAAATATTTTGATATGGGCCCAGGCGCAGTAATTCATTTTACGACGTGCCGCGCGGATAACCTCTTTATTAAGTGTTTATTGTTGGGCATAATTGTTTGTATTTTTTTTTTGATGTTGTTGGAGTCGGTAGATATACGAAAGGTATTCATTTGGCTGCGGAAATTCCATGTGTGTTTGCTTGTATATAGTTACGCTCACATATGGACGTTTAACCAGCAGAGGGCAACTGCTACCGCTGCTATGGAACATTTTGTGAGAATTTACGAGACTTTTGCTTTTTATTCTTGTAAAATTCAAGAAAATTGGTTTAGGTAATGTGTTCACATTGACGTTTTGTACTGCCACAACGTGGTTGAAGTTGGAAAACCTGTGTAAAATTTCAGTACATCGAAAAATCCCTATATATATTATAAAACTGAGTGTGTGTCTGTCTGTCTGTCTGTCTGTTTGTCCCTCAATCACGGCTAAACGGATGTACCGATTCTCTTGAAACTGTCAGGATAAATTCTATAGGTATCGACATGTAACATATATGAGATTGGGATTGGACAAAGGGGCGTGGCACCTCCCATACAACACAAAATATGTCTACAAGGTAATTTAGTAACTATTGAATTATATTTGAATTAAATATTGAATAATAAATACGAAATTTATCACGAAGTTGCATAATAACTTTTCCAAGCTTTATGCCAAATATGAGCATAATTAGACAAGGGGCGTGGCACCGCCCACACAACACGTAACTTAAATAACAGCTAATTAAGCAACTATTGGATATATTTTAATGAAACTTGGAATGGAGCTGTATAGTATGTTTTCCCAGCTATGTGTCGAATATGGGAATAATTGGACAAAGGGGCGTGGCACCTCCCACACAACACATAACTTAAATACCAGCTAATTAAGCAACTAATGGATATATTTTAGTGAAATTTGGAATGGAGTTGTACTGCTATGTGACGAATATGGGAATAATTGGACAAGGGGTGTGGCACCGCCCATACAATTTTCTACCCCATATCACGGCTTTACTGATTTTATTGAAATTTTAAGGTAAAATTGTGTTAGTAATGGAATTTGCAAAAGGACATAAGAGGTTGGATTTGGACAACGGGGCGTGGCACCTCCCATACAACAAAAAATATTATTAAAAAGTAACTTAGTAACTATCGAATATTAAGTGGTCCATGCCACCAACTGCGCCCTTGCACATTTTTTGGGTGAATCATACCGGGTGGGATTACAACTTTCACCAATTGCGTCCTTGGACTTTTTTTGGCTGAATCATATTGGGTGGGATTACAGCTGCCACCAAGTGCGTCCTTGGACTTTTTTTGGGTGATTCCTACCGGGTGGGATTACAACTGGCACCAAGTTTCACGGGGGGAATAAACCATCAACTACAGCGCCATTGAAATTGTCGCAAATTCCTATATATATTTATTTTAAAATTTTATACAACCCGTGCAACGCCGGGTATGTAACAGCTAGTTATATATATATTCTTCATCAGCGTCACCTCCTGAGCTGACTTAGCCATAACCGTATGTCGGTGCTCTTTTCTTGTGAACACGATTGCAGGATCTAGAAGAAAGGTAGAGTTCCCAAATTTTGGATTTATAATTTTTTGAAAAACAAGTGAGTGAAACTTACTCACTTGTTTATATTTAAAAAATTTTCCTATCGTTCTTATCTATTCATCCTTTACAAGCAGAGAACATAGACTTGTACTTATTTTTTTGAACATAGATCGAGCAGTGTTTTCACTTCATTTTTAACAATACCGCCGTCGTTTTAAACAGAAAACCTAAGCAACAAGACGGCGGTATTGTTGGCAAATAATGTTAGTCATATGTGAAAAAATGTAAAGAGTCTCGTGTGCACTGCAATGTACGAAAGGGCAGATGAGTTGGCAAAGGATACAGTTTTCTTAGACACAGCTTTCTTGGCTCCTGCACCTACAGCTTATCATCATATGTACTTTATATTGAAAGTACATTTTTATCAGCACTGTACAGCATAACCCTAAATGAACGGATCCACAGTTCAAAGTTCTAAGTATTGAAAACACAATTTCTTTATTATTTGTATGTACCATTTTTATTATTATTTTTAACCTTCATTAATATAATTTTTCAATTACATACATATGTTTTTATTACACCCTTTTTTTTTCTTTTAAATACAATATATGCCTTTTAATTTCTATTTTATAGTAAATTGTTTTGCTTGTTGTTGTATATTTTAAGTAGTGTATTTTACAATAGTTATGATTCTTTGCAAACTCGAAGTTAAGTTATTTAGTTTAAGTAATATTCAGTATTTCCGACGCTTTCAATTTGAAGTGGTTCTTATTTGTATTCCTTGGCATTAGAATGTTTTTGACAACTCAAGCATATACATTATTTTATTATTTCCAATTTGATTATATCAAAAATAAAGGTCAAGGTAATAACAATTCACTTAGTACTTCTATGAATGAATGATTTCCACAGAACTGAAAATATTCATTTGCAATTTCGAATCAAGCGGAGTGGGCAATTAAAGCTTTAAAATATTTTTAGCAATTAAATGAGGATTTCAGGATTCAAAGAGAAACTCAGCAAATTTAAATGGACCTTTTTCATTATTTTCTTATATAGTTTCCCTTAGCAGTATACAATTTTTTTTTTGATCGCCTTTTGGAAGTGTATATTCCACAGTACAAATGGTCTCATTTTCGCCATACAAATATTTTTTTGGTTTTCTTTTCATGCCAATCTTAAATTTAAGTACTTAAATTTCAGACCTGGTCACAAAGAGTTTGTCATCGTCATGATATTCGGCTTAATTGCACATCTTTTTTGTTGACATTTTAATTATATAATTTTCAATACATGTAACTCTGTATTTATTTTGTATTTTTAATACTATTTTTGTTTGCTATTTTTAATTGTGATTTCGTGTTTTTTTTTTTTTTTGGTTTGTTTATATATTTTTATACTTTTATTTACAGTTGTTAATTTGAACATTTATTGAAGTGTTTTTTTTTCAACACTTTGTTTGACTCTGCCTTTTTTCTCGTACCATTTCAAAATAAAAATATTTACAAGGAAAAAATTGTATACAAAATATTTACAAAATAATACATACAACATATTAAAAATTAATTAGCATTACTGTTTTGGTGTCGCATTTCTGTGGGAATTTAAATTTTTAAATGCGGAAATTAGCAGTCATTAATTTAATTAATTATCGTTTTTGCTTATTTGTTTGCTTATTCAATTCAAATTATGTTTATTGAAAATCTTTTTTTTTTGTATTGGTCAGTTAAAAATTTATTTGTCATTATTTGTAGCGCAATTAGGTTGGAAAAGGTTTTAATGAGTTTATGAAATGAAATTGAATGTTAACGTTTTTATAGGAAAACCAATTGTTCATTAACAAGTGTTATCGAAATAGGCCAAATGTCATCATTTAAAAATGCGTTCAGCTGGCAGTAGTCGCACCAGATGAACATGTAGATTGGAATTGTGATTGGAAAATGGCATTTACTTAACTTTTGAGCGAGTTAGGTAAGCCTCTTTTTTTGCTATTGTTTTTGAGCAAATTCCACCTTTGTGGAGGAAGCGCAACGAATGTACCGTTATTTATATGTATACCCATCTCTTACTCTCATAATGAATACACACATTTTATATTCATATAATCTGAAGAAACAAGCCTCTTTTCGGAGTCATAATTCAGAGCGCTCATAATATGGTTTGCTGTTATATATATTTTACTGCCCTGAATACCAGAAGCCACACTCAAAGCATTTTACGTTCATTGGAAACGAAAAATTAAACCAACTTACTTCGCGTGGTGCTTCGTTTGCGACAAACGTCGGATAAACGAAATTTCGTTTCTTGTTCTCATTAAGTTGTGAAAACTGGTAAATAGCCGCTCATTCGAGTCATTGCCCGTAGCTCAGGTCAGCCAATCGTCTTAACTAACGGATGAAGTATGGTTCAAATCCAAACAAAAAAATTTTATTTTCAAATAAATTAATTTTTTTAATAAAAACAAACTGTTGTTCATCTATGGACCTACATGTTTGAAGCGTAATTGCTGCAAATGTTGAATACTTTTAGAGGATTTGTCGTGATTGAACTCGTTGACGGTAAATGAAAGTAATTTAGACAAATTAACTAAGTTTGTTACAAACGACGTTGTATTTGAAAGAAACGGTTCTGGCATTTGTGAGAACTTAAAAACATTTCAATCAAATGATTTTCATTTGCGGTCAACGAGTTCATTCACGACAAATACAAGCGTATTTCCTCTAAAAGTATTCAACATTTGCAGCAATTACGCCTCAAACAAATTAATTCTTTGAGTGTATTAACCCATTATTCTTAAATTTATTTTCCGTATTTGAATACCGGACCTTCGGTTTATGAGTTTACCCTCTATGTACCTTATTGATTCTTGTCGTCAAAAATCCAATCTAAATTTGAAATTTAAAAATGTTCATCTCGACGCAAGGATACTGTGGGACAAACAATTGAATATTGTGTTCAGAATGTCTTCCCAAATATCTTTTTTTGCGTTTATCTTTAGAGATAATGTACCGATTTTGGCTTCTGTATTTTATATATGCTTAAATTTTAGGACCAACAAAAAAAACAAGAAAAAACACTAATTATCGCCTTCAACTGAATCAATAATTCCGGCTGAATTAGTGGCAATATTAAGCAATTACAATTTGACAGAAAAACGTGTTCGAAGTTTTTCTTTGAAATGAATCAATTAGTTTTACCCGAACGAATTCAAATTAATTAATTTCGCTTGAATTCTTAAATTCTCCCATATATTGTACACTCCATCAATGCTAAAAGCGATGAGTGCATTAATGAAAATAAAGTCGACACAAAATGAATTTCCGATTACGCTTTTTTAACCACAAAAATGTTTTTAAAATTAATAAAATTATTGTTGTAGCTTGCTATGGCTGTGTCGATCAATGCTGAAGGCCTGTTCTCGAGAATATCCATTTAAAAATGCTTCATATTAATTTTTTTAAATATTTGAAGTTGTAATTTCCAAAAAAAAAAAAATAATAAAATTCTACTTAATTATCATTTATGTTGACAATTCAAACAGGCGAACAGTATGCATTGAATCAACACTGCATATTATCAATAAGCAGAACTTGAATACAAAAAATTCTTCCGAAACGGAAAAACTTATTAATTTTATTCAATAAAGTTTCACAACAATGCTTTTGTGTTTTTCCTGTTTGCTGTTGTTTTTTTACATTAATATTAACTTTCATTTAAACACAAAAAAAAAAAAAAGTTTTTTTTATTTATTTTGTTTTTTTATTTTTTATGTTTGCAGGTTTAATTTTTGGCAACTGTATTTACACATTTTGCAGTTGTTCGTGCGTTTCTGTACATTTCATTTGTTCCAGTGGCGGTGTATGTGGTATGGGCGCGAGTGTGTAGACATGTAAGTTAAATGGAATTGAATTTTTAAAATGAACCATTGTCAAACAACAACAACAAAAAGGAAAATAATAAAATTTACAAAAATAACAAAATACCTGCAGCAAATAGTCACTCTCGCTTAGTCGCGTGTGGTCTATAGAGTGCCATTGCATTGCATGAAATATGACCGATAAATTGGATAATGTCATATTGATGCTCTTGCCTGTGTGTAAATTATTTTCCAAGTGGGTGGGTGCCGGGTGGTGGCCCGTTGGTATTGCATTATCCGTTAAAAGGCTATAAAAAGGTCATTGCAGTTATTGAAAGCGCTCTGGCATGAGGGGAGCGGCGGCTGCTGCTGGAACCCTTCGACAAAGGCAATCATACAATTTGCATGTGAAATTTCTGTTAAATGTCTGCCATCTCAGTTAAAGCGTAAAGCGCGCGCATATATTTTAAAATTGATGTCAATTCGTGGATGACGGCGTGTAAGATGCGTGGGTGAGCCCATCAACGCCCCCTCACTCCCTTTCATAATGAAATGCAATTTTCTGCTCATAAATTAATGCACTTCGTTGAGCTTTTTGTGCTTCATTGGATTTTCGTATTTTGCGTATTGCGACTTTTGTGCCCATATCGGTCGGTCGGACGGCCCCCTCCTACTCTTCTCCTCTTCCTCTCACTTCCTGTTTAATTTTTTTTTTATTTTTCAGTTTCACATTTTGACTTTTTAACGTCCGTAAGCAGTTTTCAGTGCGTGCTAAGAGCCTGCTGTATGTGTTTGGGAGTGTGTGCGATGAGCTCTCCTGGGCGGTGTAAATGCTTTTTATGCTGGTTATTAAATTGTGGCTTTTAATTGGCAACTGAATTGCGTACAAATTGCATTTTACGAGATAAGGACACAAACAGACAGGCAGGCAGGCAGAACGAGTAGCAGCCAGACGGACAGGCTATTCTATGAGTTATTAAAGCTCACCTCACTTGTTGTCGAAATTTGAATAAATTTTATCGCACCAGTGAGTGGAAAGGAGACTTTGGTGATGAGCATGGTTAACGTTTTGCACCGAGATAAAGCCACAATTGAGACGCTATATAAATGAAAATACAACATGCTTGCAGACTACTGCTAGTCGCCTTGTCGTGACACAAATCTTTCCACTTAAAAGTGACTGAAAAAAACGCTTAAAAATTTCAATTGAATATGAAAACGCTTCAAGTAAATATATATTAACAAATACTCTTTTATATTTTATTTGTACTGTAATTCATGGAAACAAAATGTTCGCTAAAAAAAAAAATTGCCATACACTGCGTATGAGTAATGAAATAGTACTTTTCAGAAAATGGTTCAAAGAAAAAAAGTAAACGATTTGATCTGTTAAAACTGACAACGAGCGAATGTTTATTTTAGGCTGCTTTACCAAAATATATGGAAGGTTTTCTTGCGGCCGAGGTTGTGTCGGACTGTGTAATGCAAAAAATGTATAGCAAATTTCGACAAATTTTAGCAAAATCCAAGGATTTGAAGGCAATCCTTTAGGCCTTATAATACCAGAAACAGTTCGGCATCACAGGATTGCAACCCCTACTCCTTCTGCTACTGCATATTATGATTTGGGAAACTTTGCTACATACGTGAAATTGGAGAGGATCTTACTTTGGCCACATCAGATTTTCTTTCACGCCCTGGACCGCCTATACAATTGATGAATTTCCCATTTTCCATGTGCCACGTCTTCCCGTGGTCCGCATACCTACTCAGTTTTTCATTCATACTTATTATCATTAGGGCGATTCGTTTAAAGTGGGAAATCCCTGGGAAACGATTCAGTTGTGCAGATGAGCAATCAAAATATATGAAATTTGACAGTTCTTTTAAGCAACCGCGTGTTTTCGAGGGGTTTCCCACTTTAGATGAACACCCTAATTGATTGGTGTAAATATGGGTATGAAATGAATTGGTATCACTATGAATTATAAGAACCAAGCGGCATCAATTATGTCCCCTAATATTTTAGGGGATTTTGAATGGATTTATTTGGAACTAGTGGGACCCTAACTGAAGCATTAAATTAAAGGATATTAAACAATACAATGTTGGGGTTGTTTTTTCGCATTGCGCAAATCATTTTCATTGCAGATTTATTATTATTTTTTTAAATATTTTAATGTCAGTCGCTTTTAATTTGCTTTTAATTCGTTGATGTGCAGCTGAAAATTAAGTGATTAAAAAATCTTGCGCGCGATTACTTTTAAGTGGAAATGCGGCAGACTCTACAGCCGGCGATCGGCTGGCTTTTGAAATAAAATATATATTAATTTTTTCGTAAATACACGCTTGCGATAAAGGTGGAAATATTGGTGCAAATTGTTTAATGGTATAATGCCGTCGATTGAGTGGTGGCTGAACGCTCAAAGCCTTGTCGACTCTTCCGCGGCAATCGAACATTGCTGATGGCCAACCATCTACGGCCAAGGCGTGTCTGTGTGTGTCTGTGTTTTGTGGATATGTATGTTTAATGCGTGCGCTGAAATTATTTTTCATGTAAAGTGTAAAATTAAACAGATATGGCTTGATATGTATGTGGAGAGCGTGTTGTTTCACTGTGATATGTGTGATATGTGTGTGAGTGCGCTTGTGTGGCTTTGCTTTTTTGCGAAGGTGTGCCATTTTCCGCGGTGGCTGTTTATCCCCTTTTCATATTTTTTGTCATAAATATTTAATTAAAATAAATGAGTCAATTTAATTTAAAAATGTGTCGATGTGTGACTCGTTGTGGAATTAAATCAACCATAAGCGAGAATAAATTAAAGGGGTTATGAAAAGGATTCAACTGCTGTGATTTATTTACTGCATACTTTTAGGAACGATTTCCATAATTCCTCTCAAAGTTTAAAATGTACAGTTCGTTTTTAATTTAAATATGAAATAATTAATTAGTTCCCTATGGACAACTGGTGTAAGCTCAAATTAAATATCAAAAAGGTCCGTTTTAAATTTTTCAATATAAACAAATTCACAATACCTACTCCTAAAAGTATGCTCTACCACTTTGCAATATAGATAATAATAATTTCATTTCCCATGAAATGGCATGGTAAAGTACTCCAACCTCACTCCTGACACACCGAACTGTCTACTTCTGCAACTTGGCTAATAACTTTTCACATCAACCGAATCATAATTTCAACGAAATGCAAAAAAAAACACCCCACCAAAAAAAATAAAAATAAATAAATAAATAAAAATGTCAAAAAATTTCCAACACCACACAAATGAGGCCAAACTTTTGCATGGCAAAATAATTTAATGCAAATTTGTGCTAAAATTTCTATGTAATACAAAATAAAAGAAAACGTTGTGTTTTCATTAAAAACTTTCTGTGCAAATACTCAAAGTGTTTTCGAAATGAGTGAGTGAGTGCAGCAATTGCCATGAAAGAGACAGAATTCGTTTACGTGGGTTTTTTCCTTCCATTTGGCTTTTGACGAAACACTGAGGCACTTAATTTGCAATGTGGCGGCAGGTCAAGCTGCGGCTGGGTTGTGCATGAAATTAGCAAAATTTTTCATAGCATCGAAAATAATTTGAAATTAAAATATGACAACGGCGCAGCAGAGGGGTGAAAGGAAAAGTTGAGAACAACAGTTCAAAGGAGAGAGACCACCACAGAGAGAATTGTATGAAAGCTAGTCTAATGCATTTCGACAGAATCATTTAATGAGAGACCTTCGAATAACCAACCGCTTGAGACTTCCTATTAAATTGAATTTTCAAATTTTCATCATTTAGGGTCATCGAAAATTCGTATTGATGCGCAGGCAGAGATTACGTCTATAAACAAAAATACGATAATTTTTAAAATATCGTCCACTATAGAATTTGCTCTTTGACGCTTACGACATTTTCTCGTTTAGAGTTCGATAAGCGCTTCTACAAATTTAGAATTTTTTAAAACACTTGAGCTATATTTTCAGATGACCTTACAACGGCAGTTGCAGCAGTACCACAAAGGGTATCATTTGAAAAGTTAAAGTTGTTGTAGGAAAACATTTCATTTAAAGTTTTATATAGCAAAAACACGACTGAAACGAGAAAAACCACTAAAAAGTCATGTTGAATTCCCTTTATGTTTGGTTGCACCTTGCCAAGCGCTGAGCAATTCTGCAAAAAAAAAAAGCGTATGCCACAAATTTATATAAGATGTCATAAAAAATAAGTAGAAATTCATTCCATAACCAGAAAAGTACAAAAATAATAACTATGGGCAGTCACCTCGTGGGGGCCATAAGGCCAACTATTAGTTTATAAGAAGCTTAGTGCAACAGAAACGACATACATTTTGTTCCCACAAACGACCACATCCACTGAATACTTCGGAATGCGAAGGTTCTGCCACAAGTGAAGCTAGAAGGTGATTTCTGTAATCGTCTTGCAATTGTTTCTCACTGAAAATATATACCCAATAACTGTAAATATCGATGAACCGCCACTTGATCTTCAAACAAGTCAACTCCGACACTTTCGATTTGCAATGGAAATCACCTAGAGAATTTATAAATCGACCGTTAAAAAACTAAAATAATTATTTAATTTTTTTTTAATTGCTAGACGAGAAAATGTAAACAGAGATTCACGACGCGCGCACCCAAATTGAGCTACATAAGTAAGTACACTGATCATATTCATGCAATTTTTACAATTTACATGCCATTTCTGTTTAATATATACAAAATCAAATTGTTAATAGAAGAGGTACCCACGGTCCGCTTACAGGTTTCATTGGCTTATATTACTTTTAAGTCAAATCGGATATGGTCAAAGTTCAATAGTTACATATGCATGAAATTGAGTTTCTTATGAGTATTTAATTTTTGTTTGGTTTTTTTTTTTGGTAATCGGTAACATAACAAGCTTGGCTTTAGTTTTTCTTAAATCTATTTCTATATACAGAATTAACAATATTTCATTTTGTTTCGCTAAACTAATCTAAAAGCTAATCTAACTGAGCATAGTTTGTGTTCGCAGTAAGCGTGACATTGAGTGGGAGTCACTTACACACTGAAATTCCAGCTCAATGTCATGAATACCCAATTAACATACATGAAATCAAACACTACTTTATCAGACACTTCAAAGCGATATGAAATCCTTACAATTAAACCAGTTCAATGAGTAACAAGTTAATAAAATAACGGCTGCCAAGCTGAGTGGAAAATCGCTTAAAGTGTCTGCCAAAGTAGTAACGCTTTAGTCAATCAAAATCTATTTTTTTACTAAACTGAAATTTGCATAAACTGTTTTTGTTTCCGAAATATTCATTTGCATTTAAATATTTCATATTTGCGCGCTACAACAATTCTGTTTCATTTTCATTCTAATATTTTTTCTATTTGTTTTATTTTTTGTTCAATTTTTCTGTTCATTTTTTGTTTTGTTTACAGTTTTTATTTACGTGCACCACAGAACTTCTTTGTTTTTTTTTTTTTGCTTTTACCCCCATACCAATTCATACCCGCCCCACACATTTTGCAATTATTTTTGTTTTCGGTGCATTTCAGTTTTATGATTGATTTCTAAGCAGCAAAAATATGAAAGCAAATCCATACAAGCTGAATGCAAACGCTGCTCGATTTGGCGTCACGGCTGCAGAGGGTGACAATCGAAGGGGGAGGGGGTGGGGAGAAATAGAAAAATGTATATATTGTTATTAAAAATGATTTAAAATGCATAAAATGGTGGCTTAAAAAAATGTGTAGATGCGAGTAAAAAATTCATTCAAATTATTCAAATGACTTTGAACTGAATTGCAAATATAATCGTTTGAATTGAATACCACTTAAAATGCAATAAAATATGAAATTTAAATTAATTTAGGCCAACAAAATATGAAAAGTATAAAAATGAAAATGAACTGGAACAGATTTAAAATGTAAACACGAAAACAGAAAATTAAAATAAAAATTTAAAAATAATTCCAATAAATACTTTGCTTTCAATTAAATTTTAATTGAAAAAGTCCACACAAAATCGCACTCATGCGCTTCATTAAAATTGCCGTTGAGCAAATGCCAATGCCACTCACCTGTCGTGCCCGAGCCCAACTCCTTCGGTGGATGTTCTGTGTAAAACATACTCTTCCCTATCGCCAGCGAGCCCTTCCGATCGATACCATTGCCGCCGCCACTGCTGCCCAATGCCGAGTGACTATTACCGGCTGAGGATGCTATTGATGCTGTCACCGATTGCGACGACGATGACGAGGAAGCGCCACCGCCGCCACCGAGTAAATCCGTTTTCATGGGAAACACTTCCGGTTGCAGTGCTTTCAGCGAATCGTTGCGTGACGGTATAATGTTGTCTGCAAAAGGGATAATGGCCATAGAGTGAAGCATAACAACAGGCAAAGGAAACATAAAAATAGGTAAGTAAAATTGAGTCTGACAATGTTTGCCACAGCAAAGAAATGAAATGAGAGAAATGAAAAAAACGAAAACAAAACTGTAAGTGAAACGTGTGGCAGGTTCGTTGCATAAAAAATGAGACCGCCTCAGTCGCGGCGAAGTATTTTGAAATGCTGTCAAAACGCGCGACCGTACGGACGGACGTGCGGTGGAAGTGGCTATAAATTGCAATTTGAAAATGTTTCAATTTTGCGGACCCGACTGACATGGAGATATTTGCGTTTCCTTTTTTGTTTTTGTAGTGGAATAAATTACGTTTTGATGTTGCTAGATAAGTCAACAGAAATTTAAATTAGATTTTGTAAGGATAGAAATGAATTGAGTTGAAGAAATTCTTAAAAGAATTGAACTGTAAATTAAAATGTCAATGTACAGTTTATTTTTTTCCGAAATTAAAATTTTACAATTTTTGTTAAGCATGGTTTTCATTACGTCATAATCAATGGCGCTTATTGTCAGTTAAGTGAAAACAGGTTGGCATTTCATTGAAAGCCAGGCGTAAGAGTGAAATGAAGATTTTAATTGAAACGAAATTAGGCCCGAAATTTTCAGAACATCACCACCTCTCGTCAAGCAATGACAATCTTGCGAGAGTATAATTTCCCCTGCAATTCACAGTAGTATTAAAATAAATTTGTCCTGTCGTCTTTATCGCTTCTAAACAACCCATTATTTCATCAATGTTTAATTATGGAAGGAATAATATTGATAACATTCTAAAGTATTTATCGACATACTCATAGGGAAATAGTAAGAGAATTATATTCGGTCTGACCAAGTGACAATACCCTACACATGCTAGTACGATACTCTAGCAGACCAGTTTTCGGTAATTTTATCGAATATATTTCGGTATTTTATGGATAGTTTTTCGATATTTCATCGATAATTTTTCGATATTATATATAAATATATAAATATATAAATATATAAATTATCGAACATTTTTCCATAATTATCGATATTTCTTCGATAAATTTTCGATATTTTATCGATAGTTTTTCATTCCCGATCCATTCTAAAATTTTGTTCCAATTCCATGTTGTTCCGGTCCGATTCTGTTTCATACCAGTTCCATTCCCATCGTTCCCAGCATCATTTCGAACCAAATAAAAAAATCGTGTCGAAATCTTTTTCAAGATAAACGAAAATAATACAAATTTGGCGGCCATTTTGTATGGGAGGTGGGAGTGGTTCTTTTCAAACGTTGCCCATTTTCAATGCCATCAAATCATTCGCCACAATAAGAAGAATGCCAAAATGGCTTCATCGATGCTGATCAAGAATATCTTTTGAGTTCCATGCCGGACACACCTCATTATGAGCGTACAAACGGAAATATTGCAGCAAGGGTTGATTGGAATAATTTGGTTGAATATGCTGCCACAACATCACCGAAAGTTAGTAAGAGTTTTTCTTACAAGAGTGCAGTAACCTACAGGTTACCTTTGACCTCAAAAACTTTCTTTTTGAAACTAAAGCATAGAAACCCCTTGCGGGGTTTCAGAATCTGCTATCAAATCTGCAATAAGAAAAGTTTATCCTCAAATGACCTTCAGTACTCTAAATTCACTTACAAATTTTACTTTACAAAACACATGTGGAGACTTCTTCCATTGATTCTGAAAGACGTATCAACCACTTGTTTCATATTTCAATAGAAAACTAAACTTATACTGATTGAGTTCTTGTGACTGTCTTCGGTCCACTCTTTGTGCTTCTTCGTTTCAAATTAAATGTAACTCACTTCCTTTTCAAATAACCTTTCACCAAAAACAACCAACCGCACATATCCTTGATAATGAACTTCGAAAACCAATAAATGCGCACTAAGCGTCCCACAAATAATCCTTTTTCCAATACACTTGTCACAACCACTCTCCGACACGTAATACCCCAACAACAACTACACAAACATTCTGCTCCCTATCACACCCTTCTCGCCCAACAAAAGCAAATAAATATAACACATTATTAAAGTGGACAGTTTACAGAACTATGGCAAAACACACACACACAAACGCAAACAAGTGCCAATATGAGACGATCAATCTTTCGATTTTACTACAATTTAGAAAGTTTTTGACCCTCTGAGTTTTTTTTTTATTCTGTTGGCCAACGATTTGCTCGGTTTGCCATGATTTAAGTTAAATTTTGTGGAAAGAAGCATACATATCTGTTTTCTTGCAACAACAACAACAACAACAACAACAACAACAACAACAGCAACAATAAAAACAAACCCACACACACGAACATCATCAAGGATAACAGAGCGTACATTTTAAAACTTCCATTTCCGGTCACTATTACGGAAAGTATGTGAGCGAGCGCCTTGTGTCCTTTCTGGTTGTACACACACACACATGCCGAAATTGACAATCTTGGGTTACATTTGGTAAACACCGGAGAAAATCAAGAGTCCTTTTTGGCAAGAGTCCGTTCCGACATCTGTCCTCTGGCGGCCGTGTGCTTGTGTGTTCGTTCGTTCAAATAACAGTTTTGACCAAAATGAAAATTGAATGAAAAAACTGAATAATAAAAAAAAAAATAAAGTAATATTAAAAAGAAACGAACGAACCGAGTGTACACTGCAAATCCCCAACATAATCCACAGGCAACATGCGAGCCACATAAGCAATGTGTAAGCTGCATTTAAGTTGAGGTGATTTTAAAGTTCTCGCTTTTAGTCGGATATGTGGAATACACTCGTAAAGCGCACAAAATCTCCACATGCAACACACACACACACACATATACACTTGCAAGTAAATAGAATTTCGTATGTTTTTCTTTTGCTATTTTCTTCAACCGGCGGCCCCTTTGTCACTCAGTGAAAATGACAGTGCAAATCCCTCTCACTTGGCATGGCTTGTGAGCAAGTAACAATTTTATGATCAGTTTCACCCAGTGAGTGCGTATAGCGGAGTGTTAACTTGGCTGTAAGTTCGTTTTGACTATATATGGATTTCTATATATGTCTGCATTTGCCATATATGTACCCCCCACAAACACACACTCGTACGACATATGTGCTTTGGCCAAAAGTGTTTTAAAATGGGATGTCTGCAAATGTATTTTGCTGCAACGAACTAACCAAGGAACGAATGAACGCTCAAAGTGTCCTTTTTGCTGGCAAAAAGGATTACACGCCATGTCTGTCATATGTAATAAGTGTCTCTCTGCTGCTTAAGAATTTTCCTTTCGCAAAAAAAAAAAGTTTCTTTAAAAATCTTGTATTTATTTTGTGTTTTTTTTTCAAGAAAAAGTCCCTTTAACATTTCACCTCGAATACGCGGTAAATACTTGTAGGTACTTTTGTATCGTTGCTGTTTTCAGTCCTTGGTGCGAGATAAGTTTTTCTTTCTTGGAGTTTTTGTTTTTTTTTTGTGAGTTGCTTCAATTGTACTCTGGTGTGCTGTATGATAATTTTACTTTTTTTGTTTTGTTGTTCTGATTTTGTTATTCTTTTTTTTTTTTATTATAATTTTAGTTTGTAAGTTGATATTGGCTTGTAATACTTACTCTCCCTTGACTCCACCGTTGTATGTGTGACTTGCTTCGATGGTGTTGAGGGCAATGGAATTTCTGCAAAAACAAAATTGAAAGAATTTATACAGAAAATTTAATTTGGTTAACAGTTTTTGGGGTAGAAAATCAATTTTAATATATTTTTTCGATAGTTCGTACATTGATATTATTGGGATTTACCATTTTTTCTTATATATTTAATGTTTGTAGAATGGTGTCAATATTTTGGAATTACAAAAAAATTATAATTGAAAATGAAGTGATTTAATATCAGTTATATAAACTAGATGTCATTCAGAGTCTTACGAAATTTTTATGAAATTAATTTTGTTTTTTTAAATTAGAATTTAAAATGTGGAGTGTGGAAAGTGCGCTTTCCTGAAACCACCACTGGACTTTGAGAGCTGCATTTGCATACATATATTCTGTGAGATTATGGATGTTATAAACATTGGCGTGTACAGTGTACACCAAAATGCCAAAAAAATACCATCAAATCTTCGTTGACAATATATGTGAAACATATCAAATTTTTATTTGGACCAATCGTAAATTTACATTAAAAAAACGCGATGTATGACAAAAACTCGCTAAAAAAAATAATAAAGTGAAGATTTATATTTTGGTACAACAAAAAACCAATACAAAAATTAAAGATGTTTCAATTGATGTATTTCTATACGTGATTCTTGAATTTATATGTAGTAAAAGAAAGGAATTGTATTTCATCGGATAAAATTGAAACCTACCCCTGCAAAATTAAGGCGCTTCAATAACTTTGAAAATTTAATAAGAAAAGAGCTTGAATTCACTGCAAGTGATGTGGATGAATATTGTAATTTCTTTTGGCACAGAGTTAAAATTCTTCAACGTCCGCGTTTTTACGGTGGAAAAATTTCCATTATTTTCTATATGAGTTACGTTATATTGATAGGTTATTAATTGATAAGTGGTGCTGCAGGTTTGATGTTGTGAATTGTTATTGCAGTGTAAAACGTGATATTTATTGTTTTTCATATCAATTTAACAAAAATAGTATCAAAATGATATCAGAAACGAATGGAATGATACATTTTTTATCACGTTAGCAATTTTAAACATGATATTGGAATTTTCAATTTTACATGACGTTTTTATTCAAGTCTAGAAGCCATGATCATATGATTTCAAATTTTGAAAAACAAATCTGAAATGATTTCATAAAAGAATTCAAATAAAAAAAAAATTAATTGAATTGAAAATGTTGAACTCTTTAAGTGATTCACTCAAAAGATTTAAATCAATAAAAGATTACAATTGAGAAGAACATATTCTTTTGACTTCAAAAGTGAATGCTATCTTCAGAGAAATGAAATCGAAAGGCTGCATTCATTGAACTTACTTAAAGAATGCAAACTTGTGAATTGAAAAAAGACTTCAAACGGAGATTTTAATATTTTACTCTGCAGTTAAAATAGCAACCAATGAATGCAATCTTGATTTATTCATAATTGAATGTGACTTAAAAGGAATGCAATTCAAGTGATTGCAGTCTTTTGCAGGTCTGGACTTGCTACGCTAGTCTAATTTCCAGCTTGGCTGAATTTCTCTACTTCTCACAGCATAGTTACATTTTTCCCGGGTGTGTTAACATTTCATATATTTTAAACTAAATACTTCTGTCCTAAACAATTCCCAATCTTTGACAATCTCAGAACAATCTGGTAAAACAATTTCTTTAAGGGGGGACAATTTCACCAATGAAATCCTGTCACAAGCCTCTACGAGAGCGCACAGTTACAGATCAGCACTAATACATGCTGTACGTGTTAAATGTTTTTAATTTCGATTTCCGAAACAGAACAGAAACTAACAGAAACACACTGTCCAAATGGCTGCTCCAAGAACAAAAGCTCTACCAAAATAGAAAAAGCAACAACAACAATAGTAGTAGAAATGTGTATGGCCAGGCACAGTGTGTATGTGTACTGTCGACAATAGAAGTGAAATTTTCCATTTTCAGTGCGGTTAAAGTTGGGCATGTAGGTAATTATGTGGCATGTGTTTTGAATTCTAAGTTTAATATGCTCTTCCAGCGAATTTTCGAATGGAAACATTACTGCAAAGCGTGAGTTTAGGTAAAAACCAAATTGTGAACAGACGTAGCAGTGAAAAAAAAATGGTTGCTGTGCTGTGGAGCATCAAATGAGTAAGAAGATTTTCTATGAATATGGGAAATATTTAAAACCTTTTGGATTGAAGGAATGCGAAATGCGTATGGAAACTTTTTCTTTCAAAATTTGTTTCACATCAAGCAGTTTATTCCAACAGGGACTCTTCCTGTTTGTGACTTTTAACGAAAATTGCATTCTTATTGTTTAATCCTTTTAGCCTTCATAATTTACATTTGATGACTTTTGAGAGTGAAAATTATTGTGAAAAGATTGTGATTTTCCTTTCTCTCTTTTAAGACATTCAACAATTTTAAAGTAATTTCTTGTGTGCAACGTAAAAGCGGAATGGGAATAAACGGTGGAATGGTTTCTATCGAAGTAAAATGTTCGAATTCTTTAACTTAATATAAGTTGCGAGTGAAATATTTATTTAATTTTTCCCATAAGCTTGCTGTAATGGCTGAATGCCAGATTAAAATCTTGTTGTATTTCTAGAAAGCATTTAATGGATATGTTTCATATTTGATTTCATCAGTTAAGTGGTCTTATCTAAAATTGCAATTATTTCAAAGTGCCGACAATGCATTGAATCGATTGGAATTTTTATTAAATACAAAATTCAATTCAATATTCGTTGTCTTTCTGGCAAGAAGATTGTGTGTATGTGTATAGAAGGTTTGCAAAAATGTACAGATTTTGAAAATACCTAAAACTCAAATTTGCGTTATGAAATGTAATTGGCAATAAACAAGACAATTTTAAATATTAAATGGTGAATAGAATGAAAATGAAATTTAATGATAAGGAAAACAATATTATGATCTGGCATTGATAGTGACATTTTGGAATGTTTTATGATATTCTGCACACTAGTGTCCATATTGTTTTTGTCACACCGCTTGTAACGCCCATAAGGAGGTGTGTCCGGTATAGAAAAGTATATATATTCTTGATCAGCATCACCTCCTGAGCCGATTAGGCCATGTCCATATGTATGTCACTTCGCACGATAACTGCCGTAGCTTTTGAGTTATCCCACGCCTACCTCCCAAACAAAATGGCCGCCACATTTGTAATATTTTCGGTTGGACGCAGTTTTTTTATTTGGTAGGATATGATGCCGGGAACGAAATGGGAATGAAATTGGAACGAAATGGAATTGGACCGGAACAAAATGGAATTGGAACAAAATTTTGAAATGGATTGGGAAATCGAAAATTTTAATGTATATTGAAAAATTATCGACAAAATATGGAAACATTTTCGATGCAATTTCGAAAAAAAAATATGGATAAAATATCGAAAAAATCATCATACACTGAAAAAAAAGTGTACTCCAGTTAAGGAAAAATGCCTTAATCCAAAGAAAAAAGGGGAATGAAACAGCACTAAAGTCATGATAGCTTTGAAATTAGGGAACACTTTTACTTAAGATGAGTATATATTTTGACTTTAAATTTAATACTTATTTCTTTCATAACAGAAATATTTCTTTGAATTTAGTAAAAAGTTCTTTAATTCTAAGAAGTTTTTCTTCGTTTTTAAGACAAAAATTTCTCAAAAAATTTTTTTTTTTATTGTATTTGTTCATTTTTTTATATTTTCTTTTTCTTTTTATTTTATATTTTTTAAAATCATATTTCATTTTATTAACTTAAATTAAATTTACAATTTATAGTGATAACAAATATGTACTTACGATTTCACTTCGGTGGGATTCGAACCTGCGACCTTTGGCGTTATGACAAGACCAATCAACAGACTGTGCTATAGACAGCATAATTGCGTTGGCGTCTAATTTTCACTACGTTTCACACCAGCGGCGGCCGTGGTGCAGTGGCTAGGACATTTGCTTCCCGATCAAAAGGTATCAGGTTCGACTCTCGCCTGGGACAAGCAGAAATTTATATTCATGCCAAATATTTTTTTTTATTTATATCAATTCTATTTCTAGAAATTTCTAAAAATTTTGGAAAACTAAATTAGACGTATACAAAACAATTTTTTTTCCTTGTATTAAAAACAAACTTCTTTAAATAAAGTAAAAATTTACTAAAATTAGTAAAATCAGCAGCTGCTGTGGTGCAGTGGTTAAGACCTCCGCTTCACTATCAAAAGGTATCGGGTTCAACTCCCGCCCGGGTATTCAAAAATTTATATTTATGCGAAATATTTGTTTTTTATTATTTAAATCAATTCTATTTTTAGCAATTTCTATTTTGAAATACTCACTTTTTAAAAAAAACCTGAATCTTACTTTCAATTTATAAAAATATCTTTCTTAAAAACAAAGATTTTTACTAAAAGTAAGTACAATTTTCTTTGAATTTTAAATAGGAAAATATTTATTAAAATTGAGGAATAAATACTAGAATTGAGGACACGTATACTAAAAAAAATATTTTTTCCATATATTAAAAACGAATTTCTTTAAATAAAGTTCAAATTTACTCACAATTGATAAAATCAGCTGTCTTTAAAATAAAGAAAAATGTAAATTTGTTTTAAAGAGGCGGTGATTTCCGTTTTAAGGTACTTTTACTTAAATTCAAGAATAATTCCTTAAAATTAGGAAAAATTCCTTAAATTAAGGAAAAAATTTGTCCTTTAATCAAGCACCAATTTTACTTGGTTTTAAATCTGTCTTTTTTTTCAGTGTACCTCACAAACAAAACAGCCGCACAATGTCTTTATTTCCTGTATCTTTAGAAATACTTAACAGATTTGGACGCTGCTTTTTGAACAAAATTGAATTGGAACAAAATTTTGAAATGAATCGGGAATGAATTGGAAATGGAAATTATCGATACACAATTGAAAAATTATTGAAAAAATGTCGATAAATTATCCATAAAATATCGATAAAATTCTGACCAACAAATTGTCGAAGATTTTAACGTACCTACTCGCAAATGCAGGGTGTTTCAGCTTCGGTCAGACCGAAGATAATTCTCGTACCAGTTTTTAAACAAGAATTTTCGTTTCCAAACGATTATAATCGTAATTATTAAAGGAGGATATAGTAAATATTTCGGATACATATTGATTTCTTCTAAGAGTTTAATTCATTGCCGAAGACTTAAAAGAATTTAATTAAATTTTCACTAACATAGAAACAAAAAACTTTAGCAATTTCACAAAAAAAAACAAAATTTTAAAAAGATAAAAACTGAAAAGGAACGGCATGTAAGCAAGCAATATTGCACCGTTCAATGGCAAGAACAACTTAAAGAAAAACCTGTAAACACTTTACGTGTTCACAGGCCGAGTCGAGAGCATACATAACTCACGGACAGAAGGGCAGATGCACAACAATATACAACAAAATGTAATAGTACAACAGACAATTTCCAAGGAATATGTTGTGCCTGGAAAGTACTCAAAAGAGAGAAACACATTCACACAGACCATACCGAAAACACAATTTCAAATTTCAACCTACGCCTGTGTGTCTAGGCAAGCAATAAGTTCAAATTGTATTGCCAACTTGTATGTGTGTGTGTGTGTAGAGCCCACAAAAGGAGCCAAACGCTTTTGGCTAAAAATAAAGCACCTTTGCACTGCACCACCAACGTCATTTCAAGCGAGAACACAAAAAAGTAATAGAAAAAACCAACACACACACACACACACACACACGAGTACAGAATATTGCATTTGAGCGACAAATGCACTTAACTCGTGTGCATAATACATACGCTTACATACGAATACAAGTACCTGCTCATATACATACATGTGGCTGCACAACTACATAGATACTGCACTTACCGTAAACACGTATGGAGCCTTCCGTTTCCCCCAATGAATTCTTTGAGATGCACCGATAGTTGCCAAAGTCGCCATATTGTAAATTTCTTATCGTCAGCTTCATGTGTGCTCTGTGCTCCGCAAGTGGTAAGCAGCATTTCGCAAATAAGAACGAAACGAAATGTGATAGGAAAGAAATACAAGATAAATATTAGTGGAAGTTCGCTCTACGGCAGGGATGTGTAAGTCATGTCAGGTGCTGGTCGGAGGGAGTAAGTTAACTTCGGTGAGATAATAAATAAAATTTAGGAACGCAAAGTGGCAAAGGTGTCTGCGGCATAATATTTCGGGTTTTTCCTATTTAAGGTGAACTTTAATTTATTAGTCCTAGTCTACTGTTGTGGTACCGTTTGTATTGTCCAAAAGGAGGTGTGGTAGGTATGTAAATTTATGGACAATATTATTTTTTTTCGAATGAGAAAAGAAATACTTTTCCTTCCAAAAGTGGTTCCTACATTTTTGAATAACCCCAATGCAAATGTTCCTGCTACATTATTTGTCAGGCTTCTACTTCTGGTTTATCCGTTCAAAAGTTAGGATATTGGCACCATTTGATAGTTCCCTTGGAACATTTTCGAGTTCTAGGACATCTTATTCCACTAAGTACTCATAGAATAAATCCTAGTTCCTTTTTCAACTTTGTTCCTGGAGCATCTACAATTTGGGATGCAAAAATTTTTGCCATTCAAAAACAAACCAAAGAAATTCAGTAAATTTCAAAGCAATTTTTTACCACAAAAGTCGTTGGTAAAGTGGTATCTTTTTAGACAGCAGACATTTTTGCATCAGAAAAAAATTGTAAAGGTCCTGGAACTTATTCGAATGGGGTACCAAAGCCACTGGACGTATCAGAGACATATTTACACCATACGTTGGTTCTGAGCTCCCATTGGTCACAACCGAATTACACCGCCCAAAGAACAAATAATCCTCCAAAACCTAGAGTTAGAACAAAAAAACTGTTTGTCGGAGGTGCACTCATATAATTATTTTTAACTCTGTTTTTCAAAATCAAATCGTTTATGTTTCCTATTTGACAAATTGTGTGGTGCTAATTTATTTTATTTATTATTCATATGCATGCAAATATATATATTATTTTTAAATATTTGCATTTTTAGTTTAAGTCCAAATATCATAGTAGAGTGTCTTTGAACTTAAATTTAGGGAAACAAATTTTGTTGTTTCCATTGGCATACACTGCGTATGAGTAATTTTTGAATTTTCACACAATTTTGCAATTTAAAACGTAACCGTTCTGTAGCAATGCCAATCCTTATTATTATTATTATATTTGGCGACTATCTACAGGAAGGCACTTGAAGCTTTATTCGGATTGATAGCGAAGGACGTTGTAATTTAAATGAATTGTCCCACACACAATTTTCCATTATTTAATTTCCCAAATTCCAACCAATTAATATTTTGAATTTAAATTTGCTGAACTTAAATTTCATTAAAACCCATTTGATATTTTAGTTTAGAGCATTATTCTTCGACACTATAATATTATGTTCTTAATGCTGTGGCCATAGTTAACCTGAAGGCAACATATGTATGCTTGTGGATGCTTGAATGTGAAACTTTATAAAATCACTTTGATTTTCCAGTCACACATTTTCGGGTAAAATCAGCTTTTGCATTTAAAGTACCTCATAAAACAAGAACCGTAACTCTCGGTCAGTGTGTGTGTGTGTGTGTGTGTGTGTGAGGATATCATATAGATACACACACACACACCGGATAAGTCAAGGCAATTCAAGCACACATGAGAGTTGAGAGTTGAAAGTTTCAAATGAGAAAAGTAACGAAGATTATTAGTTTACAATACTTTTGAGGATATTAGCAGACGTAAGTACAACTTACAAGTGTGCTGCAGAAGCATGTCAAGTTGGAAACGACAAGATTTCAAGGTTTATAGCTGTGCGGCAAGTGGAATTAAAATGATTACGGTCTATGTAATGTGGATAATGGCAAAACATACGCATTATGGGGAAAATGTGTACATTTTTGAGGGACACTGGTTTTGGAAATCTCTGTCAGGCCGGAATGTCTTGAAAATAGTGGGAATAGTAAAAGGTCAACCTTCTTACCTGTATGAATTCTCCGTATAGTCCGTTTTATACTTTTTACTTGGCAGCACCATCACCGAATTATACACCCAATATATGATGGCCCTGCAATAGAGAGTTAGAGAGAAAATGCAATAAAAATTCCAATTCATTTGCCATAAAGTGTTTACATTTGCATCCTATTTTTTTCTCTTTGGTATCAAATGCAACTTCAGTTCAGTTTAAATCAAATTTATTCTTTTCTCTACTTCGTATGTACATATATTTTTTTTCTATTCGTTTGTCGAAAATTGCACTCAATTGATGTAAAGAAATTCAAATTTCCTGGAACGTAAAATTGCAAACGTAACTTCATTTACGTGTGCCACATAAGGACACAAAGTAGCGCCAGGCAGGGAAAAATGTTTCAACCAAATTAAATTTAGAATAAAAAAAAAGAGACAAAAAAAAAAGAAAATAAAATAAAATAAAGATGGCAGTAAACGAAATGAAATGAGAGAAATGAAAAAAAATTACACAAAAAAAAAAGGAAAGAAACGTATACATGGAAATGCAAACTCACTTTGGATGTGCTTCCGTATGGCAATCGATGGTTACATCCGTGCCAGCTGGTGCGCCAACAAGTTGATTTGGCACCCAAATCATGGGCGAAACTGAAACGAGATGAGAAGAAGAAGAAAATAAAAAATTAAATTTCAACAAAACGATGGCCAACACACAAAAAGAAGTTGTAGCAGCAAATTGCAATTTTTACACTTTCGAGTTTGTTTGCGTTTTTTTTTTGTGTGAGTTTCAGTTTGAATTCCAACTGATGAAAATGCAATGACGAGACAAGAAACGCTCCGTGATGTGTTGGCAAAAGCAATGGGTAGCGGCAAAAGTACCCAACAAACTTAAAGCAAACCTATGACGGCGGTGGCTAGGTTTGCTTTGCGAACAATTTACGCGCAGCATTAAAACTTCGACGCGGCACTGTAGGCGAGTTCAGGGTGGGCAAGTAGTATAGGTGGAATTTACTGCATACAGCAACGTAAAGAATTCGAAAGTCATACGTGCATACGCGGAAAAGCGACTTTATTGCAGGGACGTGATGTGAATTATTGTCAACGAACGACGGCGTAGTAGCGCAGTGAAGTGAAGTTTTTGTGAAACGAACAAGTTGGGATTAACGAGCCACGTCAGTGTTACGTACATTACATTATGTTCGGTACCTTCACGTTACTTTTTTCGCTTTCTTTTTTTTGTGTGTATTTCTTTTCAGTTCCTAACACGAGTGTCGATTTCATTAGACGCGTATGTTTGCCATTTCGCAAAAATAACGACCGGAAGCTGGCGTAAAATTGATGAGTGTGTGTGTATGGGCTCAGGGTGGGGAGGGTGGCACACTGACATGGTGTGAGGTGATCGTTTTCAGCATGTCACTGTGCCGCGTTTGTCGCGAGGGTGATTTTTAGGGGTTTTAGCAAACTTTTTTTTTAAACATTTTTTTTTCCTATAGATTGGGTGACTCTTTTTTTTGTAGTTTACCTAAACCTCATTTTAATCTTCCTCTTTTTGCTAAACAAAAAAAGATGGAAAAAATTCCTCAACTTAATTACTTACATTCCACATCCAGTATAATCCGTTTCGACACCGAGGGCGGCACACCGTTCGTGGCGATGCACAGATATGCGCCCATTTCGTTGCGGCTAACTTTGGTCAGCGGCAAGACTTCGCCATCGTAGACTAAAACTGTACGGTCAAGTAAACGGGGGCATGCCATTATTTAAACGTTTCATTGTTGCCGTGAACGTTGTTGTTATTGTTGTTGTTGTTATTATTGTTTTTGTTGTGCCAACATATCGCCCGCATATTGTTGCAGTGAAAGTCACCAGGCGAATGAAGAGATTAGATGCATGTTGTGTGGGCCGGTGGGTCGTTGTCCGGATATTGTGCAGTATTTTGTGCCATTGGCAGCCATACGGTTAGTCACACAAACACGTCCATTGTTGCAGTGGCATATTTTGTAGCAGAGATTTTTCACCATTCCGATGTTGTCCACATTGGATTTACGTGTGACACCATCAATTCCCGGGGTTTTCCATGTTGTTTTAGTGATGCGGCGGCCAGCAAAGAAAAAATACAGAACAGAGACAAATAGACAAAGAGAAAGAGAAAAAAATAGGAGAAAAGAGTGGAAATGTGAATGTTAGTAAGCCCGAACATAAAGTACCTATAAAGTATTTAAAGGTTTACTTCAAGCGAATTTCCAGTAAAATCGCATTTCACAGGCTAAAAATCTTTGGAATGGAATACGTGCATTTCTGGTAATTCAAAGTCGCTCATCACGACTCCGTGTTCGGGACTCTGTCAGAAATCTGACCACCATCAATTACTTGGAAGTGGAATGTTAAAGTCGCCCCAAATTCCAACGTAAAGCCTTGTTTTAAACTTTACAGCTGGACTCTAGAGGTTGGGCTTCAGCTGATGTAAGCAGAAACGCGTTTCCACGAATACCTCGTAAACGTTGTGTCCTACAGGAAATCGCCTGGTATAGTTTTAAAGAGTATTACACACCCTTCTTTTCAACCTAAACACGTTTTTCGTATAGTTGACATCGTGTATTACACCCTTCGACAAAAATAGATATAATAAAGAGTACCCGTGTCTCCTAGTTTTTCTGAATCAATTCTTAAAACCGTTTTAATCGCATTTTTGCATTGTTCCAATGCACAATATAATTCTTCAAAAATACAGTTCAAATTGGAATTGAAATGTTAATTTGATAGAAGAAAGACATTTAAACTTTTTAGAATAGGGTGTAAACCAGTTAGGAAACTCGAAAATGCCCGACACTGATATAAACTCATCAGTGCAACCAGCCGTTTCTTTGACCCGTCATATAAGACAAGCTATCAACTTTTCTTCAAAATGATACCAGACGATTTCCTGTAGCAAGCAGCGTTTACGAGATATTAGGGGAACCGCGTTTCTCCTTATAGCACCTGAAGCACAACTTGTATAAAAATATTTAGAAGTGTGTTCACAACATCGGATTTATAGGAAAAACTGTTTAATGGAGAGGAAAAATTACTAGGAGGTATTTTTTAAAGAATTTTCCAAAGAACTAAACTGCACCAATCATAAAAAAACTAAAACAAAGTTTTCGAAATAATCATGATTAAACACAAAATTTCACAAATTAACGCTATATATATAACCGTGGCTTTTTTTTTTTATAACCCTTATATTAACTTGCTTTGGGCGGACTATATATATATATCCTCAAATTTGCGGCGAGCTTTTTCATACACTTCCACATGAGCTAGATAGCTGAAATTTGGAAAACTGACAGAACTCCGGTGACAATGCATTCTATTAAATTTTGGGGTCCATCAGAGGCGTAGGGGGCCGTGGGGAGACATGGCATAACTTCCAATTCCTTCAAGCTACAATGTTGGTAGGTGAGTTCTTATTGACAAAATGAAATTTTTTACCCTTTGGAAAGGGGGGTGTGGGGGCAAAGGGGAGTTGGATGGAGCCAATTTAAAGACCTAACTTTCGTATTTTGTAAGCTACAAGGCTGAAATTTTTTACTTAGGTTCGCATTCGGGAAAAATAGTAAAAAAGAGGGAAAAAAGGGGAAAAAAGGGAGAGAAAAAAAAATTTAAAAAAAAAAAACAAAAAAAAAGGAAAATAAAAACAGAAAAAACAAGTTTTTTAAAATATAACCCTTTAACCGACTAAAAAGCAGAAAATAAATTTTCTTTAAATTAATTTCAGCAATTTCGATTTAAAATTAAGGGTTTTTGGCGACTATAAAACCTGCAATGAAATTCGGAGGAAAGTACCCAAAAACCCTTAATTTTAAATCGAAATTGCTGAAATTAATTTAAAGAATATTTATTTTCTGCTTTTTAGTCGGTTAAAGGGTTATATTTTGAAAAAAACTGTTTTTTACTCTGTTTTTATTTATTTTTTCGCACAAATCACCCTTACAGTCCCCTTCCCGGCACATTTTTTTTCGTTTCTCGACCAGAGGAATCAACTGGTGGGGTTTTACAGTCTTGTTCAGGGACACCCTGTATGTTCTTGAGCAGCATAGCCTCTTGAATTGATTTAGCTATGTATGTCTGTCCGTCTGCCTTCCTGTATGTCATTTCCCACTATAACTGCCGTAGATTTTGAGCTATCGACTCCAAATTTTGGCATTCCTCGAATGATTGGACGGTATTGGAAATAAGAACCACGTCTACCTCCCATACAAAATGGCCACTCAATTTGAATTATTTTCGTTTGTCTTGAGAAACCGGAATTTAAAATATCGAAAAATCCTCGATAAATGATCGAAAAAGTACTATGCGATTTGATTGCAATTTCGAATATTTGGAATCATCATTTTGAGTATGGAAATTTGGAGTGACCACTAGTCTGGACGCAATTTTAATATTACATTAGGGAAATTCTCTTTCCGTGATTTTCAATAATCCAAAATCGCAGTTCATTCTGAGCACAGTGGTTGTTCCAATACAAAGAAATCGTATTAATTTCAATTCTTTCTGTGGCACCCAAGCACTCATTTGTTTCCTTATCCATTATCTTCAATCTGTCATAGCCCATCACATGTGTCACACAATAAGGCAATGAAAATGAAAAATAGCAGGACAAACGATATTCGCTTTTGTCCGCTCAATGGACAGAAGTAGAAAGCAAACAAAAAAATGCTAATCCCCACAGTGAAGAAAAATAACAGCAATAGCATGGAATGGAAAGGAAAGAAAATAAACTTTCAATATGACAGCCATGCGAAGCAACCAAAATGTTGACATTGCCAGTTGACACATGTGGCATAAATAATTGGCACACTCGCAGTAAAAGGCGGTCTAAAATGCTGTTGTCCCGCCGCTTTCAGACGAAGGCAAATACAAATACAAACACGTATATGAATATCGAAAAAAAAAAATGAATTGTGATGTTGCCTACCTTTACCTTTCTTCTTCTTCTCCACAGCAATTTCCTCGCCGTCCTCTCGACGCCAAATGATTTTTGGCGCTGGGAAGCCATCGGCACGGCAAGTCATATTGATATTTTGATTTTCGCGCACAGCCACCGAGGATGGAGTACTTTCGATGTCCAAAATATTGGGAGGCACTGGAAAAAATTACAAATTTTTTGTAAAAAAAAAATTTTAATTTAAAAAATTTAAATAAAAAACCCCCTCAAGAACTCACCCACAACTTGCAAGTAGCCAACTTGGCTTATCATCGGATTCGTATTCACTTGACACATATAGTAGCCACGATCGTCCTGATGCGCCTGATTCACATGCAGCAGCCAGGTATTCGCATTGTCATAGGTGATGCTATACCGTGGTATTCTTGAGATGACATGTCGATGTATTGTCAATATCATTTGCCGGTCAATATGTATCCAAGCCACCTGAGATACAAAAAAAAGATACAATAAATAAACAAAAATTTTAACAGGTGAATCGCACACTGTGCAGTGATCTATCTCTCTAACTGAAATGGACATTTGACTCGGTTATGTGCTTCTGTGGCATTTTTGGTACTATTCGGTAGACAAGCTAACTGGCGGTAATTGGCTCAAGAAGAAACGTTGTGCATATGAGTGGCATTAATTGAAAGGAGAGATGAGAATGAGAGATTTTTCGACTGTGACAGGATTTGTGCAAGGTGACCATGGTAGCGTGCTCTTGGATACTATGAAATTTTTAACAATGATGGATAGGGTGGAGTTTGGAGAGGATGCCATTGGTACCTCTCTTTCATTGGTTACACTCCTGGAAACCATAAGGAGCTGTCTTTATGTAGCTAATCGGTGGTAAATTGACACCAAAGTGTGAGTTGACTAGTGAAGATTAGTACGGTACTGAACCGATCTAATGTTATGCAATCAGTGCCAGATTGATGGTTTAGAAGGGGGCGTGATAGGTATGAAAAACTTTTAATATTCTTTGTCAGCGTCACCTCCCAAGTTAATGTAGCCCTATCCGTATGTCCGTCCATTTGTGAGCCCGGTCTGTCCATTATCTTTTCTTGTAAACAGCAACCAGCAGAATGCTAGGGGCCCACACTCTGGATTTATAGTTTTTAGGCCCTTGCAGGAGTTGGTATTGGAATCATTCGACTACCACGCCTACCTCCCCTATAAGTGAAAATCGTGTTTTGTAAAATACGCAACCTAAGTCCGCTGAAGTAGTTCCAAGCTTGGTATTTGGAGGCTTTTGGGGTCGCTGATTTCGAATTTGATGTTGAAATACCAAAATTCAATGTGGCGGATAGGGTATATCTAAGTCGGCTTTGACCGACTGAAACTTATTCATTTGTTTCGTTTTACGATCGCTAGCTGTTCGAATTGCCAAGATGCCACATTTGGAACACAGCAATGGTGCCTCAAAACGGTTGGGAACCTTCTATGAATCGGAACCGGTAAATATGACATGGCTTTGTCATTGAACGGTGCTGGTTCTCAATTGACATCAATGTCCCTGTTCAAGACCAGCATCGCAGAGATGTCACAGACGTATGAACCGTTTCCAAACTAAGACAAGCATCGCTGTGCTTTTTGGCACTTTTAGACTGTTTCTGAACCGATTAAAATGTCTCTCTCGATGTTAATCAATGCTCTCGTGTAGGAGCTCATATGCAATTAAAGATTCCTGCCATATAAGGTCAGTTTCGCTCATTCAACTATCTTCAACCTAATATTTTTCCCACAATAATTTTCCAGCTATGAGCCACTTAGGTTACTTTCAATGGAATAAATAATTGTCCTTACTATATTATCAGTTAAATTTTTCAGATGTGATTTTGACAGTTTTGCTGCTGAGCTCTCCTCATGAATATTTCTAAGAATTTCTATTATTTCCCAAACATGTCCCATTGAGTGGATTCTTTTCAATTTATTTGTACTATTTGAATACCAATCACAATATTTTCTTAAGCAACTACATACCTAACACGTATATGGTTATTCAATAAAATTCTCATCAAATCATAGCCGAGAGAAGTGTCACAAACATTTTTCATTGCAACTGCAAATTTTCTCTTCTGTCACACTCACATACAGAATTCGGGCGCTGTCAAAATGAATGTCAAATGCGTATGATTGTGTACCGAAAGAGTGTCCACTAGAACCTACACACACAGGCAGAATATAAATGAACGTAATGTCATGACACACAAAATTTTTGACAGTTGATATATTTTTTTTTTGTTCACCATATTATTTTAGTAATTTATTTTTCCTTCTTATTTTTCCTAAACTCATCCTTTTTCATTGTGTGCATGTGTGCATAATGCCGAAGAAAGATGGTTCGCACAGAGAGAAGTCAGTCTTTTTAGTAAACTTTTCCAATTTACTGCCAAAGTGACAGCAATGAGTTTCTAAGTGTGCAAATGTGTGTATTTTGTTGGTATATTAGTGTATATGTGTGTGTGTGAGTGCTTTAAAATGACATTTGTAAGTGGCAGAGCCAGCTGAAGAAGGAGCTGTGTTGAGCAGTGACAGTTTTTAGTTGAGATTAAATATTTGACCCAGACGTGGTCGGACGTCCACAATATGAAAGAAAATCTCATCTTCAAAATGAATGAATATGGTGTTTGAAGTTCTTATGCGTGAGCATGTGTGTGTGTGTGTGTGCGCTTGTCTACATTATGAACAGATGGTATTTATATTTAACCTGACCTTGTGTGCTTAACTAAAAGTGTGCTGAACACTTTCTGAAATTGATTTTGTGACAAATTCAAAATAAACTTCGAAGAGAAGAAGAGTGGATTGCTTACAGTGGACCTAAGAAAAGTTATTTACATATGGTTTCTGAATTATGTGACTACACAGGATGTTCCATATTGAAGGTGTATAATTTGTACACAAAATTAAACGTTGGGAAAAAAACATCTGCATTCGTAATGGAATCTAACAACTTTCCTTGTATAATGAAATTTATTTTCTGAAGTCTCACTTGAGATGACTTTCGTACCGAAGTGTACCAAGTAATATTTACCTTATATCCGCCCAAATGCTCCACCACACATGGCAGGTTTGCATCACGGCCAACAGCCACCGTAACGTTTGGTATGGGCTGGGCAAAGCGTGGTTCATCCATCATAACTGCAAAGAGAGGTAAAAATGTGTTTAATTTCCAATATTTTTTTTCAAATACTTTGGTAAGACCTCAGAACAAAAACTTTGAACAACAAAGAAAAAGACTCATTCACCTTAAGCAACGGCAACCTCAACCTCAACGCAAAGCACATTTTCTTCCTTCGTCCCACAACTAAAACCAATTTAGCAAACTTGAACAAAACTTAATTAATCAGCAGAAAACTGCATTGAGCCCTGTTAGCGAAGGACCGCCGAGCGAGGGCGACCGCGTCCAGCAAGCCATGCCAAACAACTTCCGCTGCAACAAACTGTCAAGTAACCGGCAGCAGCGGAAACCCTCGTGAGAGGAAGTCACTGGCAGCTGCAAGTGACAAGCAGTAAAATACTAAAGCAAAAAAATATTGCAGCATACTTTTGTGCATAATTCAGTGTATCAAATTTAATTAAGTAGCAAAAGTTTAAAGTTAAAACAAATTTTTTTAATTTAATTTCTTAATTTCTTTGTTGTTTTTTCTGTAGGTACTTCTTGTTGGTTAAAGGCATAAAAAGCTCATCCGCATTAAAAGTAGTTATAGTCAGTGCAACTGCCAATGGACTTTCGTCATCAGCTGAACCACATGCGGTCCCACAGGAGGACACCAGCGACTAGCACTAGTCACTTCTATTGGATAGAAGCTTGATTCAAAGTTTGCGCACATTCATAGACAAACACTAGAGGCTGCGATAGCGAGTGAAGCTCCGAGCTCAGGGCCTTGCCTTGCCTTGCCTTGGACTTTTGTTTAATTAAGTCGTTGCTCACTTGGGAGAGTGGCTATGGCTTGAGAGTACAGTTCAAAGGCAGCTAAAGTTTAATTGCATACAAACAGAAAGAAAAAAATACCGAAGCTGCAGCATTCGCATCGTGGCAAGTGTGCGTGCGGCCATTGCGAGTGCTGGTGAAATTTGCGGAGAAGCTAATACAGTTCTGGCCATCGATGGGCGGCGATTGGAGTGTTTTACGCCGTCAAGTCAGGACAAAGTTTCTATCGGGCTTAAGGTGGCAAGGAAAGCAAATGCATTCGAGATAAGTTAAGAACGTTAAGGGCATTCCGGTTAAGGATTTCAATATTCATAAAATGGCAACTTAATAAGTTTCAGTTTATCGAATTTCGTTCGACTAGAAAAATAGCAAGTGTAAGTTGCGAAATTTCCCAAAAATTTTGATTCAAAAACTTTCGTCGAAATTAAATTGTGGGCAACACTGTCTTTATCTTACGTTAATACAGCCAACGAAAAAAAAACCTCACCAAAAAGCGAACAAATGTGCACTTAGCTGTGGGGCAAATGCCATCGTCGTCAGGGGGCCCTTACGCTCGGTCGCTATTATATATTTCGTTCGCTAACAAGAAATTATATAAACAAGTTGTTATCAAGACTCAACAGGCCTATTAACTCGTTTTCTATGTCGTTTTTGTTGTTGTTTATTTTTGTATGCACTCCATTTCACTGCACCACCTCACGTAACAGGACACCGGCAAGCACGACAAAACAACAAAAAGCTTCAACAACCACAACAAAACATTGCAAGAACAATAACAGCACCTGCAGCGTTATTACGCCAGGGCATAATGCTATTTGCAGCCAGCACATAACGAACACGTTGTTATCACATGCCAACCCGTTAGCTCTCACCTTTGTATAACTGTTGGTTGTATGTTAGACCCTTCGAAGGTTTTTCGTTTGTTTTCTGAATCTGGATTTCTCTAATTAAATTATGACTTGAAATGCCATTTTGGTGTGGCAAGAATGAACGCATTCAAAATTTTGCGCCTCACCGCATTCAGAATAGGATTAGAGGAGGAGAGAAGAACGCAGAAGGGATTAAAACCATTTATGGTTTGTGGGTTTTAAGAGGCTATCAAATTTCGAATCCAACGGTGATTTAAGGGAAAAGAAGGGAAAACAGATTAAAGCTGCCAATATATTTCTTTAGCCACACAATTCAAAACTGTAAGCAACGCATCTGTAACTGTAAGTCGTATCTGACATATTAAAAAAATGCCAAATTCAATAACTTGCGTAACATAGCTACTAAGTAATACCACTGTTATCAGATTACACTGCACACAAAAAAAAGTCGGTAGATTTAACCGAAAAAGATGGTTAAAAACGCTCCAACCGTTCTTCGTCGGTTAATCTAACCGATGAGAAGTGGTTGATTTACTTTAATGATTTGTTGGTTTACAATTTTTAATTGTAAACATACAGCAAAAATTTGTTTCGATACATATTTTTTTAATAAGAAAACAATTTAAATTTGTTGGCTTACAATTTTTAATTGTAAACATACAACAAATATTTGTTTCGATACATATTTTTTTAATAAGAAAACTTTTTTCGATGAATTAATTTTTTTCTTCATTTGAAAACAAACCCCAACAACCAAAAAAACATATTAAACACAAAATATATTTCGAAAATGCAAGATTGCATATTTAAAAAAATAAATATTACCTTGAGCGCATAACTGACACAAGCACTTATTTTCCAAAAGTAGTATTACAAGCAAAAAACTCTGTTTGGCTCTGCTTAAGCTGCCTCTATAAGGCACAACATTCATAACACGACTGGGAATTCTTCTTTCTTTGAATCCCAACGATTCAACTGGAGATGCGCGAATTGTAAATTGCACAAGTTGGTGAAAATTCAAATTTAACCAACAATTGCTGTAAAAGAACCTGAAATTTCTGTACAACAACAATTTTTTTCGGTTATTTCAACTATTTTTTTTTACCATTTTTTGTCGGTTAAATCTACCGACGAGCTCGGTAAAAAAATATACAATTTTCATACATTTTGAAATGCTGTACGTCAACCACTTTTTTCGGTTAATTTTACCGACTTTTTTTTCTGTGTGTGCAACAGTATTTTGGTGGAGGGAAAATTCCTTCATTATACAAAATACCCTTTTCTTTAGTTGGCTCTATAAGGAAATGGGTTAATGCAGGAGCGGTAGATAAGTAATGTGCCAAAAATTTACTGTCATCCAAATCAAAAGCTGCTAAGTGGCTGGAAAATATGCCACCGTAGATCATATTTCAAAGTTAAAGAAAGAGTAGCTGCCTAACTCGTTAAGATTCGTTTCCAGCTCTCAAGAACACAATTCCTGCAAACCGTTTGTGTATTAATAATATTTCATGGCCATCACTCCATTGACCATCTCACAAGAGTGTGTCATTTGACACGTATTTATTATCAAGCCACCTGTCCACCTAACGCACAACTTGGCGTATGTGAAATGTATCCATTAACACATGAAGTGGCGGCCAGATAATTCGGGACAGTAAATTTTAGTCATTCTGAAACTTCTGAACTTTTAAGAATATGCACTTCGGTATCATTGAAAAGGACGGCAATGCATCCTTGATCTGAACATTTATCATTGTTGAAACTTTTTTTTAAATTCCACTCATAGCTGTAATAACTTCCTACAAAACCTCTGAAATAATATCTTATGTCCCCTCTCCATGCGTGTCCCCTCACCACACAAAATAAACAACAGCAGGTGAGAAGACGAAACATTTTAAATAATAACCCACATTAATTCTCCAACCAAAAAAAATCAATTTGTTGATCTACCCTCCTTAATACGAACAACAAAAGTCCCCACAAAAAAAATACACGTTCAGGTACCATAAGTAAAGACAAAAATTTATCTTTCGATTTTTCATTCCACTCACTACAAATGAGGTCAAATTTTCAATTTCCCAAGTTGGGCTGCTCATTTTCCGCACCTCCCCTTTAATCACACACACACATACAAACCAGTTTCAAAAAATCAACACCCACCACCACATGGAAAAAAAACACATTAAGATACTTTACTATCAAAATCAACTAAATTGGTACGATTTATTTGCAACAGGAAAAGGCAACCACTTCCCGTACATTGCCACATCTCGCTACCGCACACACACACACACACACACACTTCCGGCAAGGCAGCTACAACAACCACCACCAAAACAGTCATCATCAGCAGCAAGAACAACAACTGAGAAGCAACAACATGTATCAGATGAAGATACTACAAACAAAAACGAAGAAGAAGAAGAAGGAGAAGTAATGCTGCCAAAGCATGTCCTTGTAGCCGCTTGAACTTTGTTAAATGTACTCATTGCTCGTCGCTTGTAAGTTGCTGTGCGATTGTATTTCGTTTTTTTTTTTCCAACTGCTGCTCACTAACTCGCAATTGTTGGCATCAATTTGTATGAGTGTGTGTATGTGTGTGTGTGTTTTTTGGTGGGTGTCTAAATGTGGCTTGTTTTCTTTAACGCTTTGCCGTTTTTTGCGCTGTTTGCGAGGAAACATTGTCGTCTTTTGGCCAAAGCCATGGACCCACTAATGTGTTGCGGCATTAAATGAATGTCGGTCAATTGTCGTTTGGCTTATCAGTGCAGCAGCAGCAGCAGCAATACATAGCAGGGAAAAAACTCACTTTAAACAATGTTTTTTCTTTGTGCTCCACATAAATGATGATTATGTTCACTATCAAATATTCATGATGGACCATTTAGTTTAAATTGTTGACAAAAACGAAAGGAAATGATAAAAACGCAAAGTGTAGACAATTTTCAATCTTAAATAAAAGTTTCCAAAATGATTCTTGCACTAATTTACCACTCCTAGCAGCAGCGGCACTCAGAAAGTCTTCCCATGCACATGAATACGAAATTCCCTACATGGCTAATTGTGCCGGGTTTTATTTGGAGAATTGCAACAATTCGTTGAAGCGAAACTTTTCCTTTTCTTTTTTTTTTTTTTGTAATTTTTCTCTTTATCTTTACTTGCTGCACTTTCGGCTTAATTTACACAAGTTTTCATGTAAAACCCGAAAGAAAGTGTGCCACGAAAGCGCTACCAAAAACGTACCTATTTCTTTCAGAATCTATTTTTGGTTTTTTGGCAAAAGTCCAAGCGGAGAGTAGAAGCAAACATTTTCCTGGTGTCTTTTTTCCCGTGTTGCTTGCAACTTGCAGCTGAAAATAAAATTTGTAGCAAGAAAAAAAGTTGCTATCTTAATGGACATTGCTGTGGTAGAAGTCGTCCTACCTCCTCCTACACATACCTCGCTGAGTGCTGTTCGCTGGAAATGTGTGTTTGTCTTGAAGTTTATTGAGGCTGTTGAAATATTGAAGTAGGTTCTTTGGGACGTATTGTGCATTTAGTCAAGTTATTGTTGGGCGGTTGCTAGGAATTTGTGCAAGATGTATGTATGTGTGAAAGGATGTAATTAATGGACTTGATTGTTGGTACAATACATAAGAGCCACTATTGAAATAGAAGCTGAACAGAAATGAAAATTTTAAGGAGATTTTCTTGAAAATATTTGAAGTTTTTGGAAATGATGATGGCGCACTAGATATCACTTGACAGTTCACTTAATGTCAATAAAACTTCAAATTAAACAAAATCCTTGTCATTAAACAAATTCATTTTTGTTAATTAACACGATAGCGTCAAGTTTTTTCACTTGATTATTTTTAGTATTTTGTTATGCCAGCAAATTTTATATAACAAAGCATCATTTCTTATATCAAATAGCTTATGTAAAAGGATTTTTGAATTAGTCGATTTCACGGATCTGCATGTCAATACTTTAGAATCCAAATGATACTTTAGAAATGGACTTTAGACATTGTCCGAGGTTCCGAAACCCCATATTAATAGGTCAAAATGGGATCTTGAGACAACATTTTTTTTTTATGGATTCGATTGGAACTTTTACGGAAATATGGACGTAGTCAGCGGCTCCACACCCACCTATAAATGGGTCAAAATGGGGTTCTACAACAACATTTTTGTTATTTTCGGTATTTCAGCTTCGTCATAGCAGAAGATAGTTCACTCATTAGTTTATGCTCCATGTTGTTCCGGTTCATTTCTATTTTGTTTCAGTTTCAGTTTCAGTTCCAGTTCAGTTTTTTTTTTCAGTGAACATTTCCATTCTTGTTCCCTTTAATTTGGATCTTCCTTCGCAAAATAATTTATACTAAGGGTCCAAACTATTTGTTCGAAAAACATTAATTCTGTAGATCTGATAGATGCAAAAGCGCGGCGAGATCATGGAATTCTGTGCTTAGTCATTTACAATTAATATCCAATGCAGCGCGATTTAAGCATTGCATCTTTCAGAATTACTCTTAATGCCCTCACACATGTCACTTATCTCTTCTTCTTCTTCTTCTTCTTTGCACTTAAATTTATTTAGTTTTATACATTTTATACCCTACACAGGGACGTAACCAGGGGGAGCGGGGGTGTTTGAGGTGTTCGAGTTTAGTTTTTCTTCAGTATAGGTAAAAAAAAATTGTATGAAAACCCTCCCCGAAATTTATTCCTGGTTACACCTGAGGTATGGGAATATGCACTTTGGTCTGATGTTTGTAACACCAAGAAGGAGACGTGTCCGGTATGGGAAAAGTATATATATTCTTGATCAGCGTCACCTCCTGAGTTGATTTAGCGATGTCCGTCTGTCTGTCTGTCCGTCCTCTATTCTTGTAAAAACGATTGCAGGAGCTAGAAGAAAGCTAGCGATCTAACATTTTGGATTAACCCTTTTTAGGCCCTAGAAGGAGTTGGTATTGAAAATGGGCGGTATCGGTCGACACCCACGCCTATATCCCATATAAATGAAAATCATGTTTTGTAAAAATGTAACCTAATTCCGTTTACATAGTTCCAAACTTGGTTTTTGGGGTCAGTGCTTTCGAATCCCATATGGCAGCCAAATTTTAAGATTTCATCGAAAAAGTATGAAATTTTGTACATGGGTGTTTTTGGGGTCGCTGATTTTGAATTTGATGATTTGATCTAAAATAAATTAAATTTTTGTCCGACATAAGTACATAGAAAATGAATTGTTTTATCTTTTCATTCAAGGTAACATTTAATTATAAAAATTTTAAGTACAATATGATTGCAATAGCTTATTCCAAGTTTGGTTCAATTTCAGCGTAACTGTGTTATATAATTAAATTTTAAGCTCAATAAAAGTCATTCTAAATTGTACCACAAACCCAATCTTACATACGTATACAAATGCACCTCCTTACGCCGCACTCAATACTCGTCCATCAATATGCGGCACATCAATTTACAAATTCATTACCGCTTTACCGCAATTCACATATGGGCACTCGCATACTTTGTCTTGCATGAATGAAAGCGTATGAAATTCAACCGTCATCAATTCGCGCCACCTTATAAACACAAGCCCACAACACCGAAAAAAAAAAATAAATAAAAACTGAATAAGCAGCAATAGCTTACATACGCATACATTCATGCACACCCACCAACAAACCAACAGACATCCGCAGACGCACACAGATCACACATCAGTTCAACTTATGTATCCGCAAATCACCAATTAAATATTTATACTTCAATCTACTCAACATGCGAATTTATAACGTTTCATGATGTAATAAATATAAAAATACGAAGCAGGGAAAAAAAGGATACCCTCTCGGAGACGAAGCGAACTGTGGACTCATAGTGGTGCTCTGCAGAGACTGCTGACTGCTGGAGACGAAGTTGAAGTTTTGTGATGTGCATGTTGAATTAACACACAACCACTCGCGAACACACACACACACACACACACACACACACACAAACCGATACACATTCAAATGCCCATTTTCAGAGTATTTGAAAAATTGGAAAAATTTCGCCTAAGAAAGTCCCCGAAGAAAGGGAACGACTCCAGCCCAAGTAAGTGGTAAGGTACACTCAACAATCCGTGGCTAGTGTATTTCGCTACCACAATAAAGAAGAAGAAGGAGCAGAAAAAAGACACGAAAACCAACAACTGCTCGTATCATAAAAAATACAAGAAACCTCAGAGGCATTTCCGGCTGGCGAGGAAGATGCTTATCGGGGAAAACTTGTAGCGCGCAGCATGGGCGCATTAAATTTAGCACTTAACGTTATCCTCCTCCTTCACGAGACGTCTTCGGTTCGTTTTGGAGCAGCGGCTCCTGCTACTTCTTCTTCTTCTTCTTCTTCTTCTTTTGGCGGCATTGGTTGTTGTCTGTGCTTTCACTGTGTGTGTTTGTGTGTGTGTGTGTGTGTGTGGCTTCCCTACAACGTTTCGCTCGTCGTTTGCGTTTGAGTGATATTTTAAAATTTCTTTTCTGCAGTTTACTTGCTTTTTCTTTTCTATATAAAAATTCTTTCCTAAGCGGAAACGGAAAAGGTTGAGGCCGGGAGTTGCCACTAGCGCCCTGTGTGTGTGTGTGTGTGTGTGTGTGTGTGTGTGTGTGTGTTACTAATGTGTTTCGTGTCTGCTTTCGGTTGTTGTTGTTGTTCTGCTTCTTCTTGTTGCGGGATTTCGGCTTAAGATGTTGATATCCACTGACAAATTCTTGTGAATAAATTTTGAAGCATTTTCGGTATACAAATCCGCTGAAGTATCTGTTGAGCTTCGTTTGATTTTTTTTCTCATCGTCTTTTCTGTTTCTCCGTTGTACTCAGTTCCGTTACGTTTCGCTTCATGCTTAGCGCGGGATTAAGGTACATTTTTGTGTGGTTCGAAAAAAATAAAGGAAAAAATGGCGCAGGGTTTGATGTCTTCGGGCGGTTGTAGGAAGGAAGGAAATTGTAACTAACTCTTGAGCTCTTGTAATTTGTATACTTGTGAACATTTTATTGAAATTACGGCGGAATGAAGAATGCAAATTTGTCTGCTCGTCTGCTTTGTGTGTGGTGACTGAGTGAGTGAGTGAGTGTGGAGTAGTAATTATATTTGATTAATTTTTTTTAAGCCCTTCCAGTAACTACTGCAAAATGGAAACTTCAGAGGGAATTTGAAAAAATCTTCACAGAATAGACGAGTGTTGAAGAGAAAATAAAACGAAGGCCCTTACAAATTTCAGACATCCATTTGCATAAATGAAAATCGCCGCCACTTTAAGGGTTCATTGTCCCCTCATCATTGTGTGCTGGATTGTCATTTTTTTACTGTTGTTTTTTGAGTGAGGCTGACATGCGGGGATTACACTACTTTTGCAACTTTAAAAGTGTATTTCAACCACCGTAGCTTCAGCAGTTTCTCTTTGCATCCCAAATGTGACTGTGCTGGTATTTGCAGTTGAGGCTCCTGCTTAAAAATAATCACATTTCTATAAATGGCACTTGCACTCGCTTCCCCGCCCATGCTCTATTTCTGGCTCGTCTGTTGTTGACGCATAATGAAAACGAAATGTGACAGAGTCGTACTGACTGTGAATGGTACATTATATGACAACTCTCTGGACATGACGCAGCTGAGTGCCATTGCAAGTGACAGTCTAATAATTTTGGCACACGAACAGCCCTTCCTGATGAGATTGTTTCGATGTTTTATTTGAAATTAAATATTCAATACCGGATAAGCAATTTGTTAAAGGGTATATGACTAAAAATGGTTGCCATACAAATGCAAAGGTCAAATGCAAATAATCGATTTTTGCGACTATCTGTTAATGATGCATAACTTTGATATTTGCTATCAAATAAAAGCCCATACCGAGGAAGTCAGAGAACCATATCAGCGAAGTACTGAAATCAACAGACATATAGGGAAAGGTGAAGGCGAGGTGATAAAACCTTAACACCCACAAAACTTTGTCGGAATCGTGTATAAAGCATATAATGAGTGGTAGGTACCCAAATTCGTTACATCGTTCGATCTCAAAGACTGGTGGAGCATACTGACTTGTTATTGCAGGGAGGATCATATATTTTGTTACTGTGCCGCACTCTCGAGAATTCGCTTAAAATATTTAGGAGATTCAACGCATCTGGGACTGAAGACTTCCACCACGTCCGGTTGTTTTATTATGCCTCCACACACTGCTGTATCAGTGTATATTCACTTAGACACAACGTTTGTAATACCTATAAAAAGGCGTGTCCGGTATGGAAAAGCATCGGAAACTGAACCGACTTAGCCATTTCCGTCTGTCGCAGTTTTCAAGATATCGACTTGAAACTTTGGGTACATGCCTTTCTCATCCGAACTGAGATCAAACTAAGGGGGCTCCCGTATAAAACGACCAAATAAGCGAAAATTTGTCAATTATTCTTCAAATTTGTTATTGCTTTATTCTTGTGTGAAATATTCTTCTATTTTGCTTATCAAAGCATTCGGTTGGATATGTTTCGAAACGGTTTTTTGACATGGAGGTTCCAAAATTCGACTCTTAAGACTTGATTTTGGGTGGATACATCCCATCATTGAACCTGCCCATTGCCACACCCCTTTTTGTAAAAAATCCGGCTCGAGAATCTGCAGCCATGGTCTCACAGAATATGTGTGTGAAATTTTAAATCTTAAACTCTGTTTGCTTCAGGAGAGCTTACTTTCCACAATTCATACGGCCACTATTCGAATTGCCACGCCCCCTTTTGTAAAAATCCAGAACCTCGCTCTGGAATCTCTAATTATGTTCTCACATAATATATTTGTGCAAGCGCAGCTTTCTTGGTCCACAGATGGCTTCAGGCGAGCAACTATATGTGCCGCGCCTACTTTTATGAATTGCCAAGCGACCTTTTGAGAGTCTCAAGCCATGGATGCATAGAACATATGAATAAGCTCTTTAGGTCCACTGGTGTCCTAGAAAGAAGAGGACAGACATCCGGACATCCGGAGAGACAGACAAACAATGGGATTTTATATAAATGCATTATTATACAATATTGTGATGATAATTTTTTTTGCATCTTATAAAATCCTTTGATAGTAGAATGACCCCGCAAAAAAACAAAACTATCAGCTTTTAGATAAATGTTTGAATAACCCCACAACAAATTTACAGCTCAATTAGACCACTACTGTTAAAGTTGATGTTCAAAAACTTCAAACACGATTTCCCAAAACTATATTTTTTTGTTAACGCCCAATCTTATTTTAGTACGATCAGTATGATTTTTATACCCTACACCTCATGAGGTATGGGTATATTCACTTTGGTCTGATGTTTGTATCGCCAAGAAGGAGAAGTGTCTGGTATAGAAAAGTATATATATTCTTGATCAGCGTCACCTCCTGAGTTGATTTAGCCCTATCCGTCTGTCCGTCTGTCTGTCTGTCTGTCCTCTTTTCTTGTAAACACGATTGCAGGAGTTAGAAGAAAGCTAGGGATCCTAAATTTTGAATTTATCCTTTATACACCCAGAGAAAAAACAACCTAAAATCAAAAATAACCACTTTAAAACAAGTAGAAACGTTAATAAAAGTCTGGTAAAGTTGGAAATTTTAGAAACAACTACGAACAAACTTGTTTTCAATTTAAAACTTAAATTCAAAAATAAACAAACTTATTTCAAAGTTGTTTTCCGATTATTTCCAATATTTTCCAATTTATATTAAGTTTGCCAGACCTTGGTTTAAAATCGTTCAACTTTGTTTCAACGTTGACAACAGTTATTTTAAATATTTTTCACTTCATTTCAACTTTGCAACTTTGTTTCAACGTTGACAATAGTTATTTTAAGTATTTTTCTCTTTATTTCAAAGTTGTTTCCATTAAGTTGAAAAAATGAAGGAGTAAATACGATCGTACTTGATTTTACTATGTTTTTTTTCCCTGAGTGTAGGCCCTAGAAGGAGTTGGTATTGAAAATGAGCGGAATCGTCGACTGCCACGCTTACCTCCCATATAAGTGAAAATTGTGTTTTTACCGAAATTTTAAGATTTCATCAAAACAGTATGAAATTTTGTATAGGGGGCGTCGCATTTTCAAAATTCAAGATAGCGGATACAATATGGCCCAGTAGGTGTATGGTATATATAAGTCTACTTGCCCGACTGAAACTTACTCACTTGTTAATATTAATTTTATGTTTAGCTTCTAGGTCATCGCGGATTTTTTTTGCTATATATTCATTAAACGAATTTTTATTCACTCCCAACTAAATTGAAAAGCTTAATTATGGAAACAATACAAAAACATACAAGGGAATAAATGTACTAACGAACGAGCTGAGAGAAAATCTGGGTGCAAGGCAAACATTTTATACCAACTGCGTATGTTGATGTTGACAACTGTTGACACAGTTAAGCTTCAATAAACAGAATGACAACAAATTAAAAACTTGTATACACATCAGATGGATGGAAAATAAATCAGCACAAATGTGATGTTATTGAGAGTACTTTGTGCGATAAAAACAAATTAAAATGTATAGAAAAAGTAATAAAATTAATCAAATTCCATTTGAGTTGCACTTCAGTTGAAATAAAATTAATTAGTATTTAAAGTAGTTACATAGGACTTGAATGTAATAGCAATAAACACTAAAATCCTATTTATAAATTAAATACCCCCCAAGACTGATAATATTTATTAAAGTAATTGCTGTAATTAAATACATTTCACTAACCTTTCAACACACCATCAAATTAGGGATTTGCCTGCAGTAAATTTCATGCCAACAACCAAACCTACTAAAACCAGAACAAAAAAAAAAAAGAAGTAAACAAGAACCAAAACAAAATCATATAATTTCGCAATTTAAGAAGCACTTAAGCCAGGTTAGGTCAGCAAAAGGACCCGTTGCGTGTGAACTTTCAATTTCCGCCATTAACATGATTTCGGTTATAAATTCTCTTACGTGCGGTCGCAGGCTCGGAAGACCAGACCAGACCAGAATGATGTTGGTGAATAAACAAGAGGCCAAACAGGGAAGGCGTTGAAATTGCAGACAAAATACAACAACAACAACAACAACAACAACGGCAATACTTATAATAATAATAACAACAACAAGAGTAAAAAGAAAAGGAAAACAAACAAACCGGCACTACAAAGGAACAGCCGAAAAGAAATAATAATACAACAACAAACAACACAAAAAACTGAACATTAATATTCACACTCCTGTGCCGAGAACATAAATTGCCTTTCAACGCAGTCAACGGCAACACACCAGCACCACCGACAACAGCAACAATATCAACAAATAGTCAGTGAAATATGGGCGTTTAAGGGACGCCCTCAAAAACCACAACAAGGTAATGAAAGGAAGCGCCCCGAAGAAAAACGTTGAGGAGGACATGAAAGCAGCAGAAAACGTTAAAGGCAAAAAATCAACAAGCAAAAGCGCAACGAAGAAGGGCAACAAAAATCACACACACACGCGCACACACAGGCCAACGGATGAACAACAACAATATGAAAAATAAATTCAATGACTTAACATGCAACAACATTATTTTCACCTCAAATCATGCCGCAAAATTTGCCCGAGGGATATATTAATCTAACACACACACACACACACACATACAGACGAAGAAATTCCCACTCACCCACCTCAACACACACCTTCGGTCGAGGTCTATAGGCCTTATACGCCTAAAGGCATGCTAACGAATAAAAGCATTTTTTTCCTTTCTATTTTGCCTATTTATTTGTACCTTTTCACATTTTTTCCCCCTTATAATTTCAATGAAATTAAGCACATAATAACAATAAAATTATATTGATGCCTGTAGGCGGGCAGGAGGACCAACCAGTCGGTCGGTCGGTCGGTCGGTCGGTCGATTGTTTGGCTGGCATTCGCTCAAAGCTCCTTTGAGCCATTTAGGCACTTTAAGCTATTCCAATCGCAAACGATTTTTGTGGCAGCTAATTGAAAACATTAAGCTATAATGGCATAAACTTTTTGACTTTGCAACGAGTTGAGGCGCCGTGTGCAGTGTCGTGGGTGTAGTGACGAGGTGCCATTCCGATTGTTTTTCGAACATTTTAAGCTCCGAGAGACATTTGTACGACATTAAGTGGCATTTCCGCGTTCGAGTTGTTCGAAAGTTTTTAAGTGGTTTCACTGCGCACAAGGTGGAGCCGTGAAGTTAAGTGTTTGCCTTCTATAGTGCCTTTTTGGTTTCGCTGAGCATTGAGTGGGCTGAAAGTGAGTTTTCTAATTAATTTACCCACTCATTCGATGAGTTGTAAATTCGATAGAAAATTAGCTAATGAACTTGAAGGAAAGTCTTGTGGAAATGTAATCAGTTGAATGTGGGTATTCATGGCATATTGGGGCTTCTTATTATGGTTCTGGAACACAAAGCCACTTAGGGAATATTGTTTTTTCATTTTCATTTTACGATATTGAAAATTACCTGGAAATTACACTTCGCAGAAAATGTTCACTTAATGGTTCTTGACACTTGAAAACGGATCGGGAACGAACTAGAAATGGAAATTAAATTTCGAATATTATCAGCTTTCCTTGCCCCATCAGATGCGATCCTCTTACGACAGGAATGTCCGCTGACTATTTAGTCTACCACATTTCTGGGAATACTACAAATAACGACTCTTTGGTGGTTCTGTCAGGCTTAAGCTAAGGTCCCACGATTGCCCCCATGTAGAAGTGGGAAAATACTTTTGGAAACTCAGTATTTCGGAGTAATGGGATTCTGTCCTATTGGATTTACGTATATACGTTGGAACATCTGCTCTGCTTTTGTACAGCATTGGCCAGTTCACAATGTCTAGTAGACGGAGAAAAGTGACCAAATGGTGTTTATGGAATATGCGAAAACAAATTAGGGGTCATTATCTATATAGTTCATAGTATCTTTTGTTGTAATTTTATATAAATCGGTAAACTAATGTGACCTCAGCTGGTACTCCTTGATAAATATTACATTTTAATATATTGCAGCAGTAATGAATTTTTTTTCGTGTGATATTTTTGCGTTTTTTTAGGTGTAATCTATGTTTTATGAGAGGAATATAAGTACGAAAGTATGTACAAAAAATAAACACACATAGTATAATAATACATTAAAAATATTCCTTTTTAGAACGAATTTTTCAATTTATTCTCATTGTTCCCCACAAGCCACAAATATCCCCGTCTAGATTAAAAACCGAAGCACGCGGGGTCTTCTTTATTTAGTGTACTACAAACCAATTTGCGGCTTTTTGCAATTTGCCACATTTAAGCCGTCCACAGACAAGACCGCGTAACTTCAATTTTTTTTTGTATTTACAAATATTTTTTTTGGTTTGATATTATTGTTTTTTGATAGGTTCAATTTATGTTTTATGTGGGGAATATATGTACAAATATATGCAAAAAATAAAAAATGCAAATAGTATAGTAATACATTAAAAACAATTCCTTGTATGAGCGAATTTTTCAATTTATTCTCATTATTCCCCACTCTGTTTCAAAAGCCAAAAAAACACCATGCCCAAATTAAAAACGATACAATCCAGGATCTTTTTTTTTTTAAGAACTCCAAAGTAAATTCAGGGTTTAAGGTATTTCTCCATTTTGAGCCGTTCAAAGAAAAAACCGCGTAACTCCAAAAAAAAATTTTTTTGTATTTGCGATTTGTTTAACATTTGTTTATTGTTTTTGTGGTTTTTTCGGTTCTTATACTCACATGTCAAAAAATATTAGCTTATTAGGATCCATAAACTCGGTGTGACCGAAGCTGAAATATCCTGCACATGCAAGTACTTACGATGGGTTCTTAGACAATTTTTCTGTATTTTTGTCGAACATTTTTCTGTGTTTTTTCGATAGTTTTACGATATTTCATCGATAATTTTTCGATATTTATCGATAACTTTCGATAATTTCCATTGAATTTCGAAATTCCAACATAAAATTTGAAATCACCTAATTTCATGTTATTTCGATGAAATCTTGAAATTTTTGGCCGCCATATTGGATTGGATTTTAGCCACTCTCACCTAAGTTATTTTTTCGAAATAACAAAGTGAGTAGTTAAGGACATATCAATGGTATCATAAAATCTTACGACAAAATGCACCTTTCCGCTGCATATAATGCAAACCGGACGTCGTTCGGTCTTTTTGGCCGAATCCAGTACGATTCGTTGTGAGGAAAACGTTTACACTGGGTTAAAAATAAAATACCCGTGTCTCTACGTTTTTCTAGCAAAAATCGTTTCGTATGAAAAAAAAATCACTGCAATACGACCGTCGTTGTACACTGCGTATGAGTGATTTTTACAATTAAATTTTTACGAGGCACCATCATTTAATTGTACTCATACGTTTCAAAACACATAGGAGACTTTCTTGGGGCAAACTTGTGTCGAACGGTGTAATCGAAGTAGACTCGCTTCATATTTGACTTCAAAAGTTTTCGCTCGAAAATATTTCTTTCTTTTTTCAAATCAAACAACGTGTGAAGCCTTTCCCAGCGCTTGCCTCTTCATGCTTGCTTCTGTTTGACCGAACATATGCCGCATTCTACGTCCTGGTTTGGCATATACACAAAACATGAAGCAGACGAAGTGTGGTCATATTTCATAACGAAGCATTAAAGCCGCTAAAGCATGCCTAAATAGGAAATCCCCAAAGCGCACTTTAAGCAGTAAATAACTACCACGAAACCGGAAATACCGGCCAAAACGGTTGTAAACATTCGAAAAGGGAGGCATATTTCCTTTGCCAATGTGAATGGTCAGGGAAGACTTGTTGTTGCGCTGCTTTGTGGCGTTCCGTTTCGCTTTTTTGGCTAAGCTTTTTGATCTTGGCCATGAGTTTTCGTTATGAATTCAGCCAGGAACAAGTGGTGTATATATAAATTGTGGTGCCCGTTCCATAGCCTTTGAGTGAATGGCACTTGGCATCTGCTAGTTGTTGTCTGTCCTTCTGCTCATCCGTCCGTCGGAATGTCTCGTTTGAATAATTGATCCCAAGGCAATTGTTTATTTTTATGATATTTGAGCTGCGGCTGGCCTTCAGTGGCAGGCTGTATTTTATTTGTGGCTTTTCACTTCTTCTCTATTTTTTGTGTTGCTTGCATCGATTTGCGTTAGCGATTTTATTTTCGTTCCTTTTTGGTTGTTGTTGTTGGCACAACATTGGTTTTTTGGTTGGATTCCGTTGTTTTCGTTGTTGTCGTTCGGCCATGGTGAACGGAAATCGCTTAAATATTCGTGCAAAATGTTAGTAAATCATAAATGAAGCGTAGCATATGGTCTGTGCGGAATTCATGTTTTATTACATGTTTTATGAATTTTTTATGAATTGGTAGTTACTTATGGGATCGTGACTCTGAATGAGTGGCGGGGCATTTCATGAAGTATGTATGCATGAAAGCTCAAATTTATAGTTCTCTGATAGGCATATAAAATGTCTGTCTCTCTGTTTCGAAATTATTCATGTTGAAATATTGCAACGACTCGGTGTGAAGAATCGAATAGGCAAGGTGAGTGATTTCTCTTCAGTTTCAACTGCAATGGGAAAAAATATGGCTGATTGACAGCTTAAAGAGGAAAATGTTACGTTTCCATATAAAATTACACTCGTTATGATGCGACGATTGGTAAGAAAATTGTGTTTGGGCGAACAAAAAATTTTAAATTCACATGGGGCCGAACAATAGCCACTACACGAATTGTTAAAAGTATTTTGATGTGTAATTTTCCATTAGTTCGAATTTTTATTTTGTGATGAAGCAACCGGAATTGTTAAAAGAACAGGAACAATCGAAAAAACTTCACTAAAAGTTAACAAAAATTTATCGAAAAATTCATTGAGTGATTTTCGTAAATCGCATTGATGTGTTATCCTCAAAGTTACAGAAAAGTTTCTCAAGAATGTATCTAAAAGTTAACGAAAACATCTCAAATTATTATTGAAATGTTTTTGTTTAATAAATCGTACATTTATCTATAGAAAGTAATCGATTTGTTATCGAAATGATTATTGATATGTTAGTGCAAAATTTATCTAAATGTGTAAAAATATAACGAAAATCTATCGAAAGATTTTATCGAAATATTATTAAAAAACTACCCAAGCATTTATTGAGTGGCAGACATTACCATGTCATATTCTGGCCATAAAACGTCAGGTTCCTGTTAGCTCGATATATACGTGTACCCATGACATTTATTTGTCATTGAAAAAGCTCCAAAAATGTCACCATGTGGAGGAATTGTTCAAAATGCAATAAAATTCAACATCGTTCTGTTGAAAAGTGTAAAATATAAACTATTGATTGTGTATTTTTCGCACTTGAAATTTAACTACGGCAAGGAAGGTGAAATATTTCCGAAAAGCGTATTCAAATTCTGCAAACGCATCCAGATTTATTGTGAAATTGTTCATGATATTCCGGTTTTGCACACATTCAAGGCAGTTTATCGCCAATAGCATATTCAATAATCACTTCGTTCAAAATTTCGAATTTTCAGAGAATTTTATTTTCGAAAAAATGTCTGATATCATAACCTCAATTCTGCCGCACATATTCCAGCAAAATGGCTTACCCAATAACCGAACAAATCGAATGTTAACAAGGGAGTCAGTTTCTGTCGGTCAAACCGGACTCACGTTGGGTGTAACAGTAAGGTACACACAAGACCGAAAAAGAGCGTTAAAAACCCTCCAATGTCGGTACGTTTAACCGATAAGAGATGGTAAATTTATTGCACCGTTTTTTTCTCGGTTAAGTTGTAAATTCTTCAGTACATTTGTGAAAAGTTCACATTTAACTAATAATTGAGGTAGAAGAACTTACAATAACAACAACTTTTTCGACTATTAGAACTGTTTTATGTCGGATTTTTAAGATTTATTTAAAAAAAATTTTTTCGGGTATTCCAATTTACCAGCTCGGTAAAAAAATTTACAATTTTCATACATTTTGAAAAGTTGTACAATAACAATTTTTTTCGGTTAATTTTACCGACGTTTTTTTTTCTGTGTAGCCCAGAAAGTTTTTTTTTCCATTTCGCATTGAGGCGCCCTTCTAAAATGTTGTCTTGGGTCTCAAATGGGCCTACAATGGATAATTATGGTTTTCTTTAGGTTTTTGTAGGGGAAAAAACCAATTTGAAATTTCCCCATACAAATCTTGGGCTACCGAGTGTAACAGTCGAGATGGTCCAAAAGCTAAAAATCGATTGGGAACAAAATATGAGGGAAAAATGGTATGTGCACTTATAACCACTTAAAATAATCACCAATTTAATTTTAAAAATTGTTTGTTTATTGATAACAAAAATTTATGTTTTCAGTTTTTGTGAATGTGTTTTGTATGGAAATGAGCTCTTATTTCCTAATTTTTCCAATTACTTTCATTATGATTCGCCTATCTGATGGATTCCGAAATTTCGTGAAAAGGGACATAGCATGATTGTGCTTAAAGGTACCGATGTGACTTATATGCCATCTCTGAAACACTTAATTTGAACAGATTAGGTTATACGTCAAGCATACAGCGATTATATGCCACCGAACTTGTGGCAATAATCTGTTTGTGCTTGCTTAGGTCATCGAAAAGTTGTCGAAATTATTTCTTTTTTTTTTAAATATTTATTTCGAATTTAATTTGTCCACTCTTTTTATTCCTGCTCTTAAGTCACTTTAAAACCATTATAATATAATTGAAAAATAAAATATCACTCATCCGCACGGTTGAGCCACAAACATTTCGCAATTCAATTTCATTCAAATACGACGAAAAATTCCAGCAATTTTAACGATGCTCATTAAATTGCTGCAATGGAAAAATAAAAAAAATAAAAAAAAGGAAATACTGAAAAAATTTCAATTTGAAATGACGCACATTACCCGCAGTAATTACCGCAAAATGTCAAATATTCACACACACATACACAACACAACAACAAAAAAGATTCACCCACATTTACAATTAATAACGTTTATGGTCAAAAAAAGGCAAAAAGAGATAGAAAATTTAAAAAATGGAAAAAAAACGAAAATTGCAAATAGCAAATGGTCAGCACTCACCATGCGTCACCAAGTTGGTCAGATAGATGAGGAACATCACTTTGCGATTGGTGAAGCGGCTGGGGAAGATGTTCAGCGTAATTAGCAGCACTTTGATGACAGTAATTATGAACATTTTGGCGGGAGGATTTTCGCTTGTTGTCAGCTGGAACTTTTTTTCGTTTCTCTTTAATATTTCATACACACACACACAAACAAAAGCGGCGTAGCCAATTTTCACTTAACGGCGGATATGTTTTGTTGTAGAGTAAAGTGATTATGACACTATAGTGATATGTGGTTAGGGGTCTGTATGAGGATATGTATGTATGTATGTGTGAGTACTCTTTTTTGATCACTTTTTGTCCAGGTTCAAATGTTATCGTATGGAAGAATGTTTAATGGTTATTTGCATTAAGCCTGAAAAGCAATCGGCAAAACGCCACTTTTAATGGGCGCTATACATATATATTTTTTTTATAAAAAATTGCACTTCCGATGGTACGTAGAGTAAAAAGTTTTTCCCATTTGTGATTTTGTGGAAAATTTTATTTTCCATTTGCCGATTTTATTTGCTTGTTGTTGTTGTTGTTGTTGTTTTGTTTCCTTGTTTGGCAATTCGTTGGTTGGTGTTGGGTTTGTTTTTATTTTTCTGCTGTAGGTGGCTTTGTTGGTGGTGTCGCTGAAATTATTGCATCAAAAGCCGTTGGCAACGCGGCAGCTTTGATGGCGGTGGCCAACTCAATTCCTGTGTGTGTGCGCGTTGTGCAGTGCAAAACATTTATTATTAATGCAAATTTTTTTTCTGTTCTTCTCTTCGCCACTACAGATGCATTGTTGTTGTACTTATTGTATTTTTTTACATAAACTTATTTTTTCGGTTTTTCGGGTTTTTTGTTGTTGTGATGGTTGTTGCTGCAGCAATTTACCAAATGATTTATGAATGCGAATGCGACATGAGCTTCCTGCTGCCGTTTTCCATTCTTATTTTGCATATGACATTTTATGCCGCTGCTGCACTTCACTCACTTCACTGCACTCTGGCGCTGCACTTCACTCTCAAATGCTCACGACTATCCTGCAACAATACAAAAGCAAAATGTTATTGTAGGGCCAAAAAAAAAGTTCCAAGCGATTCAGATTGCATAAAGTGTGGGCGTATGATGCGGAATACATGTGAAACCCCCTTATAAGTATTATTACTGCATTACAATTTTATTGCATTAACAATTCTTTTGCTAGAGTGTAGTTTTTTGCGGGTTGCGACTTTATTGTTACAGATTATGGAATTGCATTTTTTTTACGGAGATGCAGATTTGCACTGAATTTTATCGGTAATTGTGAATAAGCTGATGAATGCCTCTTAAAACATTAATTCCCAGCGAAGTACCGATGACACATGTAGTTAAAATATTTTAATTTTTATTGCTTACACCCTATGTTTGCAAACAAATAAATATGTTAAGTCAAGCTCCAGACCTTTTCATCTTTGTTTTTAAGTCTAGTTCTAGGTGCCTCGCAGAAATTAAAATTTTTTTTTTTAACATTTTTTCTACATAAGTTTTTTGAAAAAAAATTGGAAATTTCTGAATTGTTTCTAGTCTAGCGCAATGAGTTTACATCCGATTGTAAAAAGTTTCCATCTTTTTTAAAGGTATGTTTTTCCCCTATCAAATGCATATTTAATATTTAAAATCCAATCATAACTGTATTTTTGAAGAATTATTATGTACATGAGAAAAATGCAAAATGCATAAATGGATTTCAATGGTTTTAAGAATTGATCTAGAAAAACTGGGGGACACGGGTACTTTTTTTTAGCCCCCTCTAACAGATTCTGTCGGTCCCGATCATGTGCGTTACCAACATTTTTTTTTTGTCGACCGGTGTAATATGTGGACTAAAACGTCATAATTGTTGAACTACACTGAAAAAAAAGTGTACTCCAGTTAAGGAAAAATGCCTTAATCCAAAGAAAAAAGGGGAATGAAACAGCACTAAAGTCATGATAGCTTTGAAATTAGGGAACACATTTACTTAAGATGAGTATATATTTTGACTTTAAATTTAATACTTATTTCTTTCATAACAGGAATATTTCTTTCAATTTAGTAAAAAGTTCTTTAATTCTTGTAAGTTTTTCTTCGTTTTTAAGACGAAATTTCTCCAAAAATTTTTTTTTATTGTATTTGTTCATTTTTTTATATTTTTTTTTCTTTTTATTTTATATTTTTTAAAATCACATTTCATTTTATTAACTTAAAACTTAAATTAAATTTACAATTTATAGTGATAAGAAACATGTACTTACGATTTCACTTCGGTGGCATTCGAACCTGCGACCTTTGGCGTTATGACAAGACCAATCAACCGACTGTGCTATAGACAGCATAATTGCGCTGCCGTCTAATTTTCACTACGTTTCACACCAGCGGCGGCCGTGGTGCAGTGGCTAGGACCTTTGCTTCCCGATCAAAAGGTATCAGGTTCGACTCTCGCCTGGGGCAAGCAGAAATATATATTCATGCCAAATATTTTTTTTTATTTATATCAATTCTATTTCTAGAAATTTCTAAAAATTTTGGAAAACTACATTAGACGTATACAAAACAATTTTTTTCCTTGTATTAAAAACAAACTTCTTTAAATAAAGTAAAAATTTACTAAAAATTAGTAAAATCAGCAGCTGCTGTGGTGCAGTGGTTAAGACCTCCGCTTCACTATCAAAAGGTATCGGGTTCAACTCCCGCACGGGTATTCAAAAATTTATATTTATGCGAAATATTTGTTTTTTATTATTTAAATCAATTCTATTTTTAGCAATTTCTATTTTGAAATACTCACTTTTTAAAAAAAACCTGAATCTTACTTTCAATTTATAAAAATATCTTTCTTAAAAACAAAGATTTTTACTAAAAGTAAGTAAAATGTTCTTTGAATTAAAAAAAAATATATATTTCTTAATATTAAGGAATAAATACCAAAATTGAGGACACGTATACTAAAAAAATTTTATTTTCCCTATATTAAAAACGAATTCCTTTAAATAAAGTTAAAATTTACTCATAATTAGTAAAATCAGCTGTCTTTGAAATAAAGATAAATGTAAATTTGTTTTAAAGAGGCGGTAATTTCCGTTTTAAGGCACTTTTACTTAAATTCAGGAAAAATTCCTTAAATTGAGGAAAAAATTTGTCTTTTAATCAAATACCAAATTTACTTGGTTTTAAAGCTGTCTTTTTTTTCAGTGTACTGACTTAAAATTTTGGAAATGCCAGTGACACTGAACCAAACCGGTGGGTACTAATTGCACAGGGTGTGGCGGCCGTGGTGCAGTTTGTTAAGTCTTCTGCTGTGCCACGATCGGAAGGGATCATGTTTAATCCCTACCCGGGGCAAGACACAGAAAATTTTCTTTATTTGAAAAGGAAAAGTATACATATGTATTATTCTTGATCAGCATCAAAAACTGTGCTGTGGTCCCAAAACCACATATAAATGGGTCAAAATGGGGTCTGACGACTAAATTATTTTGAGACGTGATGTGGCAAAATCCCTTTATATGTGCATTTTTTTTCGTCCCTCTATCGCGCCCAAATGTCAGAACACCATAATTTTTTGCATTGTCGCACAGTTTTATTTTTAATGCTTGTACATTGGAAATATTACTTCTTGCAAATATTTGAAAATTAAAAATTTAATTTTCTTCTAGTATTTACTTAAAAATTTAACTTTTTCTTAAACTTAAAGAGAATACATTATCCCAGAAAACCGAAGAAATGAACTCCACCCTCAGTGACCACTAATTTATGCCCTTTTCCATTAAATTACCCCAAAAATCCAAGTTCTATTAAATTTCCTGTGCAAATGTTTCCTAAGTGGTTTTTAATGTGGGTTTTCATAACACGAGCCCAAGCTGAAGCCGAACCAGAAGCAGGAGCACAATCATAATTTTCATTTTGATTTTGCTGGGAAAAACAAACAAATGTTTGTAATTTTCTTCGGCTGCCAGTTCCATACTCCAAAACTCACTCGCTCGGCCATACTAAAAATATTAAAACAACATTTTCAAATGTCATAATCATCACCATTGCCATCAGTAACAACAACAAAAATAAAAGCAACACGAGTATGTAGGTACCCACATACAACTAGCCTCCTACACACCCTCTCACACAATCAAGTTTACTTCTCCACACACACACAGCCACTGTAATCACACACAACTGCAAATAGCCAACAATTTACAAATGCCTTGGACTGATAATGATAGGTTATGTTACACTTATTTCCATGTCCCGAAATGACCATGTCTGATGATTATTGTAATTAGCAAGGATTTGTAGTGGATTTGGTCAACTAACGACAGCACCACCACCAGCAGCAGTTGGTCTCATTCAAAATGACTTTCGTCAATTTGGAACAATAGAATTCATAATCTGGCTTGTGTTTTTGAGGGCGTTTTGTTTGTAATTTCAATCAAACAATTCTTGCGGCTTACAATATCACAATCGAATAATGAGTAAGTAATAATTCATTAAATTGAGATACGACCTGATAATGACTAAACTCATTCCGTATGACAATTACAGGCTCATTTTCAATTTCGAACTTGTACGAAATTAGTTGTGAAATGGGATTTCTATTTTGAAAGTCAATTTTTGGTTGGAATTCGGCAGCACTCATATTGCATTCATTGATAATATTCAGAAATACACGGTCAATAGATTCATATTTGATAATAAGGTGCTCATTTTATATTGTAGGTGTATAGGTATTGCGTCTATGCTTTATCATCGACTGCACCCAAGAATGTCTCATATACATCCTGAAAGAAGTGCATTTTTATTATAATCCGTTGGTATGAAAATAACTTAAATGATAGGGGTAGTGCTGTACGTCGGTCCGATTGTAACTTGAACCGAGTGCTATTTCCCCTTACTCGGTTTAACATGTAAAAATTAGTTCTTCTGTAATATTTTCTAATCTACTTTGTGTTTTAGATTGCATTTACTTGTGTAAGTGATCTCGTGTTTGCTTATATATTTTTTGTTGGTGCATTTATATTTTGTTCAGTAATTTAAGAACAATTCAAAGAAATATATATTATTTGTTCAAGTCATGTGAGTTTACCTGGGCCAATATTGTTTTTGGAATCACTATTAAATTATAGGATATATATAATATTTTTCAAGATACATTTTATAATATTAAAATGGAATTGTTGGTTGTAAATCAGAGATGCCCATTTCATAATTGTGCTATTCTCTCTCTTGCTCACTAAGTAACTGCAAATTAGTTTGCGCACCCCAGTTGTGAATTTATTTATGTATAAAAAAAAACATATTTAGTAAGAAATTCTGATTTTTATTGAGTTTTTTATAACTGGCAGAGTTTACTGCCAGACCGAGTTTTTCCGAAATGAATTTTTTGGTAAATGAACTAAAACCCATAATACATATAGAAAAAACATATATTCATCGATTTGTACATAAGAAAATCATTTAGAAAATATGTGGACTTTAGACCAACACAAAATGCCAAAGATTAGGCAATGGCAATAAAACTTAGCACTGCAGTTTATACTAAAAATTCCCTAACCAAGCTTTTGTCTCGCATTGTGTTGTACACGACGTATGAGTAATATTCAAACGAAACAATTCGATTTTTTTATACCCTACACCTCATGAAGTATTCACTTTGGTGTGATGTTTGTAACACCAAGGTATGGAAAACTCAGCGTCACCTCCTGAGTTGATTTAATCTTATCCTTCTGTCTGTTCGGATCTTGACCATATACCAAATTTCATACTATTTTGATGAAACCTTATAAATTCGGTCGCCATACTTGATCCGCCATCTTTAATTTTTAAATTTTTAAAAATAATAAATCCAAAATTTTGACTTTCTACCTTCTGCAATCGAGTTTACGAGGACGGATATACGGACGGACATACGAATTGTGCTAAATCAATTCAAGAGGTGACACCGGTCTAGAATATACATATTGGTATTCCATACCAAACACGTCTTCTTCTTGGTTTTAAAGCATCAGACCAAAGGGAATATCGCAAGGCGAATTTATCGTAAGTGTTACTTTTTCGAAAGTGGTTCTTTCCTTTTAAATAGTTTCTTAGCATATGCATTTCCTAAGCATAAATCGATGAAAATATGTTTTTTTTCTATAATACGTAAATGAATTTACAACCAACAATTCCATTTTAATATTAGAAAATGTAGCTTGAAAATTATTATTTTATAATAAGCAAAAAGCAGATAAGTATTTTATGCTTAGCACGGCAGTATAGTATGCAGTTTCATAAAAAATCTAAAAAAGCAGTTAGTAGTGCATTCTCAATTTCCGAGTATAATCAACATTTGTTAATAAATTCTTGAGAAAAAATGTATTAAATGCATTTTTAGAATTCGTAATTTTGAGTAAAGTCCACATGTATTAAGTAATTCCTGACAAAATAAAAATTATTAAAAAAAGTACCATCCATACAGTAAATGAATTCACCAAATATTTCAGTACAGCTTTGCAAGCACAGCCATCATAATAAATTCCCGAAAGTTCTTATCGCCAAAGTCATTGAAAGTCTCTTTAGCATAAAATTGTGTAACATTAAACAATTTTGATGAAGTCATCACTGAAGTAGACCTCGTGAGCAGCCTTAAATAGTTTCGAGCAATGCCCAGCGCTAGTTCGCAATAACTACCAAAAAATTCACACAAATTCTCTAAAGAGTTGAGAGAAAAGGCCCAAAAAGCGTTTTGCGAACATAATACAATTAAGTGAACCAAAATCAGACAATGAAAACAAAACGAAACAACAACAACAACAACAACAGCAACAAATACCAAAGTGACACACTCGAAAAACTCGATCCAAGGCAAACATTTAATTTAGTGGAGAACAATTCAGCCAGAGGACAGACTGCCAAACAGACAGACGAACGAACGAACGAACGAACGAGCGAACGATGCTTTACTACTGTCAGGCCAGGGACGACGAGCAACGAAATGTGCGGGTGCTTGGCAATCGTGTGACAGTTGGCACATTGAATGGCACAAGTCGCACTTCATAATTAAATTGTTGCTTTTGCAAAAATACACACAAACACTCGGCCGACGGCCTGGGCAAACAGACACACTCCACTGTCAGCGCAAAAACCCAAACAGGACCTTTTTATTATTGCAGGCGACGCGAGTGTGTGTGTTTGTGTGTGTGCCTATGTGTGGGTATGTGTTCAGCAAACAGACAAAAAATCCTGCTCAAAGGGTTGCCAGGCAAACATTTTTATTGTATTTATATTTTTTTTAAAACCACTTGAAAATAACATTCAAGAGAAGCAATTCGAAGAAAGAACTCTGAAATGTGTAAAAGCTTTTGTGACGGTTTATTGTTTTTCAAGTTTTGCGGTCTGTTTCAACACATAAACTGTTGATTATTTTTTTTGTTGTTGTTGCAAACAATTTCAAAAGGTTTCAATAAAACTAACCACTGAAAAAAAAAAAGACTTTCTTTTGTGGCAAAGATTACCGTTTCTTTTTTTTATGTTTTAGATTTTGGTATTCGCTCGAATGCGGTTGGCTGCTCACTTTTTTATTTTATTTGTGACAACATAAAATTCGCTTGTATTTGTTTTTTTTGTTGAATTTTTTTCAACATAATATTTCAAACTTTCTAGTCTGCTGGTTGCCTGTTTGTTTGCCTAGTTTGCGTGTGTGTGCGTGTGTGTGTGTGTGTGCTGTGAGCGTTTTAATGGCTTTGTTTTTGCTAAAATTTCAATTCTGTTTCCACATTTGCTTGTGTATGTCTGCGCTCGTGTCTGTCTTTATTTTCGCCGCATCGCTGCTCTTTTTGTCTGTGCTGATATAAATTTGCACTCTGGCTTAATATTTGAAATAATTTCTTTATTATTGCGCACAGCGGATGTGAATGTGCTCGGTAATGTTTTCTTTCAGTTGGGAACTGAAATGATTTCCATTGTCTCTTGTTGGTGTACCCATACAAAAGGAAAACATAAAAATAGTTTTTATTGGAGTTTTCATTGCTCTACGGGAAGTTTGTTAATTAATTTTGGCAAAAATTTATCGCATTAAAACCATTTTCACATTCTTCAAATAAAAACAATTGCCAAAGGAATCCAGTGAAAAAATTGTGGATTACAAATTAAAATTATTTAATGTGATTATTATGGAGATTTATGGGCAAAGTGCTTTTTTGTTGTCTAAAAATCAGGTTAGTGTCTGCCACACCTTGAGATGCAGATTATATTGCATTTAATTTAATTGTCCTAACTGGGATTGCATCAGTACAGTCCTTCGGAATACTTGAGAGCTAAACTTCAGTGGAGTAGTCCATAACGTACTCCCGGACTAGTCTGGGAAGAAGGTTGTACTTGCCATGGAGAGAACCAGGGAGTACCAGATTGAACTGTCAGCTACACCCAGAAAACAAAAACTGTTGGGGCAATTGAATTTTCGGCCAACCGAATGCTAGCACACAGGCGTCAATCGACCCCGGGAGTTGACAAATTTTTGTTGTTTGCCAAATTAAAATTTTTTTGGTTGGCAAAATTAAAAATAACACTATTTCAGAGAATATTTTTTCAGGGGTTTTTTGACGCCAGCTTCAAGGTGGGGAAATATCGTGTGCGAGTTATATCATACCATAAATGTGGTATACCATAAAATGGTTAGAGAGCGCTTGTAGTATTCTCTTTGTTTTTTAAAATAAAATAAAAATTTTACAGAATTCCACACTTTTTCGTTCATTGAACACATAAAATACGACTGCAGCATAAAGAAAAAAGATGACCCGGCGTCAAATATTTTTGCGTGAGACAAGCATCCAAAAAGTAAAAGAGTGTAAAAATACAAATAAATAGGGATCAAATGATGCCTGTGTGGCATGTGCTTAAGCCTTCAACTATTTTCCAGAATTAGTTTGCTGTTTAGAATTGTAATGGCTGGTCAAATGTTTATTTGTATGAATTTTGATGAAAGAAACTTTGATTAAAAGGAAGAAATCACTAAATTAAAACACAAAAGTTAAAATCAAAATTGATTTGCAACACTGTGGTCTTTTGCTTCCTTCATGGCATCACTGTTAGTTGGCACGGTTCACACGCGAATGTGGATTCGGTTGTGGTAGCTTTTTCATTTGAAATGCTCTGTTAGCTGAAAAAAGTGGCTGCTTCAATCTACTATTCAGTTGTTAAATCCGAATTGGACATTTTAGCGTTTCTTCTGGTATTACAAGCGAATTTGGGTCTCTCTCAGGCGAAAACTAGAACTGCAGACGAATATTTGTTACCACAACCTCGCGACAAGCGATTATTTGTTTTGTGTGTACCTCACCAATTACAACGTGTAACAATACCTCCAGTGCTGCAGTTGATACATGCTAGATACATATGTACCTACTACACTCAGGAAAAAAAAACATAGTAAAATCAAGTACGATCGTATTTACTCCTTAATTTTTTCAATTTAATGGAAACAACTTTGAAATAAAGAGAAAAATACTTAAAATAACTATTGTCAACGTTGAAACAAAGTTGCAAAGTTGAAATTAAGTGAAAAATATTTAAAATAACTGTTGTCAACGTTGAAACAAAGTTGAACGATTTTCAATCAAGGTCTGGCAAACTTAATATAAATTGGAACATTTTTGAAATAATCGGAAAACTACTTTGAAATAAGTTTGTTTATTTTTGAATTGAAGTTTTAAATTGAAAACAAGTTTGTTCGTAGTTGTTTCTAAAATTTTCAACTTTACCAGATTCTCATTAACGTTTCTACTTGTTTTAGGTGGTTATTTTTGATTTTAGGTTGTTTTTTCTCTGGGTGTAGCCTTTGAACACATTTCAGTAACTTCCTTGTTGTGTAAAGACTAGTTCTTCTCGCCCATTCTATTGGTCGAGAATAACTATTCACCATGCCTATTTTATATTGATTCTTTCTGATGCACTGAGAAAAAAATTAAAATGAAACGTTGTCAAAAAGCACTGAACCGTTGTCAATTTCCAGCCATACCTGAATGGTCTGATTTTGACAACAAAACTTTTAAAATTTTTTGCAACTGCCCATTGATGAATTGAGACGGAAATGTGGTTGTTTCACTACTAAAATGTTTTCGGACTGAAATGTTATTGATTTGAGACGGCTACATTTTTGTTCCACATTTTGTTGTTAATTATGCAGTTTGGTTCTTTACAAAAAACTTCTTAAATAATTTTGCCCATTCGATCAATAGTTTTCCATACAAATCGGTTTTTTAACTTGTCTTCGATTTTTCTTATACAAATTCATACAATTCATTCTGTGGAAATAGGATTATACATACATAAAAAAAGTACAATCGTACATACAAAAAATCAACATTCAAATATTGACACCGTTTCACGTTCTATTTGAGAACAGAGCAGTGTTGGTTTTCTCAAAGCAACACTGCTCAAAGCGAAAGTTTTGGATTTTTTTTCTCAGAGTATGTTAATTTTTTTCTAAACTGTAACTTGCAAATGGATAAGTTTCGTGTGGAAATGAATTTTTAATGCGTGACCACTATGGCCTGAGTGATGCAGCTTCTTCTCAGGAATTCAAAAAGGACAAAAACTCGATTTTCATGTAAAGGGACATAGCACGATTGTACTTTAAGGTATCGATATTTTAATTATAATATTCATTCCCTTTCTGTTCCAGCAATTTAATCCAATTTCATGCAATTACATTAATTCAATTCAAACAAACTATTTGCTGGGAAATAATACACCGCAAACTAACTGCTTATTTCCATACTACCAAAGAACCACTACAACAACTAAAGTCAACTGAATACCAAACAATATACTCCACTGCACTGCACACTGCACAGCCACTCTACTCGTTAAATTTGCTTCGCCTCCTTAGCCAAATACCACCACCAGCACCACGGCACCAACGGCTTATGCAAATTTAATAAATAATGCACCACTCAGCATGCAAAAAGCACATTCCATCCACAACGTGAGACGTCAGACCGCCTCAGTCGTCAGTGCCAGTGCCAGCGTCACCATTCCCGCCGTTGTGGAGCGAGTCGACAATTGCGCACGGTTGCACCAAATTAAAGTCTTAACCAGAAATGTCGAAGAATTAGAAGCAGCAGAAGAGAATGAGGAGTGAATGCGGTGGTACCTACTTTCAGTTCGTTTTTTTGTGCGTAAATATTTGTTGCTCTCTTCTGTACTAGATTTCATTTTACTTTTAGATATTTTACGTCTTCTGCTCTTAAAACTCGTGAGAAAACCCGCAGACAAATTCCGGAGACATGGCCGCATGCATTTGAACTTATTTAAAAAGTAGAAGACGACGACGAAGAAGCTGCGCGACATCACATCCTGATACATTAAGTGGTACTACACAGCGGATAGAGTCTGAGCGGAGCAGATATCCGCTAGTGGAGTGGCGAGACCTGACAACTGGAGGTGCGCTTCAGAATTCCAAGTGCCCGCTGACGGCAGTTCCCAACCGACAATAGCGAATTGCATTCAATTGCATTTCTGATTAGATTCAAAACGAATCTAACCAACCGTGGCAAGCTGCAATAAGTACAAGGATACGAGGTGCGAACGGAGAAAATAAGAGATGAACCGGCCGGGCCCGCGTGGTGACTGGAGCCGATGAAAGGATGTGTGCACGAGGCAAACGGCTTTCGAACGAGGTGTTGAAGCGCAACACGGAAGTTTTTCCTTGAGTGGGCCATTTGCACCAGGTGGTTTTAGTTACCAAGCACAAATAAAAAATGAAAAACAAGGCGAAGCAAGGCAGCCAGCAAAAAGTGCAATCAAACTTGGCTAGAAAGTATTTGCACACTTTTGATATGTTTCGTTTCCGTTGAATTTTTTGTCCTTCCACCTTTTTTTTTTGCTAAAGTTTTTCCCTACAATTTTGTTTCAGTTATCCTTATAGGAGTAGTTAGCAGTTTGTTCTATGAAAAAGTATAATTTTTCTTCCCCCTCTCTCTCGCTCGCTGGTTGCAGAATTTTATGCTGGAAATTGAAATTTAAATTTTTAAATCATTCTCACGGCGTTCTGCAGAGGATGGTCCGTTGTTTTTATCTGCCAGTTTGTGTACAGTTAAGTATTTTTGGCATTCCTTTTTTCGTTGCTCAGCTCCACTCAATTTTTTCCACACTTAAACACATTCATTGCTTTTCTTTGTCAGACGGTTATGTCTGCGTTTCAGGTGTACCTTGCCTTCACACTGTACGACTGTACGACTGTCCGTCGGTTCATCCGGCTCGACTTGGCTGTCTGTCTGTTCCTCCTCTTACATGCATTCATAAGCGGCAAATGATTGCTGTATGATGAATGTGTGAATCCTTTGCGCAATGTTTGCCATTCAGCTTCATTTTATCTGTGTCTCAGCTTCGCTGTGTGGCAGTTTCAGTACATTCACTCACTCACTCATTCATTCATTCCTTGGAGAATTTAATCATATGCGCTTCGGTGCTTCCGCTTTTTGCGCTGACTACCGGTTGCCACCGTTTCCTTCCTGTTGCTGCACACACGCGCCATGCGGTATTAAGTATTGCTCGAATGTGAATATGACGAATGAAAAAGTATTGCAAAATAAATGATAAAGATGAAAAATTAATGAATGACATGGACTGAACGCTGACTGATTATCACCTCGCCTGGTACCATACACGATACTGGTCGGGAAGGAGCACAGCTGTTGACTGGAGGCTTTTAAAAATGAATTATTGAGTAAAACCTTAACTTTGTGCTTAAAACAAGGAACAACTCGAACACAAAAGTGAAAGAAAAGGAATTCTTGAAAATTCGAACGAAGAATGACTTCAATTAAGCGCAAGAATTAAGTATTATTTGGCATACAGTGAAATGTCACGCAGAAATTGGTTTTAAAATTCAAACTGTTTAAAAAAACTGGAGAGTGAACTATCTTCGGCTTTGCCGAAGGTGAAATACCCCCCAACAGTATGAGGAAGTAGCAGAAGTACTCGAATATAAAATTTTGCTTCTCCAAGACCCCATTTTGAGCCATTTTAAGGTGGTTGTAGAGCCTCGGACAAGGTCCAAAATCCAAAAATTTGTCCTAAAGATACCGTTTTGACCCTTATAGATGTGGTTCCGGAACCTCGAACCATGTCAAAAATACGTTTCTAAACATGTCCAATCGAATTCCACAATGAAAAACTTTGAAAAAGACTTGGAAAGATCCAATGGAAAATTTTTCTTTCACAATTGAAAAAATATGTTCCATTTCCACTTGGTTACGGTTTCACTTCCATTCCATTAACGGTCCATTTCTAGGTTTGTTCCAATTCCATTTCCATTTCGTTACAGTTTCATTCCCATTTCATTCCCGACATAAGAAACGACAAAAAAATCGGTATTTCTCAAGATCTCATGAACATAAATAAATTTGGGTGTAAATTTTGTATGCGTGGAAGGCGTTGTTGTCCATTTCCAATACCATCCAAATAGAAGCAAAAGAAAAACGAAGGGGTATCCCTTGGATACTTTTGAGCATGTACAAAAATTGCAAACCGAGAATTCCAAATAGTTATCACCCCCATATACATATTTTCCTGCTCAATGAGAACTGCTCGCAGAAGTTATGTGTAAGAAAATAATAATTTAACAATTTTTAATCAGAAATACTAAGTTTCTTTTTATATTCAGCCTTGTAATTTGAGAAATTCAGTTCTCAAATCTATTAACTTCATTTGCTCATATTGGTCTCTGTAACACCCTCGGTTAAAAGCTTGTTTCATCGTAGAAATTGTTCCGTTAGTGGTCTTTATGCTTATTATTGTGGAAAGTTGTTCTGAATATAAACTTGCATGGAATCTACAGTAGGTTTGACACTATAAGATCAACCATTCACAAAAGTGGTGTTAATTGATTTGAGAACTGAATGCATAGCACTACCTTGCAAAATTTGAACGCTTTGAGACTCCTCAAACCAAACTTAGACTTTCTTAAATGACGTTCTCAGAACTTTTCCATCACGTCAGTTTTTTGATGAATTTAAGCTCCAAAAATTATTTTAAAAAAACAATTTTTTTTTCAATATAACCCTTAAAGTAACAAGAACAGAAGTGAAATAATGCAAAAGCATATGTTGTAAGAAATAGCAGACATTTATTTGCTTTGATTATGAGTAGTTCCTGCGAACAGTTATCTCCGTGTGGCAATCTCTTATTTCTGGATTTAAAACGTATAATCAACTAGTGGCTCAACTTGTTACTTCGATTACCTATAGTTTAATCAATTCCCTGTTGAAATTTTTGCAGGAAGCCGAAAACAACTCCAAAATGCAATTGTCCAGTTCAAAGTGAGGTTGTTCGTACTTGGGCCCTGCGCCAATCGGAATATGTTACTGCGAAAAAGTGAAATTTTGACAGTTGATCAACAAATTGTGGTGAATATCAAATGTCAAAATTTTCACTAGCTCAGGGGTTACTACAAATTTTGACAAGTGGAGAATATTGAACTTTCTGTGAAACTATTTCATTTGAAATAATCGAAATTGAAGTATTTATTCAATAATTTTATTTGCATTTCATAAAAATTCGACGAACATTAATTTTTAAAAATAAGTCTGATGTCGTTGTAATGACTCGTAAAATGTAAAATTTTGTGAATTTCGATTAAAAAGATTAAATTAGTAAATAAAAGCACAAAAGCTAAAAGAATATATTGGCAACGCTGTAGTTTTTTACTTCTATATTTGTGATATGTCAGAATTTTCTCCTGTCAAAATGAAATGTTAGCACACCACGCGAAAATTGTATTTAACTTACATTTTCGCTTCAAAACATAAATCAATTAACACAAAAGAAATGGTTTTTAAAATGTTCAACTTTACCAGACTATCATGACCGTAAATGCTTGATTTGAAGTGGTTTTTTCTGGGTGTAGTGCGAGCTTACACTTTTTATCAAATGTTCGAAGTTGTAGCTGCTTCCCATCTTAAATGGAGAATTCATCGGGTCTAATTTTTGCTTCGACTCTACACCCCTGAGAATAAGCCCGAAGAGTGTTTTTTTTCAAAAAATATCTTACTTTTGTTTTTGCATATAGCATAAAAAACTGTCGCATTGCACACTCAAGGAAACATGGACATGGTAATCGGATCAAGAATCATTGTGCAATTAGATTAAAATTTGTATTATTCGCACAAAGTTCGTATGTCCAAGATTCTCGACAAATATGACAAATACAATCAAATGCATAACAAGTCGTAAATGAAGCAAGGAAAGAAAGGAAGGAAAGAAAGGAGGGTCTACTAATTGAATCAAACAACGCTTTTCAACACACAGAAATATTTTAAAAATACTCCGCTGTACGCCATCCGGAATTCCTCAGCGAAGGCAGGAAAAATGCAGCTAATGAATTTTTTGCATTTTGCACGGAATACTGTGCGGCATGTGGTCGACAAGAGAAATTTACGGTAAATTCATAAAAAAAAGGAAAATGAAATTGTTGCATTTTGCCAGCAGCAATGGCAGGAAGCATAGAACAAAAATGTCATAGAACAAAAATTGGAATTAATAAAGGAAAATGTGAGGAACAAAAACCAACACATTTGTATGCTGGAGAAAAACGCAATAAAAACTTGAAATGTGCAACAAGCTAAAGCAGCAACAGAAGGTAGAAAATAACTGTACAATGTTTAGTAAGTAAGTAAGTACTAGACGATGGTGAAGGGGGGTGGAAGCGACCGAATGCATTGTGGGATCTGTTACTTAAATAATAATTTCCATTGAAGCGATTGAAAAAATTTCTGAGGTCGTGAATGCAAGTGAACAAAGTGAAATAGTTGCAAAGAATAACGAAAATTGCACTAGGCATTTCAGAAATTCTTCAACCATGCATTTGTTGTACGTTGCTTGCAACAACAAAGCTAAGATTCAGTTTGATGTATTTTTTCATTTGCTGCTTCAGTGAGTTGGCGTGATGCAAAGGCGAAGCAATTCTCTTGTGCGTTATGCTAATGCTTACTTATAGCCTCGCTTGGATCTAATAAAATGCATAAAGAGTGCTGACAAGGATACTTGGCTGGATCTGAAACAGCTGCACACTCTGCCAGACTGAGTTGTTGCTCGGTTGTTGCACTCCCTTTTTCAAAATTAATTTTTGAGCTAAAACCCATAATTAGCACATACATACAATATCAATGTAAATTGAATTCTTGTAGAAGAAGAGAAAACTTTAGATTTTTAAAATTTTTACATCGTTTTTTACTTTCATTCTTTAATTTTCTTAAATTCTACTTATAGCAAATCTTGAACTTCACACATTTTCCCACGCTGATACTTAACATAAAATACGAGAAAAAATATAGCCATTTAACATTGTGTCAATATGGTTAAGGAAACGGCATAAAATATGCGACAACACAAATTTCAGGCAAATAAAAAAGAAAGAACCAAGGAGAAAGCAGAAAGCAGAACAACGCAAAGCACATAAAAACCGGAAACAATATCATAAAAAAATATTTTTCCTCCAACGATTTCACTGTTGGCGTAGTGAATAAGCAGCAGCAGTGCAACAACGACGATGACGACGACGACTCAAGACGTAAATATACAAACAAAGGCCAACAATTCAGCAGTGAGTGAGTGTACGTACTGAGTGTGTGAGCGTGTGAGTGGTGGTGGTGAGTGGAAATTTTCGTTGAAAACATTTTGCTGCGGCGCCAAACAATAAACGCAAAAAGACAAGCTAAAGCCGCACAGAAATATGACTTGAAAATGGTTGGCGAACATTTGTGTTTACATATGCGTTTATATTGCATACATAAAGGCGCGCATACACACAAACGAACGTATGAACGGGAGAACTTTGCCAGTGTAGCACACGACGACGTCAAGGACGTACACGTGACATTGTGCTGCTGTGGCGGGCATGTCTTGGCATTATACAAAAACAGCAAAAACAACAACCACCGCAACAACAGCCACTGTAATTTATGTAACTTTAAAAGAGCATTTCGCAAAATTTTGCATTCAACATATTTTACAATTGAAGTGAAAATGATGGAGCGAGGGAGGGAGGGAGTTAGGAAGGTATGCAATATTTTTCACTCCCTCAGTGCCAGTGTTTTCCTTCACATGACACAACTATATAAGTGGATAATCACTGCATGCATGCATGTGTGTGTGTGTGTGTGTGTGATTGACGGTTATATAACATTGTGTTTACAGAATGGCCGAACGTACGCCTGCACTTTGGCAATTCCATGCAACAAGCGGCAATGACAGCAATAGAATAAGCATAAGAACAAGACCAATACAATCACAAATGCATTGTTGCATGTTTGAATGCATTCTGTTGTCAGAGTTGACGTTGCTTGAGCTCCCGTTGACACAATTGCGCATTTTGTACACATACTCATGTCTTTGTGCAAGGCAATACTGGAAGATCCTTCCTCGTTCTTTGACTCTCGGTGGTCATAGCAGCTATGCTAATTAAAGGCAGCAACAGAAAATGAATTTCGAGAATTGTACGCATAAAATATGTGTGTGTACTTAAATAGTTTTCAATTCGTGAAGTTATCCTTTCAGTGTCTCTCAAAACAGTTCAAAGGAGATTATGTAAATTTTTTACAGTGAAATGTGGCAATTTATTTTGTATGCTTTTTACACGATAAGCCGCAGAATGTCGTCGCCCTAATTGATGGCCGAATATAATCGATAAGACCATTAATTTAAATTATCGAATGTAGTAGGGACTGAATCCCATGCAAAGACATACATTTCCACATAAATTACAATTTGCCATTGTGATAATGCGGAAACCACATGTGTCACATTTTTTAAATATTACCGGTTACAAAAATACTCCTTGAATTCCTCTCAATTTAAAGAATTCGGACTGAGACCGCGATTGCTGCAGTTCATTAACAAAAGCATATTTGCGAAAGGCAGAGTTTAATGTCGGATACGAAATGAGAATTGTGCAGCCAATTAGTTTCTGTTCACTTACTACTATATGTCATAATGAGAGTGACATTGATATATATATATATATATATATCTATATATATAAAAGAGATGTGTATGTTTGTCGCTAGTGGACGCTAAAACTACTGCACCGATTTTCACCAAAATTTAAATATAATACACACAAAAAAAAGTCGGTAGATTTAACCGAAAAAGACGGCTAAAAACGCTCCAACCCTTCTTCGTCGGTTAATCTAACCGACGAGAAGTGGTTGATTTACACTAATAATTTGTTGGTTTACAATTTGAATTGTAAACATACAACAAAAACTTGTTTCGATACAAATTTTTTTAAAAAGAAAACTTTTTTTGATGAATTAATTTTTTTCTTCATTTGAAAACAAACCCCAACAACCAAACAAAATATATTAGACACAAAAATATATTTCGAAAACGTTTAAAAAAATAAATATTAGCTTGAGCGCATAACTGACTTAAGCACTTATTTTCCAAAAGTAGTATTACAAGCAAAAAACTCTGTTTGGCTCAGCTCAAGCTGCCTCTATACGGCACAACATTCATAACACGATTGGGAATTCTTCTTTGTTTGAATCCCAACGATTCAATTGAAGATGCGCGAATGGTAAATTGCACAAGTTGGTGAAAATTCAAATTTTACTTTTTTAAAATTGCGGAAAAAGAACATACAATTTCTGAAAAACAACAATTTTTTTCGGTTATTTCAACTATTTTTTATTTCCATTTTTTGTCGGTTAAATCTACCGACGAGATCGGTTAATTTTTTTTTGGTGAGCATCGGTGCAGTAGTTTAAGTGTCCACTCGCGACAAACGTGTGTCGTGAGGTGGGTTTTGACACGCCCACAAGTTAGAAAATACGTATTTCTCTCAAATTTTTGCAGACAATTTTTTTTTGATAGCAAATACTATATGATCAACAATTAACTTGGTTGCGGTTTGTTCATCTGCCTACAATTTAATTTCTCCCCACCCAAACAGTGTTACCATATCTGCGGTTTCCAACTTCGGTGTAATTTTTACCTTTCGGTTTCAGGGAAAAAATTTTACTGTGGAATAAGTTCAACAATGCAACTGTAAAAGTTTTTTAGGCCCAGCTAAGAGGTTCGGGCCCAGCTAGTATAATATATATTATACAAGTTGAATACCCAGGCGTTGCACGGACTTTTACTTAAAGTAGTGAAAGTACCCTCCCGTAACATAAACATCAACATTTGCAGATCTCTAGGTTCAGCGGTTTGGGCTGGGCGGTGATGAGTCAGTATATCACCAATCATTCCATCAATCGGGACAAACACTTTTACATTTGTAATTGCGTGACGCCTGACTTGAAGTTCTCATTTGTACAAATTATTTTTAAATCAAAATTTTGTTTCGTTTAGTTTTTTTTTGTCAAATGCTTGACCATTGTCAAATTTTACTCATTGAATTGCACTTTTCGAATAAGAAGCCTAATTCCATGTGTGCTGGAAAGTATTCCAGATATATTTTGAAGAAATACTTAAATTGTATGAGTGGTACCACGCTCCTTTGACCAACCAAGTCCAAAGTAGTACATAAACCTTCCGGAGCTCACAAATAAACGTATGGTGTTTGTATGGTTCTGATACGTTCAGTGGTTTAACCGTGAATTTCACTCATACATACGCACCAACGTTTTTATATATTAAGATATGCAAGTTTTCACATCACAAACTACAGAAGATGTTTTAGTTTTGTCAATAATGCATAACATGCACGCTGGGTTGAGATACACGGTTTCTGGAGATTAATTCAAAAAACGAATTTCAATGTTTGGTATCGGGTAGCAGTAGATCTGCATCATTAGCTGAAAACATTGGGTGCATTCAGCGGAGACAACAGTTGTGTGATTATTCACTGAATGGCACTAATTTGGTAGCGCTAATATGTCATTTTCTGGTAGCGCTACCAAATTTAGGTAGCAACCTTTTTACATTTGGGCAAGGAATCGTCTCTTCGAAATATTGTTCGTTTCGCGGTTTTATCTTCACGTTTCCTACTCATCTGACCAGGCAACTGTTGGGCAAGACCCGCTATATGGCCCAGTATGACCATACCTAGTCCATCGTTCATAAATAAATCATTTACAGAAACTTGCATTTCCAAAAAAATATTTATCGTAAAAAAAATATTATTCTTAATTTTGAGTTGTTGTTCTGAAGTTTAAAGTAGCAAAGCATTCGGAAAAATTTAGCGCTGAGAGAGGTAGCGCGACGACAACTGTTGTGTCCGCTGAATGCGCCCATTGTTAAAATCGAATTCGAAAAAGCTTTGTTTTTATCGACCTCAGTGAAAGTAGCTCAGCGGTACAGCGTGTATATCGAGGGCTTATATTCAATACTGTCTATCTGAAATTTTGTACGAAATGAGATTTTGATGCCAAACTATTCCCTGATCGCAGGGGCATCTATGAGATTAATTTCGGACCAAAAAACTAACGCTAAAGCTATTTTTTCACATTAACGTAAGTGTACCGAATTCCGGACACTAGTCGCCAGGCCAAATTAAATGCTCTGGAAGATCCATTTAAAACATTCAAAATCAGGAACGAATATTTTTATCACATAGTCTCGGGTATTAACTTTTATTAAATATAAGTGTTTTTTCCAAATGGTTGAGGTTTCTAATGAAAATAAATAATTTTAACTCTTGCGAGCGAAACAAAAAAAATGCTCCCAATTCCGGCCACTGATTTCAGTTGTTCCAAATTCCGGCCACCTGCGCTCCTAATTCCGGCCAACCAGATTTTCAAAGACAAATTAGGCTACAAAATGCTATTGATTTGCAAAATAATTTATTTTTTTAAACTATAATATTAAAAATAAATAAATAAATAAAAAATAATTCATTGTTAAACATTTGGTTTATTTATTTGATTTTTAAAAATCATGCAGTGACTCGCAGAAGTATTTTGCATATTCTTTTCCATGTACAGTGGCTCTTAGTCAAATTTTATTGAATCTATATTGGTATCATTGGAATGGTCATTGGAAACATTACAACAACAAAGCTGCAATAAGCACCGAAACATTACAACAAAGCTACAATAAGCATTGAAATATTACAACAACAACAACATGTGACTGTATTAAAATAGTTGTGATATTGTTGTGATGTTTAAAAAGTACCAACATATAATAGTGCCCAAAATTAGTGAAGACACCTTTTCGAAAGTCACCAATTATACAGGAAAATGAAGAACAAATTGAACACTTTATATGAGAGAAATCGTAACTTTTAAACTTTATATCTCGGAAAGTAGATTTTTCCGACCAAATATGTTTGCAGATTCGGTTTTAGGACGTCAAAATACATAATACAAAAATAAAAGAAGGGCAAAAATCGAATGGGCCCTCAAGTACATTTAAGCCAAATCTGACACAGCTGCACCCTCCGCCACAATTGAGAGTTTTCTTGTTGTTGCGTCCACTTTTCCCAAATTATTTTTGGAATCAATTAGTTAAAACCCTTAAAAAAATAATGGACAAGAAATAAATGAAGTTATAAATTCGAAGTACCGGCCACTGGACGGATTCGGTCACTTTTATTTTGTCTAAAAGTTATCTAACTTTATATTACCGATTTAAAAAACTAAATGAAAGGCATAAAGAACTTAAATTTTTAAGCATTTTCATGTAAAAGATCAATCAAAATCGAATTTACAATTAAATTTTCACAGAGTCAAAACTGCCTTTTCTTAGGAAATTTGCATAAGTATGTTAGAATTGAAAAGCTGATTGCATAAAATCTGTAACACATAGCCTATGACGGATTTAGGTCCTTGTGTACATGAATGTGTAAACAATCAAATAAAAAAAGAAAAAAAATCATATTGAGTAAAATATATTGTTTAGAAACATTATTGTGACAAGCTTGAAAACACCGAAGTTCCGGCCACTGGACGGAATTCGGAACACTTCACTTTTTAGTGGTACCCAATTCCGGCCACTTCTATTTTGTTAATAATTTATTGTATTTTATGTTTACAACTTAAAGTATTGTATTTTTGTAAGCTCAATAATACACGTATGCACTACATAAAAAAAACTAACAGTTTCCTTTTTTTTTCTTGTGGAAAACTTGAATTTAAATTTTTCTACTTTTTAGCATTTTCCACATTGAAATCCACTCAAAACGATCGTTTCGTGACAACGAAAATTCTTGTAATGAAATCAAAAACAAATCTGTCAATGTTTTTTTGCAGAATGATGTACAAAGGCGTGGTCTACCATAAGAAATAATTTGAAATTTAATTTTCGATGGATAAATTGTAAATAAAGGCAAATAAGTAAAGTGGCCGGAATTAGGCACTATGACGGAATTCGGTACACTTACGTTATTGTATTTTCCTATCAGCAACGATGATTTTTTACAAAACATAATATTTTTTATGTTTAGGGTGCTTTCCCTATTAGCTCGAATCTAACGCTGATTCCGTATCGAAGTGATTTGTTTTTTTTTTGTGCCTTGAATTGTGGGTGAAAGAAGTGCTATTCGAAGGTTCTATTGCATCCACGGCATGGCCAGAGTAGGTGATAATTGAAATTTTCTTAGTAGGGATTGCACCAGCTGAACATTTTTAATGGTCAAGTAAAATAGGCCAGGCCCATGGCGATTGGTAATAATGATCAAGAAAAGTTACCACGTATTAGTTTTGATGGTCTAAATATTATAAAATTCAAGATGGATCAAGTATGGTCATGCCCAGTTACCAATTACAATCTACCCAAGTGATTCGGTTAAATAGAATACCCACGCTGATTTCTGGTGTACAGTCCAGACCACCCAACAGGTATTCCAAATTTGGACGCAATTGGGTGAACAGGCTCTCAATTATTGCACAATAATGATTCAGAATGTAAACGGATAAACCCAAAATAGCATACAAAACACAATACCACACAAACCAAGCGAACATTTCACAAATAAAATCATAAAAAATACATTTTTCTATTATGCAATAATACGCTCCATTAGACTACTTCAAAAATTCAAATAAATTAAATTTCAAATGCAATAACGTCTATCAGACATAGCATCGTGATTAAGACGAAATCTACAATTTTTTTGTGAATGTTGCAGTCATTTAAAATTAATATTGTAGAATATGGATTGATTGATACTTTTACCATTGGTGACTGACAAAGTGTATTCGCTCTCCTGAACAATTGTGTTTTGGCTGATAGAGCATATTGAATATACACCCAGAGAAAAAACAACCTAAAATCAAAAATAACCACCTTAAAACAAATAGAAACGGTAATGAAAGTCTGGTAAAGTTGGAAATTTTAGAAACAACCACAAACTTGTTTTCAATTTAAAACTTAAATTCAAAAATAAACAAACTTATTTCAAAGTTGTTTTCCGATTATTTCAAAAATGTTCCAATTTATATTAAGTTTGCCAGACCTTGATTGAAAATCGTTCAACTTTGTTTCAACGTTGACAATAGATATTTTAAGTATTTTTCTCTTAAGTTGAAAAAATGAAGGAGTAAATACTTGATTTTACTGTTTTTTTTTCTGAGTGTAAGCCCTCGATATGCGGAACTTATAAACCTTACGTCCCGTATTCGAATCCTGTCTGAGTTGAAAATTTGTTTTTCGTTTATCTAACGTTGGTCGCATACGAAGCAACAAACGAAGTAAGAATGTCTAATTTTTCGTTTCCCATGAACGAAACTCTTGTTGGGTTGTGTAATCCATCTTGTAGTAGTTGCAAGTTTGCTTCCTTATTGCTTTGACAAAATAATGCTGAATGCACTTTTTTCCATTTGTTGCCTATTGCAAACTATCAGTGGAAATTCTAAGAAAAAGGTTAAATTTCTATAAAAATGGTATGTCTTATATTTTTTGTAAATTGTCCAGCTCACGGAGTACAGTTGCTGGAGCAGAAATATTTTGAGAATCACCATAAAATAGACCAAAGTAAATTTCCAGCGGCTGACCCGAGCAACTTTTTTTTTCGAGGCGGTTTAATGTCTACGTACACGGAGTCCCTTAATTTTGTTTTATGAATGATGCAGTTTTGTTGTATTTCTTCCTCTCTGATAAATACTTTTTCTTAAGTCAGAGTTTTCAAAATTATCATCTACGACTTTGATAATAAATTGACATTGACGTATTTTAGACCATTTGTTTTATTATCAAATTATCTTTTCAACCCGTCCAAATATAGCCTCCTAGCTTCAGTAATTCAGAAGCAAGAAAAATAGCAGTGAAAATTCTTTTTTTCCCATTTTTTCGCACAATTCACCCTATAACTCCTTACAGGGTCATTTGCGGCCACCTCTCCCAAAGAAGACCAAACCAACATCCATTTTTGCTGTTATTCATAAATTCAGCAGAAATGTTTAGGGCAATGTTTGAAGTCACACTAGAACAAAAGGCAACCTGCAGCTAAGACGAAATAATGCATATAGAAAGCGAAGGAGGCTACGGTTACTCCAACATGATGAAACGATAAAGTTGCTTTTGGAAAATAAAATAAAATTGAAATGAATTACTTTATACGCGGAGCAGTAAAACCGTAGAGCTGTGAAGCTCTTTTCACCATAACTGCCGTTTCTAAGGAGTCTGCAGGATATCAGAAGACGGCGACGAGATAACATTATATCGACCTTCTACTTGCGACCTGTCTCTGACTCAGACTGTACGGTGTGAGAAGCATTAATCTTTAATGACTGTTTAAATATTTAGAAGCGATGCTCCACAAGGACTTCATGTGGAATAAAAAGAAAAGGTAAAGGGAAAATGAAATCAAAATGTGCAAAAAAAAAATAGTAGAAGACAAAGTTGTGCAGACCGAAGAGAGGACGGCCAAAAAACAACGGAAAGAATATATATTTAAAAAAAAAAACAAAAAAGGAATTGCAAGGCTGCAACCGGAAACGAACACTCGATACACAGGAGCAGTTGTTGTCAAACAGGAAAAGGATATAAGTATGAAGGAAAAAATGCTGCACTACGTCAGAGCACACACCCACACACCAACACACACACAACGGCAATAAAACCTGTGCACGAATGCAGTAGGAAACATCAACCGGATGCGGAACTATAGACCGGGCTTCGGGTTTTATTAAGAATTATGCTTCGTTCGTTTGGTTTGGTTTGGTTTTGTTTTGATTCGACTTCATGCTGCAGTGTGGGCTGAACTTATTTTGTTCTTTATCCCACTCCGTACTCCGTAATTCGTATTTAAAATTGAATTTATGAGGCCAACGAAAGTAGGCGGCCGCATGGTGCTGTGAGTACCATGGCCGTTCCTTCCTGTACTCGCACAGCAGCAATTCCTTTTTCGCACAATTATTTTACCGCAAATTGTTGTCAATAATTAAGGCATAAAGCAAAAGGCACTTAAACGAAGGCATTCAAAAGCGAGGATTTCAAAACCTGGCCCGCCCCACAAGGATGTTTTAATATTCTTTTTAATGTTGCCGGCCAGATACTTTCGATTTTCTGTTTTATTTTCTACTGTACGTGTGGGCATGTTGTGACCGTAAAACAAACAACACAAATAATAAGTAAAGCCTTAATTACCATTTAAGCTTTGCGCTGTCATAAAAACGTAATTTCCACACAAATTTAATTTTCTTTTGATTCGCTTTGGCACCGTTCACTTTTGTAATTTGAATTTATTAATTACCAGTCACAATTACTGCAAATCACACACAGGAGACACTGAAACACACAAACTGTATGTATTAACCGCCCGCAATGACACACGGTACACACGTCCACTTCCGGCGCCTGTTTAAGTCGAACTGATTGCGAATTGCCTGTTCGTGCGCTTCATTGGTTGTCTTCGTTCTGATTGCCCGCGTTTGTATTCGTGTTGAATTTGGGATGCTCGTCGCCGTTACTGTGTCGTGCCACAATCGGAGTTCGTCTGCTTTCGTTCAGTTTTTGTTGCATGTGAGGACGCGAGTAAGTGACACTCTTTCGTGAGGTTGTTTCCATTTTTATCCACATGAAGAGCGTCGACTGGCCAGGAAGAGAGAATTTATGTGCTGGTCATGGTATTTTGGAGAGGCTGTTCGCTCTTCATTGTTCATGGTTGATTTTCTGCTAGAGTTCAAAGAACTTCTTGCAAGGTACTCGCATTTGCTCTGGTGTATTAACCTACCTCAATGCTAATCAAAATAAGTATTGCATATTTTTTGGCGTATTGCAAGAATTTGTATCCAGCTTGACTTTAAAGGTCGGCATACTTCGGAATGTTACTTCAAAATGAGGCGATGGTTTGTGTCATTCATGAAGCGAATTGAATTCTTTTGTACCTACACAACTTATCGATACCTTGGAAATGGATTTTTATTCCCAAATTTTTCCATTACTTTCACTATGATTTCCACTAACCGCAATAGTCTATTCGATGCAGCTTTTTCTCAGAAATTGTCCTACTTCTATCGGAGTAGATCTACTTGCGTCGATTTTTTAATTTTTACGCCTTCACTCCGACAGTAAACTACTATTTACTACTCTACGAAATTAATGATATCTACTCCTGTTTCTTCATTCTAACATCCCGAAATCAAAGCAGTAGATAGCTCTCGTCGGGGCAAGAAATGAGAACCCTGCCCCTTATGTCTTATTTCAGTTAACTGTCGCTTACGATCAAATGTATTCCTCTATTTCTTGAGCTTTAATATTTGGCATGTATATGCGTTTTGCTTTATTTTATTCATTACTATAACAAATCGATACACATATTTCAAGCAGAGCTGTACAGGGGTGGAATCGTGTAACTCGACCACGATTCACGTTTTCGCTGATAGTTGAAAACGTGATCAGCGGCTCGATTCTCAAAGTTTGCTTCACGTAACTTTACTATCGATTCTCGTTTTACTTTTATCCAAAAACACTTTCCGAACCCTTCCGCTATTTTATCCGGTGTGAAAAAGCACTTTCCGAACACTTCGCGATTGTGAACAATTAAAATTTTAAAATTTTGTGTGTGTTTTAATTCAATGATTACAAGATATTTCCTTCTTGACGAAAGCGATGAGGCAGATAGCATTGCCAGGCAGCGAAGGATACTAACGGATGCTTCAAGTCCATTGGAATTGCGTAAAAGGAGGTGCTGCATGTTGCACTATCATCCAGTAAGGCCGAAAGAATTGCTCATTCATTAGCATACTGCCTTCGAAGTGGAACAGGAAGGCTCAACAACCGCTCCTGCGCAAAACGTTCAACATTATGCACTCCAGCCAACTGCGCCATAACTGTTTAGCATAGCAGGCAACTTGTTCCATTATTTTTGTTTTTGTTCTTTCCCATGTTCAGTGTTTTGCAATGCATTTTTATACCCCCACACTCACTGTGGCAGGGTATACTAACTTTGTCACAACGTTTGTAACGCCCATAAGGAGGCGTGGCCGGTATGGAAAAGTATATATATTCTTGATCAGTATCACCTCCTGAGTCGATTTAGCGATGTCCGTCTGTCTGTCCGTCCGTCTGTCCGTCTGTCCGTCTGTCCGTCTGTCCGTCCGCACGATAGCGGTCGCAGTTTTGGAGATATCGACTTGAAACTTTGGGTACATGTTTTTATCGTGAATACTGAGATCAAGTTCGAGAATCTGCCAAATCGGACAAAAACTGGGCGTGGCTCCCATACACCGAAAAAAAAGGTAAACATTTTTTATTGTTGTATTCGATTGGAAATGTTTAGAAACGTATTTTTGACATGGTCCGAGGTTCCGAAGCCACATATATAAGGGTCTAAATGGGGTCTTGAGACCAATTTTTTTTTTTTTTGTGGATTTAATTGGATATTTTTAGAAATGGATTTTGGACATGGTCCGGGCTCCAAAACCACCTATAATTGGCTCAAAATAGGGTCTTGAGACCACATTTTTATATGTTCGAGGTACTTCTTCCTACTGTGTGGGGGTATTTCAACTTCAGTATAGCCGAAGATAGTCCACTCTCTAGTTTTTAATTCCACGAATGCTGCTCCATGAACTCGATCATTACTTTTATTTGCGTTTGATTACTTTGTTGAACCCTCAAAATAATTTTATTGAGTCAAAGTTCAACAATAAATATAATTTACAACTTATATTTTGAATTTTTTGGAGCAATCACTTTTTTGGCTTGGAAACTTCTTAAAACAAGTGAAAACGACATATAAAGTGATGTCGTGCGCTGCAATCGAGAATTGAAACGTTTTCGAACGAGAATTGGTTTACGTGAAGCAAAAACAATGAGAAGAACCTCGTTTTCGTTGAATATCGAGATATACGATTGCGCAACAGATTTTAATACATACTGTGTTCTAATTCCTTGCAATTACAAATACCGAGTATTTAAAAAATTAAGTACCAAATGCCAATTCCTGGTATTGGTAATGATGACCGGAACGAAATGGGAGTGAAACTGGAACGAACTGGAATTGAAACAACATTTTTAAATGGGTCGGGAAATAGTTGATAAATATTGAAAAATTAACGATAACATAAATCAATAAATTTTCGAATAATTATCAAAAAAATATTGAAAAAATCGATAAATTTTTGAAAAAGACTAAATTGTAGAAAAAAATGTCGAAAAATCATCATACCTCTCATACAAAATAGCTGTTAAATTTCTTTTTTTTTCCTTTATCTTAAAAATACTTCACTGATTTGGACGCCGTTTCTTGTACTTGATTGGAAATGATGTCGGAAACGAAATGGAAATGGAACTGGAACAAAATGGAATTTGAGCGGAATAAAATGGTATGGAAACAACATTTTGAAATGGATCGAGAATAAAGTGAGAATGGAAACTATCGTAAACAATCGAAAAACTATTGATAAATTATGGAAAAATTCTCAATATACACCCAGAGAAAAAATCGTGTTAAATTAACCAATTTTTAACCAATTTTGTGGTTAATATTTTTCAAACCGATCTTTCAGGTTGTTTTAACAAGATGCTATTGTTAAAAATGACACTCTCCTATATGTGTACGTGTACGTGTGAAGAGGTTTGTGATTAAACTGGGAAAACTGGTAAATATGCGTTCATTCAAATCATTGCCGGTAGCTCAGGGGTTAGGCAGTCGGCCTCATAAACGGAAGTACGGGGATCGAATCCCCGTTCCGGAAAAAGTTTTTTTAATTTAATTATTTTTATAAAATTGTAAACATAGTTTTCCTCCAAGTAACTTTTTTACCATTCTTTACCTTATTTTCAAATGAACATTACCATTTCAAATAGATACCTTTTCACACTGAACTGGATTTGAACTCCGGACCTTCGCATCTTGAGTTCATCACTTTACCCTCTGTGCTACTGCGCTTCATAAATTCATGTCGTCCAAAGACCAATCTGAATTTGAAATCTAAAAATTTCTATTTAAAAAAACTTTTTTCAACTCAGACGAGATTTGAACACGGGACCTAATGTTTATAAGTTCCGCATATACACGCTGTGCCACTGAGCTTCTTTCGTTCTGGTCGACAAAAACAAATTTGTTTTGAAATTCAAAAATTTCTTCTGTTTATTTTCAAATTTTCCATTTGACAGAATGATTTTCGAAAAAAAATTTACATTTGTGTGAATGTGTGCGTTTTGCTTCGATTTTTGTCAATGTAGTTGTAGTTTTTTGGAATTGTTTTTGTTTTGCGTACAAATGTTTTTCATGTTAATATAACATGAATAGTGTTAATTAAAATACATGAAGATTTCTCTATGTGTAATATTCACAAAAAAGACAAAAAATACCGAATAAGTTCCGATAAAATAACCAACAAATGGTCTAGGAATATATCGTACTCGCTTGTGCAGGGTATTTAAGCTTCGGTCAGACCAAAGATAACTCTCTTACTAGTTTTAGTTTAAATTTAGAAAAAATTCTGATTTTTTTACCTTTTTATAATGTATTCATTATGGGTTTTAGCACATTTTCCAATAAATTCATTTTGAAAAAGGGAGTACCACAACCAAGCAAAAACGCAGTCTCGCATAGTTTACAGCTGTTTCGGATCCAGACACGTATCCTCGCCAGCACTCTTTATGCATTTTATTAAATCCAAGCGACGCTGTAAGTAAGCATTAGTATGACGCACAAGAGAATTGCTTCTCCTTTGCATTCAAATAATTTATAAGAAAATGCCTTCAGGTGGCATGTTCAGTAGTTCATTAACTAAAAATGTGACCCCATGAAAATTACCCTATATCGGCTAATCTTCAATGAAGTATCTTTTATACTTTGGAGCGAAATTTATCCGAAATGCTGCACTTCTGCTATTTGCCTGATAAAGAAAGCCGTTTTGCGCTCATGCAAAATAGTACAAACAATGCACGTGGCTCTCTTCCACAATACCGCAGCACGCAAGCGTTGCCTCTTTCGAGCGTAGCACGTGCAACAAAATTTCAAAACAAACGTTGAACAAATTTCGAAAATTCGAACATCAACATACGTATAAAATATTTCAGAACTAAGCACCCACGTGAGACATTTGGCCGCCACTGAAGCCCTCACTGCTGACGCCGGCATCGAAAGTTGCTGCGGCTGCTGCAAAAAAAGTCGCATAAATCTCATTGGCTAAGAATGAATTGAGGCAAACAAAAAATGTGAATGCTAAGAGCCTGAGCGTAGGTGGGAGGGGGTGGGGTGTGGCGTGTGTGGGTGGCGTGTGTGGGTGGCCATAGGCCTAAGTGCTGCAGAGGAGCCTAAGAGAGGCGACACTTTTTTTTATATATATATTTATTTTCACTGGTGGAGTGTGTGTGACATTTAACTTGTATTTGTGCTTGTGCGAATGACAATTTTATTTCCATTTCGGGGGTTGTTAAAAATTCTCATGACAAATGGTTGTTAGCGTTTTTTCTGTGGTTGTTGTTATTTTTGTTTGTATTTGTTGTAGTCTTTCAGTCAATTCGTCTGCGCTGTGCTGTTGATTGCCGCAGGAGGCACAGAAGGGGTCACAAACGTGTGCATGTACTGGCACTTTCGGTGCGACATTTAAATGTCTCACTTCCGGCCTTTAATTTCCTTCGAAAGTGTTTTTGCCATTTCCTATACGCGTTTTTTTCTTGTGTACACTACCGCGACGTGTTGTAATGCATTTTGCATGCCTACCTCTGCCAGCCTTGACCTACATAAGTGCACTTTTGGTGCGCTTCGATTTCTTACCTTTCATTTCCTCCTTTTGTTTCTTTGTGCATTTTGCTGGTAATTTGTACGAAAATTTTCTCTAACCTTGGTGGCGGAAGGTGCTGCTTCCTCCTCTGAGTTGCAGCATGTGGCAGTGGCACATAAAAATTATTCATGGCGTTAATGGAAAATTGTCTTTCTCGTCGTGTTCTTCCTTCTTGTAAATTTTTAGTTATTTTCTTTTTGGTTTTTTTTGGCTTTGGCAAAAGGCTTTCCTACAACGTCGACCTTCATCGTTAATGGAAACGTTTTCGGATTTCATAATTGCTTTTGAATGTATTTTTGAAATGTGGGCTTGACGCTTAATTGAAAGTTATTGGTTTGGCACGTGCGGTTGGCGTTTGCTGTAAAACTTTAGAGCGAATCTTTTTCCAGCACTTGAGGGTATTTGAGAAATTGTTTTCATTTTCGTATAGTTGGTTGGATTAATTAAGGCAATAATTTTGTTGTGGAAACGTGCCTCATTGAAGTTATGGTAAGAGAAATGTACTTTGTAAAAAATTTTATTTTTGTCTGACCGACAAAAATAAGCAGAGGAAATACATGGTTCTCAGAACCATCTTCAAAATACATGAACTTTATAATCTCTGAAATCATTCGGTTGATTTTTCGATATTTCATCGATAACACCATTTAAACGGTTTGAGGATTGATTCAGCAAATTGGGAGTACTCTTTATACCCTATGCCTCATGAAGTATGGGTATATTCACTTTGGTCTGATGATTGCAACACCAAGACGGGGACGTGATAGCTATGGAAAACTATATCGATACATTAAAGCACAACCATCCTATGTCCGTTTTCATGAAAATCGAGTTTTTGGCATTTTTGGATTCCTGAGAAGAAGCTGCATCAGACAGGCTATAGTGGTTTGTGGGAATCGTGATGAAAGTAATTGAAAAATGAGGATATAAAAATAAATTTCCATACAAAACATACTAATTTGAAAAATTTTTTTAATTTCCTAGAGTTTTGAAAAAATGGACATAGGATGGTTGTACTTTAAGGTATCGATATATATTCTTGATCAGCGTCACCTCCTGAGTTGATTTAGCCATATCCGTTTGTCCGTCTGACTTAACCTAGGACCGCTGGTCCTAAAAGGAGTTGGTATCTAAAATGAGCGGAATTGGTCGACTGCCTCGCCTTCCTCTCATATAAGTGAAAATCGCTTTTTGTAAAATATTTAAGCTAATTCCGCTGAAAAAGTTCCAAACTCGGTATATGGGGGTTTTTGGGATCGCTGATTTCTAATTTGAATTTTTAGGTCTTTAACCTTGAATGGGTATATCTGAAGCAAAATGGAGCAACGATTGCAATAATCTTTATACCGCCACACTCACTGTGGCAGGTTATACTAACTTTGACACAACGTTTGTAACGCTCACAAGGGGGCGTGTCCGGTATGGAAAAGTACATATATTCTTGATCAGCAATACCGCCGGAGTAAATTTTTTTTTTTTGTTGATTTGATTGGAAATTTTTAGAAACGGATTTTGGACATGGTCCGGTCTTGGGACCACATCATTTTATGTTCGAGGTACCTCTTCCTACTGAGTGGGGGGTATTTCAACTTCGGCATTGCCGAAGATAGTCCACTCTCTAGTTTTTTGTATCTTTTTCGAACGATGTGGCTTATTTTTTCCCAAAAGTACTTTGATTATTATATTATCAAGTACTTGTAAAATTAAGGAAAATTATTTCATGAAATAATGCAACCCAAAAACTCAGCCTTCTACAGTATTTGCCACATATATATTTCGGGGTACTCGGACAGTGTTTTTTTATGACATTTTTTAATGAGTTTCAGGTAATTTTTTTAGGCTTTTTTGGTTCAGTTTGTCATTTTTAAGGTAATTTTTTCCTAATTTTTAGATTAAAATGCGGTCATCATCATGTACATTACCAAAAGTAGAACGAAGTAACTAGAGGGTTAAAATTTGGCATTAGGTAAAACCAATTTTGAACTTAGAAAAATGGAAAATTTAAATTAAATTTAGAGTTTCACCGAAATTGGTTCTCTTGACGGGCCTAGGCTCTCTAAAGGTTTCCGCGTTCGAGTTAGAGGCTGTGCCCCAGAGCTCATATGATTTTTATTACACTCTTGTATATTTGGACCTTATATGTGAGATTTAGTTCCAATTGCTAAGTTCGGCATACAGTGTTATTGAAACTCAAATGCCAATTCTATCAATCAAAAAAATGGCTTTTTGCTTTGTGCATTCAATGAACCTTATGAATACCTAAACTTGGTATGGATTCAGGGCAAGAGCTAATCCAATTAAACCCAATTTAGAAATTTTTATGAAATACCGCCTTCGTACTTGTACAATGTAGGTACATGCAAATTTTCTAAATGTTCCCTTTTCGTAGTATTCAATTTAATTAAATCTGTTGCACACATCCATGCAACCAACGACCACAGGTTCGAGCAGTTCCCAATTAAATTCGAAACAAATGGGAAATGTGTGCCATTTTGCTAATTCAATTAATTTTTCGATATTCAAACACCGGCTTAGCAACGCTTGAAACTCACAATTTGTCGTCGATTTTGTGCGCCAAGCATACGACCGTGCTTTTGCAGCTAAAAGTACGCTTCACATTATTAAAATGGCAACAGACTGTCCGCAGGTGTGGAGCATGAACCTTTTTTTGTATTTTTATTTAATTTTGTAAAAGTTTGAAAAATTACAAAAAAAAAAAGGAAGCTGAAATGTGAGGAACCGGTGAACTGAACCTGAACCTTTCCCAACGTATGAGCAATGATGAATATTATTATACTTTTTTTAATTTGTTTCATTTCGTATTTCGTGTATCCACGAAGTTCTTCGCAATGATTAATTATTTCAAAATTGAAATTCCTCACGTACAACATGAAATTTAGTAGCCAACACCAAATAGAGAAACGAAAAAAAAAAACAAAAACAAAAAGCAACAAGAGGAGGAGGAAACACCTGAAGTGCCAACGTCAAAATGGTGCAAAATGTTGCCTCAGAAAAGGGTGAATGGAGTGAAAAGTGAGGATGTTCAAGGGGCGCAACCTCAATTGCAGTCTACTTGATTGCGGTGAACTTTCATGTGGTGGGTGGAGAAGCTTCAAAGTTGTGTATATTTTTTTGCATATGCTTTACCCCGTTGAAAGTGGTAAACCGCAGATAATGTGTATAACGGGTAGTATGTGGTCAACATAAATGAAAATATGTTGCATGCTTTTAGGATGCCTCCTTGAAATTTCCACATTAATTAATGAAAGAAGAAATTATGAGTGGAACATTGCAGGCACATTGTTTAGTTATCAATTACAAAATTTAATATTCCACGGTAAGAATGTAGTCCAGCGAAACGCATAATGTTAGCATACTTATTGGCATAGCCAGCCGGGCCGCACACCGGTAATTGAAACTCTAGTTAACAAGCAGGTTATTTAATATGAATTTTCCTCCAGAATCTGACAAGCATTTCACCGCGCAAACACACACATAGTCACGTATTTATTTTACTGCTTCTTCGCTGGTAGATAATTAATCCCACCATGAATAATTTAGCGTAAAAATAAAAGAGAAAAGTAGCAGGAGGAAAAAAACTAGTGAAATTTTATACCAACCATGAGTATTTTTCCAAGAAATTGTAATTCCCTTACCATTCACAAAAAATAACCACTACCCACTACTCCAATGCCACGCCACTCTACGCCACTCTACTCTACTCGACTTAGCCCCATTGCGCTAATGTTCTAACGGCGGCAACATTATTGCGGTCTTCCACACTAATGGAAAATCTGTTTCGGTGGGTTAAAGTTTCATTTTCTGCTTCACTCTCTCATAAAAGTGAAGATATTCCATTTTGGTGCGTTGTTTATTTTTTCTTTCTTTGCCATACTCTTTTTCTTATCGTATTTTCAAAGCATAGCGATTTTTCACCTACCACAATGGGGAATGTTACGTTTTCCAAACTCACGCTGCACTTGGTTTATAACAACTTCAGTTGTTTTTTTTGTGTGTGTTTTCCCCATTCTAGGAACGCCTAAAAGCCGATAGCAATAATTTCTGCGGAAATGTACCTCTTTAAGTATTTATCTAGCATGGTTTTAAAGTAGCGTAGCTGACTCTGGATATTATTTCTCATTATGAATTCCATTTCATTCTATACCATTACTTTTCATTCCTTCTTTCGCCATTTGCCGTTTGTCGATTGTGAGGTGAGGTCGAATGTGGCATCAACATGTTTTCAAGTAGCTCATGCATATTTTAACCAATGTAAAGTAATGTTTAGTAATGTAAAATAATGTAAAGTAATGTAAAGTAATGTAAAGTAATGTAAAGTAATGTAAAGTAATGTAAAGTAATGTAAAGTAATGTAAAGTAATGTAAAGTAATGTAAAGTAATGTAAAGTAATGTAAAGTAATGTAAAGTAATGTAAAGTAATGTAAAGTAATGTAAAGTAATGTAAAGTAATGTAAAGTAATGTAAAGTAATGTAAAGTAATGTATAGTAATGTAAAGTAATGTAAAGTAATGTAAAGTAATGTAAAGTAATGTAAAGTAATGTAAAGTAATGTAAAGTAATGTAAAGTAATGTAAAGTAATGTAAAGTAATGTAAAGTAATGTAAAGTAATGTAAAGTAATGTAAAGTAATTTGAAGTAATGTAAAGTAATGTAAAGTAATGTAAAGTAATTTGAAGTAATGTTAAATAATTGCAAGTAATCCAATGTAAATTTAAGAAAAGTAATGGTAAGTAATTTGAGGGGAACATTTCTCGTTGTGCGTTCGAATATTTGATGTACAAGTTTTCAAGGTGATTTTTGTAACATTTCTTCAACAAATATAAAGTAATGATAATTTATTTAAAGTTGTTCTAATGTAATGTAAAGTAATGTGAAATGGTGTATCAAAATATTTTTTTTTAAATCTGTCCTTCTTGCTAATCATTAAAAAAAGTTATCAAAGCAATCATTGTTGAGCCATTAACTATTCCCTTCCGCCTGTGCAACGAATAAAATGTTTGTTTTTTATTCCGAAACAATCAACTTCCGCCCACTTACATATATCCCAGCAGACGATAAAAATCTCGTCGGCCAAATAAGCATAATTGCAGCTGCAAATGGACGAGCAGCATTTCCAACGCAGGAAGTTGCCATTCATAATTCTCCAAAGGACACTTTCGGCCGCGTTGAACTCTCGCAAAGAAGTTTCCAGCCAAACGCAATGGCCAAACTTTATTTAAACGTACTGTGGCGTATAGACATCTATACAGAATAAAAGTTGTTTTTTCCTATTGCGTTTGTTTGTGTTAGTGTGTTGTTATAATTTTGGTGTTGTTTGTTGTAGTCCTGGTCGTTGGTCGCTGGTCGTCGGTTGTGGTTGTTGGCGTTTCCTTAAAAGCCACTTAAATTTACATAATTTCCCATTTGCGTCGCTTTCATAATTCCCCGCCTTATCGCCACATACGCAGACAACGACACGAGGTGTATAAGTTAGGGGGGGGGGGGACAAAATGCAGTCCAAACGAACAACTTTTGCGCTTTCAACTCATGTTAAAATGAAGGCAACATTTTGCTCTTATTTTCGTTTTTTTTTTTCACTTGCCTTTCCAGCCTCAACTGCTGCCGCGTGATTACAGCTTAGGCGGGAAGAAGCAGGGACAAAGTCGCTCTTAACTTTACAGACGCGCCACATTTTGTGTGATATTCCGTAAAAGTTTGTGTCCATTAAAAACTGTTGCCGATACTGGGTAAACGAAGGAGACATTGGAATGGACCGAGCCAGAGCTGGTGATGAGCTCCAAAGTCCTAGGATAATGTGGAAACTTTCAGTATAAAAATGATTAAAATACATATAATGTTCTTTTCATTGTTTCCAAAGATGAAAAGATGTCTTCGAAAGCGATCAACTTCAATAAAAATTCGCAGACTCCACAAATCGTGGAGCAATAAACTGTTTATCCTCACGAACTATTTTCTAAATAATTTTTTTGTTTAAATGCTCATGTAAAATTCTATTCATTCTGCTTTAAAAAACCAAGTCCCCCAGCTCCAAATGAAATCTACTCAATGACCAGTTAAAAAAAACACAAAAGTACAGACTACATACCTATATCCGTAGATAGCTTGCAATTAAAATGAAAGTCCAATAAATTGTTCACAGCACTCAGTTAAAACTGTCACCGCCAAACCGCAACGATTTGAGAAAATCCGACATGAATACACACGTGCGTGCATTTCACAATATACAGTGAGGACATTGTCGAAGAAAATGCCGCATACAACATCATAAAGCTTTGTTAAGAGCTTCCGTGTGTTATTCTGCACTGGACATATCCGTTTTAATACACTCATTATACTACTTGAGTGCTGACAGTGAAACAAAAGAAGAAAAAAACGAAAGGAAGAAAAAAAATAAGCGAGGAAATGAATGTGTCTGATGAAGGAGGACAGACCGCAACTACACAATGGACAATTCCGGTTTATTGCATTTTAAAAAGCGATTACTTATTGGGAATTTTTCTTTTTTAATTTTGAAAAATTTAATTGAAGCATTGACGCTGTAGCCTCTGGAAAGTATACCTTTGAATTGTGGTGGTCGTAGTAGAGTTCGCCTTCATCCCTACGGCTATTAAAAAACCCAAAGACGGTTTTCTGTACGTCCCTACCTTTTGGCATGCAATGGCAAATCGGAACCAGGCACAAATGTAATAATTCAATTCAAACCGTACAACTTGCCACTCTTCTTGTGGGTATTTTTAGGTGATGCCACAAATACCTAACTTATTTTAAAATACATTCCACTAAATGCTTTTCCATGTTTTTTATTATTCTACACATTTCTCATTCCCACCCCTAACACCTCCCCCTCCCTTTCTATCAATACAAACACACCGTCGCATTATGCTAAACAACGGATTTTCTATTTTCCGAAATTACTATTGTCAGTGCAATATTATGCCGCATTGATGTGTGTTTCTCTCGCTTTTATATTTCTACTTACAGTATATGTAATGTGTGGTCTCAATGGACGATTTATTTGCGATTTGTTTTCCGCATTTGCTGATGTTGCTTAGAATTTCGGTTTGTTTCTGACATCGGTTGTCCCACTAAATGGCCAATTTCGATACTATCTGCACGTGCGTCGCAAGTAGTATGATGACGGGGAAACGAGAGAATGGTGCGGGAAAAGTAGGTAATACTTAGGAGAAAATCTAAATTAAATTTTTTGGTATAAGTACCCTAGGATATAGATCCATGGCCATGGAATTCTTCCCAATGGCATCGCCATTATATGTTTTTCGAAGTATTTTAATTTATTTAATTTATAAAAAAATATAATAAAAGTAAGTAAGTAACTGAGAATAACTTCAAAACTATGCGTGAAAATTCTTATTGTTATGTTCGGATACCTAAAAAGAAGTTGTAGCTTCTCATTTAACAAATTGAATTTCCATAAGAGGGAAAATTCCGAACTTTAAAAAGCTCAAAAAATTGACAACTTTTTAATGTTTTCTGCGTTTAAGCTCTCGTATCTTAAAAACCATAAATGATACAAAACTAGAGAGTGGACTATCTTCGGCTATACCGAAGCTGAACTACCCCCACACAGTAGGAAGAAGTACCTCGAACATAAAATTATGTGGTCTAAAGACCCCATTTTGAGCCACCTATAAATAGTTTTGGAGCCCGGACCATGTCCAAAACCCGTTTCTAAAAATTTCCAATCAAATCGACCAAAACAAAACTTGGTCTCAAGACCCCATTTTGACCCTTATATATGTGGTTTCGGCACCTCGGATCATGTCAAAAATACGTTTCTAAACATTTCCAATCGAATACAACCATAAAAAAGACTTGAAAAATGTTTACCTTTTTTTTCGGTGTATGGGAGTCACGCCCAGTTTTTATCCGATTTGGCTGATTCTCGAACTTGATCTCAGTATTCACGAGAAAAACATGTACCCAAAGTTTCAAGTAGATATCTCAAAAACTGCGACCGCTATCGTACGGACGGACGGACGGACGGACGGACGGACGGACAGACAGACGGACATGGCTAAATTGACTCCGGCGGTGATGCTGATCAAGAATATATATACTTTTCCATACCGGACACGCCCCCTTATGGGCGTTACAATCGTTGTGTCAAAGATAGTATACCCTGCCACAGTGAATGTGGGGGTATAAAAATGTTGTAAGGCTGACGATTTTTTTTTTTTTTTAATTTCTAAAAGTTAGAGTATAAAAAGCACAAAAAGTTTGCGGAAGAATGGTGCGTGATGGGAAAACTTAATTATTATTTTCGGATTCAGCGTGGCACAATACATAAGAAAAAATCTCAGTTTTATCATTTAACAAAAATACTGTCGATCAGTGATATCAATGAACTAGTAGATTACCCGCGGCTTTAGACCCCTTTGACCAATGGACCCATTATTGACACCCCTTGGACTACCTCTGAACGCTTTTTGCGCCCAACTATATCTGTATCCATGGCCTCACAGAATATATCGATAACTTAAAGCACAACCATCCTATGTCCATTTATCCCGAACTGTAGAAAACGATAAACATGTTTTGAAATTCATTTTTCGTTATTATTGCAGTTCTGTTTTCTAGGTCCAATATTTTTCTTATGTAGTTTCATCCATCTTTGGAGTTTTGAAAAAAAGTTTGATTGAAAACTCGTCATGATTTTAAATTAAATGGTATTCTTCTGCGACATTCAAATTTGTTTTCATACAAAATTTCATTATTTTGAGTGCTAAGAGGCACAACTATACAAAGCCCAATACCATTTCCGGGACATAGTAAAATTGTGCTCTTTGAAATTGAATTTGTTTATTTATCAAACACTCAAACCAACAATTATTTATTGCTTGAAACACTAGATGGAGCTGGTATATTTTCATATAAAACAAACAAATTTCACAGTTTGAAAATAAAAATGAAGAAATTTTCATGTGTCAAAAATCTAATACAATAACAATTTTTTATTTTTATATGAAATAAGCAAAGACAACAACTCAAAATTTGGACATTGCTCCTTTGTGCACACGAAATAAATCCTACTGTTGACTTAGAACTTTCTTATTTCCTTGTTTGTTAACCACTTCCGGTCAGATTTTCACAAACCACAATAACCCATTCGATGCAGCTTCTTCTCAGGAATCCAAAAATGTCAAAAACTCGATTTTCATGATAACGGACATAGGATGGTTGTGCTTTAAGGTATCGATATATGTGCAATTGTAGCTTCCTAGGTCCACAGGTAGCTTCAGGAGAGTGTACTATCTGCCACTCCCATTTTTTTTATTTTCCTCGCCCTTCCCCTTCCCCTTCCTCACACATACACTTTTTTCTTTTCTCTAGCAGAGGAATTTATACTAGACATCCTGGTTTTGAAAGCATAGCATGTATAATATTAAAACATTTGAAGGCATTCGCTCTCAAGTTTGATTTTCTATTGTTGAAAATAAAATCAAAATGTTGCCACTGCGTCAATTTTTATGAGTCCACATAATAGAGCGTCGCAGCATAATAATGCTCACCATATATGTACTTGTGTATGTATATGCAAAACTCAAACAACAACAACAAGTGAAGTATTGAAAATCTTCAAACAGCTACCAGTTGGCGTCAAAAGCCATTCTGCCGACCAGCAAACCCCAACAGGGTGCATCAAATGAGTAAGCATTATAAATGAATTGGATTGTATTTACAGACTTTTGCCTGCGATCATCAACTAATGGTAAGATGATACTCACACTGTTCTCCATTTTATTCCGCAAGACACACACACACACACACATACACATACTTAAAATTCTTGGCAACTGTCTCGCAAAATTTAGCCGCAACACAAAATGACTGCAATAATACAATAGACTGTAGGCCAGGCCATTACACGTACGCCATACACATGCACACACGAGTAAATAGCTATTGTGCAAAGGAGAAGCACCAACAAAAAAAAAAGGGAACATTTGCGAAACAGATTGTTTGGCTTCTTGCAGCATCAGCAAAATCACTGCAAAAGGTAAAGTCAGGTTAGGCCAGCAGCCATAACAACGACGACGACCGCAGAAGCACTTTGCATTGAGAAAGGTTCCAGGTACAAGGACGATGGATATGCCGATGTACGTTGGCATATGTTCGAAATGGCCCACCAACAAACAAACCGGAGACAACGCCTAGGCAGCGCCATTTGAGGCCAATAAAACCGCAATCAGCAGATAAATCATTGCTGCAACACATAACATAAGAATTTCAGCTGGAATAAAATTTAAAAAAAAAAACAAACAACAAAAACGAACAAATAAATAAAATATAAATGGAGGAAAAAGTAAATATTAAATAACAGAACAAATAGCAGAAAAGGCAATTTGTGCAGGAAAACGATGAAGTTGGGTCTCTCCAAAACCATACGAAATACCAGTGCGGAACATGAAGTTCCCTGAAGCTGCTGCTGGTGGTGCTTGCACGTGAAAGAAATAAATTTCCATAAAACGAACGTTATGGCCGCCTAAAAAATATACACACAATACGAAATAGCAGAAGAAGCAAGCAAAACAAACGTGGTCACGCTGAAAACGTTCGCCTGCATTTCCATATGCAAAAATCTGCTATGAAATTTCAAAGCCATACACTTATAAAGAAGATACATTTTAAAAAAAAAAGGACCAACGAACTTCTCCCTGCATATGCAAAAATTTTATGGCATTTCAATGCAGCTGATGTCAGGCGAAACTGTCATAGAATGGCTTTTGTGACATTTTAAATAGTTGTAAGCATAAAATTCTGACAGTTCACCATTCGTACATGTTTTGGATTTTTGACAATAAAACGAAAACAACAACAAATGTGCGTGTTTCTGTTAATCATGTAAAATTTAGTTATAACATGTATCATAGTGCACAATCATGATATGTCCATTTTCATGATTTTTTTGGATTCAATTCAATTATGGATACAAAAAATCCTTACAGACTAGCAATAACATTAAAAAATAATATTTTAAACAATTAAAATACCTCATTCAAAAGTAATTTAAATGAAAATCTGGTAACAGAAAAATGGGCAACAAATGTAAACCCAGAATCAAAAAGAACACCCAAGTCTAAATTTTCCTTAACCGCCTTCAATGTAGAGCCCGACCGATAAGCATTTTCAGACCGAAGCCGAAGCTGATGCCGAAGGTCAATTGACAGCCTATTACTTCGGCCGACGCCGAAGGCCTATACCGAAGCCGAAGCCGATACTTAAATAAAAAACCTTTGTTTTTTTCGTGTATTTTCATTCAAATTCGAGTACTTATATAAATACACATTTAGTTTTTTAAGGAACTAAAAATGTATTTAAACAAATAATAAAAGTAAGCAAAAGAATTCACAAACAAATTTGGGCCTCCTAGGTCAAAACTAACAATAGCCTCAAATTATCCCATATATCCCGTGTAAGAACAATTGGATTTTTTTAAAATCACTTTTTAAAATTTGGAGTAAAGCTTAAAATAAAGGGAATTTAGAAGAAATGGTAGAGAATTCTTCACAGAATAAATCCATCTAAGTAGCTGTTTTTTAAGGACTCCCCAAATCCGTCAGGTGATGGGCAAAGGATGTTCTAGTTGATGGTAAAAACCACCTGTGAACTTTAAATGTAAAATTTTACCAAAATCGGTCCCGGATTTCAGCACCAGAACTACTTTTCATATATGTTGGCGCAGCAATTTGGGCTACATTTCTAAAAGGTAGAATCCTTCCGTGAGCCTCCTTCCCCGATATTTGAAATTTCATACAGTTTACCAGGACTCCTTTTAACATAGACAACAGGGGACGTAGTAGCTTCTAAATCTATATTTCAAATGCAGTAATCCACCCAGAAAATGTCCAAGGATGTACTTTGTGGCAGTTTTAACCCCGTGCCACGCAATTTGAGGCGAGATTCACTCCATATTCGATGATTACTAAGTTAAATTTTAATCATATTTTTTGTTTTGTGTGCCTCTTATGTCCCATTGGAAATTCCATCAATTACACAATTTTACATTAAAGACTCAAGAAAATCAGTAAGACCGTTTAGATGCGATGTGGGCTAGAAAATCGTATCGTAAAAAATTAGTTTTGGTTTTCGGTGTCGCAAAAATAAGGAAAAAAATTGAAAAGCTTCGGCCAAAACTTCGGCCATTTTTCGGAAAAACCGAAGCCGAAGCCGAATGTGCATTTTCAACCGTCGGGCTCTACTTCAATGTCGAACTGCAACTCAAAAACATCATTAAGATAAGCAATTTTTTGAAAAGATTTTTAAATCATCTGCATATAATAAAAATTTAGCCTTTGAACAACAAACACTAACGCCATTAATAAACAAAATTAAAAGTAAAGGGCCCAATATGCTACCCTGCGGAACTCCAGAGGAGGCAAAAAAACAAGAACAAAAGAACGTCTACCAGAGAGATTGGACTTAGTCCATCTAAGAAAACTGGAATGGAAACCTATCCTTCCCAGTTTAGCAATAAGAATGCTATGAGAAAACTTATCAAAAGCTTTTGACAAGTCAGTGTAAATGACATCAACATGCAGACCAATTCGAAATACAGTATTGATTAAACACAGCCAAGTTAGTGACTGTTCTTTTAACGGCAAAGAACAACTTATCTTTGATAAGTAAAGTAAAGATTTATTAAAAATTCCTTTTAACGGCAGACAAAGTGAGAACATACATTTTTTAATTAGATATACCGCAACATCTGCAAACAGATTGGCAGAATCTAAAGCTGATTTTGAAATTTTGTCAATGTAAAACATTGAGATTCCTGAGAAGATGCTGCATTGTGGTTTGTGGAAGTCGTTATGAAAGTATCTGAAATTGAGGCAATACAAATCTGCATACCAGTTTGAAATTTTTGTTTTCCTTTATTACAGTTATGGAAAAATGGCCATCAATATGAAGTTAATCTCGTCAGCCTTACAATCTATTGACCGGATTTCTTTGAACTCGAAAATTGTCTACATACTTTTAGTGACTAAAAACAAGAAAGTTACCAAATGTTATGTCGATAGTTCAATAATTGCATTGTTTATTGTACCTGTCTGACATTTTGCACCATATATTCACGATAAGTTAGTAATTGCTGAACTATCGGCTAAAAATGTTAGCACGTCCTGATTCTGTTCGTCACTAAAAGTATACAAGAAATTTTTTAGGTCCACAAAATCCGTTCCCTGAACATGATTGTTGCATTTAAGGCAGTGCCAGGCAAAACCCAACGCACGCACATAAAAATATTGTGTGGCAGCCTGGCACTGATTTAAAGAGAAATCAAACTAATTAAAAAAAATTTTAAATAAAATCAAATTTTAAATTGGCACCTTCAATTTTCACAGTCAGTTCTCTGCACATTAATCACGCAACACCAAATCCAAAATCTCACCAGAATTCCTTGTACGGGACCAAAGCCATAGAGTTTTTTTGTGGTCATAGCAATGGGCGGACTAAGCATTTTTACAGTCAACCCTCCGCCCATTCAAAGCCCAGCAGCAACATTTCTTCAAAATACCTTGAACGCGGCCAGCGTTAAAGAGCTTTAAAAATTTGCATTTTCATTTTCATAGTCGACTTTCGGTTCATTCAGCACCCAACTTTAAATACAAAATTTCAGCGAAATCGGTGAAAAATTATAGCATTTTAGATAGCATTTGCCACGTCCAGCGTATGCGTTCAAAGTTTGTGAAGGCGCATAAAGCCTAGGTCAAAGAAGTTTTGAACATTTTGAAATGAGTTTGATTGGAATCGAACAAGTATTTGTGTAGCTATGCATAGCTACTAGCGTGGCTCGGGCATGTATTTGCAGACGAAGAAGTACCCTCCAGTGGACCCTGCCGAGAGAGGGGAGAAGAGGAAACTCCCCGACCATAAGTAACATCGAATTCGAAAAAAACGAGCCCAAAACCCCCTTTACCAAGTTTTATAAATGAGGAATTTTGTCCACGATATTATGACGACCCCTGTAAGTATGCAATTCTATATGACAGTTTGCGTTAAAAGATAAAAAGTAGCAAGTTTGTATAACAGTTTGTGCCCAAATCGGGCGGGGGTTTGACCCATTTCTAGGTGGTTTTGGAGCCGCGAATCATGTCTATATTTCCGTTTCTAAAAATTTCCACTCAATGGGGTTTCGGAACCATTTCTAATCGGATGGACAGACGTTCAGGGCGAAATCGACTCAGGAGGTGATCTTGCTCAGGAATATATATACTTTTCCATACCGGACACTAATTTGTTTTATTGAAAAAATGTTGCATTGCTTTGTCAGCATCCGATTTATCAGACGTCTTGGGCAATTTTTGCATTTCGGCTTACTATTTTGTCACCGTTTTTTCATAGTCGCCCAATACTAAAATGAAAAACAAACCAGAAAAAACCAAATTCCTCCCATAATGTGGCACTACTTTGCAATTGTATGCGATTTTTCGCTCTACCGCTCGTCCTGCAATAGCCCGGCAATAAATATTTTCAAACAACCACAAGAAAAAGTGAATTTCATGAAACTATTTTCCACTCTAAAAAATTATCACATTGCAATTCGTTTTCATTTCGCACTTTTCCCATAAACATTTTGATTAAAGTGAACACTAATTAAACGCAGCGCATCCGACCAGTGCCAGGCTGCTCCTCTGCCGTCTTCACAGACACAAACAAACAGACAAAATATGAAAAACGCAAAAGTTCGCAACCGAAAGGCAAGCAAAAGGTACGCAGCCAAGTTAACAGCTTCTATGTTTGGCGGTGGCAAATGGCAAATAAGCCGGGAGGACGAGCGAAACTGGAGCGGCACACGCAAGTAAGAATCTGTAATTTATTACAAAATTATGTTTATTGCATTAGAAAAGCTCTGCGATGCAAGTAAATGCCATAAATGCCGCCTTGAAGGAGAAAGTAAATGCTGAAAGCGAATTGTGTAGCTGCTGCAGAACGTTGAGCGCGAAATTAATTAATGCAGAACGCGTAAGCGAGTGTAGTTTTGATGAGTCCGTGGTGGGGTGGAATGGCAGAATTATGATAACAGTTATCTCTTTCGTTGGAGGTAATGGAGTGGGGGCTAAAGTGTTCCGAAGAGTCTGTCGAAGAATGGTGGTTAAAGGGAGTAAAAAAGGTATTTCCCAAAATTTGTTTTCTATTTAAAGAAAAATATTTGTTCGTTGTTTCAACAAAAAATTTGCTCTTTTTTGTATCTTTTTTTTGTTTTTACTAGCAAGTGTTTACTTTTTACCCCTGAACTTATTACAACTTCAGCGCCTAGCCTGGTTTTTTTGTCATTTGGTGAAATCATCATTTTCCCAGTACTTTCAATATCCTCAGCCAAGTGTTGACTTTATTGCTTTTCAGCAGCGATATCCGGCATTAGCAGCGTCCTCGTGATTATCTTCCATCATCCTCTTCATACTCATACACCGCTAAGCATCGTCATTCGCGCGCGTATTTGTCATTTCCGTTCGCTCGTTTGTGCACTTCCGGCGCTATGCTACAGCGCGTATTTCACGCGTATTACACCTGAAGAGTGTGCGCTCGTTCGTTCGTTCATTCGTACCTTATGCATTTGTATTAAGATCTGGTTCGTCCATTTACACACTCATACACATGCACATATGCGTCTTACGGTGTCTCTGCACTAGTCCGTGCCTGTGTATGTGTTCGCTTGTGCAATATTTGAAAGACTGAGAGCTCCGTTTAACAACTCACATGGAAAAATTATGTTGAACGTGATATGGTTGGGCAATTTCACATACACAGCAGAGCCGAAGTACTTGCAACATTTTAGCTACACAATGTAGTGGCGGCAGCAGCAGCAGCAGCAACGGTGAAACGAAGGAAACAACCGTGGAAATTTATTTATTTTTATAAAGTTGAAATCATCTTCCATTTGCTGTTCTGTTTCTGTTTCTGTTGCTACTGATGCTGATGCTGATCATCGCCAAGACGTGTTGGGTTTTGTGTGCAAGTTTCGTTGGCGCTGGCACGCACGCAGCACCACATCGCACGACAAGGCATGTAGCCACGATGAAGTTGCCAGTTGGAAGTCGAGTTGAGTTTCTCAGCTTAGTTTAGTGCGAAATTGCGTTCACGCGTTGATTTAAATAGCGGTTGAGGTCCACGTGTTGGTAGTTGTGTTTGCAAATGCGTGTGTCTGTAAGGATTTAAGCGGTTCAGGTTGCGCATTGTAAGGCGAAGCTGGCCTAAAGTTTGCCTATAAAGTTATGGAGTTATTTCAACAAAAATAAACGGAAATCAGGTAGAACTTTCATGTGCATGATAATCAGGAGCCGATTTGATTTTGACACGCTCAGAATAAAAAAGCGATTCCGTACGTTTCATCGCTCTTTTCCTCTGAGCATGCCATTTGTCCGAAGAATTTGTCAAATGAAAATCAATGCGGGATGCCTTCTCCCAGTTTTAATGTAGAATGTGATTTACAGTGATGTGTATTCTTTAGCACACTGTATACCACATATCCATTTAATGCAAAACGTTTGTCATTCTATTCATTAATATTTTCGGTCTAAATGAAATGTGTGAAAACATTCGTTCACTTCATTCCATTCATATGACTCTCCTGCTCTCTATAAACTGCTGAGTCAAGTTTTTTCTCAAATTTATACAGCGCACGTGCGGATAACATTTCTCTTAGGAAAAGTGCAGAGTCTCTCTTAAGGACTCGTCACAACTCTTCAAAGTTAAGTACCTTCAAAGGTATAGAAAATTAAGGCAAAGGAATGCGTTCATGCTACCTTCATTGGTATGCCATTTTTCATTTTTACGTTCAATGTTCACATAATTTATGAGTTCATTTGGTGATGCCTTTAGAAGTATTAAATTTTTCCCACTTGGTTATATTATTTCAAAATAAATTCAATATCCTTAAATTTCTTTTAATTTTAGCAATTCTTAATTGAGAAATGCAAATGATAAGGTGCCTAATGCTATTTTCCAATCATAGATTGATTAATTCTCCCTTCAAGGTAATGCTGGTATTTCGAAATGGAATATGTGTGAGATATGAGGTTCAATTTAATTTCATCGTTGGCATCCAGTTACACACGTGCACATTGTGCGCAAATAATGTATGAGCGTCTCAAATTTATAATGTTTCAAATGAATTGCCTTGAAAGGTAATTACTTAACGAAGTTTTATTTGACAGAATCATAATAGAAAAGAAAACGCGTCTTCGATCTCCACGTTTTAAATTTTTTTCTTTTTTTTTAATGGTTTCTGGGTTGATGACATTGAGATTGACGTTGTCAGTTAAAATTAGGGTGGAATTTTCAAGGAAATACATATATCATTCAGAATATTAACAGACAACCGTTAAATTTTTTTAATTTATTTTTTTTGCTGTTCCCCCAAAATGGATAATTATGGTTTTTTTCTCGTATTTTTCTGATTTTACTAAAAAACTATTTTTAATAAATTAATAATTCCTTTTTGTACTGGACCCTACATTGAACCCAGTGACGCGGTGGTCTAGACTCTATAACTATCCGATTGGGCTGAAACTTTGGGAATATTTTGGTCCAATACCACATTTTGCGGGGTTGGGCGAAATAAAAACTCAAGTTGAAAATCGCTCATACGAAGCTGGGCAGGCTTTACGGTGCATTGATCAGAATATAAAACAAAACCGATCTAGTCATGTCTGATGTCTGTCCAAATGATAGCAGTAGCACTCTTGAAGACATTAGCATGACATTTTTGTATACTGGTTCTTCTCGTCCAAACTAAATTCATGTTCTAGAACCTCTGGCATGGCGTTATAATGGGCCAAATAAATCTTCAAACCTTTCCTAATTTGGGAAGCTGATGAAATAGCGTTAAAATACAAAACGGTATATTCTCAGTTCTACGGAATGAATTGTATGAAATTGTATAAGAAAAATCAAAGACAAGCTCAAAAATCAGATTTGTATGAAAAACAATTGATCGAATGCACAGAAAGCTGTTTGCAGGAATTGTGTATTATAGTCATAATATTGATCCATGAATACACCTAGAGAGTGAACTATCTTCGACTATGCCGAAGCTGAAATAATCCATTTAGAAGTATCTCCAACATAAAAGAATGTTGTCTCAAAGCCCCATTTTGAGCCATTTATAGGTGGATTCGGAGACTCGGACCACGTTCAAAATCCGTTTCTAAAAATTTTGAAATATAATCCACCACAAAAAAAATGTTTATCTCAAGACCTCATTTTGACCTATTTATATGTGGGCCTGGAAGCTCGGACCACGTTAAAAATCCATCCAATACAGCAATAAAAAAGATTTGGAAAATGTTGACCATTTTTTTTCGTTATATGGGAGATACTCCCAGTTTTTGTCCGATTTGGCTAATTCTCGATCTTGATCTCAGTATTCACGAGAAATAAGAAGCATAATACCATGTGTGCTGCCGGAGAGCAACACAAACAGAAGGTAATTTACTTTAATTATTCAAAAATTAATGACTTTAGCTAAATTGTTTTTTTTTTGTAAAGGCCTGCATACACAGGTCTTTAATTCTATAGAAAACTAGCTGGGCCCGACCCGCCTTGCTTGGCCTAAACAACTTTTATCGAAAGGTACAAATTTCACCGAAGTTAAAACCAGCAGATATGGTAACACCGTTTGGGTGCGAAGAAATTAAGTGGTAGGTGGCAGCGCCACCTTTGGGAAACAATTCGCAGATGAGCAGCCGCAATTGTTAATCATATGGTATTTGCTATTTGGGCGTGTCAAAACCTATCCCACCTCACGACTCACGACCCATAGAACACATATATAAATTTCGGTGAAAGTGCAGTAGTTTTAACTGGCAGGCCGTGCCAGTTAATGGTAAAAACCAATTAATTTCTTTACATTCAGAAAACAATAAAGGAAAAAAAACGAAAGAAAACAAACATAAAATTGAAGTTGCGAACAAAATGAAAAAGTAAAAACTTACGATAATTAACTCCTTGTACATAGCGGCGGCGACAGAGCTCAACTACTCGCACTGGAAGTGCTCCAGCGCAGCAGTAATTTTCGATTTACATACTTAACTCATTAACACAAGAAACTGAAAGGCTGGGACGCTCTCGCACTAGCACTCGTACTCGCACTCGTCTCATCTGCCAACGACGAGCACGAAAATGAAAATGAAAACGAGTGTCCTGTCCCTTTGATGCTTCTATCACAACATTCCTCCGTAATTCCCCTGCTCTGCTTTGGAGCTGCGTAACTTCTGGCTGTCGTTGGCGGTGGTGGTTGGTGGCAGTTGCATCATTTGCATGCAAATAACACAACGCCACTGATCTGTATCCGGCGGATGCTCCCCTCTGCACCGCATGTACTTTTACAACTTTGTTTTTCTTATGGTGGATGTTGCTGTTCTTGTTTTTGTTTTTGTTTTTGTTGTCATTTGCCAATATTGACTGTGCACGCCGCGAACACAATGAGTTTTCTTTGTACTCTGGCTGAGGGTCGGGTCCGTTTCAATTTTGCAGTTTTCTTGTTTATCCTGCGGACTTCTATTCGGGCATTGAAAATACTCTCACATGAAAATTTCCTCAAAGCGGTGAAATACTCCAAGGGCTTTCGTTTCCTTAGGTGCGTAGTTGGAGACTTCCTACTAACATTTTCGCTGGGGTGCCTGTTTGTGTGCCACCACCACTCATTAGTGACAATTTCGTTGTAGTTGGCATTTTTGTTCCTGACTCTTTTATTTTGGTTTTGGTTTTCTTTTCTGCCATTTTGTTTTGTCATTTTGTTCTCAACTTTAGAAAGGAACAACAAAAGTTGCTGCGCACAGTGGAGGACAAACTTTTGTGATAGTTTTGCGAGTGTCCTGTTTTGTGCACGATTTAACATCAATCTTGATGCACTGTTAATGACCATTTAGGAAGAGATTACGAAGGCAACTGATGCTGGCAGTGCGGCTGGCAGGAAGGAAGGCTGAAGGTTGTGTACCCTTTAGTAAACGAGAATTTTTTATTGAAAATTTCCATGAAAGCGGCAACATTTGCGAATATTATTTAACATCAGTCTACAGTGTTTATTATTTTTATCAAATAAGAATGTAGAATAAAAATATTAAACTATACAGATGGTCCAAAAGGTAAAAATCGATTGGGGACCCAAAAATATGAAGAAAATATTATGTGCCGGTGACTTTATTTTCAAAATCAGACAACTTTTTTAATGATAGACATTGTAGTTTTCAGGTTTTTGTGAATATCTTCACACAGGTGGGGGAAGTACGAATAATGCCCTCATTTCAATTCCTGTCATCTCTCTGATTTTCTTTGCCTTCGTTTTCATTGACGTTCTTTCCAATTCAAAAATCAGTTATCACACCGAGAGAAAAAACTGTTACAAAAACTGTTAAAAACCATCAGACAGTCGGAAAACTGTTTGATTGACAGCGAAAAATGTTACAATGATCAGTTTTCGCTTTTATTTTAACAGTTTTCACTGTCAATTTAACAATTTTTCGACTGTCGGAAGGTTTTTAACAGCGAAACTGTTATTTTTTTCTCTCGGTGCAGCGTTGCCTTTTTCAGCATATTACTAATTTTTCAGTACATTTCCGATCAAATATGCCAAAAACGGTACCCTGAATCATTTCAATTCCTCTTTCAATGACGTACGGCAGTGGAAAAATCTGACGTCTGGCAGCGGAAAATGCTACTTGCCTCACCTGGCTTACTACACCTGGTTTACTACTGCGCGGGCTTAACCCATTCATGACGAGCGTTCCCATATGGTAACGCTGATAGCGTTCTACGGTATGTGCAATTACAAAAATATTTGAACGAATATCACTAATCCGTTTTTTGATGTTAATAAAGCATACTTGATCTTTCTTTTGATATATAACTCTAAGCAATCGTCCGTCAGTAGCGGTCGAAGCGGATAATTGAAAAGTAGTGTTTTTAAAAAGTGGGCAGAAACAGCGAAAAGTCACGACCTTTCCAGTAAGAATATTTTTCATTGCCATAAAAAGTTATATATTTTGAATGTTTTTTTTTTGGCATTTGGGTAAAATATCAAAGTATTAGAAAACGTATAAAATAAAATTATTTATAACTTCCGTGTTACCTTTTTATCATTTTGAATTTTGCTGTTACCATATGGGCACGCTCGTCACAACACTAGCAAATTTAAATTTTCTTACTGAAATTGTTTGTATGCGCTTTTTTTATGTAAAATTAAATATATTTTATTTGTATATTGATTTGAAAGTGTGTTTGTGTTCTTAATATAATTAAAAAAATTTTTTTTTTAATATTCAGATTTTAAATAATTTTTGTACGTATTTATATACATATTTGCGTACATATTTGAGTATTTTTTGTAAAATGAAGGAAATTTTATCTATATATTGGTTTGAATTATATTTTTTTTTAGCTTTTTTCATATAAAGTTAAAAATATTTTATCTATGAATTGTCTTTAAAGTGTGGTTATGTACTTGGTGTACTTATGAAAAATTATCAGCACCTCTTAAGTTGATTTAGACATATCCGTATGTCTGTCCGTTATTTTGATTGGTATGGGCTATTGAAGGAGCTAAATGAAAGCTAGGCGGTCCGAACATTGAATTTGTCCCTTGGAGGTCCTAGAAGGAGTTGGTATAGCAAATGGGCGAAATCGATCAACTGCCACGCCTTACATACAAGTGTGCGACCAGGTCTCAGATGGAAGGGTGTATGGTATATATAGGCTTACTTCGACCGGCTAAAACTTACTCAATTGTTTTTTAACAAATTTACATTACGATGAAGACATTTAGGCGAGCATAATTTTATTTGGCTGGACAAGATGATTAGGAGGAAGATGAAGCAGGTACTTCCTATGGGTTTCATCGTAAACCTCTTTTACAGCCATGTAAGTTGTGTATGTCAAATTAAATGATGACGAGGACCTTTCCAATTTCAGTTCATATGGAGATATTTCTTATGTTATTGAAAACCTAAGCAGTATATTATATACAGTGGCGGACAGATAATTAGGGCCAGCCTTGAGTGACTGTCAAAATTTTAAGAATATCAACTTGATTACTATTGAAAAGGTCTATCGGACCCCATTCTATGGTGACTTCCAGGACACTTATCAAGAAAATCCTAGTTGAAATCTGACCTACTTTTCTAACTTTTTTCCTTGGGGCCATAAATTTTTTTCTTTTGATGCAAAAATGTGCGTTTTTAACAAAATTTTTTTTAAAAAAAACTTTTAGATTTAAAAAAATTAGTCGATTAAAATTTTGTTTACAAAAAAAATCTTAAAACATTGCTAAACTTTCAAAAATTTAAAAAAAAAGTAGTTGTAAACAATAATATCTTAAATTAGGTAATTTTGCTAGGGTTGTGACGAGTGTTACCATATGGTAACGGCCAGGGCTGGGCAAACGGTAAGCGGTCAAAAAAAAAAGTTAGAAATTCGTTTCTTAGGGGATTTCTAGGTAAGCCTGAATAAATCTTGAAAAAATTCCGGTTAAACACGAAATTTCACAAAAAAAATTAAATTTTTTGATTTTGATAATAAATGAAAGCATTAATAATGATCGGGTTTCGGCGTATTTTAGACAGTTGTTTTTGTTATCGAATTAGCTCTTCAACCCGCCCAAGCATAGCCTTCTAGCGACAGTAATTCAGAAGTAAGAAAAATACAGTGCAATTCACCCTATATTTTGTGTGCTCTAAATAACCTTGACGAAATGAAAGCGTTCTATGATGCACTTTGGCAAATTGAAAGATAAAGAAAACTAAACAACTATACAAAATCTACATAAAGTAATCGAAAGTGTTTACTTTAGAATCTGAAGTTCAGATATACGCATGCAAAGCGATCGAATTTGTGAACTTAAAAGAAAGTTGTGGAAAACAAGAAAAACCCAGTTGAGCTCCATGGAATCAGGCTCAAGTTTACGTCTAGGCCCAGAGACTTTCTAAATTTTTTTTAATTGTGTGTCTTATATAAATACTCAAAATAAATTAAACTTTGGACTACACTCAGAAAAAAATCCTATTAAATACTATTAAATCTGGGCAATAGGATGCTCTTACTATTGAAATAATAGTTGAATTAATAGGAAAAATGATTAAATCAAAATTATAATTAGTTTTTCCTATTAATTCAATTAGTTTCTACTATTTTTTCAATAGTAATGTATCCTATTGACGAAATTAAATAGTATTTTTTTCTGAGTGTACTTTCAGAGGTCCAATTTTTGAACTCATTTCTTTCGGTACAGTTGTGTGACTAATTTCAATTGGACAACTTTTAGATTTTTTCCTTCGAACTAGTTGTGGGAGCACATTCAATTCAGTGCACTAGGAGACAATTGACCAACTCCAATGACACGCAATGCTAATTGTAACCAGTTTTTTGTAAGGGTGTGGGTTAGTTGTTGGACCAGATTCAATTACAAGTCGAGTAGTCCATAGGGTGCTCCTAGACTAGTCCGATATCCTACAGAGATATTTCTATCACAAAACGTTCATGTGATTGTTTTTAAATATCACGACTTTTATTTATTATTTATTTTTGAACTATAACTCATTTTACCAAAAAAATTATTTTGGCAAAATAGGTTGTTACAACAACAAGCAAAAACCGGGCTTGGCAGAGTGTACAGCTGTTTCGGATCATTCATTCCTTGCATCAAACCGATTCCACTGAAGAAGCGCGAATGGCAAAAATTGCAAGCCGGTTTTTGCAAGCGGCCTTTCCAATAATACCAATATCGATTCTTTAAAATTTGTGAGCCACTGTGCATGGAACAGAGTATGCAAAATACTTATGAGAGTTACTGTATACATACTAGGGCTCTTGTTATTCGTATAATCGATTACCCGATTAAACCGGATACCTAACTATTCGACTATTACTATTCGATTAATAGTCGAACAATTCCGTCAAAAAATATTTTAAATATTTCAGAATCTATTATGTCTGAAAGACGACATTACCCGCTTGGAGTACATCACTTTAAATGCTCTTCCAATTACAAACATCAATTTAATACGCAAATATTTGACATATATTACACACAACGGCATACAACTTGTTGCTTTCTGTATTGCATTTAAACTCATTATGATAAAGTGGAAGTGTACACATACTCACACACACACACACACGCACACATATGTACATACATAAGGACGTACCGCAAAGTTCTAGGAAATCTCAGTGCAAAACGGTTGCATGCAGCACGGATTATGTCAATCCAATGTTGTCATTTAATGTGACCACTTAACGACGAACAGCCAGCGCGCCAACGACATCATCATCGACAACGACATCGACACATCCTTTTAATTTCCACAACAACAACACAAAAACACCACGGCAGGAAGGAAAGAACACCATGCGTAAATGTGCGCTAAACAAGTCATTCTCGAATTGGCAAAAGTGAAGTGAATAGAGCGAAAAAAGATATTCAGAAGAGCGGAGAGAATATCACTGGCAGCGGCAAGGATACAATTTCAAAATAAATTTGCTTTCGCGCAAATTAAAAACAAACATTTGCAAATCAAATATTAATGCGGAGCCAACGCTGTCGCATGTATTGAGCGGAAGTGGCAGCGGAAAGCGGAAGTGGTGATGTTGATGATGGTGCTGCTGCTGGTGCTGGTGCTGGAACCGATGATATATCAAATTTAGACGAAATGTAACAAGATGAAATAGCACAGAGTTGTGGGTGGCACCACACAACGGAAGGCCCGCACGAGTTGCATTTGATGCATGTCAGTAGTGACACCAGCATGGAGGCAACACCAACACCAAGCATTAGCAGCACTCAGTTTGGTGTATGCCACAAGGTGACGTTAGCGGTGCCGTTGTCGTGTGGCTGTGTGTGGATTTTCAAACGTGTTATGTGACACGAAAAATGTTGCACGCTTTGCCATTAAGCAGAAAAACCCTGTTGCATACAAATAGCAAAAACAGTACAAACTTGCACATACACAGCCATGAACATTGTACACGTCACACACACAACCTAATGTCAGTTGCAGTTGTTGCCAGGAGCTGTACTCAGCCACCACCACATGACACCTCAGCACACAGACACAAGCGGGACGAGGTGTAAATTTTCACACGTTCAAGCACTTTCCCAAGCAAATGACGAGAGTAGGAGACGTTGGGCGCTGCAAAGTAATGCGACGTCAAATCCACTTTATTATTGCAAACGAGTGATTTGGCGGATTTTTGCTATGAGCTAAGCTTAAGCTTTAAGCAGAATGAAGTGTCATTAAACGTAAATAGATGCTAAGAGCACATTTTACAAAAATGTAACAAAAATATGTTTTACATTTGTGTTTGCATAAACAAGTTGTAAAATAAATTAAAAATAGCGAGAGAATTGTCCTCGATTGCTATTTCCTATGCAATTTCCAAACTTGTTCCAGTTCTTCTTTGTTCCATTCCATTTCGTTTCGGTTGTCATTCCGCACTAGACTTAATTTCAAATCAACAAAAAATTGTTAGAGAATTATCTTCGGTCTGACCGAATAGTAGTTTGCCTATACACTCAGTATTTTCGGCGGAATGACCATTACCAAAAGTGTAAATTTCCAAAAATGGTTTTTTTAAATCACAAAAAACTTGATAGATGGTCACTCCAATAGAAAAATTATGTATAGCACATTTCTTCTGAGCTATATCGCAGCGATATCTGCTTAATCTGTAGCTGAAACGAGATTCAAGACGTGTTTACCCGCTATCTGTTGCACAGCGTAATCCGGATTACTGCTGTTTGGTCACCAAATCCGTGCGCCATGCTGATGTGAGTAAATGGAATTAATCGTTCTGGGTTCCAAAATAATACCACTTTTTAAAATTCCCCACAAAATACTATCAAATTCTAGGTATAAATTCTTCAATAAAAAAAGTACTGCCTTTCGCAGCAAATCAATCTATACATACTCTGTCGAAATTATCGAGTCAATTGACCCGAAGAGTGTAGTGCTAAGACTATTTTTTTTGTAACTAGTATACAAAATTTTATAAGAAATGGGTTTTAGAGGTCCAAATGAAATGGTAATTCAGTCCAATTGTCTGAATTGTGGTCTAATTGTAATTTAAAATTGCCACAGTTTCAATTAATTGGAAATGTGACTTTTTTAAAATTGATCCAAATATGGACGTATTGAGGTAAATTTTGTATTTCGTTGTCACTATCCCAGTCCTTACCCATATATATATACTCAAAATAAACTAAACTTTGGACCAGTTTCAGTAGTGTAATTTTTGATTCATTACTTTCGGTTTAGTTGTGGGACTAATTTCAATTGGACCACATGGGAGCACATTCAAATCAGTGCAGTAGGAGACACTTGACCTGCTGCAATGACACGCAGTACTAATTGTAACCAGTTTTTTGTATGGGTGTGAGATAGTTTTTGAATCAGTTTCAATTGCAAGTGGAGTAGTCCATATACTACTTCTAGACTAGCCCAATTTCCTACAGGGTAGTTGTATGAATCTGTTCTTCCTCTTTCAAAAGCATTTTGCAAAATGGATATTGGGTCAGATTGTTGCGTTAGAGTGTGGAGTTAATCGATTTGAGAACTGAAATAAAATTGATTATTTTTTTCAGTTCTCAAAAAATGTTTGCTAATTTATATCTCTTACTTATATAAAATTCTTTGTGAGTTTGTAGGTTTGTATGTATGTATGTATGTATGTATGTATGTTTGTTCCCTTATAACTCAAGAAATACTTGACCGATTTTAATGAAACACATACCAAAATGTAGGTAATTTCATGCCATTTCATTAAATTTCTACGTTAACATGAAATAACAAAATTATTGCGAGCTAAGCTGTGGGTATAAGCTAGTCCCCAATAAAAGGTGGAGTGAATCGAATTGAGAACTGGATGGCTCAATTAAATTGTATGCTATAGGTCTTAAATAACTGTAATCTGTGCAAACATAGTATTCCACTTCGGCACACAATTTGTTAGCTTAGAGCTTCTTAAGTTAATTGAAAATGCCATAAAGCACTTGGAGATTTTCAAACAGTTTTGACTGCACCGCAAAGCATAGAAAATACTCGAAAACTCACAAAACTCAAACCTACTCGGAACTGCATTCGTGTCAAAATGCCAATTCATGCGACTTCATCGTCAGTTCTGCGTTCGTACGTTCTGCTGCTTCGAGTTTCGCTGCTAACTACTCTCTGGTCTCTGACATATTTGATGTCATTATAACACGAACGTGCTCTGCATCGCAATTGCGAATAACGAAAAATGACTCAACTTGCATTCACTCTCACTCGCCCAGGGCTGTTGACTGCTATTGTGGTTGGCTTTCAAGCACCATCCAGGGGGGTGGCTAAGGCAGGTGCTTAAGTGACGCTAATGTTTGCCAGTGCAATTAGGGATTAAATGTAAATCTAATATTTAAATTAAAGTTTCAAATGAAATTCCTCACAAAATGTATATTGAAGTCAAATGAAGGCTTTAAAAGCATTGCCCACGCTAATATACCCAACTCGCCTTAGTGCAAATATTTCTCTCGTGGCATTTAGTACTCCTCACAGTTTGGCATTTTTTCCGCCCTTTGAAAGTCATGTTTGCCCACGAAAGATCGCCTTTTTATGTGCAGCCTATGCACATTTTTTGTGTGCCTCATCCGTGCTGCCCCGTTTCATCTGCCTTGAATGCGAATGTGTGTGGCAAATATATGCACAGCAAGTGTTGCCTTTTTTTCTGTAGTTGACTTGACTCCTTTATTTTTGCATAGTTTGGGAGTTCTCTCGCAAAAAAAAAGCGATGCCTAAACTAAAGTTTTGGCTTGTATCCAAAAGCCACATGCCCTCTTCAGTCTCCCACAGGCTCAAGTGTCGTCGGCAGTGGCAAAGCGATTGGCGGTGATAAACTGAACGGCAGCAACAAAAAAAATGCTCCGCACAGAGTACAGAAGAGTAGTGAAAATAATGAACTGGACATTTTTCTTTGTGTGCTTGAGAGTTGTAGTCTTTGTAGTCAAAAGTCAAATACCGCAAAAAAAATCACAATGTGTAAGTCAATGTCATGGTGATAGGTTTCTCATAAACGAGGCTATTGCAAACTTTTGCAATATGAGTGAACGAATGAAATATTAAGACGTGGGATTCGCGAAGCAGTTCGAGCCTTTCGGTGGAACCAGAGACAAGTCTGGGAAGTAGGTACATTTTGTGTAAATGCATTTACAAAATTTTATATAAACCAGACACTTTTACCAGTGAATTTATTGGTACGCCTGCCAGCGGAGAAAAAACTCCAAATATTATTTTTATTACTTAATTCCAGTAACTTTTTGTTTTTGCGGGATCCAAAAATAAATATAAATAACTAACTAAGCCCATTCGGGCAGAAAACCATTACGGTTTCATGCCTGATCAGCACCCACGCTAGGTACGACCGCAACACGAAAAAAGCGGAAGTCCCCCATGCAGCCCACTCCAAGCAAATGACTTCTTTTTTTTTTTGGCCACAATTCAGTATTTTTGCAGAAAATTTAAACGAAAGCAAACTTTAATTCGGCGCCTTCTCGCCTAAATCTAAGCTCAAATGGCCCTAAACAAATAACAGGACGAAAAAAACTGGAATGGCCGAAAGAAAGGCACATAAAGAGCAGAAAGCCACACCGCTGTGCGGCAAAAAGAAAAGCCGCAGACACTTTTCCCCACTTAGCAGCAAATGGACAAGACTATTAATAATTCCACTTTAAATGAAGATAATAACGAAATATGACTGTGGGCGGGAGAATCAAAGAAACAACAGCCGCAACAACAACAACAACATGAAAAAAATGCGCTCACATACAAAAGACATTGTGTGAAAAAAGGCCAAACAACACAAGAACAACAACAACAAATTTGGCACAAAACAAAACACGCAAAGGCATTACGACAAACATGAGTAAACATTATGGTCGTTTTTGCAGGACAGACAGAGGGCCTGAGAGACAAAGGCCGCCCATTCAGTCGCTACTTAAGACGATTTGGTGGAGTATACTCCCCCAGACCCCCTTGCCCTTCCCCATCCCATTACCGCTGATACATTTCTTGTAGGGATTTCTTGTTTGCACTTGAACCGTAAATGCTACATTTGACTTTGGCGTCTCGGTGTGAGTGCGACTGCGACTGTGAGTGTGTTTTTGCTCATAAATTTTTCGTTAAAGCTGTTTTGTAATTACAACTCCATTAAAAAGCTAATTGAAATTAAGGACGCGTATTATTTGTCGACCAGTCGCTGCCCGTGGTGGGGCTATTTTATGATTTTGTATTTTTATTTAGGTACATATGTATGCGAGTGATTTAAAGGAGGATAAGCATATTTGATTTACTACAGACATTTTTGGACAAAGAAACAAATGTTCACATCTGTGGGCAATCACATTAAGAAAGACTTTGAAGTGGAGTGAAAGCACCAATTGACATATAAATCTTGGTATTTTTCACTTAGCACACATTCAAATTGCTTTGAATTATTCCATTAGTAGCATGCTTGAAAATTTTATTTAAAAAAAGTTTTCTAATGAAACTGAAATATTCACATGGTATTGTAGGATGTTTTTCATCTCAGAAGGGTCCAATTCACATCGTGGTGAGTATTATGAACATCGTAACTTGTGTTGCGATGAATATGAGTTAGGTCATTTCGTGATATCGACGACGATGTGGATTGGACCACTTTGCTTCGCAATGCCTCAAATGATTTCGATAAAAAAAATGTGAGAAAATTATCGTCTTTGATCATTTCTCGGAACTATCCGTACATATTTCTTCCCTGCTATGAAAAAACACATCATAGTCATATGATATGCTCAGAGAAAAAGAGCGATGAAATGTACTGACGCTCCATACATTCTGAGCGTGTCATATAATAAGGAAGTTCACAAAGGTCTCATATTGGTCATAAAGTCATATTGTTGTCTAAATATACAATAGTGATAAAAATATTGTTGCTTTTTTCCATACAACAAATTTTACGACCAATAATACTCAGCAAGCTGTGTTTTTCGACTCTCATACTCACTATTCCTCTCATTCTAAATTTGTTGTCAAAAAAATTGTAGGAATTTGTGAAAATGGAACTTTGGGACCATTTTTAATGCATAAAACGTGCACGACTTGCCGAAAATATTGCAACAAAGATCGTGGAGACCACCAAAACTCTTCCCACCACCGCGATTGGTGGCGTGCATCCCGGGGCCAACGAATTAGGTTAGGTTCGACATTTGTAATGTAAGAGAGTTTATTTTGAAATGAGTGCGCTCACAACTATCGTATTTTTTTTTCCAATATGACTTTATGATTACTTGTGAACTCCCTTAATGTGTTTTTCCGTTGGATGAATATTCTGAATTTCCAATGTCCACTTGAAATTTCTGCATTAAAACTTTTTCAAAATCTGTTACCGTACAAAAACGCGTTATATTTATGCTTTTTCACAATGTTACAAAAAATATAAATTTTCATTAACAAAAACAAAAAAGAAACACATCATGTTTTGACAAAAACACTTCAAACACGTATGTTTTTGTTTTGCCTTAATTCTGTTTTTTATTTCCATAAAAACAAAATTAGAGACTAAAAATGGAATATCCTTCGCAATAATGGATCAATTTGATTCCTTAAAGACAGTACTTTTATCCCATGAAGCGATATTTGTCTTTTGCTAAAATTGGGTTCAATTCAACAATTTCCAAACAAACTCCTTTTTCTCGAAAACATAATTTTTCAAGGTAATGTGTTCTTCCGTAGCAGAAGGTTTCAATATTATATCAAACATGTTTCTATAATTTCCTTTTCTACTTCAGTTTTGATCCATTTAAAAATATTGTTCCTATTCCATATTGTTTCGGTCCAATTCCTTTTTGTTCCAGTTCTATTACCGTTCTGTTCCCGACATCATTTCCAACCAAATCCTCTAATTTTTCAACTCCCCCAAGGTATTTTCACTACTATTTATTTACTTACTATTTCTACAAATCTACTACTCTCGTAGAATTTTTAATACTCTACGCAAGAAATGGATCCCCTTTTTATACCCCCATACTCACTGTGGCAGGGTATACTTACTTTGTCACAACGTTTGTAACGCCCGGTGTGTCCGGTATGGAAAAGTATATATATTCTTGATCAGCATCACCGCCGGAGTCAATTTAGCCATGTCCGTCTGTCAGACCGCACGATAGCGGTCGCAGTTTTGGAGATATCGACTTGAAACTTTGGGTACATGTTTTTCTCGTGAATACTGAGATCAAGTTCAAGAATCAGCCAAATCGGATAAAAACTGGGCATGGCTCCCATACACCGAAAAAAATGGTAAACATTTTTCAAGTCTTTTTTATGGTTGTATTCGATTGGAAATGTTTAGAAACGTATTTTTGACATGGTCCGAGGTTCCGAAGCCACATATATAAGGGTCTAAATGGGGTCTTGAGACCAATTTTTTTATGGATTTGATTGGAAATTTTTATAAATGGATTTTGGACATGGTCCGGGCTCCAAAACCACCTATAATTGGCTCAAAATAGGGTCTTGAGACCACATTTTATGTTCGAGGTACTTCTTCCTACTGTGTGGGGGTATTTCAGCTTCGGTATAGCCGAAGATAGTCCACTCTCTAGTTTTCTACTCTCCTAACATCGAATATCAACTACTACTTTCGTTGTGGCAAAAAGTGAGAACCCTAGGCACTTGTATGCAGGGTATAAAAAATAATAAAAAATGTATCCTCAGTAACATCTGCGCTAAAAACACCTGATAAATAAACTTTGACACGTACCCTACGTGGAAACCGAGTCAATTACTCCAAAAGAACTGGTTTCGTGACCATTTTCATGCCAAAACATGATGTCTCAATTATTTAACAACGTTTTACCTCATAGGGAAGTGGGGAAAAGTCTGTGCTAGGAAAACAAGCTCTAATATTGTAGAGCAAAAGTAACACCAAGAAACCAAAATTAAAAAATTTTGTATAAATTTGCATTGTTTTCAATTGAGGTATTCCGAACTGTTTCTAAAAAATATACTTTACTCTTTAAAAGAGTGGGTCTGGTAAAACTAACTTTAACCCCGTCAATATATTTGAATCGCGAAATACGAGTAGCTGCGTTAACAAAACAGTAAAAGTGTTTGACCAATTTTAATATTTTTCATTTTGAGTGAAAATTGCGTCCATAAAATCCGATTATGCCCATGTAAACTAATCATTAATAAGCAAATAAAAATTTGTTGCATTGTTTTTGGTGGCCAAAAATCCATAAAATGTCAATATTTTAAGTCGATAGTTCAACAAGTATGTTGCTATCATGCCTGCTGTCTAGCATTTCGCACCATACCTGCACGTCATAAATATTGATCTATCGACTTAAAATGTTGGTTCTCTATGGTTTGTTGCCCCCAAAAATTATGCAACACATTTTGATTTTCATATAAATCTGCTCGCCAATCTAATCATCATTGGCAAGTGCAAAATTCAAAAATTGTTTGCGTAATAAAACAGGGATTCTGCCCCAAAAATGATGCCTCAAATTTGTAAATGCTTTTTTTTAATTGCCCTGCTAATCGCATGTCAATAATAATATGAATTTCTCTCATTAGTCGCTATAGAGGCCATTCATAAACAGTTCATCCACTGCGATTACACTCAAAAAGTCGATTTTAAAATTAGCCATTTACCAGACCCTACCTAATACAATGGCCGCCCTTAAACAGCTGTTCTCTTGCAAATACAGCATTGCATTGAGTCTAATAGCACAGGCGGTGGCTGGAATTTATGTTGAAGGATAATCCAATTAATCCTCCTATAGAATTTATCTCTTCGTCTTGACAACAACCGTTTGAGTGTGTGTGTGTTTATTAGCATGCGTATTTGTGTCTTGTATGTGTGGGTGCGTGTGTGTGTGTGCTCGCTACTGGATGTTTTCTTCCACGCTCTCCACGCTGCCAGTGAAATGAATAAGTTGTGCTCAATAAACGACAGGAACATTCATTAATTTTCTTTGTCGAACAAAAGCAATATCGTTTGTAGTGGTAGTACCCACTATGTGTGTGTGTGTTCGTGTTCGGGTGGCATGTTCTTCTATGCGGTCGATGTGTATGGCTTTGGTGTGCGTTTTATGTGGCTTACGGCAGCTACATCCATGTAAAGAGGACGTTCGAGCAGCACATGAACATGAGATCCTCCTTCAACATGTTTGCCTTACAACATGGAAAATATACAAAAAAAAAAAACTTTCATACGAACATTGGACAAAAGATGTATTCGGTTTTGAGGTTTCGAGTAAATTCCGGCAGCAATTGTTCAAAATATGTACGCATATTAAAAAATTACTCTTTTTTATTATTCAGAAGTTGTGGTTATTATTATGAAGACTTTTTGGAATTTCTCTTTTTTTTTCCTTCATGCGCTTTACACTTAATTTCAAAGTTGTTATTATCCTCTCCTCTCCTCCACTCACTTCACTTTCGAATGGATGTTTTTTTCTGTTCCATTATATAAATTCAAAGCGAAATCCTCATAAGGAGAATAGCATAAAATCGATTGGCAATTACAATGGAACTAAAAAGCCATAAATCCTTGCCTGCCATGTCCTACATTATTATTGTTCATGCCCGCTTTTAATCGCCTTTTAGTTATGAATGGCTCATGGAATGGATCTGAAGTTTATGTGGTGTACGAGTACCAAGTAAAGAGCGGCTGCGCTGTGCCCCCAAGCCCCCACAATGTATGCAACGGAATGGAATATTTGCTTGTGACATTTTAGGCAAAGGCAATTCATAAAACGTTTAGCGAAGAAAAGTGAAATTTGAAATTTTTAGAAACAGATGCGCTCATTTGCTGGGCAAAAAAAAAGGAACATTTTCAAAGGGGAAGAGTTCAATTTTTCCACATGAGATATCCTTCAATATTTATTGTTCTTTAATCAGACTTCAGTGCGAAATGTACACTGATTTATATGAATCAATATCGTTTGTCGCACTCGAGCAATAAATGACTTCAATATGCAGTCGCAGTCGCAGTTGCCCCCTTGCACTCTTCTTGTTCTTCGCTTCTCTTTGCTGGTGCTTGTACTCTGGTCATGGCATATCATCTGCTAAGTGTCCTCGTAAATCTTCACAGCAAATTGACCGCTCCGCAGACAAATCACCAACGACACTCCTTAGCCAACTAAAGTGCCACCAAATTGATGGTCAATTATAAGATGAAGATGGCAACAACGTACAAACGCGAGAGAGCTCAAGCGGTTTCCAACAAGAAATAATTAATTAAAATTTGCCCCAATGGGTGGGGATTTTCTGTTAAGGAGAACAAAGCAAAAGTATCCCCAACAATTTCAATCGCATTGCAATCACTATTACAGAGGCTTCACACATGTATCAATTGCAAATTTCAATTAACTGTCCAATTTCATTACACCTCTATGTCTCACTTCAATCCGTTGAGTAAATTCGTAAATTGAAATTTATTTTCAATTATATATTGCACTGCAGTTATGGAATCTTTTTACTTAATTAATTCACCAACTGATGTCGAGCCAAACTAATGCCACACACACACACACACACAATTGCGTAGATCCAATCTCGAATTTGGAATATTGAAATTTTCCAATTCACAACAATTCAATTGGAGCTTCATTTGATATTTGCCATTTCTCATTTCCACAATTTCTCCACTCTCATAATTACAAATGCAAACTTTAATTATTCGTGCACATTGTGAACATATTCAAATGAATGTCTGTGTGCATGGCAATGTGAGCCTGTGGGCGTGTTTGTATTTCCACTGCTGTAGCACTGTGTCAGATTGGTGCTGGCGGTTGCCGCTTTGAACGGAATTGTTACAATTATGTGAACATTTAAACATTTGTTCAATTACCAATTGCTGTGTTCACTACGACATCACCCCTCGCACACCCAAAAGCAGTACATCGACAATGCCACGAACTACGAATGTTGGCGCAAAATACTCAAGTATAATCACGAAAATTAAATAAAGTTCATAAATAATTACTATGCACTATTGAGTGTAGGTCAATTGGAAATGTTGAAGATTTTGTGGTCATTGGAATCAGATTAATTGGAATATATTTTTCATGCGGAGTGTTGCAAATTTATGTTCCACTCATTATGTTTCCTCTTGAATAATTGAAATTGAATCATCCATTGATCATAGGCTTCGTAACTGAGACGAATTTAGGTTCGAAACTAATCGAAAGAAACTCAACCATCGAAGTGGCACCTTTTCATCACTTTGGATCCGTTCTATACGGGTAACTTTTCATCAATTGCATTCTTTTTTTTTTAAGTGTCGAATTCCCAAAAATGTTCATCTCTAAAACAGAAATATAACTTTTCTGATAGATTTTGGGATCCTGATCAGTGATCACTATAGCGTCCTTGTTTTTTGTCTCCCTCATCCCGTTCATTATGGTTTTTTACTGAATCAAACAATTTTCCAGTAGGATCAAGTACTCCTTTATAGCGTAGAATTGTCTCCGCTGAATTTTTAACAATAACTTTGGAACTGGATGATCACAAGGAGACGCCATTGTGATCAGGACCTCAAAATCTATCAAGAAAGTCATATTTCGATAATGGAGAAATTTGCGGCACTTTTTGTCCATAAATTAGGTCCATACAATGCATAATACTACTTTTACAAAAAAAATTATGTACCTCTATACATTTTTTTTCCATGTATAAACTTTAGTTTTTGGAATTAAGATTGTACATTCCAACCAATCCACACATAGTCTTTGTGATTAACTATAAAAATAATTACGATGTCGTGACCTGCTTTTCCAATTTATTTGTTAGACAACATTATTTTGCAGGGCGAACAGTGCAATTAAAAAAAAACAAATTACTTCTCGTCCAATAGCTCGAAAAAAGGAGTTTTTTGAGGGCAAAGTTCAAAAGATTTTACTGCATCTTTGTTGAAAATTGAAACATTTTTATTGAAGATACAACACAATATCGCTTACCGTTAGAAAGATTTTTAACAAAAGTTCTGTAGCTGTCCTTTCAACTTTAAACTCAAGTAGCTCGCTTATTCGAGCTAATCCAGATCGACAATCAACATAATACATACATTTTTAAGAAAATATAGGTGTATTTTATTTAACAGCAACAAAAATAAACAAATCATTAATTCAATCAATCTTACAGTGATTTAAATTCAGATCAGTCCCGAGAAAAACACATTTATATAAACAATCGCCAGTTGTCCGTTTTTCTAGATCAAATTGTTTGCATTTTCTTAAATCAAATGCTTTTCTATAACAAAGTTACTCATTCGCCATGTACAACACGATGCGACATTTTATATTGGGATACTTTTTATACCCTACACCTGAGGTATGGGTATATTCAATTTGGTCTTTTAGTGAAGAAGTTTGGCGACAATCGGAAGACTTTTGACAGACCTAACTTAACTTTATAAATGTTAGTGATGTCAAAGCAGGCTTTCTGGAACTCGTTCTTGAAATTATTTTACCTTTTAGGTTTCAAAATTCAATTAGCTGCAAAGAATTGCCAAATTTGTTTAATATTGCTATTCCATCTTGTTTAGCAACGAGATAGGTAGAATAGGCACTCATAGTTAAGTACCTAAACTATTTAATTTTGTTTGGTGGACTATCTTTGGCTATACCGAAGCTGAAATACCCCCACACAGTAGGAAGAAGTACCTCGAACATAAAATTATGTGTGTCTCAAGAACCCAATTTGGAGCCACCTATAAATAGTTTTAGAGCCCAGACCATGTCCAAAATCCGTTTCTAAAAATTTCCAATCAAATCGACCAAAAAAAAAAAATTGGTCTCAAGACCCCATTTCGACCCTTATATATGTGGTTTCGGAACCTCGGACCATGTCAAAAATACGTTTCTAAACATTTCCAATCGAATGCAGCAATAAAAAAGACTTGAACTAGAGAGTGGACTATCTTCGGCTATACCGAAGCTGAAATACCCCCACACTGTAGGAAGAAGTACCTCGAATATAACCAATTATAGGTGGTTTTGGAGCCCGGAACATGTCCAAAATCCATTTCACAAAATTTCCAATCAAATCCACCAAAAAAAAAATTTTGGTCTCAAGACCCCATTCAGACCCTTATATATGTGGCTTCGGAACCTCGGACCATGTCAAAAATACGTTTCTAAACATTTCCAATCGAATACAACAATAAAAAAGACTTGAACAATTTTAACCTTTTTTTTCGGTGTATGGGAGCCACGCCCAGTTTTTGTCCGATTTGGCTGATTCTCGAACTTGATCTCAGTATTCACGAGAAAAACATGTACCCAAAGTTTCAAGTCGATATCTCCAAAACTGCGACCTCTATCGTGCGTACGGACAGACGGACAGACGGACAGACGGACAGACGGACAGACGGACAGACGGACAGACGGACAGACGGACAGACGGACAGACGGACAGACGGACAGACAGACGGACATCGCTAAATCGACTCAGGAGGTGATGCTGATCAAGAATATATATACTTTTCCATACCGGACACGCCTCCTTATGGGCGTTACAAACGTTGTGACAAAGTGAGTATAGCCTGCCACAGTGAGTGTGGGGGTATAAAAATGTTAACCTTTTTTTTCGGTGTATGGGAGCCACGCCCAGTTTGTGTCCGATTTGGCTGATTCTCGAACTTGATCTCAGTATTCACGAGAAAAACATGTACCCAAAGTTTCAAGTCGATATCTCCAAAACTGCGACCGCTATCGTGCGGACAGACAGGCGGACATGGCTAAATCGACTCCGGCGGTGATGCTGACCAAGAATATATATATTATTCCATACCGGACACGCCTCCTTATGGGCGTTACAAACGTTGTGTCAAAGTTAGTATACCCTGCCACAGTGAGTGTGGGGGTATAAATAAAAATTAATTTATCAAAATAACATAATTTTAATGCAAATGGTCTATTATGGCGTGTTATCAGCTTTTCGCTAAGACTTTCGTTTTCGCTTTTGCATTTAAATGCAAATATTGTGCCGCTCTTGAACGCCTCTTCATCGTTGCAGCGCGCGCTCAACAATCCCGAACACAGTCTATTACCATCAAAGATAACGAAATAGTTTTATGCAACTTTGTGTGTAAACTTTCGCCAAAAACGAATGAATTGAGGATTGGCGTAAGTGCACAAACAAACACACACACTACCATAAGCTTACATACACACGAACTATATGTACCCACCCTACGGGAAAAAAGCTGTCTGCCCCAATTCAGCCACCTTATTATGACACCAACCGGATACTTTATCATTGCGTTGTCTTTGGATGGGGTCAATCGCTTTTTTTCCCCGTTGGGCAGTTGAAAATTGGTGCATACATTACCAATACATCGATGCATTAGACTATATTATACATTATTAGCCAGAAGTAATTTAAACTCTGACCGAGGATCATACATTCTATCACATATGCCAAATGAATGACAAAGCAGTGGTGTGGCATTGATTCAATTGCATGTAGAGTGTCAAGCATGCGAAAGTGGAACACTGCTATGAAAGTGTCATTAATGACATTGGAATTTGAGCCAAGTATCATCATGAAAATCACAGTCATTGATGACGAATCGATGCATTTTCTACTGGGTTCGAGCATTGGTCTTGCATACAAACATTTTCAAAGGCATCATTCCTTGCAGGATTTTACGATTTTGAAAATTCCAAAAATGCAAATGCTGCACAAATGCTTTTGTTTGAGAAACAAAATTTTGTAATTTTCTTGATTGCAAAGTTTTACGGGAGACTATATTGTTATTGGTGTGTGTATATGTAAGATACGCTATTTATTGTACATGCATACGAGTGTCTTGATTGTATTCGAGGGGTGGGTAAAAGAATACAGTGCATACATTTCGTGTTTCTGAATAAAATAAAATACATTTCAAAAAATTTTAAAATGAAATTTTAAACACAAACGTGGTTAATTGAAAAATTAACATAATAGGTATCTACTTTACAATATGAAATCCGGAAAGTTTAATATCAATTTTAGTAATCAACCCAGTTGATAATAAAAGCTTCACACTATTACTTCAGTGTTGGCATTTTCGATACTGTTTCCAGTACACTTTTTAAAAGTACGTCTGTACACTGGGCTCTTCTTCAGTAAACTTTTTTAAAAATGAAATCGGCAAGAAAAAAAAAAAATGCTGAAGAAGAATATACAACACTGAGAAAGCCATCCTAAAAACTACTATAAAAATTATTAAATGGGATACAAATACATAACTTCATTAATACCTACTATTAAGTACGAATTTTAATCAGTTTTCCTATTAAAGCCCGGTGTGCAGATGAATCTAATTTCGTGGAGAAATGACATATTTTTCACTGTAGAGTGACATAGCTTAATTATAGTGTTTTTTACATACCTTAATTATGGAAGAGGACATTTATTTTCATCTGCATAATGGTCTTAATTCAATTAATTTCTACTATTCCCATTGACTAATTATACCGCCACGCACACTGTGGTAGGGTATGTTAACTTTGATCAGCATCACCTCCTGAGTCGATTTAACCGTCCGTCCGTCTGTCATCGCGATAGCGATCGTAATTTTGGGAGATATCGAATTGAAGCTGGGGGTACATTAGGGATGTCAATTTTCGAGACCTTTGCCAATCCCGGGATTTTCGGGATTTAAAAATGCAATCCCGGGATCCCGGGATTAGTCCCGGGATTTGGATTTTTTTCAATTCAACCAAAATTCAGTAAAAAAATGTTATATTAAATCGAATTGAATTGCTTTTAATATGCATATACTATAATATTTTGGAAATTGCGCAAATAATCTAACAATATTCAAGGATTTTATTGGATTTTTTTTTAATTGAATTTATCACACCTATGATTTGGAATATTAGAAAAAAGTTTGAATAACTTTAAAATATGTAGAATAAAATACTAATTGGAATAGATTTGGTCTTTGGAATCTTGGGTTTCCGGTCAGAATAGGATCATTTTAAAAATGTGTCGTTTGATCCACATTTCTCGAACCTGAATATTTTGTCGCACATTTTAATATACGGAATTTGGAATTTGTATTCCATGTCCCGAACGATGTTCGATGTATTTTTTGATCCGATTTCCATTTAAACAAAATGGATTTGAGTGCTTTATAGTCTACTAATTTGCAAACAGTTTGGAAATATTTTTTGCTTAAATTTGTTGACGTAATGAAAATATGCCTAAATTGCCTTCACGCATTGGTACAAGTTTCTGCAATGAGTATTGCATATTTTTATATGTATACGGAGGGAAATGCTTGCTGAAATCATGCGTTATAGGAATCAATTAAGTAAAATTAGTCACGATATTGATCCGTTAATTAGAAGTCAATAATCAAGAATTCTTAATCATAAGAACTGTTAAAAGTGAAAATCATAGTTTGTGATTTGTGTTTGCTTGATTTGTTCCACTTAAACATGAATTATTATTTTCCCTTTTGACATAATCAATGACAAGATGGAATAAATTGTGCAAACAAAAATCATAAATTATGATTAAAAATTCATAATTTGAGGCTTAAGTGAGAATAAATAAATCATTCGTAATAATAATTTGAGCACATATTTCCAATGAATAAATTTTATTTGCTAATTTTTTACTTAATTATTTATTTGATTTTACTTTTTTATTTGCCAACTTGCTTAGAATAATTTGTAATAACTTTTTCACAAATTCAGTTTTCCCGGAATTTGAACCGACATCATCCTCTCCAGTCCGGACGCCTAACCGATTCGGATACCCTGGCATTATTGTAAAAGCGTCTAAATGTATTGTATATTGCTCAGCAATTCATGACAATCAACTCAGTTACTCATAATTCATGATAACACGTGCAGTTTCATGACCTAGTTAATCATCAATTATTCTTCAAGAATAATAAAATAAATCACGAAATTCATAAACCCTTATCATAATGTATTCACAATCCATATGCATAGTTTATGTACGAATTCGCATAATTTGTGACTAATATTCACAATTAATGATTATAGTTAGTAATTAAGTAACAATAATTTTATGGACTCCATAATCGTAAATCATGAGCCAACATTTCTCTCCGTGTATAACTCATATTGTTTATGTACGAGTATATATAAACTTTTCGCCAATTTTATTTAATTTTTTTCTTTAAAACAAAATAAATAATTTTTCCAAACCAATAAAATCAAATGAAACACATTAAATTTTCAAAAATATCCGACTTTTCGAAGTTTTTTCCTGAATGCTTATCAACATTTTTTGGATGAAAAACTATGGTCCTTGCTAAAACTAAACCATTCAGAAAGAAATTATTCATGATAGAAAAAGCTCCTGAATTTATAAATTTTTGCTAAACAGATAGAATTTAATTGATTAATTTTTTCCCAATATATAAGGCATATTTTTCCGAAAATCCCGGGATTAGTCAGTGCGAATCCCGGGATTTTCGGGAGTAACAAAGAAGCGGGATCCCGGGATTGACATGCCTAGGGTACATGTTATTCCTCCCCAAACTCAGACCAAGATGAATTGAAACTCGAGCTGCCATAACATCAGCGACCGCCAAGAACCAGTTCTGGAACCGAAACCGGAACCATTTCAATTCATAGAACCGGAACCTAAACCGAAACCGATATTTTGGAAAGTCTGGGAACCGAACTAATATTCGTTTCGGTTCCAGTCCCAGCATAACAAATTACCAATTTGTATAAACATGAAAATAATAATGTAAACAACAGTTCAGTACACTTTGAATCGATTTAGAGCACTTTTAGAGTCGATTCGATACGAAAATTAGAATTATGTTATGCGAAAATAAAATAAAATGCGTAAATAAAATTTCAAGTCTGTATAAATTTGATTTGAATTAAAAAGCACTTAAAAGTTGCATTCAAACTAATTTTATCGTTTTGTGTCATGCAGTGACGAGCAAAAGGAGGACACTCAAACCCACATACTCGTACTGCAGTGGAAAAGTCAAAAAGCAATTAAAGTTCCAAGTCGTCGGCAACAAATGCGCACCGAGGAATGGTGGAAAATTATTGCCATACAGCGACGATTTGAGAGTGATTTCATGCAAGGCAAACAAACAAATACACGCACACATTAACTCGGCCGACATATCCTGCCGCACTTAACAACATATTAGAACAAACCGAAGGGAGCATCTGGCGTCGCCTTGCATTCACGAAGTTGTGCACTTCTTGTCGCTAAATCATAACGTTGCCGCCTCCACGCACATACAGCATCGCACCACAGCGACTCAGTGGGGCAGTGAGGCACTTTTCTGCAATTTCGCCCAGAGGAGGAGGAAGAACGAATCAGTGCGCATTAATGAGCGAATCCTTCTCTCGCCAGTTGAGTCGAATCGAGTCAAGTTGAGCTGCGCACAGTGACGTGGTGCGGCGCGGCGCAGCGTGGCGTGTCTGTGGCAAAATGATTATGAAATGTGTGTGCTCTAGAAGTTTTCCCAAGCGAAGAATTCTTCATTTTCTTTGCTGAATTTTGCAGAAAATTAAATTATATTTACAGTTGAGTGTTGGTGGGTGTGCGGCACGAGTTCTCGTCATGTGTAAAATTATTATTTGAAAATTATTTCTATGTGACTTTTAATGAAAATAGTGAATACCAAAATGTTTAATAAAAAAGAGTAAAAAACAAGTTTTTCAAAATAAAACCCTTTAACAAACTAAAAAGCAGAAAAAAAATTTCCTTTAAATTAATTTCCGCTATTTCGATTTAAAATTTAGGGTTTTTGGCTACTTTGTTGTTGCAGATTTTGAAGTCGCCAAAAACCCTTAACTTTAAATCGAAATTGCTGAAAAAATTACACCCCCTTTTTCCCCTTTTTACCCCCCTTTTTTTACTCTTTTTTCCCAATGCGAACCTAAGTAAAAATTTCAGCCCTGTAGCTTACAAAATAAGAAAGTTAGAACTTTAAATTGGCTCCATCCCGCTCACCTTTGCCCCCACACCCCCTCTTTCCAAAGGGTACAAAATTGCATTTTGTCAATAAGAACTCACCTACCAAATTTCATCATTGTTCCAAATTTCAGCTCTCTAGCTCATGTGAAGTGTATGAAAAAGCTCGCCGCTGATTTGAGGATATATATATATATATATATACTAGCTGTTACATACCCGGCGTTGCACGGGTTGTATAAAATTTTAAAATAAATATATATAGGAATTTGCGACAATTTCGATGGCGCTGTAGTTGATGGTTTATTCCCCCCGTGAAACTTGGTGCCAGTTGTAATCCCACCCGGTAGGAATCCTCAAAAAAAGTCCAAGGATGCACTTGGTGGCAGCTGTAATCCCACCCGGTATGATTAAGTTAAAAAAAGTCCAAGGACGCACTTGGTGGCAGTTGTTATCCAACCCGGCATGATCCACCCAAAAAATGTCCAAGGACGCAATTGGTGGCAGTTGTTATCCCACCCGGCATGATCCACAAAAAAAGAGTCCACGAACACACTTGGTGGCAGTTGTAATCCCACCCGACATGAGCCACCCAAAAAATGTCCGAGGAAGCACTTGGTTCCAGTTGTAATCCCACCCGGTATGATTCACCCAAAAAATGTCCAAGGAAGCACTTGGTGCCAGGTTGTAATCCCACCCGGCATGAGCCACCCAAAAAATGTCCAAGGAAGCACTTGGTGCCAGGTTGTAATCCCACCCGGCATGAGCCACCCAAAAAATGTCCAAGGACGCACTTGGTGGCAGCTGTAATCCCACCCGGTATGATTCAGCCAAAAAAAGTCCAAGGACGCAATTGGTGGAAGTTGTAATCCCACCCGGTATGATTCACCCAAAATGGGTGGTGTCACGCCCCTTGTCCAATTATTCCCATATTCGTCACATAGCAGTACAACTCCATTCTAAATTTCACTAAAATATATCCATTAGTTGCTTAATTAGCTGGTATTTAAGTTATGTGTTTTGTGGGAGGTGCCACGCCCCTTTGTCCAATTATTCCCATATTCGACACATAGCTGGGAAAACATACTATACAGCTCCATTCAAAATTTCATTAAAATATATCCAATAGTTGCTTAATTAGCTGTTATTTAAGTTACGTGTTGTGTGGGCGGTGCCACGCCCCTTGTCCAATTATGCTCATATTTGGCATAAAGCTTGGAAAAGTTATTATGCAACTTCGTGATAAATTTCGTATTTATTATTCAATATTCAATTCAAATTCAATTCAATAGTTACTAAATTAACTTGTAGACATATTTTGTGTTGTATGGGAGGTGCCACGCCCCTTTCTCCAATCCCAACCGCATATAGCCTATGTTACATGTCGATACCTATAGAATTTATTCTGAAAGTTTCAAGAGAATCGGTACAGCCGTTTAGCCGTGATTGAGGGACAAACAGACAGACAGACGGACATACAGACAGACAGACACACACTCAGTTTTATAATATATATAGGGATAGGGATATAGGGATATATATATATAGTCCGCCCAAAGCAAGCTAATATAAGGGTTATAAAAATAATGGTCCGTTTGCATAAAAAGTAGTAACCTGACAGTCATTTTTGACAGATGAAAAAGCTAAATGTCAAAACGAAAATTTCAAACTTTCCAACTAAAAATGATTTAATACAGCGCTTATGAGTATTGCCTATAGATCCAATTTAGCCTTGAGGATCAAGTCTCAGGGCCGGATGATGTTCACACGAATATGGAAGAAATTAAGTTTGATTTACTTTCGTATTTTTGTACTTGTTGTTTCTTGAAATCGTTTGTAAAATAAGAAGGATCGAGGGAATTTTGGATTTTGCTTTCAATAATTTTCATTTATTAATAAATAATAAAAGAACGAAGTCGCAAAATTTTCTTCTTGGAAAATTTCCTAAAAAAATCTAGAATAATTAATACATTTTTAATTAACCATTTACTATTTATTTATTTATTTATATTTTCATGATTTATGTATTAACTATGGGTTTTAGCTCATTTTCCATACATTTTTTTTTGGAAAAGTGAGCACAACAACTAAGCAAAAACTCAGTCTGTCAGAGTGTACAACTGTTTCGGATCCAGCCACGGGTCCTCGTCAGCACTCTTTATGCGCTTTATTAATTCCAAGCTACGCTATAAGTAAGCATTAGTATAACGCATAGGAGAATTGCTTCTCATTTGCATCACGCCAACTCACTGAAGCAGCGAATGGAAAATGCAAAATCAAACTGAATCTTTGCTTTGTTGTTGCAAGCAACGTACTGCCATGCCAATTGAATTTTTACATCGTGTGTGTTCTATGACTAAATAAACATTTGGAGGGTACCCCAATCCAACCAAAATCCATTTTGTTTTTGTATGTTGTGGCAATCCGTGGTTGGGTCCGCCAGACTGAGTTTTTGCTTGATTGTTAAAACTCATAATTAATACATAAATTTACTATTTAGTTTAGTCAATCGGCAAGTCTGTAAACGTTTTCGCACTTCTTCTTAGCACTCCAATGAAATTCATTTGGGAATCTAAATTCATTCATAAGCCGCCTTCAGCTTAACTTTTGTTAGCGGTAATGTCCCTTCATTCACATGTACTTAGCCTATTTTTTGTTCTTTGAGAATTTGTGAATATATTTTCCTTTTCACTTATTCCGCTTTCCTGTCCTTGTCGCTCAAAACGTCTCTCAAATCCGTTAAGTGTAAATTTGCATTTGTCAAGGAAAGTGGCATCGTTGACGTTTGCTACTGACATTGCCACTAGTGCAGCAAAGCGCGCAAACATTTCTAACGGTTTATGTACTTTACTTTCTTTCTTCCCTGTCTTTCTATTCTTTTTATTTTTAGTAAATTTTTTGTTCTTTGTGATTGTCTGTTGACATATTTTGCGCTCTGATTTACATATCAAAATATTGGTTTTGACATTTAAATTCGCCGCCTTTAAGTATTGCCACACAAATGTTATGTTACACTTAAACTTAGAAGATTTTGCGATTTTTTTTTTGTGTATAATTTAATACATTTTCAATTTCCTTTAAGCAAAAGATCTTCTGACCTTCTATAAGCTTTCTTTGCCTTTAGAAGTTTTCAAAATAAAATATATATTTTTTTCCCATTGAATCAACGTTAAAAAAGAACCTTCAAGTTCAACATAAGAAAAAACACACACACAAGCACTCATGCCACACACATTCAAACGAAAGCGCTGATGCAGAAAATGCATGAACATTAATTCAAGCAAAAGGAAAAAATTATGAAAAGTGCAAAAGTAAAAAGTCTTTCTTTTTTAAGTAACATTTTTTGTCTGATGCTTAATGTGTTGATACTGCCGGCAACAGAAGAAGAAGTTGCTCATCGCTGCTGCTCTGCTTGGCGCTGTGACTGCAAAATAGCGAAAAATGGCTCGTAGCTCGGGAGAGTGCATTTGCGTTGATTTATAACGAAATTACATAAAAATATTACACAATAATGAATGCAGGCACACGCGAAAAAGTGCTCAACAAAGAGGCTGCGAGAAAAGTAAGCAGACGAAAAATACCAGCAACAAAAAAAAACGCAAAACAACAAATGGAAAACTTTTCACCAACATCATGAGCCAAAAATACGCTGGAAAGGCCAGAACATAATAAATACATATTTCAAAAAAGTGTGCAGAGGAAAAAAACTGTAAATGCACGGCATCTCATTTCGAGCATTTATTAAGCAAGTGCGTCACTGCCATAACTCATAGGTGCTGACTGCTACTGCCTTTTAATTCTATTATTTTGACATAGAGAAAAATATATGCACGAGTACACACTCCTGGTAAGTGGTCCAAACTTCCACTTGCCAGCAACCTTGCAAGTTTTTCGTGTTGCAAAAATTTGCATCATATTTTGTCTGCATTTTTTCTTTTATAATTTCTTTGAGGCTGAACTTTTAGTTGGCTTCTAAAAGCTGCAACACAACAGCATGTTGGCGACAACAACAACAACAACTAAAGCGGTTGGTGTCTTCCTGCCTGCTCATATGCCTCTGACTGGGGCGAAATGTGTGTAAGTGTGTGTGCTTTTTTCTTGAAAGTTTTTGCTGAGAAGTTTTTAAAAACTATGAAAAAGTCTTACCTCCTTTGTGGAATTGTATTTGTACGAAAATGGCATGTTTTGTCGCGAATTGTTGATAAAGTTTTGAACATTATTTAAGAGTATCAGTGGGAAACGGAAGAATACAATAAAAAGTAGCATCCTTTTGTGTTATGCAATTGATTTTGTAGATTTTTAAAAGATTGGTTTAAGTTACATTTTCCAATCAACTTTTCCAAAGTGTATCAGCAGTGCCAGTCAAAACCGAAAACAAGCACACCAAAATATTACGTGCTTGTGTACGTGCTTGTGTCAAGCAGAGACTGCCTGCAGTTAAAGCTTGCATTGATCAAAGAGCTTTCGCGTGCGTGTGAATTGCCGAACGTGTCTGTGTGAAAAAAGGCGATCATTGTCGGCCTCGCGTGGCTGTGAGCTGCCTAGCACTGATCTAGACCTTAGTATATTTTAGACTAGAATATATACTTGTGGTCGTGACTTCAAAAAATTGGTTTAAACTCAACTGATTGCTGCCTGCGACATCCCCATGTTAAAATAGTGAGTTGGCAACAAAGAGAATAGTGACTTTATAATCAAATAACTAGTTATAGATACAAAATAAATGGGTTCAATTTCCGACAGGGGAGTTAAAAGTTTTGTATACGTCTCTTTTACACCGACATGGGATTAGATGAATTTGATAGGATATATATATTACCATTTGTTTTTCATATCCTACATTTTTAAGATATGAAAAATTATATATTTTTACATTTTCCACTATTATATCGATTCACAACGTTCAAATTGCAGCACCACATGTATCATATCCATTTGGCATTACTCACGTAAATTTGTATGGAACAATAATGTTTCCATTGATGATTCCACTGCCGCACTAGAGTTCCAGGCCTGTTGGAGTAGGTTATAGAGTAGGTTGAAGAAACACTACAGATTCTAACCCAGCGAACATTTTTCATTTATTAATATACTTTGAAATTTGAAACCAACATTTGAACATCATTTGACATCATTTCATAATATACTCCGACATTTCATAGATAATTGGATAGTGGATAATTGCACATTTTAAATTCACATCAATATTATGTAAAGAGAACAAAAAATATATTTTGACATTGGTACTTTTTGCAAGGTAAATTATTGCAATGAAGAGAGATGAATTGCCAATTAATTCTTAAAGGACACTGGATTGGTTATTTCTTTCAGGTTGGAGGGTAGCGTGTTCCAGATGCGAGTACAATAAAAGCAAAATTGCCTCTCCGAAGACAGGCTTGTGTGACGGAAGTGAACAATGTCGTGTGATCTAGTTGACCGCGTAAATACCAGTCTATTGTATAACGAATCAGGTTCTTTGGTACACGCAGAGAAAAAATATGGTTGGAGCATGATTGCAGCGATCATATATACTTGCTACAATAATACTATGATTATAAAGACTATAGTTGGTTGGGGTATCATGTAAATTATATTTAAATGATTATAGAGACCATATTATGATTTCAGAGAACATATTATGATTAGATTCCAACCATGCCAAAAACATGCTAGAGGCAATAATGTATATGATTGGATATTTAATATTAATAAGAACCCAAATGTGCAATGTCCGAATTTTGAGTTGTTGTCTTTGCTTATTCCATAAAAATATAAAAAAAGGTTTTTGTATTAGATTTTTGACACATTAAAATTACTTCATTTTTATTTTCAAACTGTGAAATTTGATTGTTTGATATGAAAATACACCAGCTCCATCTAGTGTTTCAAGCAATAAATTATTTTTGGTTTGTGTTTTTGATAAATAAACAAATTCAATTTCAAAGAGCGCAGTTATACTATGTCCCGAAAATTTATTGGACATAGTATAGTTGGGCATCTTAGAACTCAAAATAATGAAATTTTGTATGAAAACAAATTTGAATGTCGCAGAAGAATTCCATTTAATTTAAAACCATGACGAGTTTTCACTCAAACTTTTTTTCAACACTCCAAAGATGAATTAAGCTACATAAGAGAAATATTGGACCCAGAAAACAGAACTGCAATAATAACGAAAAATTTATTTCAAAACTTGTTTTGCGTTTTCTACAGTTTGGGAAAAATGGACATAGGATGGTTACGCTTTAAGGTATCGATATGATTAGTATATGTATGCATTTAGAACAAAAGAAATGCAAGGCAGTAGTAGCTAAACGTGCTAACGCGCTTCGACAGCAACCCAAGTATCCCAGGTTCAAATCTCGGCACGGCCAAACGTAAGTAAGTAAAGAAAAATGTATATGAACTATTATTTCTTAAATATAATATAACAATCAGCTAATATTACATTGAAATATTAATAATATAATTTAAAACAATTGAAAAGTAGATGTTGAAATTCAATTGAAAGTTGAATAAAAATTGGTTAACATGATTGTAACTAGAGACCGACCGAAATCGCTTTTTTTAATTTCGGCCAAAACCGAAATGGCCGAAATTTTCTATTTTTTTTTTCGGCCGAAACCGAAGCCGAAACCGAAAAAATAAAAGAAACAATTGTGAGATTTAATGTAATAAAGTGGGACATAATTAAGATTATCAGTAGGCTGAAATCGATCGCATATTCATAGTCAAATTTAGTAGCTGCTAAACTTTAGAACCAGCTTATTAGCTGCCAGTTCAGTGTATTATCTGTCAACTTAGTAGATTACTAAAGTTAAGTTGGAGCTTAATTTGACTATGGCCGATCATTTTAAATTCAGATCATGAATTATATGAATTTAGAAGCAAACTATCAAATGCGTGGAAATCAAAGTAGTAGAAATTACTGTCAGGGTAGTAGATTTCAAGAGAGGGGAGTAGATATGGGTTTATGCGTAGAGTACTAGAAATTCTACGAGTTGTAGAAATATCTGTCGGGGAAGCAGATTTGTAGAAAGAATAGTACTTTTGCATTGTATGAAACTCACATAATATTTTGAGGAGTAGATTTCTTACCATAGTAGTAGGAAATATCTTGAGGGAATTAGAAAAATCTGCTACCATAGTAGAGGAGTAGAAATTTATAAATCATTGCGAGAGTATTAGATCTACTCCGATAGGACATGTCTTCTTTGTCGCTTCTGATTCTTCGAAACTATGATCAATGCTTAAATTTGTGTTACATACCGCTTTTATCCACTTGGTTGTTCCTTATGTATTTTGATACGCTAAATCCGAAAATAAACTTTAAATTTTTCCAGCACGCACTATTTTTCTGCAAACGCCACAAAAATTGCATTTTGGGTGCTGTAATACATAAGAATTTGTCTATAAAGTATATTTAACACACAAAACGTTCAGTTTTGTCGATCAGTGTAACCTTTGTTATTTATTTGTTACTTTTTCTATCAAACCGAAATTTTCGGCGGAATTATAGGAATTTCGGCCGAAAACGAAATTTGGCCGAAAGCGATATTTTATTTTTCGGCCGAATCCGAAACACGCCCGAAACAGCTTTTTTTGCCCGAAAAGCTGAAGAACCGAAACCGAATTTCGGTCGGTCTCTAATTGTAACCATCATGCAAATTTTTGGCTACAATCATTACATGTTTATTTTCAATCATGTAAATGGTTAGCTGCAATCATGTAAATGTTTAGTATGCAATCATGGCATGGTTGGTGCAATCATTTCGCCAATCATAATATGGTCCCCTTAAAATATGATCAGGTCAACCATGTTTTTTCTCTGCGTGTATATATCGCCTTATGTACCAAAATTAGAGTTCTTTGTCGTAATAGATCATCGAAGGTGACATTATATAAGCGCTTAGCATATTGAGAAATGTGGTCAGTGCGTTTAAGACCAAAAACATAGAGAGCTATGTTATTGAATATAACATTAAGCTTCTTCTTAAAAGAACTATCACAGTTAGCATATATTTCGCATCCGTAAAGCAAAGTGGGTGCAAGGTAGGATTTTGCCAGTAACATACGTATTTTAAGTGGAGTATAATATTGCGAAGTCCACAATACCCGCATCGTACCGTAAACTTTTCCGATCGTGATGCTTAAATGACAATTCCAAGATCAAGTTTTATCAAATGTTATACCCAAGTTATTGGCCGTATCCACATAGCCAACAACACCGTTGTTCAATTTTATCTTTGGAAAGGACGAACAATCAATTGGTTTTTTAGATAAATTCAGACACTAAGCCATTTACACAAACTGCCTGCGATCTGGTAGCCAAATACGAATCAATCAATTTGGTGGCAGTAACAGAACAATCAAAAAAATTAAGAAGCTTATTGCAAAGAATAGTATGGTCCACCGTATCAAAGTCCTTCGAGTGATCCAATAGTATCAAAAAGACTTTATTGTCATTAACACCGGTTCTAAGTTCTTCTATAACGTCGATCAAGGCGTTTCGGTCGGAAGCCTGATTGACGTTCTGTTACAAGCGCGTTGTTGTAAACATAATTGCTCATTTCTTGATATATTATCAATTCTAACGCCTTTGAAACGTGTGGCTATCGGTGCGGGTGTATTTCGTCAGGACCAGTAGCATTAGACTTGATTTTTAAGAAACTCCTAGTTTTGAAATTTTGTAAATTTTGTTTTCCTGTTTTTTGCTAAGCAGAGAGCAACAGTTGTTTTGGCCTCAACACTTCATACAATGATGAGATGAAACTTTGGTGCTACGAATATTGTGGTTTTGCCTGCGGAACACGTCAGAAATGTCACTGTCCAACAGCTGAGCCGGCTCCCTTACCACGACACAAATTTAAAAATGTTTCATAATCAGAAAAAATGTTAAGGAACCAAAATTTTTTATAAAATGCGGTCGGTCATCCTTCTGATGCAGAAAAACTTTTTAGGTGGCATAATGAATGTTAAAGTTTGTTTCTCCTTTGCTTTAAGTTCCGGCGCAGTGTACAGTAAATGATAAGAGAGATTGTGATATCGGTATGGAACCATATGCGGTCTCTGTGAAGTTTTTGCCCCCCACACTGGCCCAACCCAACCGAGATAGATGAATGCTGTAAATTCGCAAACTCATTTTTAAAGTCCACCAGGAAACATAAATTTCCATTTCATCCTCGTTAAACTTGCTGGTTTTCAATAAATTCATATATTTCCATTAATATCGCTCATACGAATCACACAATCACACAATCAACTTCTTGCTCTTCTTCTTTATTACATCTGAGAGAATTGTTAAGATTAAAAATACATTAATTTCAATGATAGCATTATTACGATTATTTGCCATCTCCTCCGCCGCCGCCACTCCTTTCACTTTTGCAAACTTTGCCCGGCCTTCGTCAACAGCCAAAGCCCCACCGAAAACCCAACCTCATCTCAAATGGCAATTTTTGGAATGATTTTGAAAATTTTGAAATAAATCCTTATAAGGCACATAATTAGTGTGAGTCCCAGCGACGACTTAAGTAGGTTATGCACGAAGAGCATTCTGCAGAAAGAGAAACGAATTACAATAACAATAACAAGAAAACGAAAAAGAAAAAGAAGAACACAGAACACAGAACGCAGAACGAACGTAATTAAAAAGTACTTAAGCAAGAAAAATAAATTTTACACCGTCTTTCGCTTTGCTATGTAGTTGGTTCGCTTGCGACATACCTGCGATAAATAGTTTTGCGCTGCTGCAATTTATTATCATTATCCTTGAAGAAATACCTGCGTATACCGCTGAGATACGAGCGAAAATATTCGCTCCAATTAATGTTCGCAATGTTGAATTGCAGCAGGCGGCGCTCCTCGCCCACCAGCAGCGCATCCAATTCATCAATGTTGCGATGAGCGAATTTCCAATTCTTGAGGCCAAACCACGCCATCATGTCGATTATTTTCGAGATTTTGCGATAAGCTTTTATGTAACTGTCAAAAAGTAAAAGGAACCGATTGTAAGAGACAATGTCGCAATGTGGGTGGTGGTGTGGTGGTGGTGGTCGTGTGGTGGTGGTGGTGGTGTGTTGGTAGTGGTGTGGTGGCAGCTGAATGCAATTAATAAGAATTAAATAATTGAACAATCCCACTCAATTGTGGACTAGTTCGAATAGATTGAATGTGATTTTGAGAAGAAAATATGATTGCGGAAAAGATTCTCTATTTTTAATTATTGGAATTATTATCTAATTTTAATAATCATATTTAATTTTAAACTTTTAGAAACCTCCAATCTTATAAATTGAAAAATAAATCGAATTAATAGTTGCTCATACGCCCCGTATACTAAACATCTTAACTCACAAGAGCAATTGGCGCTACCCTCTGCCATCTACGTACCTACTTTCAAATCGGTTTTCGCTTAATTCCATTTTCTTGTCCAAAGTTCTAAATTCCACTACTTTTTTCACACTGCTGATGTAAAAATCCAACCACCCTCACACACGCACACGTTGTAACGACAACAACGGCCACCACCAGCCAGCGCTACCACCACGACGACGACCATGCAATAAAATACAAAATCACCTTCGTACTTACATGCGTTTTTGTCCCGTTGCCAGCGCAATTAAATCTAAAATATAAGCTGGGATTGTGTGCAAGAAAAATGCAATTGCACTATGCAGTGGCTTCGATGGAATTATAATGTATGAGAAGCACCTGTGACAATATTTGCGGCAGTCGAATGTGGTTGCCGCCGGATTGGTGTGTATAAAGGGCATTGCGCATTTTATATTTATTTATTTATTTTGTTTATTTTTGTATTTTAATGCCAATGTATGAGTGTGTGTTATTATTGTTGTTATGTAATTTTTTTTATTATTATTTTTTTTGTTTTTTTGTTGTTGTTTTCGTTTTGCAGCAACATTGCAGATATAGTCAGCAACACAATCAGGCGTTAGTTTAGATGGCCGGAAGGAAGCATTTGTGGATCGGTGGTTTGTTTTCAGTACAATAAGTGTTGTTGTTTTATGAATTGTTGTAGTTGTTGGAAATTAGACAAAGAAAATTAAAGAAAATGTTAAATTCAATAGAGAAAAATTTGTAATTAATAGGGGTATTCATTAAAAGTGGGAAACCACTGGGAAACGATTCAGTTGTGCAGATTAGCAGTCAAAACATAAGAAATTTGACAGTTCTTTTGACAGTTCTTTCACTTAAAAGTTGCTCCTTAATAACGGCTAATTTTGTTGGTATTGCACACTAAAATAGACTTGCACCTACAAGGCTACCAGTAGATGGACACTTTTGCTATTCTGACAGTATCCCAGATTCCTCATCCCCATTCAACAATAATGTGCCATGGTTTGTGGAAAACGTTAAGAATAAAAACAAACTAAGAATCCTACTCATATTTACCCTTTTATATTGAAGAAAACAGTTGAAAATTCTCTTAACAAAGCCTCGATTTTTTTGTATTTTTTACTTTTCGACGACCGCGTGATTACAGCAACACGTGCAATTGTCGCTGTCAGCGCCACCAACGTCAGAACTGATGGGTGCCAGTAGCTGGACAGTGCCAGTAGGTGGCCACCCTCCCCTACCTATTTCTGTACTCATTTAAAGTGGAATTTGAATTGCACTCTTTTCCGTATTTCTTCTATTTTAAAGACATTCGAAAACATTTTCTTCAAAATGACAATGGAAAGTCCCACAATTTTCTTACTTAAATACACACAATGATAAACTCTCACATATATCCTATCACTACTATGCTGTCACCCGCACTCCCCCACTCGCATGTAACAATCGCGAAGCTTATATTCCCATCGTATGTGACAATGATTTAATTTATGGCTACCTTGTGGATGTTACTAGCAGCCAACAACTGCCAAAGCAGCTGCTGCTACTTCTCTTCCCTTACTAAACTGCATACAAAATCAAGCTGCTGCTACTGCTGTTGCGGTAATGGCAACACTGTAGATAGGTAAAATGCCACTAACGGGACTTACCATAAAGCTTTGTCAAATGGCTCGTGGAATCCTTTGCGGGACAGATGCATATACTGACCCCAGGTTAAATTGTTGCGATCGAAAATGTAATTGTAGACAGGGAATTCGGCCTTGGTCAATGGTTCGCTCTGGCGCAGGGCAAACCTGTAAAAACACATAAAGGGGGGAGAAAAAATATATAAAAACGCACACAAAAAAATTCCGTAACAAAATGTAGTAGAATGAAGTGCAGTAGAGACAGTTGAGGTAATTTATGGGATTTCTCGAAGAAAAACATTTTTAAAAATACAAAAATGGTTAACTTCTTTTAAATGCCTCGAGTAGCTCCAGAGATAGTGCGGCCAGTTGGCTATCACAATTCGGACAGATTTGTGCAATTTTCTTCTTATTTTTGGTTCTTATTCCTTAATAGGATTATTTTCATAGACTAACAATGAATAACATGCCCCGGTTTTTTTTTTTTCGTTTCTACTAATGAAAGTTTTTGGCAGTTGGCTGCACTTGGGCACACATTAGCTGTGTGATTTGAGTTGGTGCATATTAAAATTGTATTAATTGGATCAGTGATAGGCAAGATTTCTTTCAAGGAAATAAAGGGTGACCAGATAGCAATGATAGTTTTCCAATTCCAGTGACATCCAGCTTTCACAATATTTAGTACACTCAGGGAAAAAAAACATAGTAAAATCAAGTACGATCGTATTTACTCCTTCATTTTTTCAACTTAATGGAAACAACTTTGAAATAAAGAGAAAATACTTAAAATAACTGTTGTCAACGTTGAAACAAAGTTGAACGATGTTAAATCAAGGTCTGGCAAACTTAATATAAATTGAAAAATTTTTGAAATAATCGGAAAACAACTTTGAAAAAAGTTTGTTTATTTTTGAATTTAAGTTTTAAGTTGAAAACAAGTTTGTTCGTAGTTGTTTCTAAAATTTCCAACTTTACCAGACTTTCATTAACGTTTCTACTTGTTTTAAGGTGGTTATTTTTGATTTTAGGTTGTTTTTTCTCTGGGTGTAGGTTTGCCATTTCATCGTGTTCGTAGAACGTGTGGAAATTATTGAAAACTATTATCGAAATCCGGGCTCAGTTGTAAATACGGACCTTAAGCCACCAACCAGACAGACATTGGTTTGAATTGAAGAAAACAAAACCGCCATTGCGGTAAGTGACGAAGAAAACTCAGAAATGGCAGTTCGGGGCCGATTAGCTGTCTTGGGCATCGCCAGAGAGTTTGCTAATTGGGCACTATTGGACAGAGATTCTCGGATGAGGTCCATTTTTGTCTCGGCGGATATGTCAAGAAGCTAATTCGTTTGTAGCACTGTGTTATTAAATTAGTCGCAAAAAGTGATTTAAAAATTCTAGCTTAGTTTCGTGTGTGGTTTTATCGAGTTTTTACTGTATTAGAAAACTATCTTTACCGAAGTTAGCATAAAAACGTAAACTCTGCATTCTTTATTTCCTTATTATTTTCCCGAAAAAATTCCAAACTTTAGCAACACACACACACACACACACATACACAGAAGATCTACTCACCGCCTGGCCACATCCCAGCCGCTCGCTATCATTGCATTGACACAATAATCAGCGGGGACCATGTTAGCCTTGCAGTTGGCTTTGCCGTAAATGCAGCGGACAAGTCCTCTCGCCGACCAAGTGCACAATCCGGATGGTCCATACAAATTATCGGTCCAACCGGGAAATGGATCCTTGTAGGTTGACATAACTGAAATAAATGAGAATTAATGGTTATGTGGAATGGCATTTGTTGCAGTTGTTGTTGTTGTTGTTGTTGTTGTTGCTTTCTAGCTGCTTGCTCTGGCTAATATTTCTTTTTTTTTTTCCTATTTTGCTGTCGTTGCTACTATCGGTTCATGTGCATTTGTAGCCAACTTTCCCAACTTATACTGAAGGGCCATTGGCTCTCGTTGTTGTTGTTGTTGTGGTTGTTGTTGCTGCTACTCTTTTTAATAGTGAAAAATAGTTAAGAATACTTTGGAGATTGCTTACGTAAATGAACATTTGCACATTTCCTCTTTCGGTCTTGTGCCAGTGTATTGGTTTCTCGGTGTATATGAGTGTGTGTGTGTGTGCCACAAAGTTTTAATATGTTTATCGGGTATCTGCACATCTGTACAGTTGCTCTGGCATTGCTTTGCTTTGCTTTTCCGTTTTTTTTCTTCTTTTTTCTTTTTTTCATTTGTACTCTTGCTGCCTTTAAAGAATGGTTTTTGTATGTTGCTTGTTGCTGTTGTTGTTTTAATGTTAGCTGCTGCTTCTAGTTTCCTTTTGGGATGTTCATCCTAAGTACGGGCAGAATGAGGAAAATATCTGTTTTTTTTTGGACTTCGTTGCCTTCTCGTTGGCTTGCATTTGTTCATTCGTTTGGCATTTTGCAGCTTTGACCTTTTTGCTTGCGTTTTTCGGTTGTTATTATTTTCGGTCCCCCCAAGGATTTGACAATTAGCATCAAAAATTATCTGACAATGAGCTTGTGAAGTTGCAAAATGCATTTTCATTTGCATTTAAATTGCTTGTAATAGTTCGTGTTCAAATTTATGGACTGAAGGATTCCAGAGACTCCTGCAAGCACTGTCCATACAAATAAATAAAATGTGAAATTCAATTTACCAATGGGTGGGCGAAATATGCCAGCGGGCATGTAGAACGCTCGATGATTGACCAAATTCTCGGCGCACTTTTTCGTCATTGTGTACGTATTGGGCATTTCGCCAATCAGGCAATGTCGAAACTTCTCCAGGGTTTCATCGTCGAAAACGCGAAAGATCTGCCAGGAAATGTAGATGACAAAAATTTAACATGTTTTTATGCATTTAATTGTATGCTTTCAAAAGAAAACTGCAATAATTATTAATTGTACATGAAACCACTCAAAAAAAAAACAAAATGAATTTTATTTTTGGCATCTGTTTACATAAATTACATTTTTAATTTACCCTTTACTATTTTAGATAAAAACGCTTCAATATATATGCATTTTTTTTGTTATTCATTGAATGCCCGTGACATTTTGTCTGATTTCATTACATGTAAAATTTTTAGTGCTTTTCCTTTTGAATTAATCGTTGCAACTGTTGATTTCGGTTTGTTTCGGACGTTTTGCCAATTTGCATACATACATTGCTTATATGGTTTGGGAAATGCATAAATTGAATACCAAACGGCTCATGCACCTCGCACTCATCATTCACTCCTGTCGTTCGCATCAACTCACCTGTATAATTTTTTCGTATCCAATTTCGTTCTCGTATACCTGCTCCTGGATGAATTGTCGATTGCAATTGCAGTAAAGTGTTGAAATGTGCACAAATGACTGAAATTGTGGAAATTTTTGTTAAACATTTTGTATTTTTATTTTATGTTATTGCAAGACTCGAATACATTTATTTTGCCAATAAAGGATCCACTCGTTTGTGTGTGTCCATTATTGTTTGTATTTTTTCTTTAGCTTTTTTTTATGTACTTTAAATAAGAATCAACCATTGAAATTCATTGGAAATCCGAATGACTAATGGAAATGTGGATTTTTTTTATTAAGTTGCTCGTTTTATGTAAAATGCATAGTTTAAGTTTAAATTTGCGTGTGCAATTCAGTATTTACCTTCAAGTTTCTGATTTCCATTGCCAAATCGAGAATTTTCTTTGTACCCAAGACGTTGATGTCGATTGCGTCACTCAGCTTTTCATTGAATTTCACCGAGGCCACAACATTGAAAACAATCTGGGAGAAATGTATTAACGGGAAATTAAACGTAGAAAGACAAATAAACTTCAATGACAGATCAAATAATATAAAAGGTGAGGCACTTTAGATTTAAACTGAGTTTAAATACAGAAAAGCAGGGATTGCATAGAAAAAAAAGTAAACCGAATTGGGTGCAATGTTTAAAAATTTCAAAAACTTTTTTGTAAATCATTTAACTGATATTTTCACCCAAAACAATCCAATCTAGGCCGGACATTCCATTAAGAATTTAAAAATTTCCTTTAAGCGCGACTAATGTAGTCCCTGTGGTGGAACAGAAAAAGCACAGTTGGCTAAGGACCAAGTTCACAGAGAGCTCTTTTTATTTTTATATCCTACACCTCTTTGGTCTGATGTTTGTAACACACAGAAGGAGGCGTGATAACTATGGGAAACTATATATATTCTTGATCAGCGAAACCTCCTAACCGTCCGTCTGCCTGTCCTTTTTTCTTGTAGATACGACTGTAAAATATGTAACCTAATTCCGCTGAAATAGTTCCAAACTTGGTATATAGGGGTTCTTAGGGTCGCTGATTTCGGAACTGATGTCGAAATTTCCAAATTAAAGATGACGGATCCAATATGACCTTGTAGGTGTTGGGTATATGTAAGTCGTAGGGTACATATAACCGACTGAAACTTACTCACTTGTTTTATTTTTATTTTAGGCGAATTCTTGAATGAATTAATTGAAAAATCAAACAACTCCCAACATCACAAATTAATATTCCTTTTACCCGAAATCCCTCGGCCGTTTCGCATAACAGTGGTGAGACCAATCAATTTAAAAATAACTTTAAAAAATCCTTTCATGGTTCATCCACGAATTTGCTGTGTTGGCTATAAAATTTCCGTTTAACGTTTTTTACTTTATTTTTTGTAGCTTCTACTTTTTTTAATATACCTACACGCAGCTCCAATTTTAAAACATGCAAAAATTCAGTGTTTGTCGTACACTATGCGATAGGCATCATACAAATTTTAGCACTGGCAACAACTTTCTACACTGAGCGAAAATTCTGTGAAACCATCAGAATGAAGGGTTTTTTCACGAAAACCAATTTTACTCTTTATGCGGTCGGTGCGAAATTGAAACTTCACAATGCAATCAAACGAAGTGTGTGTTCCGTTCACTTAATTCTATTCTTTTTTTGTTGAACTATATTGAAATAGTTTTTTTTTTGTTATTGCATACATTTTATTTGTTCTTTTAGTGGAATTGGTGGACAAATCAGTTGTGTTTGTTGTGCGATTTTTTTACCAAGTGTTTTTAATAGTTTTTTCGTTTTAGATATTTGTTTTTATTTGAATATAAACAGAGAGGAGAGAATTTAAGTGTATACACTTTCAAAGAATTCCTCAAATGGACAATACACAATTTACCATCCAGACATTTGCGCACCACTCCTGGGGAAATAGTTGGCCAGACAGATGAAATAAGTCAATATTCGCAATCATCACCGCACAACAGTTTATGTTTAAAGAAGGTAACGGTGGAAGAGGGGAACAAAAAAAACAACGTTTTGGCTAGAGGTAAATCTGCACAAAACCACGCTGCAGATGCAATTGCAAAATCGACAACTGTTTGCGAACACACTAAAAAATAATACAAAAAGAAATAAATGTGAATTTAGAAGCAGCAATTGCAATATCAGCGCTGAGTAAATGCCGCAAACAACAAGTTGGAAATTTTTTACGGATTAAATCGCAGCATTCGTAACTGTACATGCTGATGGAAGGTTAGGGGCTTACTTCAAAAGGAAAAAGTATTGGGTGTAAATTGCCTGTGGTACCTTCAAGATTTTAGAGGCACTAGCACAATCAATAGAAAATGATATGTTTTGTCAAAGAATGTGAGACCACCGAAACTACAGATCAATGCAGCCACGCCTACATTTGAGTATCATAAACTGCAACATATGTATGTAAATACTATAAAAAATGTACACTAACAAAATTCGTAGGTGCAGCAAACAGAAAATGTAGTCAAAACTTCCAAAAAGGAGCAAAGGATACAAACATAAGCACAAGAGTACAAATGGCTGTTGACCGTACCAGCAGCCAGTGTAGTATTGAGTCTGCATACACATGCATTCGAAGTTATACTACTTCAATACAATACTCTGGCTTTTTTGTATTCCCCAACCTTCGTCTGACTCTGTATGCCGTGTACTTGTCGACAATTTTTCATCAAATTTTTATGTTTACTTCATGTTGGTAGGTTTAGTTTTTTTGCATGTGTGTCCGTGCAGGATCACTTACATTCTGTTGAGCAGTGAGTGAAATAAAAATACACACACTCAGATACAGAATTGAAAACTTTTTTGAAAGTTTATTTTTGCGGATTTACAAAGGATTGAAAATGGTGTAAGGCCAACATAAAAAAGTTGGCCTCCACTACAAAGAGGAGGTTATTAAAATTTTTTTTGGAAAGTTAGCGATTGTCGATTGGATTTTTTAGATAAAAATTGATTAGCTCCAAAATCACAATCCCAAGCCAAGAACTGTAACCACTTTGCTGAGCATCATAACCCACTAAGTGGCAACAAAAATATTGTATTTAGGGGCAAGTGAATTCTTGAAGATTTCTTTTGCAGTATCTCCTTGAATTCTCCGATTCACTTTGTGGACCAACATTTTTACGTTCGCTTGCAAACCACTCGAAAGTCCATCTCATAAGGGACAATGCACTTTTGCATGTGCAAACACTCACACACACAAATGTTTATTGAAACATTCACTCACACTCACTCCAAGCACACATACGACTCACCTCAACTTCAGCGCTGAGCATTTCGCGGTCTGCTGCCGATATATCGAGGTCGATGGCACTGAAATTGGCGCGTATCGGATGAACCTTGTTAAACAGATGTGGACTCTCCTCACGCATGATATCGAATATCTGCAATGAGTCACAATATGAAAAAAAAACATAAATAATGTCAGGAAAAATAAAATATATTCAATTAAATCCATACCGATTCCTTAAAAAAAAGCTCGAGACGCTGTTCAACAGTCATGCTGTCCTTACACCGTATGAGCATATAAATTTTACGCAACTCAAATGTACGCAACAGTTTCTGTATAAGCACCTTGCCCACAAAGCCAGTGCCGCCGGTTATGAGTAGAGTGGCATTGGCGTAGAAGTCACTAATTGGCGTTGTGGTCGGTACGGTTTCATTGTTGGTTGCGGTCGGCGTTGTCGATGAAGCCGTTGCTGCAGCGGGGTTGTTCGTATTCATGTCAGACTCAGTGGTGGAACTTTTGCGCGAGGATGAGGTCGAGGAGAATGCCTTGCGTTCAACGGGAAGGGTTTCCGCTAAATAGGGGGTAGTTTGTGGAAAGGGAAACGTTTTGAAATTGAAAATTATTTCAGGGGACTTCAGGTGCCTGAAAAGGGTCTAGCGACTCGTTTTAAAAGTAAAATTTCACTCTGTTATTCCTAATTCCTACTGAAGAGAATTCGGAGACGCGCTTAAATTCAGAAAATTCTACGATCCACGCAGAATTTTATGAAAAAGGACAAAAATTCCATTAATCTTTACAAATCTTTTGCGATTTCTGTACCTTCGTTCACTTCCTTAACACTTTCCATTGTCTTTAAAAACACTTATTAAGTTTGTATGTAATTGGGTATAAACTCAGTTTTCACTTCTCCAAAATCCAGTTCAAGTTATAACGCGACAAGTGACAGCATGAAACTGAACTGCCGTGAAAGACCTTTTCATATTTCAAGTAAGTAGGTGAGTCTCCAGCACATTTAAAATTCAAGAACTTCCACTTTAACAACTAAAACTAAAGCAGTCACGGCACCAGGATTTCTCCAATCGAAATCATATTCTCACTCAATCAATAACTGGCAGTGAAATATTTTCAAAAAGTTCCCACCATTTAAAAGCAATGATTTAAAATATGACATGAAGCCATAATGCACGCACACCTACACTGATTCAGCAAATATATCCCTACACACTCCCAAACACACACTGTGTGGGGTGGCAGATGTGAAATGTCCCTTGCGTGCGTTTGTATGTGACACGCTGACACAGTAAGCGAGTGAAAATGCATTCGTCGGATGGATCGAATTCGATTGAAACATAATTAATTATTTAATTAGCAGCGGTGCATACGCAGGCACACATGTATGCATGCACACATACATACGTTGTGGATCCGCCACCATCGTGGAGCGCTGCCGCATGTGCGGTCAGTGTGAGTGTGTGTGTGTGTGCAGTGCATTTGCGGAACAGCTGCGTCCAGGATTGCATGTCGAGAATTAAATGATGGCATTCTCATAGTTGGCCTGCATGAGGGACATAATGTCACTTTCACTTTGTCGGTTAATCACGCATTGGGGCAGTTGGTGCTACGGCGAAGGTAGTTAACCTCTATTTGAGCATGAATTAGTTAGCACATAGGCGAAAGTGTAAGTACGATTGGAAAGATTTGAGCAATTATACAACTTTTAATGAACACCAAGTAACTATAGTATACATATTTTTTAATTATTAACAAGCTAAACGTTTTTTTGCTTGAACTTTTACTAAAAAAAATACAAGAAAAATAAAATTTTAGTACGAAAATATGTGTGTGTGTGTTTTCCTTTAATAAATATTTGCTCTACTTTATCATTCCTTCATATCCCATTTACTAATACATACTTAAACATATTTCCCTAAAGTCTGCCATTAGCATCCGGTTTGTGTCTTCAATTGGGCCAGGTTTCCACCGGCAGACAAAAAGCTTTCTTTAAGCTTTTCGCAAGTTTAAGTTGAAAGAAACCAGTTTCTAAGAAATGAAAGAAGAAGCTTTTCTTGTCTCCACCTTCGTATTGCTATTGAACTTAATACATGTACAGGGTGTTCCACCCGAATCGTCTCATCTTAGACGGTCATACGGTAAAGCATCGTACATTTTGATACTAGTGTAATTTTGAAAGGCAGGATAGTCTGAAGGAGGTTGTATTTGCTAACTTCGTTCACTCACAGTACCAAAGCTCTTTGGCAGGTGGTTAAGGTTTGTGTACACACTTTAAGGCAAAAGATAACTTCTTCGTTATACTTAAGTATGTTGGTATGCAATAAGACATATTTACAAGGATATGCAAGTGAACTATTGTGTAAACTTACTTAAGTAAACCGGTAAATTTATTCTTCCAGAAGAGAGACACTTGCATACGAGTCATAACAATTCAGTAAAAGGAGCATAAGGAGGAAGGTGGTTCTCGAACTTCATCTCAGTATTGAAGAGAAAAAAATGTAGCCAAAGTTTCAAATCGATATCTGCAAAACTACAAACATTGTATCAAAGTTAATATACCCCTCCACAGTGACGGATTTACCACCTTATTTCCTCGAGCTCTTCAATTCATAAATAAGTATTAAAATAATAAAAATCTATAGTCCAGTCATTCTGGTGGAAGGAGGGGTCTGCAAAAACAAAAATTACCTCATTCGGCGGCGTGTCCTAAGCTTGAATCCGAAATGGCGGGCAGTAGAGATTATTCTATGAGGAGAAACGCATTTCCACGAATTTCTCGTTAACGGTGCGTGCTACCGGAATGCCTAGACTCAGGAACTGGCCACACATTAGACTAGGCTATGGGTTGTGAGACGTGAGGTGGGATAGGTTTTGACTCGCCTACTTTTACCGCAAATAACTTGGTTGCAGTTGCTCATCTGCGAATTGTTTCCCGAATGTGGCGCTGCCACCTACCACTTAATTTCTCCCAACCCAAACAGTGTTACCATATCTGCGGGTTTCACCTTCGGTGGAATTTTTAACTTTCGATTTCAGAGAAATTTGCAAAAATTTGCTTATAAGAATGCAACTATAAAAGTTTTTTAGGGCCAGCAAAGCCGGGTTGGGCCCAGCTAGTGATCTATAAAAAAAGACCTAACCCACAAATAATTACTAAAAAAATAACTTTTAAATAAATTTTTTAGAATCATAACACTGTGCGACAGTACTTTTCGGGCATGAGGTTTTTCAAGTGGAATAGGTAGAGTACATCTCAAATAACAATATAAGTTCGGGGTGTTACTGGGTTAGCGAAATAAACCAGTTTTTTAAACTTTAAAGTTTAGAGATCCTTAATAGGTAAAAAACTTCGAAAAACTATGATGGAGTTGTGCGATTTCAGTCATTAAGAGCTTGTTGGAAAAGTAATAAGCCGTGGTATTTACGAAAATATTGACACTACAGTTTTCAACACTAAAGCGTGCTTAAAAATTATTTTTATCCAAAAGTTACAGAATTTTCATGTGCAATTGAAAAAAAAGTGAAGCGGAGGTTAGAGTTTAAGTGTTCTGTGTATATCTAAGTAAATTATACCTATCTGCAACATTTCAAACCGATAACTGAATTTTTTCAAACACACAGAACACAAAACTCTAACCTTCGTTTCACTTTTTTTTCAATGGCATACAAAAATTCGGAAGTTTTTGGTTTAAAATTATTTTTAAGCACGCCCCTAGTTTTGAAAAATTTTGTTTTTATATTTTCGTAAATACTACGGTTACCTTTCCAACAAGCTCTTAATGACTAAAATCGAACAACTCCATCATAGTTTTTCGAATTTTTTTACCTATTAAGGATCTCTACACTTTAAAGTTTAAAAAACTGCTTAATTTCCTTAACCCAGCAACACCCCGAACTGATATTGTTATTTGAGATGTACTCTACCCATTCCACTTGAAAAACCTCATGCCCGAGAAAAAAAGTGGTATTTTGTCGCAGAGTGTAATTATTATTGTTCTTTTAGCTGAATTTCAAAATTTGGTACAAAATAATTCGAAATTTACGCCTTTGAAACGTTTTTTGCTTCTCCTGAACAAATTAAAAAATGCCTATTTCCTATCGAACACATCAATAAAAAAAATGTTTAAAAGAATTTTCGCTTTTTTTGTCGATATGCCAATATTTGTTATATGAGAGCCCCCCTAAAATTTGTTCCGATTTGGCTGATTCTCGAACTTGATCTCAGTTTGGAGGAGAAAAACTGTACCCAAAAAAATTTACCCAAAGTTTCAAGGCGATATCTCCACCGCTATCGTGCGGGACGACAGGCGAGCATACGAACAAGGTTCTATATACTTTTCCATACCGAGCACGCCTCCTTGTGGGCGTTGAGTTTATATACCATCCCACAGTGGTCCCCCACACACTACTATGGTATACAAACACACCGCAAAAAATTTTGACTCATTTATTAATTTTTTACTTTATTTTAATTTATTCGTGTGTCTTAACTTTTTTCGTCGTTTTTTGGAGCCTTCAACAAATTTTAGTGTGCAAATGTTGTTTAAAGGAATTTGAAAATCTCGCATAAAGTTGTCCATAGCTTTCAATCGAGCTATTGAGCTTTGTATATTATGTTTTAAAAGAAAGGTATGCCATTAAACGAAATCATGCCGAAGAACAGCACTCGGATACTCTTACTTACGTTGCAAACTGGAATTTGCTGTTACTCCATAATGTGAAAATCACCACTTAGCTCGCAATGATGCAGTGCAATGAATCAAATATTCTTCAATCGCTTCCGGACGGTATTTAATTTGAGTAGGTTTAGAGTAGTTTTGATGTTTTATTTAAATCTTCTTATGGCATATCTCAAGTTGTAAGTTGTGACATTTATATTAAAACGGATTATCTTAGACTAAATCATTTGACATACACAAATTGAACTTGTATCCACACATATTTACAATAAAATGCTTAAATGCTAAGTGCAACTGATGAATACTTCGAATTGAGTCTTTTATTGTTATTGTTAATTACACATTAAGTACTATAAACACTGAAACGTTGAGAATGTGACTTGGACAGTTAATTGATTAATGAATGTTTGGCAGAAGTTGCCTCAATTGTCAAGTGTATGTACTTGTATTTATTTATTTTCGTTTTCATTCTTGGACTATTTCATTTCATTGGCTTTTCCGTTTAATTCCAGCTTAACGTTTTCACGGCAAAAATGAAAATAAAATAAAATATTCAATTCCATCGCGATTCACTTCAACTAAGTAACTCTTTTCTGTGAAAACTCTCTGTCTACACCTAAATAATAAATGCATTTTCTTACAACAACACTTAAAATATCTCACAAAACAGCATTCATTCCCATACCTAGCACAATGTCGTGCCTTTTTTATACATTTTCCATAATTTTTTGGGTTCTATCAAAGAGCGGACATTTTAGCTCCTTCGCTTAAGAATCACAAATAAATTTCGCATAAATCACAGTTTCGAAACAACAATTTTTCAACTTGTCAAAAATTCCTCCAGACAATTTAAGTGCAGACACGTGTGCCTCCCCCTCCGCCGCGATCGCCAAACGTCAATGGGGCATACTCATTCATCTCGATTTCGCTAGCTGTTGCGGGCGCCATCATGGCCAAGCTGCCATAATTGAAATCCATTTTATATTGATTGCTGTTCGTTGCACTGGACGATGCAACCGAGACAATCTCCAGGGCCACCTCTGGCAGAGGGGCCTGCACTCGCGACACCTCACTCAATATACAAGTGCCGTCGCATTCGGTGCGGCTGCCCAGCTCCTGTTCACAAATGCAACTTGAACTCTCACGCGAATCACTGCTGTGCAGAAGTTCGTGTTGTGCCGCATCAGTGACAACACCGCCAACGCTGCTAGTGCGCTCCTCCGATGGCGGTGTCAGTTGCAACTCCATCGACTGGCCCAGGTCATCTTCGGTCTCAATGACATCCGGGTGCAAAGGTTTGAAATTGTTGCGTCGCCATTGACATACACCAATGCTGTCATTCACTAAGCCGGAACTGCCATTGCTGCCATTGTTGAATGCTATGACGTTGTAAATTGAATTCGGACCATTTTTTCCAATCTTCGTTGGACCATTGCGGTGATTGTACAAGCCCACCGTCATAGGCTGCATGGTGTGTGTGTGGTGGTGGACACCGCTCAGACCGCCTGCCGCAAAGATGTTATTCCTCACTCGCATCGATGAGTTGGCATACGTTGAGCGTATCGAACTGGCGCGTGTATGCATGGAGGCTGTACGCTCCTGCGGATCCAGTGTGGTCTTAAACTTGCAGAAACACGCTGTAAAACGCTTATTGAATTCGCGCTTGAATTTTTCCTGAGAAGAAAAGGGGGAAAATAGAAATTACTTGTAGAATCACATGGAAATCGGAATGGACAATCAGCAGTTAGTGAAAGGAATGATATCTGGAAAAGCAAAATGTGTGGCAACTTTTCTTCAAAATCCGTAACCCATTTACATCGAAATGCCGCGTGTATGGAGGCAGACGAAACCTTTGAAAGCCACTCAAATGCTATTAAAACAAGTGAGTAAGTTTCAGTCGGGCAAGCCGACTTATATATACCCTACATCTACTGGGCCATATTGTATCCGCCATCTTGAATTTTGAAAATGCGACATCAAATTCGAAATCAGCGACCCCAAAAACCCCCCCATACAAAATTTCATACTGTTTTGATGAAATCTTAAAAATTTCGGAAAAAACACGATTTTCACTTATATGGGCGGTAGGCGTGGCAGTCGACCGATTCCGCCCATTTTCAATACCAACTCCTTCTAGGACCTAAAAAGGATAAATCCAAAATTTTTGATCCCTAGCTTTCTTCTAGCTCCTGCAATCGTGTTTACAAGAAAAGAGGACGGACAGACGGACAGACGGATAGACGGACAGACGGACAGACGGATAGGGCTAAATCAATCAAAAAGAATATATATACTTTTCCATACCGGACACTTCTCCTTCTTGGTGTTACAAACATCAGGCCAAAGTGAATATACCCATACTTCATGAGGTGTAAGGTATAAAAATTATTTATGTGTAATTCGAAGAAAAAAAATCTGTTTTTGCCATAAATTCTCATAAGCGAGTGAATGTGCAACTGCTGCGTGGTTTTCATAATATGATATCAAGGAATCCAGAATTCTAATAATGTAGTATGTGTTATATTCGAAATATTATTTGAAAAAATAATTTTAAAATTAAAAGTAATGAATGCAGATTTTGTATTTATATTGAGTATAAATATTTATGAATAAGAATTGTTCAATCATAATTTTTTATTAATGAGCTGTTCAGAGAAGATGAATTCCCACAATCGAGGTGGGGCAATTAAATTTAATTAACTGTAAATTTAACACTGCACTAATGATTCCTTGAATTTCTGCTTTTTTAAGATGTATACATCCGAAGAGGCCATATATGGTCGATTGTTTATGTGTACACTGAGGGAAAAAAAGTAAGAACTGCATAGTTATGATTTGAAACGGGTATCGTTGCGAAAAATTTATCAACGCACAGTGCTAAAATCCAACTGAAACAGTTTTACTTTTTGAACATGGTATGTGTTACTGGAGCGTGGGTTCGAATCTCAGTCGGACCAAATTTTAATTCGATTCCTTTAATTTTTTTTTATATATTTTTTTAATACCGCCACATACACTGTGGCAGGGTATACTAACTTTGACACAACGTTTGTAACGCCCATAAGGAGGCGTGTCCGGTATGGAAAAAAATATATATGCTTGGTCAGTCTGTCTGTCCGCACTAAAGCGGTCGCAGTTTTGGAGATATCGACTTGAAACTTTGAGAATATGTTTTTCACTTCAAAAGTAAGAGCAAGTTCGAGAATCAGCTAAATCTGACAAAAACTAAGGTTGGCTGCCATATAAGACAAAAAAAGTTTCCAACTTTTTTATTGCTGTTTTCAATTGGAAATGTTTAGAAATAGAATGGAAATGGTCCGAACTTCCAAAACCACAAAAAAATGGGTCAAAATGGGGTCTTGAAACCAACATTTTTGTTGGTAAATTTCATTGGAAATTTTTTAGAAACAGATTTTGGAGGTGGGCCAAATCTCCAAAATCACCTAAAAATGGCGCAAAATGGGGACTTGAGATAACATTTTTTTATGTTCGAGGTACTTCTAAACTCCTACTGTGTGGGGGTATTTCCGCTTCGGCATAGCCAAAGAGAGTCCACTCTCTAGTTTTCCTTATTTTTGCAAAAAAAAAGCAATCTGTATTTTTGAGGTGCTGGAAGTAGATTCCAAAAAATCAAGAGTTAGTGTAGCAAAGAAAGAAAAATAAAAAATAATGTTTAAAAAGGAAACAAAAAGAACTCATGGTCCCAAAAAAGTAAAACTGTGTTTATTTCAGAACCATGCAGTTTCATAGTATATGTAACTTGTTAAAACATTGCAAAATAAACACAGCGGTAGGCAAGCGTGCTAAGAGGCGCTTTTATGAATCCGAATGGCCCGGGTTCAAATCTCGGTAATTCAACAAAAATTTCTACTATTTCTTTATTTCGTAAAAAAAATATAACAATAAATTAATAAAAATTTTGTTTTAAAAAAAAAATTGAGAGTCAAAAAAATATAAATTGAAATTTAATTTAAATCTTTTACGGTCATTTTAAAAATAGGACTTTCCAATAACCTTTTTTTGCATTTGCAATTCATAAAATCATTAATATTTCAGTAGCAAAACAAAAATGTTCAGTCATGAAACAACAAAATTTGAGTCTCAATTCTTCAATGAGCCGTTTCAATTCATCAATGGGCAGTTTCAAAAAAAATTTAAACGTTTTGTTGTCAAAATCAGAGCATTCAGTTTTGGCTGGAAATTGACAACAGTTCGGAACGTTTTGACAACGTTTCGTTTTGATTTTTTTCTCAGTGCGTGTATGTGTGTTTGTGCCCTTATGAAATACTTGGCCGATTTTAATGAAACACATAGACTATATCGTCCATAGACTATATGCACTTTCATTAACTTAAGGAGGTGGGCGTGGCAAATATTATTCTAAAATGCTATAATTCATGTTCTTTTTCTTCGATTCGGCTGAAATTTTGTATGTGAAGTTTGGCAGAGAAGAGACTATGAAAATTGCCATCTGCCCACTGCCACGGCCCCGAAGGGCTATCCCATCAAGTGAATGGGCAGAGGGGATGCCTGTGGAAATATATATTTAATGCATATATACAGAAACCAAATCCCAAAATACTCATCCAAATGAATTCTTAAAACCATCACGTGTCAACCACCAGTCATCAATTGGAATGGCCAATGTGTCACCTGTCAACAGAAAAGGAGGTGCATAACTATTAGCTAAACTACAAATAGAACAACATCAGTGACCACGCATTAACAGGCACCTTCAATAATCCATCGTCGGCACACAGGAGAAGGAGCTGCAGAGCGTGACAATTCAGCCATACACGTGCATTAAGCATTTTTGGAATTCCAAATATGAAAGGATATACACTTGTCACTCAAGCCACGATAAAAATGTCACGACGAGAGCGGGTCATTTGTTGAGCCAACACGTAGTGGGCATTTACGCATTTATGACCAAACACAATTTTTTTATTTATTTTTTTTTTTTGGGCTTTCAGGACTTTTCCGTGCCCAACACTTTTACCATAAATTTGCCCTAGTAAGAGTGTAAATAGCAAACGGAATAAGTAAAAGGATAAACGTGCTGTTGCCTGAAGGTGTTTTTTCGAATGTTATGCCTTTCTGTTTACAACAAAATATCAACAACAATAACAAATGATAAATGCGCTCTACACAATCGTGAATCGTGAAAAAGTACAATAATTTTTTCTGTTTGTGGTTTATGACTCGAAGGAACTGTAGTGGGTTAGGTCTGATGTGGCAAAAAGTCACAACGTTATCTTAATTTTTTTTTTGTGAATTTCCCTTTTTTTTCTTGTATTTCTTAGGCGAATATCTAATGTCAAATGTTTTCTTGTAAATTTGACATTTTATGTGGCCTCATTTTTGCAAAAGCAACAGGCTTTGTTATTTGATTTCTTTTTGGTTTTGCTTTTCTTTTTTTTATTACATTATTCTTTTCTTTTTATTTGTTTGTCTTATTGCGGTGGTTTTATGGGAGGCCAAGGATAAAGAAAACGTTTCGAAATTTGATATTACATTGCATGAAATGTGTTACCTTTTTATGGTATGCATAAAATCCAGACTCTTTACTAACAATTATGGCTCAGAGGGAATGTTTCCAGCACACGTGCTTACGAAAGAGGTTAGATCTCAAACGGAGACAGTAAATGTTTATGTCCAGAGAGGAAGAGCAAATTGAATACCCATGAGTATCGATTTTGAATTTATCATTTTCTCATGTCTTTGAGAAAGATTCTATTTACTATTTATGTTTGCCATTTATTCATTTATTCCCAACTTGATAAATATTCGCATAAACTTTAATGTAGCCTTTTTTATTAGCCGCACTACCCTGCCTACTTTGCATTCCAAAGAGCCCATACAAATATACTGGAAGATTTATGAGACCCACACAATATCCTTAGCAGCTCATAACTCTAGCAAAAGAAAAGAAAAAGGTCAACCTGCTCAACTTCTAGCAGCTGCCGAAACCAATGAATATTTGCGTATTTCATCGTCGCTTGTACTTACATTATAGATCCCATAAATGAAGGGATTGTAGCAGCTATTGCTCATCGCCAGCCAATCGCAGCAGAACCAGACAATACTGATGAAGTGATACTCGTTGATTTCCGGTATGGTCACATACAAGATGTTGTACAGTTGCAATGGCAGCCAACACAGCCCGAACACAATCACTACGATAATCAGCATTTTTATGACCTGTCGTCAGCATGAAACGAGAATGAATGTAGTATGAATAGCGGGAAAATACTTATACGAACGAGAAAAAGGTCAGACACACAAATTATGGTCAGCCGTGTAAGAATTTACGATAGAATGAACCGAAAAGGAAAAAAGTGTATACAAAAAATAAAAAGACTAAGCGGATTGCAGATGCAAACATTTCAGCTACGCAAAAAGATTGTGTAAAAATGGCAGAGCTGTCAACGGCGAATGTAATTTAACGCATACTTAAACAGAAACAAATTGTATGGGCGCACAATGGCACATGCAAACCTTTTTCTTGTTCTTCAGCAGGGTGATGTCGCGCGAGTCCTGAGCATTGCCCGGCGCACGGGTGCCCCACAACTTAAGCGCCATTTGTATGTAAACGAAACTGATGACGCAGAACGGCACCAAATACTGCACAATGACCAGTGTATAGCGGTACGAGAGCAGTTGTTCCTCGGACAAATTCTTGTTCATGCAAAAGGGTCTGGTGACGTTATAGACGAGGCCATCATCTGAGAGTGGAAAATGGTTGTGGAGATGGTTTCGTTTAACTTTTCACCGACTTCACTTACCTCGAAAACGTTCGTGTTCCAATTCCACGCGAAATGCAATCGCACAGGGTATGGCAAAGGTAAAAGAAATCAGCCAAATGGCGACAATGATGATTTTCGAGATGAATTTGGTGGGACGTGCTCTGCAGGAAGACGTTGAAGGGAATTACTCAAATTAAATGCTTGCTTGTATTTCGAATTTATGCGGAAAAGTCAATTTTAATAAAATATACATTCACACATTGTACATTCACGATAATATTTCCTCGACTTTATTTTCTCATCAATTTGCATAAATTCAAAGGAATACTCAATAAACTTGAAGCTCTACTCCCCAAGGCGAAAAAGATACTATATCCACACGTATGCCGACAAGTATTTTTGTCCACAATGACTTTCTTAAGAATTTCCTTCTTGGTATTCTCTCCGCATGCCGTACGCTCGATTTTAAGGACTCCTATCATATTGTAATGGTTTCCTAGAATTTTGTTTTCTCCTTGCTTCAAATCAATTGCATTTTTTTGCTTTGTTGCTTGGGTTGGTTTTCTCAGCGTCAGCAATGACCAAATGTTTACTAGCAAATGTCCAAACCAAAGTTGGAATAAAATTGTTTCATGTTTAACGACGACAAATAAGGCGAATTTCAACTTGTGTAAATGGCAGTACCTACTTATATTTCATTAAATCCGAAAACGAATCCACATCAGAAGAATCTATTTATAAAATTAAATTAAAATTGTATGTAGGTATGCATGGAAATGAAAACCTTTTCATTCATGTAGCTTGAAATATAATCTACCGCTGAAATTCTGTGATGAGTATTTCCCATTCCACTCAATTTATGTATACACATACTTACAAATAAAAACACTTATCCTTTCAGAAAAAAAACCTTCCTTCAGTTCAAAGTACTTTACGAATGGCATGCATTTGTCTGACTTGTGAATGCTGATGCTGAAAGACATACATTGGTACACTTGGCTGGTGCATTTGAGTTGATACTTGACATGAGAATTGTAAAATCGGAAGTAATTTTAATAAATTCAACCGAATCATCAATATTTGAATTGTAGAGGAATTCTGGATTTAAATGCAAAAAACACCCCTTTAACACCTTACTTGACTCTTAAACTATATTTCAACTTCAGAATTCCACAAGCTTGGGCACTTTATTCTGCTGCAGAGATTAAGTGAAGTAGTTTTGTATAAACAAATTCTTTACAGACGATGGCAAATACATTCAATCAGTTAGCATTACGATGTACTGGATGGTAATAGGAAAAGTAGGTAATTCCAACAAATAGGAGTAAAAAAGTGCTGTATATTTCTGAATAGACGACACATTGGATGAAATTACATGAAAGGATGGATTTAAATTTGGCCTATTGCTATGATGCAGACATTATCGAAAAGATCTTATTATAGGAAAATTCACGCCTTGCTTGGAAAACACAGCATCAGCAGAAGTTGTTCGTTCTACTTCACATGGAATGTTAGCTTATACAGAGTAATGACTCTGACAGTCATAAGCTTCAAGTGTATCGGCAGTATACACCAAAGTAAGGTTTGCACACAAAAGGCATACACCATAATTACACACGTGACGCAAATTACACTGGTGTCATTGTGTACCATATAACGCACGTTTACGTTATGTTGCGCTTTAAATATACACAGAAAGTAAAAAGATAGGTGAATCTAACAAAAAAAATGTGTTAATAAAACTATTTTTTATTTTATATGAAAATCACAAACAACAACTACTATTTATGTTGTTAATCTAATCGTCAAGAAATTGTTACATGATTTTTAACTACCAAATGGTAACACCTAAATTTTAACCAAAAAATTGGTAAATCAAACAAATTAATCAGAGCTGGGCATTAACTAGTTAATTAGTTAATAGTTGTTTAACGAAGTTAAATTTTTGGTTAACTTTTAACGTTTCAGTTCATTTCGAAAACCACTAACTTTTTCATTTAGTTAAGTTTCAGTTAGTTCGATTAACTAGCATTAGTTAACTTTTGAACAAACAAAATTTTTTAAAAATGAAATTTAAAAAAATTTTATTTAATTTAAAAATCATTTTACAAAACAATTAAATACACAGGACCAGTGGCGCACCAAGGATTTTTTTTTGTAGGGGGGCTTTTTAAAAATTGTTCAATTTGGAAAATTATCATATTGATATTCTTACAAAATTTATTAACTACTTTGAATTGGATAAGTTAGTAGCTACTAGCTAGTGAGTATCAGCTAGAGAATTAAATCCCGAAAGGTTTTTGGCAATCCCTTGCTTTCTTGCACCCCGTGCTCAGGATTTTTAAAATATTTTTTTTGATAAAAAGAAAAACGTATGATGTAAGTTTTTTTCATGCAACTGAAGACAAAAATAACTTATAACTTCTATTACACCTTTCGACACTAGAAAATGCACCGTTTAAATCGCATTTTTGCATTTTTCATTGAATAGGCTGTAAACTCATCTCGCCAGACTAAAACAAACTCCGATATTTTAATTTAAAAAAATTTTTTTTAGCTTAACATTTTCTGAATTTTCTTAGTGTGAATTTTTCTGTGCAATGAACCAATTTTTTAGCAGAAAATTGAACTCTCATGCGTTTTTGTCTCTATATTATGACGTTTTTCAAACAATTCTAGTCAAGCGTGAGAGTTTACATCCTATCGTAAAAAGTTTATATGTTTTTAATGGTATGGTTTTCCTCTATCAAATGTATACTTCAATTTTGGGAACTCTTATGTGCAAGTTAATACCCTACAATACTATATAACGGTAATCCACTTTAGCTTTAAATTCATCCATAGCGGAATCAGCGAATTCCAATATACATAAAGAATCTTCATAGAAGATTCTGCAAAATTCCATATTAATAAAGAAATAAGGAGAAACTTTGAATTTCACAACGACGCTTCTCTATTTCATCATCTTCTTTGTCTTTGGTGAAAAACATAGAAATTGTTGTGGTCAGCAACTCAATACTTATAAATACCACTGTACAGGGACGTAACCAGGAAAAAATTTCGAAGGGGGTTTTCATGAAAATTTGTTAAGAATACTGAAGAAAAAAACCGTAAAATACAAACAAAATCAAAATCAACAACAACATCGTTTTTCTTTTATTAAAAATAAATCTTTCAATTTTTCATTAAAAAAAGTAAATAAAAAAATAATAAAAAAAATAGTTTTGCAAAGAAAACCCGAAGGAAAGTTTATGAAAAAAAGATTCATCCTTAAATCAACGTATTGTGCTCATACATTTTTGGTATTTACCTATTGTTTTTCAAATAAACCTCAAACTGTATTGAAATGTATTATTCAAATACATGCCTTTTTGGATTGGAGAACGACAGTTGATTTTTAATTGAGAACAACCCTTTTTGAATGATTTGGCGTCATATTCATTTTTGGTACACGAAAGTTTTCAATTAAAAACTAGAGAGTGTACTATCTTCGGCTATACCGAAGCTGAAATACCCCCACACAGTAGGAAGAAGTACCTCGAACATATAAAAATGTGGTCTCAAGACCCTATTTTGAGCCAATTATAGGTGGTTTTGGAGCCCGGACCATGTCCAAAATCCATTTCTAAACATTTCCAATCAAATTCACCGAAAAAAAAAAATTGGTCTCAAGACCCCATTTAGACCCTTATATATGTGGCTTCGGAACCTCGGACCATGTCCAAAATCCATTTCTAAAAATTTCCAATTAAATCCACCAAAAAAAAAAAATTGGTCTCAAGACCCCATTTAGACCCTTATATATGTGGCTTCGGAACCTCGGACCATGTCAAAAATACGTTTCTAAACATTTCCAATCGAATACAACAATAAAAAATTTTTACCTTTTTTTTCGGTGTATGGGAGCCACGCCCAGTTTTTGTCCGATTTGGCTGATTCTCGAACTTGATCTCAGTATTCACGAGAAAAACATGTACCCAAAGTTTCAAGTCGATATCTCCAAAACTGCGACCGCTATCGTGCGGACGGACAGACGGACAGACGGACAGACGGACAGACGGACAGACGGACAGACGGACAGACGGACAGACGGACAGACGGACAGACAGACGGACATCGCTAAATCGACTCAGGAGGTGATACTGATCAAGAATATATATACTTTTCCATACCGGACACGGCTCCTTATGGGCGTTACAAACGTTGTGACAAAGTGAGTATACCCTGCCACAGTGAGTGTGGGGGTATAAATACATACTGAAATTTCTCTTCAGCTCTGTTAAATTTCATAATTTGTTTGTATTATTATTAGACCCCGACCGAAATCGCTTTTTTTAATTTACTTTTTTTTTCGGCCGAAACCGAAAAAATAATAGAAAAAATTGTGAATTTTAATGTAATAAAGTTGTACATAATTAAGCGTATCAGTAGGCTGAAATCAATAATTTTAAGTTCAGATCATGAATTATATAAATTAAGAAGCAAACTATCAAATGCGTGGAAATCAATTGAAGGGGCAGGGTTCTCACTTTTTGCTACGGCGAGAGTCGTAGATATTCGATTTTAGGGGAGTAGATTTCAAGAAAGGGAGTAGATTTAATTTTTTAGTAGATTAGGGGAGTAGATTAGGGTTTCAGCGTAGAGTAGTAGAGATTCTACAATAGTAGTGTAAATTTCTGTCATGGTAGTAGATTTGTAGAAAGAGTAGTAGTTTTGCATTGTATGAAACCCACAAAATATTTTGAGGAGAAGATTTCTTACAATAGTAGTAGAGGAGTAGAAATTTAAAAATCGTCGGGAGAGTAGTAGATCTGCTCCGATAGGAGAAGAGTGAGAACGCTTTGAAGCAGTGAATGGATGAAGGCTGTATGTAACATACAAATTCGTTCAAGAAAATAAGTTTCAAAGTTTTTTATTTTTCTTTTTTCAATACAAATTGGGGACATGTCTTCTTTGTCGCTTCTGATTCTTCGAAACTATGATCAATACTTAAATTTGTGTTACATACCGCTTTTATCCACTTGGCTGTTCCTTATGTATTTTGCCACTCCTAATCCAAAAATAATAATGAAAATTGCACAAAAAAGGAATTTTTGGTGCGTACTGTAAAAATTTAATTTTTATTTTCGTATTCAGCGTGCCAAAATGCATAAGAATTCGTCTATCAAGTATATTTAACACACAAAATGTTCAGTTTTGTCGATCAGTGTAATCTTTATTATTTATTTGTTACATTTTTCGCATCAAACCGAAATTTTCGGCGGAAATATCGAAAGTTTGAACACCCCAAACCTCCCCTCTGGTTACGTCCCTGCCACTGTAGCTAGAAGATACGGTTTAGTCGTCAGCAGATTATAATACTGAGTTTTCGTAAAGTAATGTTTGTATTAATCGAATTAAATCGGCTTTTTTTGAAAACCCGAAAATACCCAGGAATACAAAATTTTTGCAAGGGGAAAAAATGCAACATACAAATATGTGATTTAAACTGTTTTAAGAATTGATCCAGAAAAACTGGGGGACACGAGTACTCTTTTTTAACCCCCTCTGACAGAATCTAAAAGTTGATATTTGCCGAACGGTGTTATACAACATTTTGGACAATTTCATGAAAATTCCAGTACAAAACATAACCTTATTTTCAAGTTGGAATTTGATGATTTGAAATTTTTATGAACAAGACGTTTTAATTCAAATATGAAACCCACTTGTGTGCGCCTCTGCACAGGACGATATATTTCGAAGTGTTGACTACATCTTTATTCGATTTCTACGTATGAATGGACCATTCTCATCACAATGGCGTTCTCAGCCATCACGTGAGGTTTACATCGTATTTTCCATTTCTCAAATTTCTCAAAATGGCGAAAACTGAGATAATAACAATTTTAATATCAAACTTTTTCCCGCCCACAAAATACTGTTGCACAGAGTTATCGACAAATTCTCAATAAAATATTTTAAAAAATTGAGGAAGAGTTTTACGAATATGGCGTCGCACCTTCATGATAAAAGCAAGTTTACACAAATGTATCATCCGTCAAATGTTGCTGGGCATTCCTTTCACCGAACATTTCAAAGTCCTGTCAATCCACCACAAAGCATTTTCCACTTTTTGCCTTTTGTGACTTAGGCAGATTAACATAAATTTCTATGGAATACATTCCATGGCAGTATTTTCCATATTGCTATAGCAAAAGTATTTTGAGAATTCTCCCTTCTTTGTTTCCAGTTAAAAGCAATTTTCGTTCACAGCACTTTTTTAGTAGGATTGTTTAGAAATCAATAATCAAATTCAAAGAACTCACCTTAGTGGATTTATAATGGCACGATGACGGTCGATGGCGATTGCGGTCAGCGTGAAAACGGATACATTGACGCTGAGTGCCTGCACAAAAGGACAAAATCCACACATAAACCAGGGCAAATTCCATCGTTGTAATAAAGCGGCTTGAAACTGTATTTGCAAAAAAAGATTAAAAAGTAAATTAATTGGAAACTAGTCAGAGCTAAGATAAAAAAAAACGTTTTTTTTTTTTGTAAATTTCTGAAAAATTTGTGTTTTTCTCGGTGCTATAGCTTATTGGCTTTTGCGCGTGTGTATGAAAGTGTCTACACTCTAAATTATTTGTTGAAAGTTGCTATCGAAATTAAAGGGAATTTTTCCTGACTTTTTTTTGGCTGTTGGGTGAAATTTGTGACTTTTGTGCTTATTTCGTACAAAATACCAGGATTAGTCTAATTATAGATACAAATTTATGCAAAACTAAAATATGCAAACAAAAATATTTAACTTTCCAAAAACTAGTCCAATTTTCTCTAGACTGAAACGAACACAGCAGGAATTGTGCATGGGCAAAGGCTTAAGTGCATGCATGCACGTGTATCATTATTGGAATACGACAACGAGATGTGTGTAACCTTTAAGCCTAAATGCCAGCAATTGAATTTTCCGGCAGCTTGTTCGTGCGTGTGTGGGTTGCACTAAGAAAGGAATTCAGGAGATGCAAATGGTTATTCATTGGAATAAATGTAATGGGGAAGGAATGTTCTGATTAATCCAGAGTATGAATTTCGACTTACTTATTTAATCAAAAATCAACATACAGGCCCTTTCAACCATGTGGACGCAACCTAAGGTTTCCACATGGCCGGCACTGGATGGGATTACTTCGTCCAGGGTTCCGGGTTCCGGAATCATCAAATTTGTCCCGGAAAAGTTCATTCAAGTTCTTTTTTATATAACAAATTCACTTAAAAATTGAGTAGATCCTATAAAATCGGTAAAAAGCTAAAAGAATTTAGAAACACAAAACCATTCCATCAAATTTAATACAAAATTTGCTTTCGAGAGGATAATTTTTTTTTCTTATGATTTATTTAGTCATCCCAATGGTACAAGATACAATAATCTTAACATTGAAACCATTGGTCACAGCAGATTCAATAATATAGATAATGACACATATATAAATATAACTTTAATTAAATCAAATAAATTAAAGATACATTTCGTCGTCATTCTGACAAAAACTACACTAAAAAAAATTAACGTTTCCTTGAAATATACAAACTTAAACAAAAAAACAAATGTGATTGACGAAGATTTCCTTATACAAATGAGAAATGGACACAAAAATTTTGTTTGGAAATCTATGTCCAGGGACGAAGAAATCGGGATAAAAGGCCTTAGTTAATTCTGATCGACAAACGTTTTTTTCGGTTAAAAATGGTCGGACTGGAATGTTGTTTGGTTCATTGCAAATTTTTGTTTTATTGGATCCTTCTAAATACTTCGAACTAACAATAACTTTTATCGATGGAATTTAACAATTTAATTGACATTTAACAATTTATACAAATGCTTGCTGCACTAATCCAACGATTTGGACAACGTTATGCAATAAGCGATGGTTATGGCGGAAAGTCGAAAGCGACGAGGGTACCGGGGCTGTCTTGGACTTAGGCTATTATCTCGTTTTTGGAAAAAATGGACTTAGTGATTTGAAAATGGTAAAAATTTAAAAATTTCCAATTTTCTGAGTTTGAGCTCTCTGCTGAACTAAACCAGATACAACAAATTTCCTATCAACAAATTTTGAAAGTGTTAATATGAAACCCCGAAATGGGGCCTGTTGGGATAAATTTATGATTACTTAAGGGTTCGCTCAGAAACAGTATATGATTTCCATTTAACACGCGAGCAAATTTTTTGGTCGTTCAATGCTACTTTCGAAAAATTTCTAAATATATGAAAAGTTGTGGAAAATTCAGTAGAAGTAGAAGTTTCTCTGGATTCTTCCATTTTTAGTTTGTACCAAAAACCCATAAATGATGTTTCGGTCAAAAGCTTATCTATGATTTTTTGTCCCGGAGTTTACTTTAGCTGATGTGGCAACCCTAGCGCAACCATAATCGTCAGTGTTGGGTGGCCAAAATTTAAATTATCACACCCAAATGCCAACCGCACACACATGCCGCCGATAAAGTAATTTCGAATTTTTAATTAAGGCTTAGTTAGGCGCCTGCCAGTAGTGCCAAGCGCACATTCCGAAACCACGCGTTTTATTTACAGTTCGTGTTATGGCCAAAATAATGTGTCAATATGTACGGCAGGCCACCAATGGGAACGCTGGCTTGGCAGGCCGCTGTTGTTGATGAGTCGACGATCGTTTTAATGCATATATGCATCTAATTTGCCAAATTGGTAGTTGGCCCATGCACCTACTCACAAAAATTGTTGCATATTTCCAGGGTTTTACAAACAAGCGCACGTTGCTGCACACACATCCGTTTGGACTTTTATTCTGTGATTTGCTTTTCGGTATTTTCGGTTTGGTAAATTAAATTTTCTATGTATTCAAATTAAATTGAAATGTGTAGGTTCATTTGCGTGTGTGGCAGTGGGTGTGTTTGTATGCGTATTATTTGCAAAATTTGTACAATTTACATTCTCTCTGTGTGTAATGTCTCACCTGAAATGGTATACAAAAAAGTCCAATGATGACATCGGCAAATGCCAAATTAGCAATGTACATATTGGTGACGGTACGCATTTGCCTGGTGGTGGCCACAACCCAAATCACTAGCGTATTGCCGATGACAGCCAATATGCTAATGCCGCCATAAAAAATCGATAGCAGTGCAACGATCTCAGCCGGTGCTGTATAGAGGCGTTCTGCAAAAGTGAAAAATTCAATTAGTTTTTATCAAATTGAATAAAATTAAATTAATAAAATAAAATGGAATTGACTTAAACTCCTATCTCGTCTACATTTATTCACCGCTTTTGGTTCATTTAACAAATGTGTTCTTTGCTCCTAATTGTACTTACCAAATTCTTCCTCCTCTAGGATCTCTCCTTCTGGTATTTGCGCTACAGGAAACTCGTCCATCTTGTTTCCACCTCTTTTGCAACCAAATATTTCTGTTGTTGAACTATTTTGCTTTGACGCTAATTTATCGGTGGAACCTCAACTTTCTGAGGGCAAAAAGCTTCGTATGAATAAACTTAATTTAGAGCAGCTGTTGTCGTTGGTGCTGTCGGTGTCAACCTCTTTGTCTCTTTCATTATTGTTGGTATCGTTATTAGCTCAATTCTGTAATGACAGAAGAAGAAAAAATTAATGCAATTGCTGGCGTCGACCGTTGGTGGAAAAGCAAATACAAAAACAAGAAAGTGTAATTATGTGCGGTCAAGGCGAACAAGCGGAGTTAATAACTATGGCCATAAATCATTACCATCAAGTGACAGCTGGAAATACACACTGAACGACATAAGTCTCGGGGTATTATAACGCAATGAATCTTATTCCATATAATTATGTATGGAGTGAAAATGTATTTGATTGAGTTTATTTATTACTACAGGGCAAAGGAATTGGCCATCTGTTGGTCTCATTAATAACTTGGGCTGATTTAAATGGCATAAAGTGACTGTGGCAACGCATTTATTGATTTTTAATCAAGTGTATGTTACGATTAAAGGTGATTGGGACGAAAAACAAGTGAGTAAGTTTCAGTCGGTCAAAGTCGACTTTTATATACCCTACACCTACTAGTCCTGGGGGATCCGACCACCCAAAGTAAATATTTAGGGTTTTATGCACGTACTACATATTTTTACCATTTTCACACATAATTTCCATATTTTTTTCTTTCATCCATATTTTTGACAATTTTTTATGAATATTTAAATACATCATTGCAATTGTCAGTGTGCAAGTAGGAGATCACTCTCCCCTACTTATTTAAATTAATTGATCTCAAGACCCTATTCTGAGCCAATTATAGGTGGTTTTGGAGCCAAGACCATGTCCAAAATCCGTTTCTAAAAATTTCCAATCGAATGCAGCAAAAAAAAAGACTTGAAAAATGTTGACCTTTTTTTCGGCACGCCCAGTTTTTGTCCGATTTCGCGAACTTGATCTCAGTATTCACGAGAAAAACATGTACCCAAAGTTTCAAGTCGATATCTCCAAAACTGCGACCGCTATCGTGCGGATGGACGGACAGACTGACGGACAGACAGACGGAAGATCAAGAATATATATACTTTTCCATACCGGACACGCCTCCTTATGGGCGTTACGAAAGTTGTGACAAAGTTAGTATACTCTGCCACAGTGTGTGTGGGGGTATAAAAACTAGTAAGAGTATTATCGTCAGTGTGACCGAAGGTATTTTGTATGGGAGGTATGAGGATTTGTCGATATTTTATCGAAAATTTTTCGATATTTAATGGATAATTTTTAAAAATTTTATCGATTTTCTGTCGATAATTTTTTGATATTTTATCGATAATTTTTCGAAAATTTTTGGATTATTTATCTATAATTTTTAAATATTTATTTGGTAAAAATGAGCTATAGCCCAAAAATAAATAATAAATAATTTATTTGGAGCTCGATAAAATCTGAATTTAAATTTATCGATAATGCCAAAATTTGGAGTCGGTAGCTCAAAAGCTACGACAGCTATGATGCGAAATGACAGACAGACGGACATGGCCTTATCGACTCAGGAGGTGATGCTGATCAATTCCAGGATCCGGATAATGTCTTAAAGGTAAGTCGCTAGCTTGTAAAGAACTGCGACACAATGGGACACCAAAATTAAAAATTTTTCAAAATAGAACATTTGTGGGTAAAATTAACATTTATTTCTAGAAAGAAACAAGTTTTTTTTTAATTTCCATTTGTTATGAGATTTGAGAGAAACTCTGAGCTTTAAAACTTCGGTTTTGGCAACCAAACTTATTTTTAAATTTTTTTTCCACATTATTATTATTTCCTCACTCCTTCAATTAAATATGTTCTTCATTGCATAAATCTATTTCAAAAACCCATAAAATGCAATTAGAATATGTTTTCATTGCACCTAAACCTTCACCTCAAACTGATTGTACCTTAATTGAACAAATTCAACTTGTTATGTCCAAAGTTTAGCTCGAATATAAAGTTAAATTTTCGAAATACTTGACTTTCACCCCAATGACCACAATATTCGTAATTAAGTTGACATAAATTTGCTGACGGCCCAATGAGAAGAACCTCGGACATAACATAGGCCTATCTATGGCACCATGAATCTTAACAAAAATCAGCAGAAAATGAAAAACAAGTTTTGAAATGATGTGTGTTTCTATGGAAATGGATTTTTATTCCACATTTTTCAATTATTTTCATTACGATTTCCACAAAACACAATTCGATGCTGCTTCCTCTCGGCAAATACTCGTTTTCAATGGAACTGGAGATTTTTGCCTTTAGGTATCGATTTCAAAATTCCTTTTTGTACAAGGAGGACATTTTTGCTGAAATGGACAACATTTTTGAAGGGGGCAAAGTTCTTTTAAGGAAGGAAATCGGATTTGCTTAACTTAATCAGATGTACACTCAGAAAAAAAACACATAGTAAAATCAAGTACGATCGTATTTACACGGAGGGAAATGCTTGCTGAAATCATGCGTTATAGGAATCAATTAAGTAAAAATTAGTCACGATATTGATCCATTAATAAGAAGTCAATAATCAAGAATTCTTAATCATAAGAACTGTTAAAAGTGAAAATCATAGTTTATGATTTGTGTTTGCTTGATTTGTTGCACTTAAACATGAATTATTATTTTCCCTTTTGACATAATCAATGACCAGATGGAATAAATTGTGCAAACAAAAATCATAAATTATGATTAAAAATTCATAATTTTAGGCATAAGTGAGAATAAATGAATCATTCGTAATATTAATTTAAGCACATATTTACAATTAAATAAATTAAAATTTTTTTATTTGCTAATTTTTTACTTAATTATTTGTTTAATTTTACTTTTTTATTTGCCAACTTGCTTAGAATAATTTGTAATAACTTTTTCACAAATTCAGTTTTCCCGAGATTCGAACCGACATCATCCTCTCCAGTCCGGACGCCTAACCGATTCGGCTACCCTGGCATTATTGTAAAAGAGTCTAAATGTATTGTATATTGCTTAGCAATTCATGACAATCAACCCAGTTACTCATAATTCATGATAACACCTGCAGTTTCATGACCTAGTTAATCATCAATTATTCTTCAAGAATAATAAAATAAATCACGAAATTCATAAACCCTTATCATAGTGTACTCACAATCCATATGCATAGTTTATGTACGAATTCGCATAATTTGTGACTAATATTCACAATTAATGATTATAGTTAGTAAATAAGTAACAATAATTTTATGGACTCCATAATCGTAAATCATGAGCCAACATTTCTCTCCGTGTACTCCTTCATTTTTTCAACTTAATGAAAAATACTTTGAAATAAAGTTGAAAAAACTTAAAATAACTATTGTCAATATAAGTTGAAAATTGAAAATAAGTTTGTTCGTAGTTGTTTTTAAAATTTCCAACTTTACCAGACTTTCATAAACGTTTCTACTTGTTTTAAGGTGGTTTTATTTGATTTTAGGTTGTTTTTTCTCTGGGTGTAGTTGGATTTATTCAGTAAGTACACTCAAAGAAAAGAAAAATTAGTCAAACTGCTGTTTACGACCAAAGTCGGAAAAACCCCAAAAAAATATATATCTTCGATATGACCGATGCTAAAATACCCTGCACATGTGAGTACGATACATCTTAGACAATTTGTTGGTAGTTATGTCGAAACTTTTTCCGTATTTAATCGATATTATATGGATATTTTATTGATAACTTTTCGATAATTTACCCAAGATTTTTCGATATTTTATCAATAACTTTTCGATTTCAAAGTTTTATCCCAATTCCAGTTTGTCCCAGTTCCAGTTTCATTTCCATTTCGTTCCCGACATATTTTCTAACCAAATAAAAAAACCGCGTCCAAAACGGTTCTGTATTACTCAAGATAAACAAAAACAAAATACAAATTTGTCAGTTTTTTGTATAGGCGTGGTTCTTATCCGATGTTGCGATAGCTCAAAATCTACGGCAGCTATCGATCAACTGCCGGCGATGCTGTTAAATATTATATATACTTTTCTGTACCTACCACGCCTCCTTATGGGCGTTACAAACCGTGTGACAAAAACAATATACCCCTGGACACTCGTGCGCAGGGTATAAAATTGTCCAACTCAGACAGGATTCGAACAGGGGACATAAGGTTTATAAGTTCCGCATCTACACGCTGTGCCACTGAGCTACTATGGAAACTTACTCAAATTGCTTAAAATTTACTATATTTGTTTTTTCTTTTAAGTTTAAATTTAAAAGTAGTATATTTTCAGCAAACGTGCTCCAAACATATTAATTCTTAGAGTGTAGTAATTCTGGCATTTCTATTCTATTCTATTAAAGGTTTTCACTGAATTCGTTGTACACAAGTGTTTGGAATGACAAAAAGCTAAATGTACTCATTACTCTCATACATCAATTGGAATATGCCAATATTGCTACCTTAGGCACACCCGTGCTATGTCCGTAGAAAGTGAAAAACAAGTTTTCAAATTGGTATATTTTGTATGCAAATGAATACTTATTTCCTCTTTTTCCAATTGCAACAATAATAGCCTATTCGATGCAGCTTCTTCTCAGAAATTCAAAAATATCGAAAATTCGATTTTCATGAAAATGGACACTACGCAATTGTGTTGTAAGGTTTCGACTTTTACAGTGAACATTTTAAGCTTATACAACTAGAAATTGCTCATTTGTGAGCGATTGTTGTTAAGAGGCTTTCAATGCCCAAAGGCAACTTTAAAATCTACTTGCCAAACAGAACCTATTACTATAATTAGTTCACTTCAAATAAGTCAAATTGGTTAACAGGGCGTATGATTAATATTTGATACACTAATGGCGAATGGCCAAATTAATACGATTACAGTTATTTCCGCTTGAAAATGCACAACTTTTTTTGCAATTAACCGAAATGCGACACTAGGTTAATTGTTTCACTGACGAAATTAAAAGTTTACTCGGTTCAATGAGCAACTGACCCAATTAAAACAAATACACTAAATTGCGTAGCGTGCTCAAAAAAACGGAGTTTAGAGTACAACCGATATATCTATATTTTAATATTAATTATTAACAAAAAAATATTGATGCTTAGGGATGTTGCTACGATTAATGGTGGCATAGTGTGCACTTTGAATAGTATCAAATAAAAAATCCTAAATTCATGTGTATTTTTATTTCCTAAACATAATGTCGCTTTCAGTTTTGTCCTGAAAGTCCCTGTCCTTAAAAATTCAGTTATAATTTGGATTTAATTTGAATATGAAACTTAAGGACAAAACTGGATAGACCATTTGTTTAGAGGGAAAAATGCATAATGTTTAAATTAGAGACCGACCGAAATTCGGTTTCGGTTTTTCTGCTTTTCGGCCAAAAAAAAGCTGTTTCGGCAGTGTTTCGGATTCGGCCGAAAAATAAAATATCGTTTTCGGCCGAAATTTCGATATTTCGGCCGAAAATTTCGGTTTGATACGAAAAATGTAAAAAATAAATAACAAAGATTACACATATCGACAAAACTGAACTTTTTATGTGTTAACTAAACTTGATAGACAAATTTTTATGTATTTTGCCACGCTGAATACGAAAATAATAATGAAAAATACACAAGGAACAACCAAGTGGATAAAATCGGTATGTAAGACAAATTTAAGAATTGATCATAGTTTCGAGGAATCAGAAGCGACAAAGAAGACATGACCCCAAATTGTATTGAAAAAGGAAAAATGGAAAACTTTAGAGTAGATCTACTACTCTCGCGATGATTTTTAAATTTCTACTCCTTTACTACGGTAGTAGATTTTTCGACTTCCCTCAAGATATGTTCTACTACTATTGTAAGAAATCTACTCCTCAAAATATTATGTGAGTTTCATACAATGCAAAACTACTACTCCTTCAACAAATCTGCTTCACCGGCAGAAATTTCTACTACTCTCGTAGAATTTGTAGTACTCTACGCAGAAACGCATATCTAAATCTACTACCCTGACAGAATTTCTACTACTCTACGTAAAAAAAATTAAATCTACTCTCCTTTCTTCAAATATACTCCCCTAAAATCGAATATCTACTACTCTCGTCGTAGCAAAAGGTGAGAACCCTGCCCCTTCAAATTCATTGCTTCTAAATACATCTAATTCATGATCTGAACTTAAAATGATCGATTTCAACCTACTTATGCGCTTAATTATGTACTACTTTATTACATATAAATTCAAAATTTTTTCTGTTATTTTTTCGGTTTCGGCCGAAATTAAAAAAATTAAAATTTGGCCATTTCGGTTTTGGCCGAAATTAAAAAAAGCGATTTCGGTCGGTCTCTAGTTTAAATATTACACTGAGGGAAAAAATTGTGAAATCAAATGAAAATGTATTTAAATCAAATATACACGTATTTGATAATGCTCCTAAGCTGTTTTGTTTTAAAATCTAATATGCGCGTTTTTAAAATTGTATTAAATACTAGTTGGATACGCCGGCGTTGCTCGGACTTATACTTAAAGTAGTGAAAATATCCTCACGTGACCCCCAGAACACCAGAGCATAACATAAAAAATTGAACTCTAGGTTCAGCGGTTTGCGCTGGGCGGTAATGAGTCATTTTATCACCAATCATTCAATCATTCGGAACAAAAACTTTTATATTTGTAATTGCGTGACGCCTGATTTGAAGTTCTCATTTGTAAAAATTATTTTTTTAATCAAAATTTGTTTGTTTTATTTAGTTTTAATTAGTGATTGTATGGTTCTGATACGTTCAGTGGTCCAGCCGTGATGTTCCCTCATATATACGCGCCAACGTTATTTATTCTCTTCAAAATTATACCAGGAGATTTCCTATAGGATGCACCGTTTCGTGGAAACGCGTTTCTCCTTATATCTGCTGAAGCACAACCTCTAGAGTCCTGCCATTTTGGATTTAAGCTTATGCCACGCCCCGGAATGAGTTCAGCATAAAAAATCGCGTACGCTAGTTTTTGTGGAAAAAAATTCTAGAATCACTGAACTAATTCTTCAGATTTTGAGAGTGTATTTGATATTCAGTTATTAAGAAGTTCATAATCTTGTAAAAAAGTTTTTGTTTTCGTCAAAACAATGTTACACGAGGAAGAGTCCTCAAGTGTTACTTAAAACTTTTTGTTAGCTGAGTGAACTTTCCTAACGCAAAGTCCGTACTTTACGTAATTAGTTTAGTTTTGCTCCGGCATAGTTTGCCTCACCCAATCAACACAAAGTAATCACCAAACATGGCATTTATCATTCATGGGGGCAATATTATTTACCACCACCTCATATTTCTTCATTTCCTGAGACAAGTGTTAATGTGATGGAATTTAATTGTCTATGTGTGTGATTACTTTCATATGCTGATATGTACTTGTTGTGTGTCTTGTTTATGTTTGTTCTGAAGCGATACATTTGTCACAGCAGCCCGTTTCATTGCAGGACATTTGTTTCGCTCTCATGTACTTGATTTCGGAAATATCAAGAATAGCAAAGTTTCCTTTAATGAAACAACTGGAGGCTGAATATTTTTAGAACAAAAATTCTTCGAAACTTTTCGAATTCATTAGATTCTGAGCGACAGGAAACGCACACGTAGAATCTTTAAGAAGAACTTTTTTGTGGATAAGTGTGTGAGACGAATATCAAGAAATTGCTTTTGTGATGTGCAATTAAGCAAGTTTGACAGGCAAAATTATGTAAGTGAATTGAAAATTTTCTTAATAATTAAAAACAAACTTTACTTCTCCCAGCTTCACACATACTCCGACTTTGAGATACTTCGTTCCAAAATGTTCTCTTTACACTCGAGAAATAATTGAATATTCAACAAGGAAATGCTAAATTCTTGCTTATCACAGCAAATTGAGGGGATTACTATTAACACACTAAGGACGCCGTAATTTGTAAACCTAATGTCAGCAACAACAACAAGCAAATACTGACTCTATACAAACGACTGGTCATTAGGTAGAAAAGTGATTGTCCCAAAACAAAATTGCCCTCTCAACTTTCTGCGCACCTACCATACCTCAACCAACCTTCCACCCACTCATCGTGGTGCTACACTTAAGCCGCGTAGTGTCAATTTTCAGAGTCATAATTGAACTGTCAGAAGTCCCCCCAAAATAACAATTTCATTAAATTGTCACCAATGAAGACCATAATTGACCCAATTAAAAGCCATCGGAGCACACGCCTACTTGGAGTGGGAGTGACGAGGCACTTTTGTGGTGCTTTTCCGACCTTAGAAATGAAATTGCATTTCGGGAACTGAACGAAATTGCCAATTCTCAGAAGATACTTATTGAAATGCTTCGAAGTAAGAGGAAAAAGATATTTTCCCTTTTTCCCTTTAAATAGTCTTTGTAATCGAATGCAGTGTAAAAGTATACAAATAAATGGTGCATGCGCAACTATTTCCAATTAATAAAAGGCTTAAAACAAGTACCAAGGCTACTGGTAGCTTCACTTTCGGGTAATCTGTCAGAAAAACGGAAGAGAAGGGATGACTTCAAATGGAAATTTCTTACCTTTTTGTAAATAAATCCTACACAGAGATAAGTGCTAGTGGGAATTATGTGTAATACCCATTCATAGTACCGATGGATAAATACAAACTCACGATTTAATAAATGTTTCGCATGCATTTCGGCACACAATTCTCTGCGTGTAATGTCATGAGAAATTTATTACTTTTAAATAAAAACTTTTTCGACCATTACCTTTTATTAATTTCATAACTTTTAATAGCTTCACTGCTGAGTAAAATATTTCCACATACATAGTTATTAAAAAAAGGCAAAAGGAAATGGCCTCCAGTGCGTGGAGGCCAAAATCATTAATTCTGCTTAGACCGAAGAATGAATGAAAAAAAGGAAGACACAAGAAAAGAATGCCGACATCAAAAGCCGATTTTATACTCAAGTAAATGGAGATACTTCAGAGAGTAACTTTTTTTAAACACTCTTGCTATTGTTAACAAAGGTGCGACAGATGAGTGGACGTTGCACACAGGCAGAATGGAAAATTGAAAAGGTCTTACTGTTGAAGATCCCTTTGAGAATGGCTGTCACTCAAGGGGGGAAAAGGAGAAACCAGAAGAGGCCAAACAAATTTACAACAACACTCAATTTACAATCTTATTGCATTCAATATTGGAAAACGGTTCAAAGTACAGTACCGTAGCATTACAACTCCAAAAAGAAAAAAAAAAAAAGAAAAAGTTATTTTCTAAATGGTTTTTATGGGTGGGGGTAGCACTGCTGGAAGTAAGCATTGGAGCTCCAACCCACCCTCTTATAATTTGGTTTATTTTTGGTGTCTTGAATTGGGGCTTATGGTTGGCGGGACGTAATAGTATTACATTTACCTCAGCCGCAATGGCTTTCTGTTCGAATGGGTGTACACAGGCGCACAGGTGCTTGCAATTATTTGAATGACATGTGTGCGACGCAGGCAGCTCATACAATTTTATTTAATAACACTCGCATTTGGTGTAATTCTTGTCAGCCTGGAGGGTGGAGGCAAACTTGTCATATTCTTTTCGGTCGCATCTTCTTTATATGTACATTCGCTTGGGTACTCAATTTTAATACGTTTCAGTCACGGCAACAGATGCTGTATTTAGTGGGGTCTTAGGGAAAAGTCTGGCCGACAGACATTGCTAATTTGCAATTTTCGCTCTACTCCATGCAGCGGTTTGCCGTCGCAACTTTTTGACATGGACAATGCAAAAAAGCAGAATACAAAACGAAAAAAGTACAACTAGTTTATAGGCAGTTTCATGCGACATCGGCCATGGCTCAAATTACATGTCTCCGATTGTCTTCAAAATTTGTAAGTCGAGGAACACGACTAATGGAGAGATCCAGAAAAATTAACTTTTTTCAAGCACTATTTTGCACTCAGAATAATAATATGTTTTCTTCAAATATACTACTTTTAAATACAAATTCAAACGAAAAAACAAATGTAGTACACTTGCTCCAAATTAAGTCGTTTTGCCGCAAATAATAAATAATTTTACCACAATTTAAGTAAGTTTCCGGTAAAAGTATTGCATTTTACTTTTATTGGAAACCTACTTAACCCCCAAAGTCCTGGAATCGAAATACGAGGAATTTTGTTATGAGAATTTTGGTTCTATGATGATTTTATGCCGAAAAACACGAATTTCAAGTCCGTATGTCAAACAAATTTTAACTGGAATCGCCAGGCGAAAAAGTAAATGCTCCCATACAAAACGACAAAAAAACAAAATTTTCCAATTTTTTGTTTTGTTGTATTCGATTGGAAATGTTTTGAAATGGATATTTAACATGGCATGGCCGAAGATGGTTCACTCTCTAGTTTTTTTTCGTTTAACCAACGTTGGTCGCAAAGGAGGCAACAAATGAAGTATGTTTGTCAATTTTTCGTCTCTTGCGAACGAAAAAATTCTTTGAATGTGGATTGTGCAATAAAAACAAATATAAAAGTTCCATTTTCTTATTTTTATACCCTACACCTCATGAGGTATGGGTATATTCACTTTGGTCTGATGTTTGTAACACCAAGAAGGAGAAGTGTCCGGTATGGAAAAGTATATATATTCTCCTGAGTTGATTTAGCCCTATCCGTCTGTCCGTCCTCTTTTCTCGTAAACACGATTGCAGATTGAGCTAGAAGAAAGCTAGGGATCCCAAATTTTGGATCTATCCTTTTTAGGCTCTAGAAGGAGTTGGTATTGAAAATGGGCGGAATCGGTCGACTGCCACGCCTACCTCCCATATAAGTGAAAATCGTGTTTTTACCGAAATTTTAAGATTTCATCAAAACAGTGTGAAATTTTGTATAGGGGGGTTTTTGGGGTCGCTGATTTCGAATTTGATGTCGCATTTTCAAAATTCAAGATGGCGGATACAATATGGCCCAGTAGGAAACTTACTCACTTGTTAAATCTTTACTTATATGAAATTCTTTGTGAGTTTGTTTGTGGGTATGTATGTGTGTTTGTTCCCTTATAACTCAAGAAACACTTGACCGATTTTAACACATATCGAGGTGGGCGTGGTTAATATTATTTTAAAATGCTATAATTCATGCAGTGTTTAACCAATTTCGCTGAAATTTTATGTGTGGTTTTGGGTAATGAATGGGAAACATGTTGATTTTGAAAAATGGCGGTCCACCCACTGCCACGCCCTTAAATTTTTAAAGCTCTACAACTCGGGTCCTATTCAGGGGATTTCGTTGAAATTTTGAGTTTGGTGATGGGTGGTGAATTGGCAGAGGGGTGATTGTGAAAATGTGTGATCTGAGGGATACCGGTGATATTTTGGATTTGGTGTTGAGTTGTGAATGGGCAGAGGGATGACTGGCAACATCTACACTGAAAGAAAAAACATGTTTTAAAATTAAACATTTTTTTTTCAATTTGCATTTTAAAACATAGTTTTTTCTGCAGTACATTTATGTTTTAATGTTTAAAACAAATGCTTTCAATTTCAATCGTCTTGCTCTTTCGTTAGTCGTTTGATATTGATAATACTGTTGTTCTTTTCTATTCCAAAAAATCGAAGCATAGTTTTAGGGTGTTTTTTAAAAAATTCGAAGTATGCTTTTACTACAAAAAATGTATATATAATACATTTAGACTCTGTTAAATAATGTTAACAGTAGACCAACCTGTTGAGCGTTTAGCGCGCCATCCAAACTCCGTAGGCGTGGGTTCGATCCCTGTCTCGAATTTGAGAAAATAAAAAGTTAACTAAATATAAATAAACAAAATATTTGCAAACAAAAAAAAATTGTTTTATTTTGAAAAAAAAATTTTAAATTTGAACATTTGCGTTTTAAAATTTGTTTTTAGAACACGTGTTTTAAAACTGAACAAATCTGTACAAAGCTCTATTGTAAAAACGAAATCGTTCAATTTTAAAACATTTTCGTTTAATTTTAAAACATTTTCCTCTCAGTGTATTTTTATCTCAATTGCTTAAATAATACATATAACATGTATACATTTACATGAAAATAGAAAATTATTGTTTTTGTTACACGGTTTGTAAAGCCCACAAGAAGGCGTGTTTTTCCCTGTAGCAGCTGAAGAAATTGTGGAGTAAAAAGAAAGTCAGCATTAAAAACAGGCTGCTAACTATTTTCTTCGGTCTTATACATTTAATTCGAGCATTTAAAAAGGCACAGAAAAAAATATTTAAAAATTGTTTAATACAAACGTAAGCTAATTTTCATGTGAAATAACACAATAAATTGTACGAAGCTTTTATCATTAAAATATCTGGATCTTTTTTCTTTTGAGCTTTGCACGAAATAAAATCACAAACAATGCAGTGTACTCTACTTTCGAATCGAGAAAGGCCCAATTTTAGCGAATTAAAGTATTATATTACGGCCAAAATAACAGTTAAATGCAAAAACAATTTTAATCGGGCATCGTCTAACCGTAGCGCACCGAAGTCGAAAAAAAGTTTAACAGTGTTTGTATACGAGCAAAGCGGACCCGGCTTTGGCACCAGTCACCCCAAATTAATTCAAATAGCTACTTTACAGGCAACATTATACTGTTATATTAGCCCATGGTTGATGAACGTTTTAGAGTTTTTATTTTACAAAACTTTTCACGGGCACATACTGAATGCTTATAACTTTTTATTTAATTTCCCTGTTAGGTTAAACTCACTTAAACTTATTGTCCCTAATTCCATACTGACATGCGAAATAATCCAATAATATTCGTTTTCGAGTTTGGCGTTTGGCGGTATCCAGAATTTATGTTAGCGTGCCTCAAACTAATTTAATTTGTATTAAATTTTTGGATGCCATTTTTCTCATTCAAGCACTAAATAGTATTCACTGGCTTCCTCATTCATTAGTACAGTGTCGTAAGGACTGTTTTTTTTCCGTAATTTCACCTTTTTTTTTGTAATATTTTAGAAATGTAACTGGTATTATTTTTAATTATTTTTAATTATTTTTAATTTTTCTACAGTAGGTACCGTCCTTGGATGTCTTCACCGGCCAACCGTTTGTTATCAACTGAATTATTATTTGCTTGCTGAGTTGTCGGCACAGCGACCTTCTTCTTGCTTAAAACGCAAACAAAAAGTAATACACGAGCAAATATCAGTTCAAATGCACGCATGAATATCACACGAACACATACACACAAATGCTCGCGTAAGGCAGACAACTTTGTGGGGCAGTTCAAGGAATTTTACGAATGCTGCCAGCGAAATTGTATGAATGAAATCGGAGCAAGATTGGCGCCATTGGCTTGGCAAGTTTGAAGCGAACCAGTTCTAAGACGAACATGTTCGCTCCGGAATTGTGCCGTAAAGTGTGATATAAATAAATGCCATAAATAAATTGACTATTCATAGTACTTTGTACATTTTGTACAGATAGAAAATTTTGCTTTCAAAAATTCTACACACCAATACATAGAAAAAGTCATTACCTTCATTAGTACCAACTTAAAATTGGTTATTTACATTTTCCCTCACTTATCTTTCACTTCCACACCATAATGTTGAGACACAATGACATTAAGCTGCTGCCGTTCGGTTATTACGAAATTCGGTGAACCATAAAGCATTCAATGCTCCCAAAAAAAAAAGTAGCTTTTGCAGAAATTTGAAATTTTCAAACAAGATGAGTGCCACCATGCCACCTTTAGCTAAATCAAAAAAATGTTTCAATGGTTTCATATTTATTTATCTACTAGCATCCATTGCCTCCAGCGAATAATTTTGTGCATGCAGTTTAACGATTCGCATAATTAATGTGTGCGAATGGTGTTAATTCGATTGGAAAAATGCATTCAAATATAATTTCCTAAATTGAAGGTTAGTCTAATTCAAATGACGTTAATTTAAATTTAGAGCCGTTACACTTGTGTTTGCCAGAAAATAAGAAAATGATGTACATATACAGGCAAAAAGAATTTAATATCATATTTAAATGCGTTTTTTTATGTAAAAAAAAAGAAACTGAATCTGTCCGCAGCAGTTTTATTAAGTCACTAGACAATGTCATGTCAATATTGAATGTGCTCCATGGGGCGTATGAGCATTTTTTTTATATTTACTATATTAAATGCTTGTTACAGTCAAAATTCTTTTGATATATTATTTCAGCAGTTCAGCTGGAACTGAAAAAGAAACAATTGCAAAAAATGGGGGAACTTCAGACAATAGAAAACCATTCCATGAAATGATTTTTTGTTTCGGTAGTTACTCCCAAAACATATATTAGTATATCAAAAATCAAAGCACTCGTGTCAAGGCAATAATGACTTGTTCCTAGAGCGCAAGAACAAAGCTCTTTTGGTTCATGAAAACCAAACAAATCCCGACTGATTCGTGGATGTGTTCGCATTAAAATTGTCTAGGATGCTTTTGACATGACCCAGTAGGGTCTTCAATCCCGAAATGTTTTGGCAATCCTGGGATTAAGTTATTGCAATCCCGGGACTGCAATGTTTTGTTTTCATAAAAAATATCTGTTTAATGTGAAAAAACGTATGATGTAAGGCTTTGTCATGCAACTGAAGACCAAAACTACCAGCAACTTGTATTATACAAACTTTTTTTCACGATTTTCATGAAAATTACAATAGAAATCGTTACACTTTTTTTTAGCTTCACATCAATTTCAATGCAAGTTGCTTTAGAGCCCGACCGATTAATCGGCTGCGGCATCGGCTTCGGCCGAAAATGAATATTCGGCTTCGGCTTTGGCCAAAAAAATGGCAGAAGTTTTGGCCGAAGCTTTTCAAATTTTTTTTCTTATTTTTGCGACACAGAAAACCAAAACTAATTTTTTACGATACGATAGTATGGTGCTGAAATCCGGGACCGATTTTGGTAAAATTTTACATTTAAAGTTAAAAGCTTCACAGGTGGTTTTTACCATCAACTAGAGCATCCTTTGCCCATCACCTGACGGATTTGGGGAGTCCTTAAAAAACAGCTACTTAGATGGATTTATTCTTTGAAGAATTCTGTACCATTTTTACTAAATTCCCATTATTTCATGCTTAACTCCAAATTTTTAAAAATGATTTTAACAAAATCCAATTTTTCTTACACGGGATATACGGGTTTCGAACACAAGCCTACTGAGTTTGGATGGCGCGCTAAACGCTCAACAGGTTGTTCTACTATTTAACAGAGTCTAAATGTATTATATGTACATTTTTTGTAGTAAAAGCATACTTCGAATTCTTTTAAAAAACGCTTTGATTTTTTGAAATAGGAAAGAACAACAGTATTATCAATTTCAAACGACTAACGATAGAGCAAGACGATTGAAATTTAAAGCATTTGTTTTAAAAATGAAAACATAAATGTACTGCAGAAAAAACTATGTTTTAAAATGCTAATTGAAAAAAAAATGTTTAATTTTAAAACATGGTTTTTCTTTCAGTGTACACTCGAATTTGAATGAAAATACACGAAAAAATAAGTTTTTAATGGTTTTTTATTTAAGTTTCGGCTTCGGTCTCAATAGAGGCCTTCGGCGGTACCACTCAAAATATATCTGGGATACTTGTTGATCAACTATTTATGGTATTTGCTATAAAAAAAGTTTCTGGCAAAATGTGAGAGAAATACGTGTTTTCTAACTTGTGGACGGTAAAAGTGGGCGAGTCAAAACCTATCCCACCTCACGATCCTTAGAACACATAAGAACACATATAAATTTTGGTTAAAATCGGTAGTAGTTTTAGCGTCCACTCACTACAAACATACACGTCTCTTTGAACAAATGGAGTTGCATTTCTATTCAAACTCTAAATTAAAACAGCGATGACGATTTATATGTGGGTTTTATTCGATATATTTTAAAGATCTTCTATATTTTTTCCAATATTTCTAACCGATAGGGTAAGAATTAAAAAGGTTTGCTTTTATTCTTAGAATATACTTTGGCGTTTTTTGTGAATACTTTATGATGGAAAATACGCAAAACTAACAGTCCAAATCATCATCCCGGGGTTGAATTCCATAGAACCTACGGCATGAATGCGATAATTAGATGAATTCAAAATTACATAAGACAATGGCCCACGGAGGGACAAATGATCCAGCTAGCGGCATTTAATTCAAATATTAAAATGTCGAATTGTGCCAATTTTTAGTTGGTTTTTTTATCGACTACTACATTGAGATTAGCAGTGTTTTTTAGGTTGTTTTGCTTTCAATATTCGCACTTCAGTGAATTTTCAAGTATTACATTTGTTAGTTCACGTCCGAAACAAATACTTCCAGCAATTTTACTCAGTTCATTTGGTTGGAAAAAAATAAAGATGATCAAATAACAAATATAAATCTATTTCTGCAATGGAAGGGGTGGATGGATGAGGGCGGTATGTACCACAAATTTGAAAATGGCCGGATTTGGCAAAAGTGAAGTGGCAAGGGACATCTCTTGCCCATATTAAAAAGCAAAATAAGAAACATCGAAACTGATTTACTCGAAATAATTTTTAAAATTTGACATCTGCTTTTTAATAAGAAACATTTTAAAATTAAGATCTTCACAATGAAAAATCTTCAGAAATTATATGACTGTCTTTCCTGTTAGTTCACATTCTTCCAATGAAATCAGTTTTCTTCGCTTTTGGTATGTTGAAAATCCACTTTATGCGGATCAAAGTCAAAACATTAATTTAAATTAATTGTAAAAACAACAAAGGACAACAGCAGATAAAATCACCCAACTGGAATTCGAGACTTTAGTGCATATTCGTGTAATATTTAATTTCAGGCAATACCCAGGGAACTCGAAAACAACACTTTTAATTCAATTAAACTCAGACATGGATGTGTGTGTGTGTATGTATATAGATGTGTGCTGTCACGTTATGAGGACAGGCTAATGCGCATTATGAGAAAATGTTGACATTTACTGGTGATGAAAACTCTTAACTGTGGTTTGATGGCGCAAACAGCAAATGACTACTACATTGTGGTTTGTTACCGTACGGAGCAAATTTTATGGTATAGTAAACTTTTCGGATGTCGATAAGCTTACCTTCAGCTTCGTTCGTGCATTCGTTCGTTCGCTCTTTGGTTCACTGGAGCTGAAACTAAAGCGTAATCTCATTTAGCAGACTGAGCTGCGTAAAATGTCCTCAGATTAGAAGCGACTATTGCCATTATGACTATTCGCAGTGTGCACTTAACTAAATCAAAACTAAGTGATGAGAAAATTTACTCTTCGATAATTAGTGTGCCGGACTAGTAGTGACGTCACACGGTTTTGATTTCGTGAGAATAGGCGTTCGTCCAATTGTTCACAAGCTAACAACACAGAAAAATATGGGCTGCCATATTTTAAATATCGAAAAACCTGTACAATACGAAAAAAATCAGTACACTTTTTTTCAATAAGTTCAATACATTTTAATTAAAAGAAAAGTTTAGAAATTATGAAAATTTGTAGTTTTTCGTCCAAAAACCAACTTTTAAAAAAAATTTCAAGCCTTACAAAACTTCATTTTCTTTTTAAATAGGGCCACTTTTAGCCTACCAAAAAATTCTATAACAACCACGAAAAAAAATCGGAAAGTTGGTCCTTGTACAAGCAGGGTTTCCTCGAAGTTTTCTCAACGTGAATTGAATAGACTTTCCCAATGATACCAATATCCTGTGAGCCACTGTAGGTACATGGAAAAGAAAATGCAAAATACTGATGCCAGCCACTGTATTTATTTATGTTGGTTTGTTAAACGTGAATAAATGGATTTGTACACTGTAAATATAAAAAATATAGATTTGTTGATACATATATTTCTACTGGCCGCAGCTTCGCTCGCAACAATTTTGTATTTTCATGTAAATGTATAAATGTTATATGTATTATTTAAGCAACTGAAATAAAAATAGTTTCAAGGGGAATAGGACCCGAGTTACAGAGCTTTAAAATTGTTAGGGCGTGGTAGTGGGCGGGTCTTAAATTGTATAGTCAACCCTCTGCACATTCACCACCAAATCCAATTTCCCGCGAAACCCTTTCCATTTTTAATTCACATTTCCAATGCATAAGAATCCGCACCATAAGACATTTCGAAGAATTCCAGCAATTAAAATCCAAAACGTCACTTAGTTATTTCTTCCTTCTCAAGAATGTCAAAGTGTTTTTTGTAATCATTTTAGCAGCTAAATATATCACCCCAAAGAATTAAGGGTTACTCATACGCCCGGTGTGCTGAACTGAAATAATTCCAATATATATATTATAAAATCATTTGTGTGTCTGTTTGTCGGTTTGTCGGTCCATGTCACCAACGGCGTCCTTGGATATTTTTTGGATGAACCATGCCGGGTGGGATTACAACTGGCACCAAGTTTCACGGGGGGAATTAACCATCAACTACAGCGTCCATTGAAGTTGGCGCAAATTTTATACAGCCCGTGCAACGCCGGGTATGTAACAGCTAGTAATAACCATAAACAAAACCAATTAAAGCAGCACATGTGAGTCCTTTGTGTATGCTACAATGAGACAAAATTACAGCGAAAACCTCCTCAATGATACATCAGGCATTTTATAGTAACTAGCAGAGAATTGTCTTGGGTCAGTTACGTGTGCGTTGACTTATGTTATAATCCCCATACCATAAGTTACGCCGACACTCTTGGACCAAACTAGATACATTGTGATCCCACATGGTTTCTGATGCAATTATGATTGCTCATATGTGTGATGACCCACACATAATGTACATGACAATTGCCACAATGAATGTTATATTTCGATACATTTTCAATAATTTCGTGAAAATGTTAGCAGAAAGAAGTAGTAACGGTGCAAGGGATGAATCTAATTTTTATTCATACGTTACAGACAATACAGCCTCATGTAGGCTATAATAATGCGAATACATAATTATATAATTAAGCGCTCGAGCATGATGCCTGGTTTTCCATATGACTTAATTTAATATGGAATATTTATTGGAAATAGAATTTCAAACGAATAAAATAAACAAATAACATTGTTTCGCCGAAGTTCCCAACTTCATCAACTATTTCCTTGGAAAAGAAATCTCCAGCAACACATTTCATATTCACATTTAAGCGGACACACACACGTTATCTCCATCGTCATTTTCTTCCTTGTATCTTGTAAGTGATAAGCAATACACAATTTCCATTGAAATCCTCTTCAAGCGTTAAGGCAATTTCTGCAATGTTTGCCGTACTTCAATGCACTGCAAACATTGTAGGCTGCATGGAAAACCGCAAGTGGTGGGTAGGCGGAGCACTAATTTCTCTTTTCACTAGAACATCACACAACTGTTTCAATTGGTTTTCAAATATACTTCGATAGTTCAAATTGTGTTCTGTGAGTGTTCAAGTGCTGGCTATCATCAAAAGGTGTTCGGCGTTGATGTCAATTTTGTAAAGCTAATAATGTAATATCTCTGCGTAATGAATTCATTTATTCAGTTGCATTTGTCTTTTTATTCGTCAGTAGTGCAACGCCGTAACTACACTTAGAAAAATATACTATAAAATTTCTTCAATAGGAAGAAATAATTGAAATTATAGAAAAAACCGATTAAATACGAATTTGAATTAGTTTTTCCTATTAATAACATTTTTCAACCATTAAATCATATATATCATAATTGGGTGGGACAGGACAATAAAAGCCGTCAAGACAGTGTTGAATTTTGAATGTCCCAAAAAATCGAAAAATTAAATTTTTTTGTAAATTAACGTAATTTAATCTCGTTTCTTTAATAATTATCTTCAGTAATTCCGAAGATATAGCATGTGTCCTACAAAGGGACCATGCGAAAATTAACTGTTAAATATTTGATTTAATGTTGGTGAATTCATCATCCCACCTAATAAAGTTGCCCAATTGTCTTGGCAACAAAGCTGTAATCTTATTGAAACGAAAATGCACTGAGTTCACAATAATCACGAGAAACTGTCGGTATGTCAAGCGGTCAAACGCACACACGCTCGAACTTGGTGATCATCATTTGTTAAAGCAACAAATTTAAATACTCTTAACACACACAAGTTGCCTGTTGGTTACAATTAGTATGAAGCGAACATGTTTGAACTGATTGGTTGCACTTTCAAAAGTAAAATACTTCGTTTTTTTATTCAAAATTAGTATTGGCGGAGCAATTAAGCTATAACCCGAATCGCATTTATTTTTTGTAATCAAAACTTGACTTTCACACCGAATTCAGAATTTCATGAAAGCTCAAATTTTTATGCCGGCCAGAAGGGAAGTGGAAAAGTAAAAAAATTATTTTTAGAAAGGGTTATATTTTGTCCATTTCAATACATGCAATATTTGTGATACTATAATTAACAAAAAATATTTTGGTTCGAAATATAAAGAATCATGAGAACTGTGTGTATTAGACCGTATACATGGGGGAAAGTAAGCTGCACACCATCAAATTTAAAGCATTTTTTTAAGGGAATTTCGAAAAAAATATAATTTTTTTTTACCTTTTTTAATTTTTCATCATATTTGGCAAAGCTGCACTGCAAAGTGAAATGTGTTATTCATACACACCTAAAGTGTGTAAAACTTGTAGACACATTTTACACACAACTTTGCGTGTATAAACACTGTAAGTGCTTTTAAAAAACACGCATGCGTGTTAATAAAACATGCCAAAATCTTGAATGTGTGTTTTTTTTTATTTATCAAAATAAATATACACTTAAAAATGTGTGTTGTGTGTAAAATTACACACCGAAAGATAGGTTCACTTTGCAGTATGGGCATAGTTAATCAAGAATTTAACTTCGTTAACCCGGTAAAAGGAAATCAAAAATTTCGTCGAAAAGTTAACTTCGTTAAAAGTTAAATTAAATAGTTAAATTTTCTATAGAAAACAAAAAGAAATGTTTTTTTACAAAAAAAACACATAAAAAAAACATTTTAACTATATTCAATTGAATGCCTGCACTCAGAGAACCTTTTTCCCAGTTTCTATATGCAAATTCGCTTTAAAATAAATTATCAAAATTTTCATCAAAAGCGAAATTTTGTGTATGAAACAATTTATTTATATTCATATGAAGGCATACAAATTTTATTAGAATATTAAATAATAAGAATGAAACGAATGAAGTTTGGCTAAGAACAATTACACAGGCCATTCTAAACACAATGGCGTTCTCAGCTTTTCGGCATTTGGAGACATTTGAGAAATGGAAAATACATGGTAAGCATCCGGACGATGTAAACCTCACGTTATGGCTGAGAACGCCATTGTGTTTAGGATGGTCCATTCATGCTAGGGCTTTCGATCCCGAAGGTTTTTCGCAATCCCGGGATTTTCGGAACTGAAAATTGAAATCCCGGGATCCCGGGACTTTTCGGGTTTTTTCGGGATCTGTTACTTTTACAAGCAAAATGCATTTTAAAAAAATTAAAAAATGTTTTTTATGTGTTTTATTGGAAAACTGATAGTTTTAGCATAATTAAATAAACATAAACATTAATTTCAATTTATTAAAGGTACAAATTAATGGATTTTTTTTTTGCAGTATTTGAGTTTCCGTTTTTTTAGGAACGACACAATTCAATTCAAAATATGCTTAAGTAAGATTTCTGAAATTACTTTTGTATCAGTTTACAGTTTTACTTAATTATTTTTACTAAGCAATTCATTTTTGTGCGTTCGCTAAGACTGACATACCAATTTTCTTCTGAAATAAATATAAATTTTTTTTTCTTAAAGAAAAATTTTAAGCACAAACAATTTTGTTTGTAATTTTTTTAATAAATTAAAAATTTTTGAGTTTTGAGTTTTCTAACTAACTTTTTTTTCATTTTGGGGTTGTCCAAATGTTGTCAAAAACTATTTTTCTGCTTACACGATTTTTTTTTATATTTTATGAGCGATGAAAAGTTGTATTTTTCTTGTATTAAACTTTTTTTATGGACTAATTTATTTAAAATGTAGTCTCGAAAATCCCTGGATTTAGGAAAAAATATCCCGGGATTTTCGGGACTAACAATGGACCGGGGTCCCGGGATCGAAAGCCCTAATTCATACGTAAAAATTGAATATAGATCACTTCGAAATATATCGGCTTGTGTATGAAATAATTTTTAAATAAAATGTCAATATCAGTTAACGGAATTTGAACGTTGAACGTTTTATTTTTTTTATACTTTTATTTATTTTTACTTTCCTTTTTTATAAAAAAAATTCAAAAGTGCAACGTTCTCAACAACTACTTGTTCGATTTTCAATTCCTTAAAACTGGAGGAAAGGTCAAGGAATTACCTTTCCAACAAAAAATGATTGAGGGATTATCTAAATCAGTTCAACCGCTAAACAGCTTTTACTAATGAAAAGCAGTAAAAATGCATTATGACGTCTAAAAAAAAATTGTGATGAGGTGGAGCAAAATCCAGCTAGGGTTTTACTCCCACATACAATACTATCATCCCACAAAATTTTGGTTGAGGCCCAGTGTATTTGCTCTTACAAACGAATATAATAATTATTATATTCTGAGCCCTCAAAAAATCCTCAAAAATTAGATACTTTTCGGACTCTAAATTTTTTTTATTATGAGCGCTCAGATAATATTGTTTGCTGGGAAGACATACAATTGCTTAAGTATGTGCTAGGCTACTTTGATACTTTAAATGCACTTTTCAAAATCGAATATATACACAGAGGGAAAAAGTCAGAACAGCATAGTTACACTGAGAGGAAAATGTTTTAAAATTGAACGATTTGGTTTTTAAAATATAGCTTTGCACAGATTTGTTCAATTTCAAAACACGTGCGCTAAAAACAAATTTTAAAACGTAGTTTTTCAATTTTAAAACCATGTACTAAAATCTAATTTTAAAACAGACTCGTTCAATTTAAAAATTTTTTTTCTTAAATTGAAAACAAAAATTTTAAAATTGAATGAAATTGTTTTAAAATTTGATATTGGTTTTTAGCACAAAATTTTAAAATTGAATGACTGCGTTTTAAAATTTGTTTTGAACGCACGTGTTTTAAAATTAAACAAATTGGTTTTAAGCTCTATTTTAAAAACCAATGCACTAAATTTTTCTTTCAGTGTATGATTTAAAACGGGTATCGTAACGAAAAGCTCAACACCGCACAGTTCTAAAACACAACTGAAACAGTATCAATTTTTGAAGATGGTATGAGTTACTGGAGCGTGTGTTCGAATCTCAGTCGGACCAAAGGCAAGCGTGCTAAGGGGCGCTTTTATGAATCCGAATAGCCAGGGTTAAAACCTCGGTAAATTAAGAAAAATGTACACCATTTCTTTATTTCGTAAATAAAATATAACAATGAAATATAAATAATGTAGTTTGAAAAAAAATTTAGAGTAAAAAAAATATAAATTTAAATTTAATTTGAAATTAAAATTTTTTAGGTAATTCTTAAAATAGGCCTTTCCAATAACCTTTTTTTGTATTTTCAATTCATAAAATCATAAATATTTCAGTCCCAAAACAAAAATTTCCAGTCATGAAACAACAACATTTGCGTCCCAATTCCTCAATGTGCCGTTTCAATTCATCAATGGGCAGTTTCAAAAAAATTAAAACGTTTTGTTGTCGAAATCAGAACATTCAGTTTTGGCTGGAAGTTGAACGTTTTGACAACGTTTCGTTTTGATTTTTTCTCAGTGTATTCATGTTTTTGTTTGTATACGTTTCTTTTGTAAAGAACACATTTCGTGAGCTGGAGATTTTTTTCAGCTAGTGTAAGATTTTTTAAAAAAGTATGTACCATAACTGCTCTTACGTTGGGCAAAAAATGGAAATGGAATAATCGATATACATACTTCCTTAGCAAGAATTTGTTTTCGAGTGTAAAAGAATATACATTGACCTCTTATGTCAAAAAAAATTGTTTTGTGAAATGTATGAATTCTCATTTGACAAAATAACTTATTTCGAAAGAAGTTGTTTTGTGAAAGGGAATTAACGACATAACGACATTTCCATTGAATTCTTTAAGCTTTTTAACTTGTTCGATAGAAGCTGTTTTATTAAATGCAATTTTGAAAAATACTGGAAAGATATTGACTTGTCGACGATCTTTTAAACTAAAAGTCGTAAAAATATGACGATTGCACCAAAAGAAGAATATTCAAATTCTATATTTATGATAAAAATCGTGGAAGATTGTCATATCTCGAGAGAAGTTGTTGTGTCAAATGTTCGAGACTCCATTTTTTTCATGTTTTGTTTTATGTAAGTAAACGGATTTTAAACAGTTTGGTTTTTTTTTGTTGAAATTGTTCACATTATTGTTCTTCACTGAAGCAGTCTTTCATTACAAAATCAAAGATTGCTGCTCAGAAAGCTAACACTAAAGCAATCATAAAAATCATACTGATCCCACTAAAAATCAAGAAATAATATATATCTTTTTTTTGTTTTAAGAAATAAAATGTTATCAAACAACGAATCCTTTTACTGGTACTGGATTCAGCGTACAATATTGAATCCATAAAATAAATGTTATTAAAAAACAAAATTTGGCGACTTTTTGCGACTTCAAAACGTTGAAATGGTCACCAAGTATGAAAAGTGTCTGGCATCTCTGCAAATAAACTGTATGTTAAAAATTTTGTATTTATTGAAAATCATTTATAGTTTAAAATTAACTTAAATTTTAAAATCGTTTTCAATACAGAAAAATAGTGAAAAAAATATGTGTCCATTTCTGGCTTTCACCCTTCCACTTACCAACTTACCCCCCCCCCCCCCCCCTTCCACTTTTTTTTGGGAGTATAATACGGAATTCCTGCTCGGTGATAGATGCCAAAAAGGCTTTTGTTTGTCTCTGACCGCAGATATCCGAAAAATCATGTGCTATTTTGTCTTTGAGTTAGAGTTGTATGTTGAACTTTATCGAAGTCCATGGAAGGCAAGCTAATCTTGCTTTTCAATCAGAACCATGTCGACTTTGAGTAGCTGGGCTAACTAGTAGTTGGAAACAGTCACAAGCAAGCTACGAGCAGATTTCTTATGCAAAAAGTGATGCTTGGCGGTAGGAGTCTACTTACATTTTCGCTAAAGCAGATTTCGATTGCATGCAATTCTTCTTGGAAAACAGAGTTTTCAGTGAATATACTTGCATACAAAGCTTTTTTTGGCCTAATTCCAACTACTCCTGCCCCAAGCGCTTTGTTTGCCTTGGAGTTGTCTGTGTATGATGGTGTCCTGAAAACTTAGGTCGTTCCCATTTGCCAAATATTTCTATCTGGTGGAAATTGCATTTGAGTAGACTGCACTCAAAAAAATCCTATCAATGGTCAATGTAGATTCGATACATTGATATTGAAATAATAGTAGGAACTAATAGAATTATTAGGATACACTGATTAAACTCCTTAGTTAATGGTATTCATGTAATTTTTTGTATCCTATTGACCGATTTTTATAGTATTTTTTGGGTTTCTCATCCTTTGCCATCTCTTTAATGAGAGTAGGATCAGCCAATTTGTATCGTTTTCCAAAATAGGCTTCTTACCTAAGGCAATAATTGCTTAATATTGCAACCATTCCTGTGTCAAAAATGAACACTCACAAAATCTACTACACTCAGAGAATTAATATGTTTGGAGAACGTTTGCTTCAAATATACTACTTTTGAATACAAACTTAAACGAAAAAACAAACAAAAAACATTTGCTCCAAAATAAGTCGTTTTTGCAACAATTTAAATAAGTTGCCAATAAAAGCATTGCATTTTACTTTTATTGGAAACGCAAATTAAAAACTAATTTCAAATAAACGATTACATTGTTCAAATCGAATTCGATATAAGCTTTGTTTTTATCGACCAGAACGAAAGTAGCTCAGTGGCACAGCGTGTAGGTATGTGCGGAACTTATAAACCTTACGTCCCGCGGTCGAATTTTTTTTTCGTTTATCACACGTTGGCTGCAAACGAAACAACAAACGAGTGTATGTTTGTCTTACGTTTCTTACGAACGAAAAAATTCTTTGAGTGTACAATAACATCTGAGACGACACCGCAGGGTTGCGGTGTAAATGCAAAACGCTAAACATGTTTACGTATTTCAGCAACGAGTGTTGTCATCTCCTGTTCAGGAAAGCTCACAAGGGTATTCCAATGCAACCCCAAATGTGGTGAAATGCCTAGCAGCAAAAAAAACTCTTTTGATTGAAATTCAATAGCTGAAATGGGTGAAATGTCACAAGGCTTCATCTTCATTCACAGGCATAACTTTGACACTTTTTTCCCCAATTGAGAAGAACTCAAACACCAGAAAAAAGAACGTCCAGTGTACATTTTTCGCTCCTGTCTCCAGAGCGCCCTTCTGCTATGAAAAGTTTTTAATTAGCTATGAGACAAATAAATTGCCTCGGTACAAAAAGTAATACCACTTAATTCATTACAAAATTATTTTAATATGAACTATGAGCAGCGGCCAGTTTTCCACTTCGAAGGCAACTCAACTCGTGTAATGTCTATAATGCTAAGTGCTGGAAAATTCATTTTTAATAGAATGTGTTGAAAGTTTTTCTCAGTATTGCATCAAATTAAAGTCAACTTTTTGTGTTATTTTTCATTATTATTTTTTGCTATTTTAAAATTATCCATTTAAAGATTAACTATGCCAGCAGTACATGGCTTTTCTGCACAACACAACCGTATCGAATTGTGTATGTATATTAAACCGCCTCGAAAAAAAAAGTTGCTCGGGTCACCCCCTGGAAATGTAAAATGCAAAAACACTATAAAAAATTCAATAAAAATGCTAAAAAAAAATCGCAAAAATAAGGGACCTGTGTGGGTTTGTGTAGTTTGTCGATTTCTATTATTTCATAAAGTGTATTTGACCCAAAGCAATATAAAGAAATACGTTCATGTAAAAAACATGATTTATAGAGGTTTTTATAATTTGTCCAGCTCACGGATTACAGTTACTAGAGCCGAAATATTTTGAGAATCACCATAAATTAGACCAAAGCTCATTTCCAGGGAGTGACCCGGGCCACTTTTTTTTCGGCCATACAACGTGAGGCGGTTTAATGTATATATGCTTTCGACGTCAAAGCAAAATGGCCCCGCAGCAATGCACAGGCGAAAGAAAATCTCTTGACTTTGTAGAACTTTTCTTTGCATAGTGCATGAGTGGCAACCAGTCTGGGTTTATTGACATGAGCACCAAAACTTTCTGCTACAAGTAGAAAAATTCAAAATGTTGCCATTTTCATGGCTGTAAGTGTGTGTGAGTTTGTGCGTTTGCTTCCCTGTCGGAATTAAATCAACCGGTTTACAAAAATAGCTAACTTATTTTTAACTATATAAGAACTCATTTTCAAATGATTGAAAAGCCGTGCAGAGATAGTCAGTTTGAAAATAGAGTTCCTGTGTTGTGCTTTGTTTTATTTCAATTCGAACGTAGTAAAAATTTGCTTTTAGCTATCTGAAAAATACTGCTTGTATAGCCTGGAGTGTAGGCGTCCGCTTCACATTGCAAAGGTCGTTGGTTCGAGCCCCGTAAAATTCAATTAAAATTTTTATAAATACAAACATTTTCAAAAAGTAATTTATAGAAATGAGAGAGAGATGAGAGAAAAAAAATTCGAATAAAATTTTTGTGAAGTGTAAACTCAACTGACTACCGCCTAGGACATCCCCATGTTAAAATAGTGAGTTCGTAACAAAGGAAATAGTGACTTTATAGTGTGTACTGACTATTAAATAACTAATTTATAGTTAGAAATAGATGGGTTCAATTTCCGACAGGGTTGTTTTCCAGGAAAATCTTCACAGCTTGAGCGCTCAAATTTATATTTTAATATGTAAAATCGATTGCCACAGGCATTTGACCCACACCAACGTAAACAATAACATCGACAACTTAAATAAAAGAAATGGAAGAATGCAGACTTGCTATTGAAGACAGTTATTGCCGCCCACTTTGCCAGTGAGACTTTCACAAGTTATTATTGGAATTCTTCTTCTCTAGCTGGGACTAAAAAATCAAAGAATCAAGAATTTCTATTAAATTTAGTCGCTGGCAACAAATGCATTGTACTGAATTGTCCTCACAATGGAATATTGTTTTCAGTGTCAAACACTCCCATTCGCACAGCTCACAACTAAATTCAATTCAACTTCCTTGCACTGACTCATTTAATGAAAACGGTAGCAGTGCAATATTAAGGCCATTACAATTGTCTTGCTGCTGGAGCTGCTACTAACTAGCAACCGTTGCTATTCTGCAACTGCCATTTCCATTGGTAATTTGTTGGACAAACATCAACAAGCAGCACAAATGAAGCAGAACAAAGGACAACAAAAGACTGAGGGATGGTGAAAAGGTTCCAAGAAATGTTAAATATTCTAAGCTTCAACACACACACACCATCGAAAGAGCCAAGGGATTGCCAGAGTCAACATAACTTTGTGAGAATACACACATCTCGACACACAGGTGTCGAGCGAAGCACAATGACACAAGTTTCTGCAATGCTTCCATGGTATTTAAGGAATTTCATTCACTTTAAATACGTAAAGACACCAAATAAAATTTTCCTCCATACAAACGCGAAATAAAATTGATGAGCATTTCGAACTTAGTGTAAGTCAACGAACGTACGTTTTCGGAGGTAAACTTTGCAAAGACTTAAAGCTTTAAGCGGCTGAATGAATATCTGCACGTAGAGTGTAGAGTTTTCCAAATATGAAATGTGGAATTCACAGCAATAATTTCGTACCAGGAAGCAAATCTAATACCAAAACAAAAAATGTGTAAATTGTTACAAACTGCTTTCTCATTTCCTGGCTAAAATAATGAAACTGTACATTAGCGTGGTTCAAAATGAACTTTTTTCGCTGTAGATCCACAATCCCCCTCAAATAGTTTCATTTTGTTAGAAAAAAAATGCACAAACAAATTTGGGCATCCTAGGTCAACAATAACACGTGCCCCCCGAGACTCGGATTTCCCCATATAACCTCTATAGGAAAACTATATGTAAAAAGCCGTTTTTTACGGACCTCCCAACTCCTTCAGGTAATACAAAAAATGGATTTCTTCGTTGAATTACCGATTTTTTGGGCTTTTCTCCGAATTTTGAAATATGGCTTTCAAAAAATCAAATTTTTCCCATACAGTTTATACGGAAAATTCCGAGTCTCGGTGGGCGAGTGTTAATGTTGACCTAAGATGCCCAAATGTTGTTGCGAATTTTTTCTAACAAAATGAAACTATTTCAGGGGGATCGTGGATCTCCAGCGAACAAAACTTTTCTCCATACGATTTTGGACCACGCTAATATACATTGCATTGCTTTGCAAAGAAAACCATTTTAAAGCCAAATTTAAATCAAAATGCCTACAGACACTCGTGTATTCTATGTTGTACTGTGTTTAATTAATGCACCAGATGTTACATACCCGGTAAATTCCTTTTAACCCCTTAATTGGAATCTTAGCGCAATATGTCCGCTAGTATTCAGCACCAGGACTACTTTTAATACACCTAGAGAAAAAACGGTTCAAAACCATCCGACTGTCGAAAAACTGTTAAATTGACCGCTGGTTCTTAGTTGGTTGTCGCCGAAATTGGAAGCAGCGTGGGCTACACTTCTTAAAGTCAGAATCCAAGGGCACAAAGGATGTCACCGGTATGAAAAAAGACCCAAGGACTCACTTGGTGGCATGATTCACTCTATATTCGATGGTTACTAAGTTACATTTTAATAAAAGTTGTTGTTGTATTGGAGGTGCCACGCCCCAATTTCAACCTCATATACCCCATAGCACATGTCAATACCTATAGAAGTTATCCTCAAAATATCAAGAGAATCAGTTTATCCGTAGACAAACAGACAAACAGACAAACGGACAAACAGACAGACACACAAACAGACACACAAGTATATTTATAATATATATTGGGATTTAAACATTAAAATTCATTTTCCTTTAGGGCATTCGTAGCCATGGCAATAAGCTTAGTTTGTACATTTTCCATGCATTTAGTTATGATGAGAATGCTAGAATTTATGAACTGTATGAGAAATACAAAATAATTCCTGCCAAGCCTCAAGCAGTTTTGGTTTAATGCAAAGCACATTTAATATGCTTGAATACTTGTGTAAATAATGAAATTGCGGCAAAAATTACAAAAAAGTAAGACAAAAATTAACTAAAAAATCCCATAACTGGTGAACTTTACATTTTTAAGTAAACTAAATCTTTCTCCACATACAACAAGACTCCAACATCGCGCACATATAGAAGCGATGCTGTTTCGAAAACCCAATTCAAGGAGCTAGAAGTAAGCGAAGACGTTAAAACTTTCGATTGATGGATCTAGTATGGCTGCCGAACTTTAAACTTTTCAAGGCTTTCTTCACATATCGTTTTGGTTTTATTTCCATTTCATTCTGATTATTCCATCTGCACCTTTGTTACACTTCCATTTCGATCCAGTCAATTTCATTTCCATTTTCAATGTCGCAGTGGGTGTTCCGTATACATAAGTTGGCTTTGAACGACCGAAACTTGCTCGCATAACTCTATTTAATTTGAAATTAATTCCATATTTATTTTATTTTATGAAATTCCTATTAATACTCGAATGCTGGAAGGTGCTTGAAAGTGTTGACGCAAACGCTGTCGGGGCCACTAGGTTTATCACACTTTCAAGAGGTTTTCTCTTGTCACGCACACATACAATTAGTGAAAACAAATACTCCAATCGTCTTTTGTATTTATTCAGGGGGTATTAATTTGCGGAAAGCTTTAAAGCGAGGACGACAAGAACAATAGATGCTATTTGCATCTTTAAGGTCAATTTCATTTGCCAAGGTAATTTCTGGTCTTGCTGCTTAAAGTAATATTTGCCAACCAATAGCAGGTAATTAAATATTCAAGCGAATCGAAGCTATTGTAATTGAATTACGTAGTGACCACATTTCCTCTCCCGACATAGAGAAGATATGCATTCATATTACTTGATAGGCGTGAATTACGATTTTGTTTTTTTATAACCCTTATATTAACTTGCTTTGGGTGGACTATATATATATATATATATCCTCCAATCTGCGGCGAGCTTTTTCATACACTTCCACATGAGCTAGAGAGCTGAAATTTGGAACACTGATAGAACTCCGGTGACAATGCATTCCATTAAAGTTGGGGTCCATCAGAGGCGTAGGGAGCCGTGAAGGGACTCAAACCACTTTTTTTTTAAACATGGCATAACTTCCAATTCCTTCAAACTACAATGATGATTTGGTAGGTGGGTTCTTTTTGACAAAATTAAATATTATACCCTTGGAAAGGGGGTTGTGGGGGCAAAGGGGAGTGGGATGGAGCCAATTTAAAGTTCTAACTTTCGTATTTTTTAAGCTACAGCTTAGGTTCGCATTGGGAAAAGGAGGGAGAAAATGAGGGAAAATAAAAAAGAGTAAAAAAGAGTTAAAATATAAACCTTTGACCGACTAAAAAGCAGAAAATAAATTTCCTTTAAATTAATTTCCGCAATTTTAAAAAAACTTGTTTTTTATTTTTTTTTTTGTATAATTATTTTTTGTTTTCGTTCCGTTATTTTTCATTCATTATTTTTGATTTCCTGTTTTTCTTTCATCATTTTGATGATACGTGCAGAAACCTTATATTCTCCAGTAAATCGATATTCGCAAACGGATGTGATATTTTCATACCTAGAAAATCTTCAATTACATTTTGTGCCCGACAGAAGAACAATTTTTTAATTAAAAACTTTTTATTTCCATTCTCTCATTAATGAAATGGGAAATATTTCAAATCATCGCACAATATATAAAATACCATTTGTTTGAGTGTCTGCCTACACACCACTAAGTCACCTGTGGAACAACAGAGTTGAAACTTGGCATACCAATTATTTGCTTCATTAGCTTCATAAACTTATTTAAATACCTCAGACCTAATTGGCGTAAAGAATTCCCTTCAAACTAAACTAAATAACTTACAAACAATATTAAATGTTTCATTCCATTCATGTAACTGATTTCTCGAAAATTCTTTCATATTTAATATACAGCGGCGGCTACAATAATAGTAACGGTAGAGTGTTGATTTCGGGAAATTGGTACCATTGGAAAGGACCCCTTTCGTATTAGTACCTGAGCGTTTTTATCCGTTAGGTACTTATCGTGAAAATTTACCTATGAACTTTTTTCCTGGGCGTTATACAATTTGTATACTCTACACCAAACAAAAAAATGTTCCTTTCCATTGATACCTTTTTGCAAAACTATATGATATCAGGTTTTGTCCACACCGTTTTTAACGCCGAAAAGAACCAGAATCATCTCCTGTGCCGATCTAAAGGTGGTATATTTGGACAATAATATGAGAAAAAACAGTCTAGCTCCCATATGAAATGACCGAATGGATGTGATTATTTTATTTGGTTGAAAACTTGGCGGGAACGGAATGAGAATAGAGGCGGAACAAAATGGATTACACTTAGAAATGTAACGTTAAAAGAAATGTAAAGGAAGCGAAATGAAATGAAAGTGGACTGGAACAAAATAGAAATGAAACCAATTTGGAAATAAAACGGGATAAAAGTAAAAATTGTATTGTAGCTTCGATCTGTCCGAAAATATTTCTCTTACTTCCACATTAGTCTATTCGATGCAGCTTCTTCTCGAATTTCATGAAATTCATGAAATTGCCATAGCCCGAGTGTGTACTAAATTCTAGGCATTAGGTTTGTTACGCATTTTTCCGGTAAGAAATGATTTTTTTAAGAAAAAACTTGGAGAACCCCTTATATGCCTATTTCCTGGCTACGCACCTGCGAGAGGGGTCCAGAGATCTTTCCAATGCTACCGATATCCATTTTCGAAAACCGCTACCATTGTTTTCACCGCCACTGTATGTACATTAGGATGGAGTCAAAAAGCGAAAATCTCCCAATCGATAAGCTTGTAATCTCAAAAGGTGCATATTGACTTCAACAAAAACAAAATTGTCAACCAATATTATTATTAATAATAAAGTGATATGCAATATATGCAGATTGCAAAACAAATGCAAAATATGCAAAAAAAAAATTATTTTTATCTTGGTCCGGAGTCATGCCGACGTTTTAGTAAAATATGCATTTGCATATAAATCCGCTCTCTAATTACTATTATTTATTTTTGCATCATGTAAATTTGTGCCTGTTTTGGCCTTGTGTATTGAATACTAGCTTATACCCGCAGCTTCGCTCGCAATAATTTTGCAAGTTCATGTTTACGTAGAAATGTTATATGTATTATTTAAGCAACTGAAATAAAAATAGATTTTGCAAGTCATCCCTCAGCCCATTCACCACCCAGCTCCAAATCCAAAATTTCGCCGAAATCCCTCGAATAGGACCCGACTTGCAGAGATTTAAACATTTTAGGGCATGGCAGTGGGCGGATCATAAATATCCATAGTCAACCCTCTGTCCATTCACCTCCCAGCACCAAATACAAAATTTCAGCGAAATCCCTTGAATAGGACCCAAGTTACAGAGCTTTGAAAATTTCAGGACGTGGCAGTGGGCAGACCGCAAATTTTGATAGCCAACCCTCTGCCCATTCACCAACCAGCACCAAATCCAAAATTTCAGCGAAATCCCTTAAATAGTACCCGAATTACAGAGCATTACAAATTTTAGGGCGTGGCAGTGGGCGGACCACAAATTTTCAGAATCAACATGCTACACATTCATCCCCCAAAATCACATATATTTGCCTATGATGAGATCAATAAAATTACCTACATTTTGGTAGGTGTTTCATTAAAATCGGACAAGTATTTCTTGAGTTATAAGAGAACAAACATACAAACTCACAAAGAATTTTATATACGTAAGAGATGTATTACCGAATTCATGCCGACCGTATTCCGCCCAGCCCATTTGAAATCACAGACGGAAAATTTCAAATAGCGACCAGTCTAATGTCCACCGAAATATCAGCAAGTCCTCACATTTCAACAACAAGCAACAGAACAGAAGCTCACCGTTAATTTATCATTGTCAGTTCGGAATTTGATTGGAACTGACAGTACTCGAAATAAAAGCGTCACTCATACGACCTGACGTCCGCTTAGTTTACGCAAATGAACATTTGCCACAACACTAAATGAAATTGATTTTACAACCAGAATGGAATCAAACTCTCTCACTTACGTTGATTGAGCTGAAATAAGAACGCGCGTGAATTTGATTGATCCACAATAACATCTACACAATTCGTGCATAGTAAAAATCATATATAAATCACATTTGTGAGATGAAGTTGATGCTTGCAAGCGTCTCTGAGAAGGGTGATAGGAAAGTGTGAAAACTTGTATTTATAAATAATCAAGTAGAGAGAGGAATTGTGGTTCAGATCAAGGGCATTTGTTGTCACGTTTAATTCAATTGAAGAGACTATGTGTAAGTAGAGAAAAACAGAGTTGGTGCACGCAGTATCTTTAGGTCTTTATGGGAAATGGAAAACTTTTAACGAGAAGGATTTCAAGTTGCCTAGGCCACAAACATTATTAAAAGGAATTTTTCCCAAATTAAAATTCAAACGAAAAATATAAACATCGCAAAAGCCGTATGAAAATTTAATGCCCCCTGGCGCAACAGCGAAAACGCATTTACATTTACAGGAGATTTTTCCCTTCAGTTTCTACTAAGTTGAGCAGAGTTGAGTGGCGAGTGTTAAGGTGTTTGTGTAAGTGGCCTCGGTTTCATGTTATTGCTTTTTTTTTAGAAATCAGCAACAGCAACAGTTACTCTTATTTAGCTTAAGGATACATAGGCAGTAGCAAAACAAAATTAAAATAAAAATGAACGAACTTAATTTCATTGGGATAAAAGACAACCATTAATGCGCTCGTGGTACTTTTGGCGCTTTTCCGCTTCGCTGTACCACTTCTACTGTATAATTTTGTATTGTTACTTTTTTCTTCATTTTTTTTGCTTTTGTTTTTGTTTATTTATGTAAAGTACTCTGGTTCGCATAATTCACAGACTCACAGGGCAAAGACTCTGGCAGACTAAAGCCTCCAATTCAAATGCTTCTTAATCTATTTTGTTGTTTATCGTTTTGTGTAATTTAACAATTAACGCTGTTCGGTTGAGCGGTGCTGAAAAGATGCGGCGACTTCGTGGGCTGTTGTGGATATTTTCCAAGTATTTCAAATAAATTTCATTTATTAGCGCTGTGCTTTGATTGGCTTAGTGGCTTTATAAATTACAAACTATTTTGTAATAAGTGCCTTCCAATATATTGTAAACACTTCAGCGTAAGTACAGAAAGTTTCATTTAATTACAATTGGGGAATTTTGTAAATTTGTAAAACATGTTCAGCTTCAAGTCTTTGGAAAATTTAATTCTAAAATTAGGTCAACTCATTTTATTATTCTACACATTATAATTTGGAATTTAATTTAATTTAATTTAGAGAAGAAAAAGTTTGTGTTTATTAAAAACAAAATTTCCAAATGAATATTGTGTATAGACGGGTTCAAGCTCAGTGCAACTTAAATTAATAAAGCTGCGAATTTTTACAACAACAAATTGTATGCCAGCAGGTAGAAAGTAAGTTATATACATTACACTGAACACTACGGCATATTATCAGCCCCCAGGTACTTAACGGATTAAGGTGTTCTTTTACTCATTCGAACGGACTCCAGGAGACCTTTTTATATGCAAAGGAATCAAACTTGTCCAATCGGACAGTTCCTAAGTTTTTGAACCGGAATAGTGTACTTTTTTTTGTACGCTGACTGTATATACTTATAATATACAAAATATTAAGTAAAATGCAAGGTTCTAGGTTAGTCGTTGATGTGCGAACATTAGCTCAGACTCCTTCTGAGATATAATGTGTGGGTTCCAATTTAAAGTGCAAGTCTTCTTCTTTATAATTTTATTTTTTGGGCTTTAGCTCATATTACCAAAAATGATGATGGTAAAATATGTTGTTACAACAAAAAACAAAATTATTTGGAGCTCGATAAAATTTTTTCTAAATTTATCTGAACGAAAAAAATGGCAAGATTATCCTTTCAAGATATTATCCTATTAAATCATTCAGTATTTTTAGGAAATTCCTTTGAACAAAGTATATATTTGGGTTGCTACAATTAGAGATGTAAAATAGACATGATAATCATTCATGGAAACTGTCTGTCTGTTGGTTTGTCCCTCAATCACGGCTAAACGGCTGTACCGATTATCTTGAAATTTTTAGGATAAATTCTATGGGTATCGACATGTAACATAGGGTACATGAGATTGGGGCGTGGCACCTCCCATACAATACCAAATGTCCTACAACTTAATTTAGTATTTATTGAATTGAATTTGAATTTAATATTGAACATTTATATATATAAAAGAGACCTGTATGTTTGTCACCAGTAGACGCGAAAACTACAGCACCGATTCTCACCAAAATTTATATATGTGTTCTAGGGGTCGTGAGTCGTGACATAGGATAGGTTTTGACACGCCCACTTTTACCGCCCACAAGTTAGAAAATACGTATTTCTCTCACATTTATGAATCTTTTAAAGCAAATACCATATGATCAACAATCAACTTGGTTGCCACCTAGGACTTAATTTTTCCCCACGCAAGCAGTGTTACCATATCTGCGGGTTGTTTACATTTCGGTTTCTTTCAAAGTAAGAAATCGATTTGCTAAAGTATTTCAAGTCGATGTTCCGATCACAAATTTCAACAACTTCGTGTATTTTCAACATTAAATGCAGCAGGGAGTAATAATTAAGGTTATTTCCATTTGATTGCATGTAACTTTTCAACAATGGAAAAAACCTAAGGCAATGCCAAAATAACACGGCTTCTCCTTGAGTATTACATATTCGCAATTCCATAATTTGCCCCAATCTCCCAGTGCACATTTTACGCCCACTTTCACAGTACTTCATTTCCACATACATTCCATTTACATTCCAAATAACTACGGAAAAATGTGTATTGTGAATGGAAATTAAATTATACCTAACTTAAAGCTCCCACACACTGCTCAAAAATTGCATGGCGATATTCGGCTCGGAAAAATTTTTTCGTGCTGAAAAATTTCACAAAAACAAAAACAAATGCATATCATTCTAGAGCGCACTATCGTATTTTCAAGAAAAAGTACCACGACACCAACGAAATTTTGCATTCATGTGTGGCGACCTTAAATGCTCACTGCGAAAGTCGCCCACTTTCACAGTAACCCTACACACAGTACTTCATTACAACTTAAAATACCCAAAATTCCGCCGCCGCGGTACTTTCTCGAAAATTCTTCCAGCAAAGATATTGGAATAAAAAAATTTGTTTGTGAAAAATTTCAAAGCTACAACTAAAAATGTGTATCATTTATAAATTTTCTTTAAAAAAACGCAGTATCGCATATTCAAGCAACATTATTGTTCAAGTTCTGTACCGGCTGCGGAATTTCGCTGTGGCTTATGGGGACCTAAATGCAGGCAAACCGCCATTAATATTACGAGAAGACGTCCATTGCGAATGAAAAATAAATTAAACTTGACTTAAATGCACACACTGCAAAAGGCCTTTTCGTCAAATAAGCACTGCAAAATTGTTCCAACAAGTTATAGAAATCACTTTCTTCCACAAGAAAAATTTACAAAAACACAACAGAACGTCTCTCAATGTGGCAACACTCCTCACAGCGCTCAACCAGTGCAGCCAACTTTAGGCAAATTTCCCTTCCTAAGGGAATTTTTGGTTCAATTTTGTCTAAAAGGAATAAAGGTACTTATTTTTTCTTAATTTGAAGGTGCACTTAGACCGCAGGAGCGAACACAACTTTTGTCGCGAACTCCAATCGGAAACGAAATTCCGTTCGAGCAACCTTTTACACCAGCATCGGAATCTACAGATTTGTTCGTTTTCAAGTGTTTACACTGCCGGGCCATTTTGTACGAGCATTCGGCTACGTACCAAAGCTCAAAGATCGTAATCCAGTCGTTTGCACCGGCCGAATTAACGGCATTTGTTTCAAATACTTACACCACATGTCATTTAATTTAATTTCAATAATCTTCCAAACATACTTTACTGCGCTACATACATACATACAATACGAATCATTCATTCATTCATTCATCAAAACCTATTACAATACCAATCGCTACATCAAGTTTCCTCTCTATAAAATTGTACAAAATTAACTCCACAGTATAAACACCAATTAAACATATATATTTAAAAATTACTTTCATCCATTCATCCATTAAATAGCAGACAATGCAACAACAAAAATTTATTTAGGCCCAGCGAAGCGGACTGGACCCAGCTAGTATAAAGATAACATTGGACACGGAGTTGTATAATAACTTTCCCAAGCTTTGTGCTAAATATGGACAAGGGACGTGGACCCGCCCATACAACACGTGACTTAAATACACAGCTAACTAAGCAACTATTTTTCGAATATGGGAATAATTGGACCAGGGACGCGGCACCACCCTTACAATTTTTTCGCCTATATCACGGTTAGACGACTTTACTCATTTTATTGAATATTTTATGTAAAATTGTGTAAGTAATGGACTTTGCAATAGGACAAATGAAGTTGGATTTGGACGGGGCGTGGCATCTCCAACAAAACAATGTAAATGTAACTTAGTAACTATTGAATATTGAGTTATTCATGCCACCAACTGCGTCCTTGCACATTTTTTGAGTGTATAACGCACATTTTTTAAGTGATTGCAGCTGCCACCAAGTGCGTCCTTCGACATTTTTTGGGTGAATCATGCCAGGTGAGATTACAGCTGCCACCCAGCTAGTCCTTGTCCATATTTTGAGAGAATCATGGCGGGTGGGACTTCAGCTGCCACCAAGTGCATCCTTAGACATAATTTGGGTCACGATGGGCAATTGACCATCAACTGCAGCGTCCATTGAAGTTGTCGCAAATTACTATACATATTTATTTTTTGAATTTTGTGCAACGCAGGGTAAGTAACAGCTAGCACATAACACCGTTCAACAAAAAAACGCACACGATCGGGCCCGACAGATTCTGTTAGAGGCGGTTATAAAAAGTACCCATGTCTCCCAGTTTTTTTTGGATCAATTCTTAAAACCATTTAAATCGCTTTTATGCATTTTGCATTTTTCTCATGTACATAATAATTCTTCAAAAATACAGTTTTGATTAGATTTTAAACTTTTTACAATCGGATGTAAACGTCATCACGCTAGACTAGGAATAATTCTGAAATTTCTAATTTTTTTTGCAAAAAAACTTATAACGCCTCTGTGTGCGCGGACTTTAAAGTAGAAAAAATGTAAAACAAAAATTAAAATTTCTGAATTGTTTCTAGATCTATTAAAGAAAAAAAAAGAATTGTCAAATCAAAACTTGCATTCAGTTACCAGGCAATTTAAAAAAAAAAAAAAATTTCGAATTGAATTGCAATTATTGGAAAAAGCAACAGTTTTACATTCAAACCGATTTCATGTTTGAGATCAGCGACCCCAAATTAACCAGTATATAAAGTGTCATCAAAATCCGAGCACTATTTTCAATGTTTTTCATTTTTGTATGGGGATAATTACCAATAACCAATCAATTTGGGGCCAACAACAGGCTTGCTTTTTAACTAATTATGATAATTGCGGTCAATGGAATGTGTAAGTACTAAAATTAAACTAAAATTAGTTGCAAATAAATGTTAAGCTAATATCAAATTAAGTGGGCGTTTATTAAAATTTTGTAACTATTCTGTTTTGTTTGCTTGTTTGTTGCTCGTTTGTTGAAATTGTGAATAATACTTACTGTTGTTATCTATTTGATTATTGAATATTAATTAAAATGGTACACACACATATACTCCGACACTGTCATCAATTCATACTAGAAATGTGTCCATTAGTTTGTTTACACCAGTGCCATGCAATTAAAATAATTAAATAAATTTTGTTTTCTTCTTTTTTGTTTATTTTTTTCTATTTAGTTTTTTATTTCCTTTTCACTTGACGAAGCAAAGAGCTTCAATTTCGAATTCCGTTCACACAAAATCACAAACAAATTAGACTTCGATTGCTTCCGGCAGCGCGCACAATTTTTCGCCTCAGCCCCAAGCAGTAACAGTAAATAGAAGAACAGGTCCGACTACCGCCTAACTTGAGCGCACACGACAAGCAACTGTGGCGATCCGAATAAGTGTTTACGTCTCGAATGATTCCATAAAGATACATTATCTTGTTTTTTTTGTGTTCCATTCAATAAAAGGCCATATCTGCAAGCAAGGGGCGGTAGGTGTTTGTGGTGTATGTGTGTGTTTGTGTGCTTGGGGTGGTGGGTGCAGCAGGCCCATTTTGTGGAAAGATTGTAATTTAATATAATTTTCATATACATATTTTCATTTTCGTTATTATTTTGGATTTAATGAGAAATTGCAGGTTGGAAAATATATACGGAAAATTACATGGTATTCAACAGAAAAGCCAACCTTAAACGAACTTGTCAGTGGGCGTGTGGTGATTGAAGCCGTCACGCTGGGTGCTGGCTATTTTTGCCACGGTTCGCTGTAAAGGCAATACCAAAATAATGTTACGTAAATGATTTTTGGAAGGGATGAGAAATGACAAATTTTCCATTCACTTTGGACAAAGGCATTGTCTTATTAGTGCTTTACGCACGTTTGGATTTGCGCGCGGACAACTGACGGCAATTCCTTTGATTAATCTTCATCACGGGCTGCAAAAATAAAATAACTTTGACATCGATACCGCCTTGGGGCATACAACCCTTGAATAAATCAGGGACACACATGGCCTATGACAATTGCCACACGAACTGCGTGTACAATTTCTGGCCTAGCCTTAAAATTTGATTTCATATGTGAAAAAATTTAAAAACAATCGAAAGAATTTATTGAGTCACTATTGCAAATATGGAATTTAATGGTAGTATAAATGTGTTTAGTCGGTTTTTTCCTATTCAACTGGCCATTCTGTGTGATTTCTCAATTAACAGCATTTTTATGTCTTCGATTAAAGTTATTCTCTGGCGAATTCTACGATGTATTTTTAAAAATTCTTTGATCAAATTTCGCACCAGGGATGCCAATTATATGATGTTTTTTTCCGAATCAACCAAACATGATTGTCATGGCATTCAGTCGTTTGCCAAAATACACACATTAAAGCATAAACATACGCAATTCATGGATTCAAGAAGAGTAATTTCCCCATAATTCAAGCATAAAAAACAGTGAAATATTTCCAATATTATTGTCAAACTACCTACAACTACCTTTATGTCTCTAATCACTTTTACTCACGTAGTGCCTTGTTTAGGGAAAGAGAAATTTATCGGAAAGGGAAAATTCAATGTCAAATACGAATAACACTGATAAGCGTCTCAGCACTAGTCTAAATGCCGCCCATTAAATGCGGTAATAAAAATGCTCCCATGTTTTGATTAAAAAAAAAGAAACAAATTTAATTGTTGCCACGCACCCATAAATCGCGCGTCTTTATGATATGCCATTCGTATGGACGTTGTTTTTGTTTTTTGAGGGGGTGTGTATCCTTATCGTCTAATGTTGTTGCCAATACTTTGCATGTTGTGGCGGAAGTATTATTTGAGATTGATTTGTATCCAACGAAAGCAACTGAAGTTCACACCTAATTTTTTTTCGATTGCGTTGTATTTTGGGTAATTTTATCAGGATCTGAGGTTTTTTCAGTGAGTCTTTCTGGATGTTGGACGCTAGCCATTCTCAAGTAATCACTGGCCAAATATTTATTAAGGGCAGAGAAATTAATTTGGTTTGTTTTCCGAATTTGGGTCATTCGCTGCAGACAGATTACCACATTCATAAGTAGGGTAAGCTGGGGTAGCTGTGACAATGGGGCACAATTGACTTGAGATTTTTTTCTGTGTTCTGACCACAATTTGTGAAACTTTTAAATTTTCCTAATCCTCACAAAGTTTGACAGTGGTAGCTGTGCCTCTGATGAGCTACACGTGTTTTTCGAGGACGCTGATGTAATTTTCCGATACAGGTGCGTTAGAAGTTAGTGAAGTGAATTGAATTGTAAATTTGAAGTGCTAGTTAAAAAAAGTAAACATATTATTTCGTTTTAACCGATGAGAGATGGTAAATTTATTGCACAATTTTTTCACGGTTAAGTGGTATATTTTTCAATAAATTTGTAAAAAATGCACATATAACCAATAATTGAGGTACAAGAACTTACAACAACAATAACTTTTTTGATTATTTGAACTTTTTGTGACGAATTTTGAAGATTTATTTTAACAATTTTTTTTCGGTTTATCCAACCTACCAGCTCGGTTAAAAAATTTACAATTTTCATACATTTTGAAAAGTTGTACGTTAACAACTTTTTTCGGTTAATTTTACCGACGTTTTTTTTTTCTGTGTAGGGCACCAACACTTTTTAGAATCGGTTCACTAGTTTCGAAGTAATGGGACTTTTCCAGAAGGATGTCACAGCTACCCCAGCTTACCCTATATGTTAAGCGTTTCTATACAGAATAATAATAAATCAATACCACCGAATTGGAGGGATTGGGGGCATTCCACCCCTCGCATCAGCTGATTGCAATAATAACAAAGTGTATGTGCATGACGCCACACATTACACTATGCAATAGCAATTAAGAGTTAATGGAAATGTTATGCATCAAAATCACCAAAGAATCACGCACATACTAAGCGAAACTATTCACAAATCTTTAATTAAATTTTCGTTTATTTGCAATACAGCACCGCTCAGCGACTTCACCTTTCACCATTAAAAAGTAATTTACATTTTGATTACAAGCGAATAATAATTGCAATTGGTTTTCTATTTGTACCTGTGGCTTCCGTACAATTATTGATTTTATTACTTTCTTACGAATTGCAAAAATAAACTTAACCTAATTGTGAATAAATTACATTGAACATTGTATTGACTTATGCAAAGTTCTGCTTGAATCGAGTCGAATTGGCGGGTTGCTCAAACATGCGGAAGCCCCAGCCTTGCAAGGCCAATTTCCAGTGGTTAAAGCCATTTCACCTGCGGGGTTGAAATGCCTTAATTAATCCACAGCGGTTTCCCCGGCAGGTAAGGCACAAACAAAGCTAAGCCTACATTTTCATATTTCATATTGAATTCCTCGAGCACTTTCTCGGCAAATATGAGGATTTATTATTTCTCCCTTTGCATGTCATGTCACATTTTAATATAATTTTGCTTTGCGAAATTTCGCTACGACATTTCAGCTTGGAATTTGCGGCGGCAACTGTTGAGTGCTTTATTTATTTTTCCTTCCTTCTTTTTTTCTTTCTTTCTTCTTTATGATTTACATTTTTGGTTGCTTTTTTCCGGATTTGCATTATTTTTATTGAATTTGATGTTTTGTTTATTTTTATAAAATAAAACAGATTGTTTACCCAAAAAATATTCACTTTTATGTTTGCAGTCAATAAATCGTAAAATATTTACATAAATTTCCAGTTGCGGGCGGTGGTTGCCAGAGGGGTGCTGGAATTATATTGGCCTTTTTACGTGATGTTGTTGTTTGCGCTTTTGTTTAACTTTTTATTGGCCACATTCGCATGGGCGAGCGTTTTTCCTCGTCTCATTTTCCACTGTTGATCGCTGTTACTCGGTTAATTAAAATGCTGTTAACATTAGAATTAGTCGAATGCAAATAAATTAATTTTTTCATTTGGCTTATTGGCATTGTGTTTCTATTGTTATATTTGCTTTGGCACACAATAATCTTTTTGATCTTGTGCGTATTTAGATTAAGCGTAGATTTGTTACGGTTCTGTTTTTTTTTTTTCAATTTTAAATATAACAATTTATTACGTAATAAATTTTTTTTAATGAACTCAATTGCTTTTGTGTGAAAAAAAATCATTAAAAATTAAAAATCATTGAAAAAAATTCCATTTTTTAATGTGAATGGAAAATATTTAAAATCAAAAAAATCATTCTTTCGTTAAAAAATTCTTGTACTAATGTTTTTTTTTCATTCACAAAAATCAAAACAAAATTTACTACGGAAAAAACTTAAGCAATAACAAAAAAGAGTAAAAATAGGTTTTTTTAAAATATAACCCCAAAACCGACTAAAAAGCAGAAAATAAAATTCCTTTAAATTTATTTCCGCAATTTCGATTTAAAATGAAGGGTTTTTGGCTACTTTGTTCCTAATGTCATTGCAGATTTTGAACTGACCAAAAACCCTAACCTTAATTTTAAATCGAAATAGCAGAAATAATTAAGGGGATTTTTTTTCTGGTTTTTAAAAGCAAGTTAATATAAGGGTTATAAAAAGAATTTTTTTAAATTTCATTTTTGAAACAGCTTTAGTTTTTTCATGGTACTTGTTAAAATTTTTAAATATTTCACTACTGTCCACTAAAACCAACCGCGTCGAATAGGTCACGACTGCAACCTGGTACAGTCGCTTTGCCACATGTGCAGCCGACCAAAGAGTAAGCTTTTTTTAAAGTACCCTTACACAGCGAATACGAATACGATCCACCCACTGGCATGGTAAAAAAGCCGAAGCTTAAAAGGATCGTGGAAGATGCCTGTTTTCTACGATTTCGATAGCCGAAGACGGAGTCATGTCTTAAGAGCATAACTGCTCTTTATAGTTTGTGTGGTGCCAAAGTACAACATGACCGTATACGGGTTAAACTATTTTGTTTACATTTTTTGGACAGCACAGACCCTGTACTCAAAAATATATGAAACGTCACTCCTACTTTGATTAATATGCTTTGGTATTGATCATAGTTTCGAAGAATCAGAAACGACAAAGAAGACATGTCCCCAATTTTGTATTGAAAAAAGAAAAATTAAAAGCTTTGAGACTTATTGTCTTGAATGAAATTGTATGTTACATACCGCCTTCATCCATTCACCGCTTCACTCTAATCCTATAGATCTACTACTATCGCGATGATTTTTAAATTTCTATTCCTCTACTACGATAGTAGGCTTTTCTACTTTCCTCAACATATTTTCTACTACTATTGTAATAAAATCTACTCCTCAAAATATTATGTGAGTTCCATACAATCCAAATCTACTACTCTTACTACTACCGTAGAATGTCTACTCTTTCTACAAATCTACTACCCCGACAGAAATTTCTACTGCTATCGTAGAATTTCTACTACTCTATGCAGAATCCCCACTCTCTTGAAATCACCGGTCGGTTTCTAATTACATTATTGAAATAAAAAAAACATTTGAAATTCGAATCTCAACAATTTGTCATTTACCATTTAAACAAAAATTTCAAGTAAGGACACTTTTTATAACCTTTACACATTGACACACTCAAAGAATTTTTATGTTTGGAGAACGTTTGCTGCAAATATACTACTTTTGAATACAAACTTTAACGAAAAAACAAACAAAAAACATTTGCTCCAAAATAAGTCGTTTTGCCGCAAATAATAAAGAAATTTGCAACAATTTAAATAAGAGTCCAATAAAGGTATTGCATTTTACTTTTATTGGAAACGTTTTTAAATTTCTGCAAATTAAAAACTAATTTCTAATAAACGTTTAAACGAATTCGATATAAGCTTTGTTTTTATCGACCAGAACGAAAGTAGCTCAATGGCACAGGGTGTATGTGCGTAACTTATAAGCCTTACGTCCCGCGTTCAAATCCTGTCTTAGCTGAAATTTTTTTTTTTCGTTACTTAAACGTTGGTTGCAAACGAAACAACAAACGAAGCGTGTTTGCCTAATTTTTCGTTTCTTACGAACGAAAAAATTCTTTGAGTGCTCCTTTTTCAAAACTGAAGGAAATGTTTTACAATGCACACAAATAGTTTAATGATATCAGGTTTTGGCCACACCGTTTATAACGCCGAAAAGAACCAGAATCATCTCCTAAGTCGATCTAAAGATATAATTGGACAATAACATGAGAAAATAGCAGTCTAGCTACCACACTCAAAGAATTAATATGTTTGGACACACTCTTAGAAATATTTGTGTAATTTTGCACTCATTAAACTAGGCAACTAATAACCTAGTTTAATGAGTGTATTTTACACACCCATGTTAATTGTACACATCATATGTGTATTCGTTATGTGTAAACTTCCACACCAAATGCTTAAATAGTCGAAACGTTATGTGTGTAAAGCTAAGAACAAAATGTTTAAATTTACCTTGAGAAGTACTCTTTTGATGTGTAATTATAAATCCAACCCTAGTTAAATTAATTCAAAGTCGTTTACTTTTAAGTACTTGGACTTTGTCTTTATTTGTTTTTCCAATTTATACATTTTGTAACTTACATAATCGTATATATAGATACGTGAACATTTAAAAATATATAATGAAGAATAAAATCAAACAACCAATTTTTGGTACATTTTCCGATTGGAAAATGCATGCCGAGCACTCGTACTTTTTATTATATATTATTTGTTTCTTATTGATTTTGTTGTGATGCCGGTACACATGCACATTGTATATAATGTATTTCGAGAAGATTTTCATGCAACCCGGCAACAAACACTTAAAATCTGAATTTTTTTTTGTTTTTATGCATGTTAAATAAATGCTTCTAATACAATTTTAATTCTTTTAATTTTATTCCACATATTTCGCATTTATGCATTGCGCTTAAACGCTATTAGTTAAATAACTTTTTACTTAAACTAGAATAATTAACTGCTGACGAGGATTCTCCGGATTATATGAAATGTATTAAATTGTTTAATTAATGCCGAATGAAGAATTTATGCGACTGCTGCAATTTTTCACGATTTCACGGGTGGCGTCTTTTCAAGTTTTTACATGTTGTTGTTTGCGAAGCTACATACTCTGATAGTAAATTTCAAAGAAACTTACGCGATGTATGTTCAATTTTAATTTTTTGGTTCAAATTTACACTAAATTTAAAAACGACCAAAGTTTGTAATTTTATCAAAAAATTCTGCAATGTCAAACACCTAATGTTCAAAGCCCAATTTCAAACATTTTTTGCACATATTTACACATTTTTCTGTTGAAAAATAAACACTGTAGTATAGCATTTTTACATGCACTTTTTAGAGTTCAACGTTTACATCAAATATACTACTTTTGAATACAAATTCAAACAAAAAAACAAATGTAGTCCATTTACTCCAAAATAAGTCGTTTTGCCGCAAATAATAAAGAAATTTGCAACAATTTAAATAAATTCTTTGAGTGCATATGAAATGACCGAATAGGATGTGATTATTTTATTTGGTTGAAAACTTTCCGGGAACGGAATGAGAATAGAGGCGGAACAAAATGGATAACACTTAGAAATGTAACGTTAAAAGAAATGTAAAGGAAGCGAAACGAAATGAAAAAGGACTGGGACAAAAGAGAAATTAAACCAATTTGGAAATAAAACGGGATTGAAGCAGAAATGGGAAATATAGCAAAAATGTCGTAAAACTATCGAAATTGTCGAAAATTTATCGAAAAAGTCTGGATATCATAGCTTCGTTCTGTCCAAAGATATTTCTCTTACTTTCACTAACTGGATGATAAAATCGAACTTGAAATAATAATAGGCGAATCTAGCAGTTTTGTTTTATTATTTTGAAGAAATAAGCAACTAAAAGCCTTGTCGCTTAATTTTTTATTTCATTTTCATATAAATAACAATTAAACTAATAGATTACGTTTGCAACCAAAACACACCTATTATTCCAAATAGTTTATTTTTCTATGTCCCAAAAATACAAAGAAATTCCAATGTATTTTTCGGTATTTATTTACATAAATAAGTTCAAATGATTAGACCTTCAAAGCAAAGCCATTAATTAATGAAATGAAATGGAAAAATTTATCCAACGCAGATCCGCTGTTTAGGAACTCAAATTAAGGCAATTAAATTCGTATCTGCCAAATGCAATGTAAACATTGAAGTTGTAAAAATTTTCCGGCTTCTTCGTTTTTTTCAGTAGTAATTTTTTTGCACACATAAATTATTGAAAAAACAAAAATTAAATCTTATACAAAATTCCAAAAATGTGCGACTATAAAAAAAAAGCTACAAAATAATTTTCCACAAAGACCGCACATAAAATACAAGTTAAACGGTATACAAATACAAAACACAAATTACCTCAAATACGAACATTTTTCATGTATAATTAAAGCAAACAACTGGCGGCGAGAGGTGCTCCGCTCGAAGCGACGCATTTTCAAAGAGTCACACAAGCCAACGAAGGAACGAACGAATTGAACCGTTTCGATCGCACATTAAAACAAAAATTAAGTAAATACAATTTTTATTTTTTATTTGTTTATGGGGTTTTTTTTAACTTAGCTATAAATTGGTACACGCTCAAGTGGTCCAGCATTTACAAAATGTCTATGAACAATTTTAACAGTTAAATGGTTATTCATGAATTCTTATTAAACTTTACACGTTTGGTATTTCGTGCAAATTATTTAAATTAGTTTGGTTTTAGTTGCTGCTGCTTGATTACAAATTGAACTTCTAACCAATTGTTTCAATTGAACACTGACTAAATACTCCATTCTCCATCAATGGTATCATCTGTTAATTAACTAGAATTCTAATTATTCTAATAAATGTACAAATGGTAAAGTATTTCGTGGTTTGTCGTGGGATCAGTATGATTTTTAAGATTGATTTTATGTTTAGGAAGGCCTTGCTGGTTTGTTGTTTTTGTTTCACATTGTTGTTCTCCTCTGAATCAGCCTTTCATTACAATAACAACGATGCTGATCACAAAGCTAAACGTGAAGTATTTCGTTTCACCGCTCTTCATGCACAATTATACCCCCACACTAACTGCGGTAGGGTATACTAACTTTGACACAACGTTTGTAACGCCCATAAGGAGGCGTGTCTGGTATTCTTGATCAGCATCACCTCTTGAGTCGATTTAGCCCTATCCGTCTGTCTAATCGTCTGTCCGTCCGCACGATAGCAGCCGCAGTTTTGGAGATATCGACTTACAACTTTGGATACCTGTATTTCTTGTGAACACTGAGATCAAATTCGAGAATTAGCCAAAGACGGATAAAAACTGGGCGTGGCTCCCATATAACGAAAAAAATGGTCAACATTTTCCAAGTCTTTTTTATTGCTGTATTCGATGGGAAATGTTTGGAAACCACCACTCCGAAACCACATATAAATGGCTTAAAATGGGGTCTTGAGACCATTTTAATTGGATCATACTGTGTGGGGGTATTTCAGCTTCGGCATAGCCGAAGATAGTTTACTCTCTAGTTGCTGATTTTCTTCTGCAGAAAATATAACTAATTTTCTCTTCGTCGGCGGGTGTTCCGTATCCTTACTTACAATAAATACATTTTGACACTGTAACATGTCAAATTACAAGCACATGTTTGTAATCAACTCTTGGCACAACATGATATTTCTGCGAAGGAAAACTCAATTTGATGAAAAGTAAAAAAAAATTCTTAGACAGAAATTCAGAAGAAATTGCTCTAGTTTCGGGATAAATACACTTCAACGCTTCAATATTTCCATTAAAAAACTTATTTGTTTACTTCTACACAAAGACATAATGTATACATAAATATATACATAGTATGTTAGAGTGGCTCTTATTATTAGATATGGAAGTGGATTTTTAGACGTTTATGTAAATCGAGTACAGTACCAAGGAACAAATTGGGGGAAGGGTGCACTTGTTCAATTTCGAAAAATTTTAAAATAATTACCACGCCAATGTACATACATGTAAAAATTAAAAAAAATAAAATTGGAAAAAAAAATTTTTTTTTTTTTTATTTGGTCTTAGAAATGGATATGGAAACAGCAGGAATGTTCACAAATGCTCAGAAATAATGTTCATATTGGGACAAATAAGCAAATGTTTAACATCGGATCAAAAAAAACACACCTACCTGTCATGCAAATGGCTCCGAATTTCTTTATTTTATTTTTATTTCATTAAAAAGTTAATTTTTTTGGAAACCTGCAGGGTATAAACTGCACACAGGTGTGTATTGTTTTTGTCACACCGTTTGTAACGACCAAAAGGAGCAGTGGTAGATATAGTAGAGTACATAAGTATATTTTAAAGAGGCGATGTCCGTCTGTCTGTCTGGGGTATCTTTTTTCGTCTGAAACCCACGCCTACCTGCTATGCAAAATGGCGGCCAAATTTCTTTATGCGTTTATTTTGAGACTGAACCGATTTGGACATCGTTTTTTTTTTTTTGGTTTGAAATGATGTCGGGAACGGAATGGAAATAGAACTGCAACGAAATGGAAATGGACCGAAACGAAATTGATTTGGAACAAACTTAGAAACGAAACGCGAATGGAATGAAAGTAGAACAGGAACAAAACGCAAATGGAACGAATATGAAGTGAAAATATAAATTATTGATAAAACATCGATCATAAAAATATCGTAAAAATATCGACAAATGGTCGAAGAAATAATTCGTACTAGTATTTGCAAAGTATCTTAGCTTCGGTCTGACCAAAGACAGTTTTTATATCATAATTTGGTCTCAAAACCCCATTTGAGCCATTTATAGGTCGGACCACATTCAATGTATTGCCTCACTAGTAGAAGAATTGTACTGCTCATAAAATGGTTTTGCTGTACAATGTGAAATCTATAATTTCTCCAAATTTCTTAAAATCTGCAAACCTTATATGAATTTTAAACTCGAATGTACTTCCATTTATTCAAATTATTTTTCTATAAAACACTTCCTCTTACCATTGTCTGTTACCTTGGTCTGAAGCCATTAAATGCACTTTTCTATTACATTGTGCTAGTTCAGAAATTTTGGAGAGAAATGTTGGCTCATGATTTACGATTATGGAGTCCATAAAATTATTGTTACTTAATTACTAACTATAATCATTAATTGTGAATATTAGTCACAAATTATGCAAATTCGTACATAATCTATGCATATGGATATTGAATACATTCTGATAAGGGTTTATGAATTTCGTGATTTATTTTATTATTCTTGAAGAATAATTGATGATTAACTAGGTCATGAAACTGCACGTGTTATCATGAATTATGAGTAACTGGATTGATTGTCATGAATTGCTGAGCAATATACAAAACATTAAGACGCTTTTACAATAATGCCAGGGTAGCCGAATCGGTTAGGCGTCCGGACTGGAGAGGATGATGTCGGTTCGAATTCCGGGAAAACTGAATTTGTGAAAAAGTTATTACAAATTATTCTAAGCAAGTTGGCAAATAAAAAAGTAAAATCAAATAAATAATTAAGTAAAAAATTACCAAATAAAAAAATTTTATATTTATTTAATTGTAAATATGGGCTTCAATTATTATTACGAATGATTTATTTATTCTCACTTAAGCCTAAAATTATGAATTTTTAATCATAATTTATGATTTTTGTTTGCACAATTTACTCCATCTTGTCATTGATTATGTCAAAAGGGAAAATAATAATTCATGTTTAAGTGGAACAAATCAAGCAAACACAAATCACAAACTATGATTTTCACTTTTAACAGTTCTTATGATTAAGAAATCTTGATTATTGACTTCTTATTAATGGATCAATATCGTGACTAATTTTTACTTGAAACATTCCTATAACGCATGATTTCAGCAAGCATTTCCCTCCGTGTAAAGGCACCTAATTTAGACCTCAATTTAGTTCCTTACAGCTATAATAAAATTTAACTTGTATAAGATTCTACGCATAAGGTTGTCTAATTTTCAGTGTCAACTCAAATTGGAATGCTACTAGGAAAATCTTACCTTGGCCATGAAAAATGAAAAATAAAAACAATTATTTACCTAATTTGTGTACGCAGTCAATCAATCACGTTTCTTGTTAATATAATTGCATGCATTTATTTTCATTTTTCCGATGTTTATCTTATCGCTCAGAATGGCAAGAGATAATTTGCAAAAAGCCAAATGTGAAAAAACAGAAAATATTAGAATAAAAAATATAAGTGAAAATTGACAAGTAAATAAATTAATTGCTGCGACATCGTAAAAGTGTAGACGGATACCTCCGATCTGCTCTGTGATGTACGGTTCGGTTCGGTTCTCCACTCCCAACTCCCAGCTCTGTGTAGATTATTTTTCATTTTTTATTGTTGGCGTGGCGGGGTGGTAGTTGGAAGACACTTGCGCTTTTTTCTGTTTTATCACCCAGCATTCATCAGCAAATGTACTGCACTGTTGAGCACATACACACAGAAAATTTTAAATTGTGTATGCAAATCAATCTCTCACAATGATATGGCAACGAAACGTATAACGATGGCAGTGGGTAAAAATATGCTTTAAGCTTTAATATCTACTGATTTTTATTCTGTGATTTTTTATTTTTCATGAATGATGGATGTGAGAAAGCCATGATGAATAGAAAGAATCACATTGAAATAAAAATATATTTTAGTTTTGATTTTTTGTAATTGTTTTCAAAGAATTAGTTTAACTTTTTTTGAATTTTTATTTATTTCCGTAATAGAGTTTGGAATAACCAACAAACTTTGAAATCATTTTGTTTTGAGTGTAATCGTTAATACTTAAAAAATGTTGTTAAAAGTTTTATCTCTTCGTTTTTTTTTTCTTAAATGCTACAAAAACACGCATAAAATTTATGTTAACTTGGAAATGATGTCGAATTAGCATATAACATAGACAAGAACACAGTCTGGCAGTCAGGCATAGCTCACTCACACTGCCTGTAGTATGTAGTCTTCGCTGTTGTGGGCCTCAGTATTTGTAGCCGTGGAAAATCGATTTGAGGCCGTAACCTAGAAGAGAAATTCACAGACGCAAACCACCGCCAGTGAGTAATGAGAAGAGCGTACAAAATGTTGAATATTAGTTGAGATTTGGATGTGACTTGTTGATGTCGTCACGCATTTGTGACACACTTAAAAGCGGCACTGGTTTTTTGTCTTGTTGTTGTTTGTTTTTAGCTAAATCGTCTGGCAACAATGAGCAATGTTAGAGGCGGTTGTCATTAGCATACTTTTAGGCCGAACATTTTAGTTACAAATTATACACAAAGTACACTGAAAAATTCTTTAATTTACAATTTTTTTATTATTATTATTATTTTGAAAAAAAAAATTTTTTTCTGTTTAATAAATTTAGTTTATTAGCTTACTTACAAAATTTGCTTTGTAGACCTGAAGTATAGTTCTTTGGAGCGCCGCACAAATATGTATTTGACAGCCCACAAATCACATGAAGTATATAAAGGTAGTCAAATCCCTATTCAAGTAAATGTGACAGCAGCAACATTGCAGGCACTCAAAATAACATAATTATGTTTCCATATATTCATAAATTCTACTATTCATTTCATTTACAACACGTAAATGTACAAGCAATGAGTAGCTGCAATCTCAAAAGTTAAATAAAGTCCTTGACCTCGCTAACCCAGAAAAATCCCTGTATGTTATTTGCTACACTCAAAGAATTGATATGTTTGGAGAACGAACGCTTGCTTCAAATATACTACTTTTGAATACAAACTTAAACGAAAAAACAAACAAAACAAAACATTTGCTCCAAATTAAGTCGTTTTGCCGCAAATCACAATATATAAAATCCATTGTTTGTCTGTTCGGATGTCTGACCTCACCTTCCAGAAGCCCCCAGTGGACCTAAAGAGCTGACATTTCACTCATATATCCTATGCACCCATGGTTTGAGACTCTCGAGACAGTGAAAAGTAAGCTCTGCTGAAGCAAATAGTGGAGTTTGAGAGTGGATATTCTGTGAGACCCTGGCTACAGATTGCCGAGATGGTTTTTTCGAAAAAGGGGCGTGGCAATGGGCGTGTTCAATGGTGGTCCGTGCGAAGTTACGGGTGATTTATTAGTAATAAATAAATTTGCAACAATTTAAATAAGTTTCCAATAAAAGTATTGCATTTTGTTTACAACAAACGAATGCATGTTTGTCTAATTTTTCGTTTCTTATGAACGATAAAATTCATTGAGTGTATTTGCAAAAGTTAAATTTTGTCGCACAGTGTAATAGTTATGGACAATGAATAAAATGTAAATTGTAGAATTTTTTAATCAAAAAAGTATCTTATTTTGGATTATTTTATGAACGAACATACTTCGCATTTGAATCGTATTTGAGACACTTTTTAGAGTAATATTTCGGACTCTAATTAGAGTCATATCTCATACATTTCAAATTGCTGATAGAGCCTTAAAAAAATCTAAATGTTTACTGGGTTTGAATACTGATTCATTATTATTCCAGCGATCGACCCAAAGTTTAAAACTAAGTTTTTACATCGCGTCCAATAGTTTTAGGAGTCGGCGCATATTTACATTGAGTGGAACTGAAGTGGAATCTAGTCAGCACAGAACTCATCTCAAAACGCTCCGTTAACGACTTATGCATAAATCTGGGACCGTAATTTGTATGTCACTTTCAGTTTTTTCTATTGAATATTTGCAATTGAAACATTCGTTCGATCACGAATGGCATGATTCGATTTCGAATTGAAAAAAAAAACACTTTGTACTATAAATGTCATCATTCAATTCCTGAAATATTTTTTGAATTGAATTCTCAGATTTAATAAGGAAAAGATGAATGTTAACCTATTCTGACATTTACAAACAGGTTAGTAGAAAAATGTTCAAACAAATTCGTTAAAGCTTTTGTTACTTCAAGTTCAAAATGTACTTACATTCAATTTACTTTACTCAAAGCGATTCGGTTTTCAAATGAATATGAATATGACACCACAATTAGCGTTCAATTGGCCGTGCAACGCCACTGTCGCTGACAGCTGTTGTCATTGTGATGTCATACAAGAAGAAAATTCTTAAACAAAACAATAAAAAGAACATTAAAAATAGGGTTATGAGAAAATACATACATTTGTACAGATTTGCGACAGAATATACAAACAATTATTATTTTTTTTGGTATTAGTAAATTTAATATCAAGCGGCAATAAAAATTAATAAAAAGAAAAACAAAATTTATCATTACGACATAAAAACATAAAAGCAACAAAAACCCACAAAAGCATATAGTCAATCGTAACCACGATAAGAGCCAGGCACACGATCACGGCTGCCACCAAAACCACCACCGGCACTGCCTCGATTCGGTATACCATAGCGATCAGTGTCCGAATAGTAGCCATAGCCGCGATTGCGATAACCCATATAATCGGGATTCCAATAACCAGAATATTGACGAAGACCGCCATTACCTCCATAACCGCCATAGCCGCCATTGCCGCCCAGCATATTTGTGCCCGTTGTGGGATAGTAGCCGCCTCCGCTGGTCGTTGTGGGATAGTAACCGCCTCCGGTGGTCGTTGTGGGATAATAGCCTCCGGCATTTGTTGCGGGATAATAGCCGCCTCCGGTGGTCGTTGTGGGATAGTAGCCACCGGCATTTGTTCCGGGATAGTAGCCACCTCCGGTGGTCGTCGTGGGATAGTAACCGCCTCCATTTACCCCAGTCGTTGTGGTTGGATAGTAGCCATTATTGTAACCATTGTAGCCATTATAGTTGGGATAACTGCTACCCGTCCAGCCAGTGGTGGGATGATAACCACTGCCCGCATTAGGATAGTAGCCACCTGTGCTGGGATAGTAGCCCGGGCGATTTTGATTGGGATTGTAGTTGGGCTGTTGACCGAACAGGCTGCCTAGATTGAATACTGCGAAAAACAAATATTTTATTTTAAGAGAAAATATTAAAAAAAAACTCGCATAAAAAATTAAAAGTTGAATCAACACAAAAAAGAGGGAAGGGTCATAATTAATATGCACACTTATGTAGGGTAACAATAATAGCGTACAAAATGTAAGCACATTTAATTATCGTGAAGTTCACAGGTACGTTTCCCTCTTATACATATACTTCGTCATCACTCACTCGATTCTGTTCTGATTTCATTCACGATTCCACAGTTCTGAATCATCTTTCAATTATTCTCCAATTGCTTGCAATTAGAAGCTTAATTTATGATTCAAAATTAGTATTTTATGTTGAATTTACTTTATAATTATCAGATTAATTATAGTGAAGTCAAGTGGCCGAAAGGTGTGGTTCGTGCTTATTCTAAACATTTACTTACTTACTTTGTCTGAGAAACTTCTTTCAAAATACTTTAGATAAGGCGGCTTTAATATTGTGGATTAAATTAAATATTCAAGTTAATTTAAATGCTTTTGTATGCTATTAAATTAATTTAATGCAAAATTAATAAGGAACAATAGTAAAAAAAAAGTGTAATTAAAATAAAAACCAACAAAATAATAGAAGAGCTTTAACTTAATCCCATGAGCACGGTCACGTGCCCTTTGCGTGTAGATGGTTACAGGATCCAGGATAGCATTATTCATCGCAAATAAACACACACAAAACATTGCGTGAGTTGCAAAAAGTAAACCGTACCCATTTCGATGGAGAAAGTTTTTTTTTTTATTCACCTACATATTTTTGTATACACAATATGTTTAACCAGGTGTAGAAACTTTGGTTGGGAAAATACCACTTAAAGGTACAAAACAATTTATAGCCATTCCAAAAAAAAAACATATGTTGTAGTCCAGCCATTCTGTGATTTTCTTCATACAAAAATTACAAAAATTAGCGTAAGCGATGAAGTCATGCAGGGACGAAGCTTAATTCCAACTCTAAAAGCTGTAGTTCAGCTGCTATAAGAACAAACGCGTTTCCACGTATACTTTTCTGCTTAATATCTTGTAAACTATTGGATGAACTTTGACCGATCTCGTAGATCAAACAATTCTCTACAATTTTTATCTGAAACATTTTCTTCTGGGATTATTGGTTTAAAACATAAAACTTTACTCCATTTCAATTTTTTTTTTCATTTTTAAAGACAAAATTATAATTTTGGTGATGCCATCGTTTCCACCATCCGATTTAGGCCAGTGTAAATCGAAAACATATGTGCATGGCAAAATGAAAAATGCGATTTCAACGAGTTAAGACTTGAACCAGAAAGTCTCCGTTTTTCTTTTTGACCCCCTCTAACAGAATTTATTAGACAATATCATCAGCACTTCCAAAAGTGGATTTTTGTCGAACGTATGAACAAATGTTCATACAGAGCGTTATTTATTTATTTTTCCAATATCTGATAGAAAAATAAAAATTTCTCATAATCAAAAAAAAGGTCGCTCACGATAAAAAATTTGAAAAAAGATAGACAAAAAGTTTAGAGATGTTTTCAACCATTGATACCATTGACGCAAATTTGCGGATTTAAATCCTTCAAAATGCAGAACATGTTAAAATTGTAGTAGAAATTTGCACAAAGCTTAACACGAACATTGGCCAATTAAAAATGAACCTGCATTCCATTCAAAGATTTGATATTTTGACAGAAAACGTAATTTCATGTAAAAACTCGAACATATTGTGAAAGTTTAAGTTGAAAAGAGGTACGTATGCCACTCATACGTCATGTTTTATTTTATTAATAATGTGTCTTCTGAATAATTGTTAATTGTTTGCAGAAACAAATATGGTATAAATGGGTAACAACGACATAAGAACACCATTTTTCGTTATAATAACTGGGGGCGTATGAGTAATATTAATAGAAAACTATTTTATTTAAAACCAATTTAAACGAATTTGGTTACAAAAAAAGACAATCCGTACTTTAAAAATACATACGAGTTTCTCAAGAATACAAATTTGTGCAGAACGGTGTAATTGATATATCCAAAGTCCCAAAAATACCGAATTTTTGCATTGAAACTGTGAAAATGGTACGCAAAATCTGTTACTGTGCTAGAACATGGGTTGGATAAATGCAAAAATTTCTACCTGAAAGATCGTCCACGATGATGTATAACTCTTTCGGTAATTAATCCTACATAATTTCAGGATTTTCAAGTTCTGTGACTTAAATGTTGTTTTCAAAACTTGCAATGTTTTACTTGTTTTATGATACTTGTTTTATGATATTTTATGTTATTGATTTAAGAAAAAACCTTCTCTGAGTCTCTGTAATATTAAACCCTACACCTTAGAGTGGTCCAAAAAAAAATAAATAATGATTTTTTATGAAAAGGTTAACTCTAAGGGGGCTTCCGCCAAAATTTGTTAATTATGGTTTTTTTTCTCGTATTTTTCCAGATTTAAAACGAACTTAAAGTTTGTGTTTCTCCCCCATACAAGTGTTACCACGTTTTGACCAACTTAAGGGCCTTTGCAGGCCGGGTTGCCTTTTACCGGATCGGCTTGAAATTTCAAACTTAAGAGTTTTGGGTGTATTTGCATTATTTAAGCCACTTTCGGAACCGATTTTGGATAGCTCTAATGGGTATATTCACTTTGGTCTGATGTTTGTAACACCAAGAAGGAAGCGTGATAGGTATGGAAAAGTATATATATTCTTGATCAGCTATAACCGTCTGATGTAGCTATAACCGTCTGTGCGTGCGTCTGTCCGTCCGTCTTGTAAACACGATTGCTAGAAGATAGCTAGTGGGCCCAAACTTTGCATTTATCATTTTTTTTTGCCCTCGAAGGAGTTAGTATTGAAAATGGACGGAATATCTCCCATATAAGTGAAAGTCGTGTTTTGTAAAATAGTTATAAACTTTGTATAGGGGGGTTTGGAGGTCGCTGAATTCAAATTTGATGTCAAAATTTCTAAATTCAAGATGGCGTATCCAAAATAGGCCAGTAGGTGTAGGGGGTTTATACATAAGTCGACTTTGACCGACTGAAACTTACTCACTTATTTTTGGTAAAATTAGACTCTCCAAAACTCAGTGAGTATTCCTCAACTATTAAATTTAAACCCCCACACGTAATATGAACTAGTCCCATATTTGGGCTAAAATTACGGAGTGATTGCAGATCCGTCATCGCAGATGGGATTACGATCCGCTGATTGATATGGACGATATTCATCCTAAAGTTATACGCTTTCGAATGAAAGCATGGATGAAAGCATGGATAGAGACGAACTATTAGATCAACAATTGTTCTTCGAAGTGCATTTCGTGGAATTAGAATTTCGAAACGTCATCCGAGATACTTGCACACAAAGTAGCACCCATATGAAAATTACACGTTTTTTTTTAGTATTTTCCGAACTAACCTTTGGCGTTATGATGCAATTGGAAATATCACAACATCTAACACAGGACTGCATCAATTTAATAAAGCAGGAACTAAAATACGAAATAGTAAAACATGGCGCGAAAAAACCAATTTTGTCAAGAAGTCGTGCGAGTTTATGGTGTTGTATGTTTATGGACTGAAGCGCCGCAGGATGTGTGCTGTGTAACACACACAATAGTTTTGGTGTAAAATACAGGCCATCTTTTATTTCTGAACTTAATCAGTTCTTTTTTGGGCAAGTTGTTTGCACGCAGTGGCCAATGTTTGGACACAGAATATTTCCAACGTGTGTGTGTCACTTCACGAAAGTGCATTTTTTCTAAGTCGTTTCCTAGCGAAAAGCATTTCAACTCACATTTGGCGTTTGTTGCTGATGAATCCAAATCCGATTTTGATGATGGTGATGGTGAACTTTTGCCATCACTCTGAACGTCAGCAGCTAATGAGAGTGTCAGGCAAACAGCCAACTGCAGCAGTTGATGGTGAAGTGATGCAACCGAACAGAGAGGAAAAAAAATCCAATTTCAAATTAGAATAAATTTGCTCAGCACTTGGGAAATCCTCTTTCAGGTTCAAGTTTTAAGCCATGAAGGAAACTACTAACCGGCAGCAAGATGATTTGTATGGTTCCAAACATTTTGCCCAAACTGAACTTTTCACTGAACCCTTTCAATAGTCAACACGAAAAACACTTCAATGGATTACTGTTTTGTATGGCAAGAAAAACACTTTCAATTTTCGTTAAAAATTTTCAATTGTCGAAAGACGATTCCACCAAACGGCCAACCACTTGTGGCAATGTTTTAACTTGAAATAATTCTGTTTCCCACCGCAGCAAGTCAATTTATATTTTTCATTTTCCGGATGAGTTGCGTTGCTAGAAACCAAGTTTAAATACTTTATTACTCATGTCTCGTACTAAATTAAAGCGCGCGCGTTCGTTCGTACATGTGTTGGTGGAGAGAAGATTTTCGGCGCTAGCAAAAAGCAACAAAACTTCAAGTGAGCTTTACATCGTCTTTCGACAATAACTTGGCAAAATACTCAATTGCTTGTTGATGGTGATGTTATTGTTGTTGTTGGTGGTAATAAGCATATTAACTTCGTTACTTTTTATATATTTGAATTTGAAATGTTTGCAAAGTTTAGCAAATTGTCTGTTTAAGCTTTCTGGTGAAAACTTAAGCCCGTCCTTAAGTTATTTGCAATCGGTTTTGAGTTTATGTTTGGCAAATACGTTTTTTTTTTGTCAACTAAACCGAATTTTGTGAGTGAGAAAAATTGGTTGGCTGTTTGAATTTTGCCGCAGTTTTGTTTTGTTTGTTACTTTTTCGTATTTATTTTGCGTATTTGTGCGAGTAACAGAAAAAGTTAGTAGAAGATGATAAATTCAACCGCAAAAAAACTTGCTGGAAAATTACAAAATTAGTAGTAATAAAAGTTATCTTTGGTCTGACCGAAGCTAAAATACCCTGCACATGCGACTACAATACATTTTTAGACCCTTTGTTTGTAATTTTCCAGTTCCATTTCAAAATTATGTTCCATTTCCATTTTGTTCCGGTCAAGTTCCATGCTGTTCCAGATCCATTCCCATATCGTTTCCCACATCATTTCCAGTCAAATACAAGAAACGGGGTCCAAATCGGTTAATTTTGTTTCAATTCCATTTTGTACCGGTCCAATTTTTCCTGTGTACTGGTTTTGAAAAAATTTGTACTATCATTATTCTTGTACTATTGGAACTATTTTTTAACACGATTATTTTGAAAATATTATGTTGGGGAGTGAGATCGATCTTCGATCAAAACTTTTAATGAAAGTGTATAATGCGATTTACGCTATCCTAGTACAGCAAGTGTGTGAATGAGTGGGTCACTAACTAGCCTAAAGTCCTGCTTATGTAACACAAAAGTAGGTGCAAATCATTTGCGAACATATTGTATAGTGAGTACTTAGACCCAATTGTCAACTGGATTAGCACTCACTTTGGTGTTATATAATAAGGTGGGTACCGGGTGACGAAGAAGGAAATGAAAAGGCGGATGAGTTGGCTAAGGATGGAGTTCATTTAGGTCTCTGTCAATTTCTCCACCTGTACAATACTTTCATATGAATCAGGATAACAAAACCCTTTTACTTTCACAGAATAGGTGGTTAAACATAAGCCACAGCAAAATAACGAAGAAATTCTGGCCTAACTACAACAAAAAAAAAACAATCGAATTACATCGTATCTCCAAAACGGGAAGAATGCGGACTGACAGTAGGAGTTGTAACGGGATACTGTCTTATTGGCCATCACGCCATCACGTAATGAACCAGATGAGGAGGAGACACTTGAACACCTGATGTGTTCAAGTTAGAACTATACTCCGGATACTGGGGAAAGCCTTTTTTAACTCGCAGGGTTAACTACTCTGCAAAGAACTGTTAACTTCGAGTAATAAAGGCCGTTGTGGTAGCACTTTGGACCATATTGGTATATGTGAGGCATATAGCCGCAACTCTAACCTAAATTTCAGTGACGTCCAAATTATAACCCAATCAAATTATCTATATATATAAAAGAGACGTGTATGTTTGTCACCAGTAGACGGGAAAACTACAGCACCGATTCTCGCCATAATTTATATATGTGTTCTAGGGGTCGTGAGTCGTGACATAGGATAGGTTTTGACACGCCCACTTTTACCGCCCACAAGTTAGTAAGAACTGCTATATCTCAGACTGCTATATCCAACGAAATTTGGCAAATGGCTTCATGGTTTCAACTCTAAGCTAAATGCAACATATCGGTGTAATTGGACAAAGGGGCGTGGCACCGCCCATACAATTCAATACTTCAAAGTGCCATTATTGGGCTCCCATTGAATATTCTTCAACGGGAAATGGTTCTATGCCTTCAATGCAACATATTGGAGTTGTACAGCGTGGCGTGGCACTTCCCGTACAATTCAATATTTTAACTAGAGAGTGGACTATCTTCGGCTATACCGAAGCTGAAATACCCCCACACTGTAGGAAGAAGTACATCGAACATAAAGAAATGTGGTCTCAAGACCCTATTTTGATCCAATTATAGGTGGTTTTGGAGCCCGGTCCATGTCCAAAATCCATTTCTAAAAATTTCCAATCAAATCCACCAAAAAAAAAATTGGTCTCAAGACCCCATTTAGACCCTTATATATGTGGCTTCGGAACCTCGAAGCCAAACCTCGAAGACGGTCAGACGGACAGACGGACAGACGGACATCGCTAAATCGACTCAGGAGGTGATGCTGATCAAGAATATATATACTTTTCCATACCGGACACGCCTCCTTATGGGCGTTACAAACGTTGTGACAAAGTGAGTATACCCTGCCACAGTGTGTGTGGGGGTATAAAAATGTTACACTTGCGCTGCCGATGAACATTTTTCAACCGGACATGATTTTATGCTTTCAATTCTAAGTTCAATGTTACATACGGTTGGAATTTGACAGCGGGGAGTGGCACTTTTCATACAATTCAATATTTCAAAATGCTACACTTGGGCTCCCAATAAAAATATGTGACAAATGTTTTCATTAATTTATTATGACCTTAATGGCAAAAAGAACTTTTTTAGGGCCAGCAAAGCGGACCGGGCCTGCTAGTTTATTAATAAATCATACCCTCAAAGAAGGGCATGATCGGTTAGTAGAGTGAGTTTGTGAGTTTGTTTTGTGGGAATATATGTGTGTTTGTACATTTATAACCCAAGAAATACTTGACAGATGTTAATGAAATACATATCACAATGTAGGTAATTTCATTGACCTTGACATATGCTATACGCCATATCAATAACTTTAGGCGTTCGATGGTGGGCGTGGCAAATATTATTCTAAAATGCTGCAATTCATGCAGTGTTTAACCGATTTCGCTGAAATTGTATTTGTGATTTTGGGTAATGAATGGGTTGCATGTTGATTCTGAAAATTTGTGGCCCGCCCACTGTCACACCCTAAAATACTCTGTAACTCGGGTCTTATTTAAGGCATTTCGCTGAAATTTGGGGTTTGGTGCTGGGTGGAGGGAAATTTTAAAACCCGCCCACTTCCACACCCTAAAATGTGTAAAGCTTTGTAACTCGTGTACTGTTCAAGGGATTTTGTTGAATTTGTGCTGGGTGGTGAATGGGCACAGGAGTGATTGTTTTAAGTCTTGCCCCATTCGAGTAATATCGGTGATACTTTGGATTTGGTGTTGAGTAGTAAATGGTCAGTGGGATGACTGGGAAAATCTATTTTTATTTAACATTTATACATTGATGTGAAAATACAAAAAGCCGTAGCTAGTATTTGTATAAAATGGTTTCCACATTAGCACCTCTGCGTGAAACTCATTGCAGCTCCACATCCGTCGAACCACATCGGTTGTACGATTTACAAAATTTGATAAGAACAATCGATCCAATACATTTTTGAGGCGTCAACAGAAGTAATTTTAAATTTAATTACCGGCCAATATCGGCAGAAAACATCAGCCATTTTCAGCCAATTCTAGCCGATGCCCGGTTCAATTTCGCCCCAAAAGACTGTTCCGGACTAGTTTCGGTTTCTGCTCGCAAATACAATATGGTTTTCGATCCTAGTGCATTTTATAGCACTACAAATTGGCAACCCTAATATGTTTTCCTCATCTAAAGTTTAACAGTTTAACAGACTCAACTGTTGCCGCATTTCGATGTGAACCATATCATCTTATCGTCTTCTCACTTTGCCAAGTGTTCCCTTTTACTAAATGTGACTAACAATTTCTTTAGCTTTAACCAATACAACAACTGAAAAGTTGTTGTGTATCTTGTTTCTTTCTGTGTTGATAGCAAATATTTACACTTCGCTTTTGGAATATTGATTCTTTATGGCATTTTCCCTTCAATTGCTTCTTCTTGTTTTGTGCTCAAGCATATCATTTCATTTTTCTACCCATAAGCGGCCTTGAGTTCGAAATTCATTCATGAAATTTCACATTTTACTACCGACAAGCAGCAGGTGTGGCACTGGCATGACGTTTATGTAACTTCCTTCGGGTTCAGGTGGGTAAACCGAAGCAAAAAGACATACAAGCGCTCGTGGCACTCCATGTATTTTGAAACTGCAATTTTCGAAATTGTTGTTATTTGTTGGGTTACTTTAACCCAATTTAAGTTAATTTGGGCGCTTATGAGTACCCACACAACATGAAATAAACACTTCCTGCTTGCAAATTAGTTTACGAGTATAGAATTTCGAATACACTTAAGTGAGCAATTGAATAAAGTCTTTTCTTTGGAGTTCTTCATGTGTGTAAGTCGTAGCTAATTTTCAATTTTAACACAAACGCCAGAAGCAGTTTAAAATGTACTTAAATTTGGGTATTACGTTGTTTGAGACTTAGTGATTTGGGGAGCAATTGGTTGGCTCGAATTTCACCTTGATTCTGATGAATTATAGCTTATTTTCTCATTGCTGCAGTCGATACATCGGAAGTAAACATTTGCCTTTATAATTCAAGTGACGAATAAAAATATATCGCTTATTCCCTGCAATAAAGACAAAACTTAAAAACTCATATTGTTAAGAAATCACGATTTGAAATTCAAAAATTTCAGTATTTTACATGAGTTCAGCTTTTGAAATATTTAAAAAAAAAGTTACCCGAGGGTCCTTGTGACATTTATAACTTTAAAGAACGAATTTTAAGTTGTGTCTTTATTGCAGGGAATGAGCGACGTAAACGGCCACGTATTGCCTTTAGATTTTACTTTACTTCCCATTCATGTAAACAACTTTTATTTTTACTGAAAACAATCGCGGACGAAAGTCCACTCAATTTCGCATTCTCAACAATTATACTGAAACAACAATAAAAGAACTGAGCAAAAATACAAAAGAAAAATCATCACCGAAAACATCAATGCATAAAGCTGCATCCCCAGCAATTGTACTTGATGTACTGCTGCAATAACAACAGATTGGTATTGCTATCGAATTGGGTAACATTTGCGGTTTTAGTTGACGAAGCGCTTTCCACACTGTAGCATTGAACCACACCCTTAATTGTTAAATACAAATATGTGCAGTGTCTTGTCATATTCCCATATCAATGGCTTTTTAAAGCTTTCTCAAGTTACCTAAATTTAAGAGAATTCAAATTTACGCTTTAATATTTTTGTATAAAAATAAAGTTTTACTTAGGTTCCACAGAATTACCTTTCGCTTACGGTAAGATTACGGTAAGCTTAAGGTACGGTAAGCTTATTTTAAAAAATCTAGTGCATGCTTTCAGGCTTGACGTAATATGTCGAGCATACTGGCATGTCAGAAAGCTTTTTTTTTTGTATAAACTTCAGAATGAATTGAGGAGCCTATTGTGATACTTTGGCTGCAGAAAAACTATATTAATTTTTGAATAATTGCTACTTACCTGCGATACCATTTACGTCTAATTCTTCATGCAGTGTGGCAGCGGGCAGGCCGTACATTTTCGTGTCATCTCTCGGTCGATTCACCACCCAACAACAAATTCAAAGAAGAGTTTTACATAATAGTACAAATGTTAAAAATATCTCACCGACGATGATTGCAATAAATGCAGTGCAAAGTTATAAAAGGAAGCAAAGCCTGTCTTAACATTTTCCAAGTGACTTCCCCATTATCAATGAAACTTTCAAAAATTGAGGTCACCATAAATTGCGTTCTTTAAGGTTTGCAACGGTTTTCCTGTATCTACAGTGATCTACAGAACTACATCCGACTGAAGGCGATGACCCCTTTGCTATCAAGGAAGTTTTCTCATCTTGGACTGCCTAAATCTTGTTGTTTTAGTCACGTAACCACTTTAACTATCCATACTATCTTTCCTTGGAATACATTATTGTGGTTTCTCAGTTTTATACTTTAATAAAAGTATAGAAATTCTAGCCAGCTTAACTCTTTTTAAATTAGTACGGGTGTGGACTCTCACCCCCCCCCCCCCCCCCAATTCTGTTATTTCCTGGCACTATAGTATCCGAAACCGAAACCGTAACCGAATCCGAAGGTCCGAATGTCTATCTGTTTGTCTGTCATTTCGCATCCTTTGAGCTATCCACTTGGAATTCCTTTTATTTTGTCGAATGATTGATTGGTATAATTAGAAGCGTTCCCTGAAAATGATTAGAAGCACGACTACCTCCCACACAAAATGGCCGACAAATGTGTGTTATTTTCGTTTGTCTTGAGAAATACTGAACCGATTTGGACACCGTTTGAAATGATTAGAAATTATGTCGGGACCGAAATGGGAATGGAACTGGAACAAACGGAATTGCATGTGCAGGGTGTTTTAGCTTCGGTCAGACCGAAGGTAGAAATTTGTTCAAAAATGCGATTTGATAAGGAATTTCCATAATGTAGTTAGATTCAGCACCCTTGACATATATTGAATTGATATAAAGTTTCTTAATATTCGGCCATCGATCGCTCCAACCAACCGAAAGCTTTTCAAAATCAAGGCGCCAAACCGATAACAGAAACCGTTTGCCAAGTGGGAGCGAAAGCGAAACCTTTATTCGATTAGGTTGCCAACCCTGTACCATAGTTTCTACTGACATTGACCCTGTATGCACCCATGCAGCACTTTTTTTAAACCCTCCCAATATCACATTTCTTGTACATCTTTCATAGACCCTGTTGCATAGTAGTTTTGGGCTTGAAGAGTAAAAACGGTTGTTATCCTTTTCAAGTTGTAACTTATGTTACAATCAATCAATTCACTGAGCACATTTTTTATTATCCAAATAAATCAAAACCACAATTTTCATTTAGTTTTTTTTAATACATTTCGTTTTTATTAAATTGAAGAAAAATTAAAATTTCCTTTGATCTAACATAATTTCCGTTTCAATTATTATTACAGTAAATATTAAATAAAAACTAGTAACTTAAATAAAAATAATAATGAAAAAAAAATCAAAACAAAAAAGGAAAAAGAAAAAAATAAAATAAAATTCTAATTAAAAAAAAAGCATAATGAACAACATTTCACAACTAAAATTTATCAAAAAAAAAGCTTTCTTTCTGTAAGACGCATTCATCAAAACATTTTAATTCTCCAAAGCAAAATAAAAATACAAATACATGTTTTTTTTGTCTTCAAATACAATCGGCCAGGCAAGGAGCCCGGCTACAGCTTAAATTAGCAAATTTCGAAACATAAATATACAAAAGCGAGAATTTTCAAATCATTCAAAAAAAATACATGAGTTGTCAACAATATTTTTTTAACATAACATCAAATGAGATTTGCACAAGCGTTAAAGAGTATTTGCAATACAATCTCTTGGTTGAGTTAGTAGAGGCATTTGTGCACCGGGTTCGGTCGGGTCGGATCGGATCGGACAGATTGGGATCAGAAGCGCTTGGAACGTAATTAGATCAGTATCAGACCAGTGTCCGTATCAGGCTCAGAATCGCGGCGCGAAGGAATAATTGGAACGGAACGGGTGGGGCAGGATCGTGGGATCGTGGGCTGAGGATTTTACGGGAGTGCGGATTCGGGTGTGTTGGGGGAAATAACTTTCTCGGGACTACAGTATTTTCGTATGCGTCCCAGTTTTACTTTTCTTCAGCAGCGACTACTGCGGCGGTGTTCTTTTCGTTAGTCGCTGTGGTCGTTTCTGAGGTCTTCGTTTCCACCGTCACCTTATCCGCAACAGGGGACGTGGCAGCAGCCACAACGACATCTTCTGTCGCCTTAGCTGGCGTCAGTTTCGTCGTTAGAACTACTGCCGCCTCTGCCACCGTTTCCTTTGTCTCAGTCGCTTCGGTCTTTAGGTCCGCCACGGCGTCAATCGTGTCCAATGGTACTGGCACATCGTCCGCGTCCGCGTCACGTTTCTTGTGTAATCGCTCTGGTAGTATGTTCTGAGTGCACGAACAGGGGCACATGCATTGCTTTTGCTGGGCGCTAACGGCACCGCCGAACAGTGAGTTGAGACTGAAACCGGCCGGTATGGCCGCCGGTTGTACACCCAACGGGAATGGATCGACATTTTGCTGATATGCACTGTTCGTTGAGTGCTGTGTGTTCTCGTTGCAAACGCCATATGCCGCCTGTGGCAGTATGATCACAGGCATAAAGGCTATAACTGCACCGGGTGGTATTTTGTCTGGTGCATAGGAAGCTTGATAGCCTGGTGCTTGTGGGAATACGGGCAGTTGCTGTAGCAGTGACATGGAGTTCATTATGCTGCCGAAATTCGCTTGTCCGGCTGTTGTGGAGAACTGCTGTTGTTGATTGTTGTTGAAGTTGTTGGAGGATGGATTGTTATAGGAGGAAGTTGAGGTTGAGGTTTTTGCTGAGTGCGTCTTATCCGCATTACACGGGCAGTTGCTATCTGTGGTCTGTGCATTAAAGGGAGGAGAAACGGGACGTGGGGTTACATTGGGGTTATTGTTATTGAAGGTGTGGGTATTGGTGTTAGTATTATGGGTCGTCGTGGTGGTTGTCTTGATCACATTGGGCTGCTTGCCTGAGCCTACATAGTTGTTGACGTACTTGTCGTTAGTCTCGGTGTGTGCATTGAATCCTTTGTTCGGTTTGTTCTGGTCAACGTACGTCGTGGTCACCTGCTCCACAACTTTCTGATGGTTCTCAAAGACTAGTGGCGGCTTATTGTATGTGTTGGTCGTGGTGACCTTCTCGATCGTTTGCGGTCTCGTATAAGTATTCGTATTCGTATTCGTATTGTAGGTGTTGGTGTTGGTATTTGTGGTCGTCACCTTTTGCACTGACTGTGGTGGTTTGTTGTACGTGTTCGTGTTCGTGTTCGTGTTCGTGTTCGTTGTGATCTTTTCGATCGTCTGCGGCTTGGTGTATGTCGTCGTGATCTTCTCGACAGTCTGTGGTCGCGTGTATGTGTTCGTATTGGTTACTGTCTTATCAATATTGTACCCAAAGTTATTACCAAAGTTTTGATTTGTAGTTGTCGTTGTGAGTGTGGTCTTATACGGTTTGTCCTTCTTAATAGTGATATCCTGGTCCTTCTGCGGTTGGGTGGTCGTTGTGATTTTTTGTTGATATCGTTGGTTTTCGTGTTGAATCGTTGGCGGATTCACGGGCACATAGTTTGTGTTTGTGTTTGTGATTGTGTTGGTTGTGATTTTGGTGGGAGTGGGAGGAGAAGAAGGAGGAATATAGGTTAGTGGAGTCTTATTAACATTGCTAATATAATTTTGCTTATTGGTATTGGTTGTGGTAGTAGTGGTGGTGGTGGTGGTAACTTTCTTATGTGCATCGACATTATTGTGATCATAATTGGGCACAAAAGACGGATGCGTATTGGTGGTGGTGGTGGTTGTTGTTTTCTGGGGTGCTACACTATCTACTACTTGGTATGGGGGTGATTTATTGCTAAGCGTGAGTTTACCCTTGGTCTGAGGTGGCAAGTAGCCGGGTGTCTTTAGGCCAGAGTCTCTGGGGTCTGTTGGTGGTTTGGGTCCTGGTGGGCCGGGACGAGTTGGTCCGGGTGGTCCGGGTGGGCCGGGACGTTGTGGTCCGGGTGGTCCATATGGGCCGGGTGGATGTGGTCCGGGTGGTCCTGGTGGGCCGGGACGTTGTGGTCCGGGTGGGCCGGGTGGTCCGGCTGGGCCTGGACGAGTTGGTCCTAGTGGTCCGGGTGGACCGGGTGGGCCGAATGGACCGCCTGGGCCGGGCTTAGTTGGTCCCTGTGGTCCTATTAACAAGCGAACAGACGCATTAATATCTACAGATAATCGAAGTATATTTCAATCAATGAAAAACCTGGTGGTCCGGGAGGTCCAGGTGGTCCGGGAGGTCCCTTTGGACCGCCGGGTCCCTTTGGTCCGCCGGGTCCGTTGGGACCACCTGGACCGACGCCGCCGCCATTGCCGTCACCGCCAAAGCCGCCATTGCCGCCGAAACCGCCTTCAGGTCCAACAATGTGCACGTATGGTGGTGCTGGTGGTCCAGTGGGGCCTTCAATGTGAACATATTTTCCCGAATCATCGTGATAATATTTACCCTCGTTAATACCTAAAATTTGCAACAAGACAAACAACCAATTAGTACATTCCAATGGCCGTCTGCATGAGTGCTTGAGGGGTGAGGCTAGAGGCCAACTTACCTTTATAACGACCATCATCACCATTTTCATAATTACCGTTTCCTATTCAAAAAATATAAAATAATTTGGCGAAAGAAAGAAACAAACATTAGTAAGTGGTTCCAATTGTGCTTTCAAAGTAGAATAGTTAACTAAGTAGGATCACTAAATACTGCTAGATTACAACTAAATAATTGAATCTACTTAAAGTACTAAGGAACTAAAAGCTTGAAGCTTTAAGCGGCAGCTTACCTCCAAAAGCGGTCATCAGTTACAAAACCCACACCACAATGTGATTTTTAGTAGAAATGGTTTCAATTTTTTTTTTCTTTTCTTTACTATTTATAATCTTTAACAATTTAACTAAAACGGTTAGTCAAAAGTAGAAGTTATTGCCATAGCGGTAATGGGCGTGCCAGGTTCATTAGGGTTAATGCAATACAAAAGCGTTGATTCTATGATTCGTGCCAGAATGCGAGTGTGTGTGTGTGCAGTGTGTGAATGTGCATGTTTTGTGTATGATATGAAAGACAGCAAGATCTTTCTGGATGTGTGAGTAATTCGTATAAAAAAAGAAAAAGAGAGCTAAATAATTTTGGTATGCAAAAAGGTGCTTGAGCAAAAAAAAAGAAGTGCAATGGCATAAGTTTCCCTATTTTCTGTGATTTTTCTTTTTTGTATTCAGTTTTTTCTTGTTTTTTTTTTGGTGTCATTTGAAAGATCGAAAAAGTGCGGTTACGATTATCGTTCATATTTGCAAAAGAATAAAAAAAAACAAGGTTTTCTTGTTGGCTGAAAATAAACAAAAACTTAGAAATAAAATAAAAATAAATAAAGTTCGCAGCTGTTATTAAATGCATTTTCCATTTTTTTCTTCCTATAATATATAGCTGTGCATGTGCATATTATATGTATATACATAGTGTACACATACATATACAAATATTGTGTGCAGTATAATAATTTATATTGGAATTCCATAAAAAGCTCTTAAATGTATTTAAACGAAAAAAAGTTTAGAACGTCCCGAGCTGTATCAAGTTGAGGCTGCTCGCGGTCTTGTGTTGGATTTTTAATTCACTGTCTGCCATTAAGGAGGTTTTAAAACAAAACTGTTTATTTGGTTTGGTTTAGATTGGAACGTTTGAAATCTTCCAGAGCTTTGAGCTTTAAAGTTTTAGTTTCAAGACATGGAGTTGTAAGCTTGCAAAAGATACCAAGCCCATTCAAATGGCCCCTTGTAAAAGCCTGATCAGAAGCTTTTCAAGGAGGGCATTCGAAATATCGTACTTGATTGCAAAGCTCTTCAAGAAAATTTCCAAGCTTCGAGCTTTTTCTTGGTTTATTATTTTTATTAAAAAAAGAGAAATTTATGATTAATAAAGCCATTTGGTTAAAATTTGTTTAGTTCAACTACCAACATTGAATTATTAAAATGTTTACAGCTCAAAGCGGATAATGGAAAGTTCGTTTTATTTTTAGAAGAAGAGGAAGTAGTGGAGGTGATGTTAGCCAAATTTACTACACAAATAACTACTGGAATGTTTCAAACGTTAGCATATGAACATTATGAATGGGTCCAAAAATTGAGGGTGGAACGATTTTTTTCTCAAACTCGTTTTAATTTGCACTCCAATACAAAAAGAAAGGCTTCATAGGCGTCGGAAAAATCTGATGAGAGGCAGTAAAGGAGTGTTCCATATGAAATAGTTAGGAGAGCTTCTTTAAAGCCAGGCCCAAACCTTTTGAGGACAGTTGCTCGAAATATGAGGCCACTGTGGGTGAAATGCTGTAGACGCTTTAAAGCTTAACAGTACTTTTGGGCAGCAATTGCACGCAATTACACTTTCAGGGAGGCGGGCAGAAGCTTTCATCGAATTAAAGTGAGCAAAGCTACCAATCACAGTTCAGGGGGGATCACTTAGTCATATCTTTTGCGGTCTAATGGCAGATTTTTTGTGGTTTTGTGTGGGCAACTGGAGCAGCAACAACAACAGCAAACGATTTCTAAAGTCGATATTCCCGAGACAAACTCGTTCAAAACTCTTTTTCGCCGTGCATTTTTTTTTTTTGATTGTGTAAGTATTTCGTTTGAGGATTTTTCGCCATTGTTCGTTTCGCTAACCTGTCTCGTATCCGACGGCCCCAGGAAAACCGGAATTCGATGATCCGTGGAAGTCTTCTTGTACTTGATTGTATTCCGGCTTTCCTGGGGTACCCGGACCGGTTGGTCCCGGGCTCACGTACTTCCCATTAGCATCTTGTCCAGGCGGCAAATAAGTGCTAGTTACGCCAGATCCCAATGGTCCACGTCCGCCAGCGCCTCCATGTCCGCCTCCGTTTCCTGAGCCTTCATCTGAAACACACAAGCAAATTGCATGCCAGTCGTCGCAAAAACTCTTCAAAGAATCGGCGCCCGGTTCACAGAAATTTGCTCACATTTGCCATTACCGCTACCGCCGGGTCTGAGAGCAGCAACCGAGTGCGATGAGGGTGCCTGTACGCCGGGTCCTTCAGCATCGGTGTGACCTTTGCCGGTGTCGAACAGGCCATGGCCGCCCGAAACACGCTTTGGCGTGCTGCCGGCAGTGTCGCCATAGCGAACGGGATGAATGGACGGACTCTTATTGGCTGAACCCTTCAGGTTGAGGCCGGGAATCATCGAAATGCCCGGGGCGAACGTTTGCTTCTTGGTCTGCAATGTAAGGGGGGACGTGACATGACAAGGGTGTCTAATGGGTGAGAGCGGCGGGCTAATCAGTAACGTACTTCATCGACAACGATGTACGGGAAATCGGGACGGGCACCGCCTTCGAATTTGCCGCAACCGATGGGGAAGTACAGCTCGTGCCATTGCAGGAGAACGCCATAGCTCTGGCCGGTCGAGCCATCATCGGCAACGGGGAACACTTCGACGGGCATCTCTGGTTGGACGGTGCGATAGCCGTGCGAATCGGCAACGTAGTGGGTAGCGCGCAATTTGTTGTAGGGATCGATGTGACCGTAGCAGCCGTAGGTGACGCCATCGGGCCCACGGGTTTCGTGGTGGAAGTTGCCGGTCTTACCGATATCGTAACCGTAACGGTAGGCGTCTTTTGTTTTCAGTGTTTGATGGTTGTTTTTTTTGTTGTTTTTTTTTTGTGTGTGGATATTTCAAATAATTTTGGTTTATTTTTTGGTTTTGTTGTTGGAAAATAGGTGGGGTGGCAGAGTATAGTTGTTTGTGGTTGTTTTGGAAATTTTGTGGTGAGAGAATATAAATTATAGCAGTATAAAAGAGCGATGGAGAAATATATTAGGGATAAAAAAAAATAACGGAAAGGAGCGGGCAAAGTGTAGATTCAGCTAAGCTGCTTGTTGTTGTGCGAAAGACCTGTTCATTGTGTTTGTTTGGTTCTTTTCCAATTTAACTAATAAATTTCACTGAGCGTATATTTACCGTAAGAGTTTTATTTTTTCTTAATTGAGATTTTGAAAAAAATTAGCCTTAACTTCACACAAACAGGAACTGTTTGGGGGGGAAAGGAATTGGTGGGGTGGTATGGTGTAGGATGAGCAAGAATAAAACAAGAGCGCGAGTTAGAGCGAGCTTAACTTTTGGGAGTGTTTTTTTTTGGTTTTTTTTTTGGGAGTGTACAATCAGAAAGGGAAAGAGGACAGCGTAAGGTTACTCTTTTGAGAGAAAACATTTAATTTTAATTTATTTGAGAAAGGAAAAGATTTGGATGGTGTTTTTGTTGTTGTTTTTGTTGTTGGGTAATGGTGAGGGGATGAGTATGCGAAGCTTTTATGTAACTTTTTCCACTAATACAATTAACAAAATATAAATAAGAAGAGTGTGTCGAATTTGGTTTTGAAATATTTACAAATTTGAGAGAAACGAAATTTTTGGTGGTGTTTTTTTTTATAATTAACTACGTTTTTTTTTAGTAAAGCTACAAGAACAACAAATATTGTTTGTAAAATATAGTAAATAAAGTAATAGTAAAAATAGTTGTTGTTGGGTGTGGTTGGCGTACAAAAAACTACATTTGGTTTTAATTGTTTTTTTTTTTTGTTGCTTTGTTTTAGGCTACAGCGCGCTACGGTATTATTAATTAATTAACATTAATTAAATTAGAAATTAAAAATTGAGAAACTATTATTATGCAAAACGAAAAAAAAAAATACACAACTAAAATAAGAATGGATTATAGATAATGTTGGTATCCACAACGACAAACTACGGTTTATTAGTTCAACGAATAATAAATTTCTCAATTCAAATTGTTTAAACGTATACAAAAACTACACCGTCCAGGCACTCGACTGTGTGCATTGAGTGATGAAAATTCGCTCGAAGAGAAATACTTTTTCTCAACGAGAAATTTTCTCTAGGCACACAGCGCGAGGATACCCCATGCGGTAGAACTAAATGACTACGAAATACAGGGTGATGCCATGTAAAACAAAAATAACTAACTAACTAGACTAGGTGGGAAGTACAAAAAAATGGTAAGGAAATAGTTTAGGTTTAGGTTTTGTTTTTTTTTTAATTAGATTGAAGAATAAGGAAAAATTAGGTGAAAGAGAGAGAGAGAGAGAGAGGTTATGAGAAAATAGACAGAATGAGAATATAAGTGACATGAAGTAGAGATTGTAGTATGAATGGATGCGCATAAATGCAAAACGTCTACTTACTTGTGTCAAAATTTGACGAATAGTATTGCTGATTTGTTGTTTTCTGATCTTTAATATCGAGAATGAGACGACGATTCTCTGCATCGAATTTAGCAGAGAGAGCGCATTGCAATAAAATGCAAGCGATGGCCTGTAGAGAAGAGAGGGTGAAATGGAATTAAGTAAAACATTAAATAAAATTAAATACTTAATCTAAGCAAATTTAAGACTAGCTAATTCGTCACATGATACATTTGCCCACGACAGTTGTGTGGTAATTTCCAAGAAAGCTTTTGTATGACAATTACCAATAATGTCCAATTCCAAGGCGGAGTCATTAGTCTCAGCTGTCAAAAAGTAACCACAGAAACACAAAACTCAAACGATTTCTTCCCACTTCGCAAACCACGCACGTAAAAGACGATTCACCAACTAACGCTTGCCTTCAATACGACAATGCAGTTTTATAAGCTTTTCTACCTTATTTGAAATATTGTTTATGTGTACAAAATATACAATATAAACCAGAAGAAGAAAGAAGAAATATTTTGAAACACAATAAGCTCTATTCGAGTCGAGATGAAGATGACTCAAGAGCATCAAAGGTGGGTTGACTGTTTTTTTTTTTTTGCAAAATGCCAGCAGGTTTGGTTGTTTTTACCGCTTTTATACAAAAAATATATTAAAATGACAATAAAATTTCCAAAAGTACAGTAAATATACAGTTGTAAGTTATGAAATTCTGCAAATTCAGCAGCTGATCTTATCAGGTTCTTTTTAAATGAAATTTGATTGGTTTCTTTATTGTTAATTTGACTCATTTCTAAATTGGAATGGCGGTCTTGCAGCATTTTTGCTAATAAACCTTTAAGATCCGGTTTCGAATTTCGGTTTGCTGGTCTTGCCGTTTAAATGTCAAAGTCATCATTACCAGGTGAATGAATGAACTAACTCAGTAATTAGGTGCTCCTTATATGCCAATTACATTTTTTTTCTTTGTGATTCTATTGTGCATTTTTATTCTGAAAGCTCGCACGTGCCTTTAAAGCAAATGAAGGCAATTTCCTTGGAATTATGGGATTTCAATTCACTTCAATAACACCAATAACCAGAGAAATGTATTTGTTTAACTTTTGTATGCTTTTTTCCATGCATAAAACCATTTGCACAGACTTCACGCCTTGAAATATGCTTTTTAATATAAATACCATCAAAAGTGTACAAAAAAAGGCTCAACGCATTTCAACAGGCTTAACAGCCACAAAAATGTACAAATACGTTCAACCACAAACAATTTTTGCTGGCCAGACAAAATTAGTTTTGACTTTTATTTTATTTCATTTTACTTTACTTTTTTTCATTATTTTATGCAACCATTAGTATGGATTTTTTAGTTGAGGATTATGTAAATAAAGTGGTTGTTAAATTGTGAATTTAAGGAATATTTAGTTATTTCACGAGTAATAAAAACTTGTACACTTTGACCTTTTAAGTTGTTTACCTTTAAAGGTCAACGGGGACCTTCTGAGAACCCGTACAATTAAGTCTGATATTTCTTTCCAAAATGGTGGACAAACTTTTTACTCATTGTTGGTATTTCCATCAGACAAAATTTCCATCGAAAAAAAGTGCAATTAATTCCATTGGATTAATTGATAAAAGCCATCAATATGAAGCCTAATTTAAATTCAACATTTGCACCGAAATGATTGCCATGCATTGGGTTTGATTGTAATTACCGCAAATACAGGAATACAAATTAAATGTAAATACAACGGCCAACAACCAACAGCCACGCATGAAGTTTTTCCAATTGACTCTGGCAGTGAAGCGTACCAAAAATTAAACCATTTCGCATGCATTATAACACCAGCCTTTTTCGCCTAAAAGCATTTGGCATTTCACAGAAAATGAGTTCATTTGTGGTGGGGGCCGTGTATTCCCGGCCAGGGGCTGCGAGGGGCCTAAGCTTAAGCGCTTAATGTGATTATGCAAACACTCGTTTGGCATTTTTTCCCCTCCGATTTTTAAATTAATTAAATTACGTACTTACGTGCGTAAATTATGTAGAAACATTGATTTAATATTAAATACCGTTGGCTCTTAAATTCCAGCGAAGTCAAGTTGTGTGCGAACGAATTTTTCAGAACGCAATAAGGCGCTGTGAATAACATTTCTTTTGAAGGCAACAACCGTGTGCCAACTAGGTTCTCGGTTAAACTTTCAATTACTTTTCCAGTATTTTTCATAAAACTACGTAAGCCCATTGAGGGCTTTGTGCTATTACGTTTCAACCTCAAAATCGCTCAATAATTTCACGAATTTTACTTTTATTGCATTTTTATGCTGAAATATTCAACGTATTTTTAATTTATGCACATTTTAAGAATTCTACTTCCTTCTTCTAGCTAAATTACAAAAATACGATTTGGAAAAAATAATTATATCATCAATTCTCATGCAATAAACCAGCTTTAGCATAATTTAGCTTTTAACGTAAATTATTCAAAAAAAAAAAACCAAAAATCTGAAATTACTTAAATTTTTCGAACAAGTTTTTCCTGGTCTATCCAATGGCCAATGCTGGACATAAATCTAAACCAAGAATCGAAAATGTATTTAAATGAATTATTCAAAATATCAAATGGCTTTTAGTACAGAGTAGCCATCAAATGCCACAAAAGTTCTTTCATCAGCGTTTAATCGTAGAAATAAAATCTTCAAATTAAGCGACCTTCGAATTATGTTAAGCAATTAATTGGTTTATGCTTGGGACTATGCTGAAGACTCATTTTTTATTATTGTTTTTCATCAATTCTGGCATTTGGCTTTGCCAAATTTAACTCATATTTCATAGATACTAGTTCCGCTCTTCTAATGCGCCAACGTCATCAGCTATTCTTTTTTATGTGATTGCCAAATGATTTTTGACAGCTTCTCTTAATTAATCAACCAATTTTCAGTCTTGACACTTTGCATCTTTTTTTTCTTTTTGGTGATTTTGAAGTTCGATGCTTGACGGTCGTCTGGTGTTTTGATTTCTCGAAAAGGGCGTGCTCAATCATTTTTCCCAGCGTATCATTTGCTTTGCTGTAATTGTTGAAATTCACTAAGCGTGTAGGTTAAGGCTGACGTTAATGGCGCCCTCTGGGGGCTCGTTTACCGTTTAATTATAGCGTGGTTGTAACTAATTTATTAATTAACGTAAACGCAAATTTGGTATTGGGGTTATGGGAAGTTATGGGTTGGAAATATTTTTTTTTTATTTGTCAAACGGAAACGTTTTCGTTTCGATTTCCATATAATTTTAATTTACTTTAATGAGAGAAGGTCTTCTCTCATTACTGCAAAGTCAAATTATTAGGTGAATGACACTCTCTGATCATTGAATATCATTCACTGGGGAAATGAAAAATTCGTCCAACTTTCCTGCTAAACTCTGAGACTAATCATTTTTAAATCACAGCCAAATTTTGAAAAAAATTAAATTAAATACCTGCTAATTAAATTGACAACAATGGAGAATACTGGCCCCAATACAAATTGTATTCAAATGTTGAAGTAAACAGCCACGAGTAGGGGATTTCCAAAATATTTGTGATGATAACCCAGTCAACCAATTGGAAGATTAGGAAATGTTTCAAGCATTTTAATTATTTTACTAAAATTTTAAAAAGCACTAAATTTTATATTTGTTTTAAGTACATTTTTTATATATTTCAATAATAATCCAATAGCAAAGAAATATGTATTCCGAAATCTCTAATCAAAAGCTTTCTTGGCCATCTTTAGTATTTATCTGTCCATTCTTCATTTCTTTCTATAATTTGCGGTTCCTAAGTGTTTGGGCAAATAAATTAAAAAAATATCAATATCACAGGCATCATCATCATTTTCGTACCAACTCAGCATCATGTTGCCATCAAAATGACAGCCAAAAACAATAAAAATAAGCTACTTGAGCGGTAACAACAACACACTCCTTACTCTGTAAACATTTCAAATGAGGAGCCCCCATTGTAAGTTGTAAAGACAAATGCCGCTAAACAAAGTATTTGACACCGATTTAAAGATAGCAGTAGCTAGCTACACTGAAAGAAAATTTTGTATTTCATTTAATTTACATTCCGAAATCAATAGTTGAAAATTTAATTAGTAAAAATAACAAAATTTTCTTTGACTTTGATGTGCTTACTTCTGTAAGTCCCAGCCTATGTCCAAAAAAAAAACAGCATTACAGAATTTGTTAGCACTTTTTATGGCTAACGGAAAAGCTTGCGTTCGCCAGTTTTGAGAAACATGTCAGTAAGGCATTACAAGCAACTCGAAGGCGCATGCGTGACATTTACCCAGAGAAGCCGAAACCGAATTTGAAATTCAAATTTGTGGATTTTTTGGACAATTTGTTAACTGCATTTTAAGCGGGTTTGCCACTTCTTTGACCAGCCTCTTGGAAATCGTGAGATTTTCTTGAAGTTCTTTTTTATCATCAACAAAAATCGTGTTTTGATTGACTTGCAAATTGAGGATTTCGTAAGAAAATATGCTTTTTTTCTTTGATATATTACAAAGATTCAATTGACAAACTGCAAATGCTGCTGATTTGTGTCGGATTTTTAATAATAATTACCGTTGTCAAGCGATTTTAATTGATTTTTTTTTTCTTAGTTTTTGTTTATTTGGTCTTTTGAAATTGTTTAGCCATGGCAGAGTATTAATTGAAATTTTAGGTAGGCATACACATACATACATACACATGGCGTATTATGAAATCTTAATTCTGCTAAAAAGAGATCAACCATGAGCTTTCAGTTATTAAGTCAATCCCTCAATTGTCGAAATAAAAAAAAAACGAAATAAAAACAAAACTAACAACTTTAGTGCTCATTGCCAGCAATTGGAGTTATTGTTGTTGTTGTTTTCGTTTTGTTTGTTTTGATCGAAGAAGACACTCAAGTCAAAGATGAAATAAAGCCAAAAAAAACAAAGACAAATAAAGGTGCGTTCTACTGCCTCAACGCGTAGGTAATTCCCGACATCAAGCTCAACAAAGTTGCACATTACAGCAATTTATCAAATTGGGATAACACCGCGTTGTTTGCGTTAACTCATTTATAGACATTGATTATTCATCGTCATCAGCAACAGCAGCAGCAGCCACGATATAATAGTCGTCAACAATACTCAATGACGTCTGAGGTCGGCCATTGGATACACAGTCTCAGTTTCAGTCACAATTGGGACTGAGATTTTTGTGATTTCGAGCGCCATTTCAGAGCCGCTTTCAGCTCTGCCTTTGCTTTTTCAATCAATCGGTGAATGATCATGCAAATTTTTGTGATTTTTATTTTTTTTTGCTCCCAATTGTTTGTGGAGGATCATTTGTCAAGACGATTCTTGAAGTGTGCTGTGCCACTTGTCAACGATGCCGCTTATTATAATGAATTGTACGTGTGTAGGTTTGTCTGTATTCCTAATTTGTTTTTTTTTTTACTATTTTGATTTAAATGTTTTCGAAAGTAAAAGTTGCGCAAATTAAGTAAATTAAAAGGCTGATGACATGATAAATTCACAAATTATAGGGTAGCAAAGTTTATGTACTTAATTGGTGCGGGCTTTGGAATTTCAAGAATGTTTTTGTATATTTGTTGTTGGTTTTATGAAGGAGGGGCCACCGCACAAAGTTGCGTGTTGATTTTGCAACGAGGGCGAAGAAAGGCCGTGTCATTTACTGGATTCTGGTGGGGGACTATTTAATACCAGAGCATGATTGGACCCCTTACTAGTCCTGAAATTACTTGGTGTTGGAGGAGGTCCTTTATGAAGTGGCAGGGGTATGGTTCATAGACACTGGGGTATTCTCACGCACAACCCATCAGACTGGGCGCACAAAAGACCAACGGTCACAGTGCAAATCCCCTATATTTCAATATTTCTTTAAATGAAATTTAAATCAATTCGTAAGGAGCTGATTATAGAAATTATAAATTGAAAATATTTTTACTCTTCTATCTTGCAACTGGACCTCAAGGTGATTCCACTCTAAACTGACTACTCGAAATATGCACACTTAAAAATACCAAAAGTGGCCATTTTTGGTACTTTTAAATTTAAATGTTTTCGTCAGCTCATGGAACAAGTCCGGCCGTACATTTGCTTGCTATATGAATTCATATTGAAAATATCACTCGTCACTTTATCCCCATCTCACGAGTTCATTGGAGTTCTAAAAGTGGGTCACTTAACTCACATTACATCAAAAAAATAAAATAAAATAAAGTCACACGAAACGGAGTAGCGCCCAGACTCATCTGCCTCTGTATACTACTAATTGTAAGTTTAATTAGAATCCATTCGCATTAAGTAATGTTGGCAAATATTTTACTAAACTAACTAACTAACTAACGAACGAACGAACGAACGAACGAGTAAATAAACAAATGAATGACATTACAATTTGTTTTAACAGCAATCAAATGAAAAGGCGTTTTAACGCTGACAACTTAACAAACTGAACGCACAAGCACAAGCCAACCAAATTGTGCACAAAAAATACCATGCAATCTATTCTTGCCGGCTAAAAGGCATTTAATTGCAGCAGCCAACAACAATCATCAAATCAGCATCAATTCCACTGACTTCTTTAGCCTGAATGCATCGGAGTGTCTGTGCAAATTCATTAAAAGTGAAAAAGTACGTATTTTTCATGAAAAGAACATCTCAATATGATAATAAAAAGTGGCTATTCACCGCATCTTGGTAGGCATAAATTTGTATAACTCGCCCAAAGTTGGCTAAAATGTGCAAGGCCAACAGGCGAGGTGGTGAGGCAAGGCGCATTGCATTGCGCACATGTCACATGTGAGTATGTGAAAAATATGAGCTTTTCGTTGCATAATTGTACGTATAAAGGCAGCGTATGAAGAAAAAAAGAAAGAAAAACCAAAAACATTCAAAAGATAAAAGAGACTTGGTTGTGGCACGGCACGCACAATTGGCCTAAAGACGGCACTAAACGAGTTTGCCGTAGCGCAGCGTGTGAGACATCTTCTGCTTCTTCGTGGGCTTCCTCTTGTGCTGCTCCATCAACTCCCTTCCCTACAACTTCGTTTTATTGACTTGTTTAAACTGAAACTGAAACTGCTGTGCAGTTGGTGTAAAATGTGCATTCTGAAGGTCAGCAATGTGCACTCGTACATATAAACGCCAAACAACAAAAAAACAGCCAACACACTCACTCACTGACTGACACACGCCCCAGGGCGTTTTCATTATCAACCGTCTGTGTGTGACTTTGTGTGGAATTTTTCGAAAATCTCCGAAATTGACCTTAATGACAATTGCCATTTTACTTTCTATCTCTCTCTCTCTCTCTCTTTCTGTCACTCTCAAGCGCAAATGCACATTATCATAGACCGCCCGTAATGTATTATTAATTTTTATTAACTTAAGGCAGGTCTCGAATCATCTCAGTTGGTGGTTTCTTTTTTTTTTGTTTTTTGGATGGGGTTCTCGTGTTGTTGTTTTCAGCGTTGTTGTGTAATCCTTAAGGCCGTGAACTATTTTAAATCGACGCGAATTTAATCGAAATAGCGTTTATTTCTTAAGGTTACCTTTTTTTCGTATTTTGTATTCAACTTTTGGCTGGCGTTGAAGTGAACATTCAAAAAATACACATACATATATACCTGATTTAAGTAAGTATTTGTTTTTTCAAAAATAAATCTGCGCAATTGAGCAGAAAATATTTTTGTTTCTGTTGTTGTTGTTGTTGTCCATATTTTAATTACTCACCTAAAAAGAAACAGAGAAAAAAAGAATGAAACATTTTTAACAAATTAGTAATTTATTTTTAGTTAGTCAATTTTTGGGTTTACAATTTCAACAAACAACAAGTAAGTATTATTAATTTCAATTATAAATTGTGGGAGAGTGACATTACACAAGGGGAGGGCAGGTGAATTCGGAAACATTTCAATTTGCGACAACCGCCATTTTTTTAAATTCTTTTCTTTTGAAATTCATTTGAATAATTTCTGAGAATTCATTAAGTCATTGGAATTTGAAGAGTTGAATGAGGTTAGAAGGACTTTGCATCATTGTGATTTAAAAAGAAATTCCAAAAGAATGCAAAAGTATTTCAAACTAAAAATTGTCTTGTATTCGACCACGGAAATGTGTATATGCAAATGAATTTTGGACATTCAACGCCGAGCGATATACAATTAAAATGTCCGTTGACACCTACTTTAAATGCGAACATATGTATGTAAAACATGTACATAAATTATTTAACAAATTAACATATATAAAAGATTTTCATTAGGCCTTAGGTAAAAACTTTCAAGATCCGGTTGGATATAACACGAACGCGTAGGTATGAGTAGCTAGTATTTAGCACAATCATCGTCATCGGACAGAAATTAAATTCAAATTTTATGCTTGAAATGAAATCATAATTTGGAGAATTTAATGCCAAAAGCAGCTCAAAACCACACCACAATTTCCTCTAAAAACCTGATTGATCTGGGCTGCAAATCAAATCAAAACTTAGTAAGTTACTTGAATACATTTCAAGTCCAAATTAGTGTCATGCGTCACAGTAGACGTGACAACATCATCATGCCGAAAAATTGGAAAAAATACAAATTGCATTAATTGAAATGAGACCAGTGGCCCCAAGAAGTACAGTCAAGCGGGTTAGTTTCCTAGTCCGTCCACCACCGAAGCTAAACAAGGAAAGTCATAAATTAACGCCACCGCAATCGGTCTTACGTAATAACAATCCCAAGACGTTTCGGGTGGGTTGTCACGACTCTACATTGTGGCTAAGTGTCACTGTCATGGCTAAGATGAATGACAGCAACACTGATCTAAATTTCAGATCATTAAAGTTCAGACTTATGAGACAAGTTTGAAGAACACTTCAAGAATTTATGTGTGAAATCACCATTGAGAACTAGGAAAGTGTTGAAAGCGCACAACGAAATGGTGGAATATTAGGTACTAATAACGGTTCTTGGACCATATAAACGGCTTGTGTGCATTTGCTCAGATACATATACTAAACATTCCTAAAAATTGTATGCCACCGAGGAGAGACGATGAAAGAAGAAGAAGAAGCAGTAATTAAGCACTTACTGACAGCTTTCGAACAAAGGGTAATTAAATTTGGCAATTCTTGAGTGCGAATTTTTGGCAAAAAATTTTGCATAATTTGTTGAGTTAGTTTTACACATGGCGACAAGACAAGTTTGGTTGGATTTTTTTCGTTTCTTTAACTCTTAGAAATCTCACCGAAAGATAACAAAAGTTCTTCTTTTACTTAACAAAAGCGAGTTAGGTCATTTTTTAAAATGTTTAAACAAAATAACCGTTTTTTTTTCGCTAAAGTGATATCATCAGTAGCTGCTGTGATTAACTAAAATAAATACTTAGTCTTTCCAATCAGGATTCAAACTTGAGAATTTATGAATTTCATTTTTCAAAAGGTACATCGAAATCAAATATTTGAAAGTGAAACTTTATGTATAAAAAATGTTTATTAATTGAGGCCTTTTCCATAAAAAAAAAAACTATTTGGCTAAGCTTCAAAGCCAATTTGCATTTGAAAGAATTGGTCAAACTCCAATTTATTTTTTTTATTATTTTATTATGTTTTGTTCCACAAAATGTGGTTGTTTGATTTGTTTTTTCAAATGCCAAATTTGTGTTTTGTACATAAAAGTTAAGGCATTAACACTTTTGATTTTATGACCCTGATTTTGAACAGATTCTTTACAAAAAAGAAACCGTTAAAATTGGATTTACCACAGCTAATGAGGTGAGCGGGTGTATTTGTCACTTCAGTATTCGACCCTGGGGGAAATAAGTTAAAAGTGTGACGCAGAGATTCTCATAAGTCACCTGAATTTATTTTCTTTTCTGCAAACTGCTCAAAACCAAAACTCTTTACGTGCTTGTACGAATTTCTCTCTTCAACAATCATGTTAAGTGGCTGGCAAGAGCTTCACACCAACTTCAGATAAATTCACTATAATCTTAACTGCTGATCTAAGCGCTAAGAACAACTCAAATTGAGTTATGCAAATATTTCCTACCTTAATAACTGCTTATGTCCACGAGAGACGGCTAAAGAATTCCTAAAATGTTCCCCTTCTGTTGGCATGGAACCAATTTTAACTTTGTTTTTGTTTTAATGCTATTTTTACTTTGCATTTAAATTAAATCTAGAGTTGACATCATGGGGGAAGACTTCAAAAGAAGAAGTTAAGTAAGTACGTTGAAGATAAGTGGTACACACACACACACACAGGCACTGTGAAAAAACTGCTGACTGACAAAGATGTTAATAAATGATTAGAGTACGCACGGCTTTCTGAAATTTGCCACTGGCAAATTACGTGCCTCAGCATCACCGAAAACAATAAAAATAAAAACTGAAAACTGAAAACATCAACAGGGAAAAAAAAATAAATCTCTCGGCAAGGCTCAAGTAATTTTGACACCTACAAATGGGTTGAAACAACAGCAACTTCCACTTGGACCAGCACCCGGTGAAATCATGCGAAATTCTAATTAAAATTCTTGGCCAAAATTACTGCACCAACAGACAGGCAAAATAATGATGTGAAATAATTGTGCGCTGGAATGTTTTCAACACTTCTCTGGCCGAAAGGTCAAGAAACCTTTGGTGGGTACGTGCGTGAGTGTTAGCCGAGAGAAACAATTTTCGACTACTTATGCGCATTTTTTGCTGAAACGTTTCAAAATTGTTTGATTTTAATCGTTGCCTATTTAAAATGGTATTAAGTCGGCATTACGAGAGAATATCCAGTTGACAATTATGGGCACGTACGAGTATTTCGCTACTGGTCGGCCAATTTAATAATTTAACGCCAATTTGAATAATCTCTGCTCATGAATGCATTCACGTGATTAGCTCAAATGGATTTCGTTGAATCCTGAAGCGATATTTCCAGTTGCTATTGGCAAAATATTAACAAACCCAAATGTATGTCGCTGTTGTCAATTCGAACAACGATTGGCAATTAAATATGCAATATAGCAATTTTCAGCAGATATGCAATACATTTTCGTTCAAGCCTAGGAGTGAACTTGCGAGAGGAAATCTTTAGCATTTAACATTTCGATTTAACTGCTGGGATTCCAAATTAGAAAGGTTATCATTGAAAATATTATTTGCATGCGATTAAGTATCACTCAACTGTGTTGTGAAAAAATCATGCATTTTAATTAAACTATCCAAGATGATGATATCAGCTACAAGAATAGTTTCTTTGCTGTCTCATATTTGGTCGGTTAATATGTCATTTATCAAAAAATAAGAGAATGAATTAAATTTCGCATAGGTTTTTTTTTTAGTTCTTCTATTTTTCTTTCGGCATTTACAAAACTGTGTCAAATGCATAAATTTCAGGTTTTAATTCAGAAGAAAGTAGACAAAAAGTCTAATAAAAAGATGAATATTTGGAAGTTATTGCAAAATAAAATATTAAAATGCTTTTTTATGGTAAAAAGGCGGCGATGGAGGAAGTCTAATAGAAAGAAAAAAAGAAAGAAATGAACTGAAGATCAAATAGTTAGCGACTTTGGGAGAATTTTTAAATTTGCCGATTTTTTGGTGACATCTCTGGACTGGCTTTTGTATTTACCTGCCTGAAAAATGAATTGTAAAATCGATTTTTAAACAGAAAAAAAGCGCCGAACATATAATCAAATTTTGAAGAATTTATTCAATTGAAAATTTAACTTTTTTCTCAATTTTTTTAATTTTTAATTTTTTTTATTTGTAAATAGTATTTGAAAATTAGTCTTGAATTAAGTCCAAATAAAGTCAAATAAATTTTTTTTTTCTTTAAAATATAATTTTAATTTTGTACCTACTTCCAATCTCAAATCACTTTTATTTTTGAATATAAAAAAATAAATCTGATTCATCTCCAAAAAAAAAAAAAACCTACGAAATTCCATGTGAAGTTAATTGAATTAGCGGCCGCCCGAAATGCATTGACACCTAAGTGAAAAACATATTAATTTCGGGCAAAAAGTTAACACATCTTACCGATTTACTACAAAAACCCACCAAAAAAAAAAGATATATAAGAAGAACAGAAAAAATCACACAAGACAAATGACCTTGAGATTTTTGTCGATATTTGCCATATTTTGAAGACTATATTTTAGTCACGACAAAGTCGGATTTTTTTCCTTCTTCTTCTTGATAATAAATTGTTATACAATAAGCGAACAAAACAATTAAAATGTGTGCAAAATACCTTTTCGATAAAGGTTAACTTGGCGTTAATTTATTGTTATTTTTTTTCGCCTTCTTTATTGTTGGATTTTTTTGAAAAGGTTAAATGCGGTTTGAAATACTGACAGTTCGAATTGAATAGTTGAATAACCTCAGGGTGCAAATTTTGATATGTCTGGGAACAGTGCAAAGTGTGAATATATTTTAAAACTAAAAAATCATAATGACTGTTATTAACAAGCATTCGCCTTCATTATACAATTCCTCAAAAAGAAGACATTTTTCAAATATCTAAAAATACAATTATTGCTCAAAAAATCGTACGTAACCTAATTCTAATTGGACTATAAAGTGAATAATAATACAAAATAAATGAACACAATTCCCCAAACATTTCAGTAACAAAGACAAGATGGCATCAACATTTACTCTCCAAAAACGAAGTGTGCACACAAGTTTATACCAGGATTATATAAGAAAACATTTGGCTATTTTACATATGATTAAGTTAAAGGTTTTAAATTTCTTTTGTGCATTTTTTTTTGGCCAAAGAAACAATCTTCTAATCTTTTTGCTTGGAGTTGCTTAGAGTGTGACGCATTCCAATACAAAATTGTCAAAATTTGAGTTCGGAAATGTTTCAAATTAAAAAAGAGAAAATGGTTAAAATCCATAAAAGCGTTAAACCGGATTTGTAAGAAATACAAAAACAACAACAAAATACAGAAAAAAATCTCTTTAACCTTCACGTGATTGTTGAAATTTATGCATTTGGCAAGTTTTATATATTTATATTGTGGTTGTTGTTGTATTAAATGTGTTACTTTAACTTTAAATGCAGGTCTGACTTTTCAAGTAAAATAAGTGCTCGAAATTTGGGGAACTGGATTTGAAGCAAAATTTGAGGAAATTTACATTTTTCGTTTCATTTGTATGCCGAAACCGTTAGAATCAGTGGTCAATTAATTTGTTAGTTTTTTTCCTTTTTTTTCGTTAACATTTTTTTGTTCAGTAAATAAATTTAAAAACCAGTTTTGTTATTGAAATTTACTTTAAACAATTATATTTGTTTATTATTGAATTATATTAATTAATCTTAACATTAATTGCTTCTTTTTTTCGAATTTTTCCACCTTTCGAAGTAAACAATTTAAATGATCAGTTTCAAAATGCATACTCGAACTGAGTGTGTGGAAAGAATCTTCTGAAGCTAAGTAATGACTAACGTTTACTTGTTAAGATTTTTTAAATGCAACAATAACAACACAGGGCATTTCGGTGTAAGCCACTTATCCTCTCATCAGCTGGACAAGTGGCCTTGTCACCGGAAGTATCAAGTTCAATGGGACTACTTCAAATACTTCAACTTACAATATTTTGTAATTTTTACAGAATTTTTCCCTGTACTATTTCTGAATATAAACTCTCGACATTTGTCACCTGCTCAGTTTGTCTCTCGTTACCGAAGATGTGGAATAGTAAACAAAAAGGAAAATGCTGTTAACATTATTTGCTTTAACGTAATGAGCAGAGTAATGCGAGGCATGCGACTGCCTCTTCTTTTTAACTTGTCTCTCTATGCAGTTGGGTGGAAACAAAAGGCAAAACATAATCAAAGTGGTAACTAGAGTTTAAGAATGTATGTAGTCATTATAACAAGGCCTGTGTAAAGAAGTAAAGTGTAAAATTTCGAAATTATTTCTATTTTAAATTTTACTTTTTTACTCCGTTACACAGCACCACGTGATAACCCCTAATATAAATTTAGCTAAGAACAGAACCATAAAATTTCTTGTAAAGGTTCTTTTGGCCACTCCGCAACGCAACTAAAATATTCGCACTGTTTTTTAACGCATCTCACTTAGGTCCATATAATTCACCTCTGGATATTTATTACTCAAAGTTTTTGATTATTTGCAGTACATTCAAACATTCAAAAATTCCAAAAAATATCCAATGAGTAAAAAATAACCAGAGGAAAAAGTTTTTTAAATTTTAGTATCAAGGAGTCAAGGAGTTCAAATCAGTTTAACACAAATATTTTTGTAGTAATTTAAACGTATCAATAGATTTGGGTTTAATGTGAACAATTTCAAACGATATATGACATGCTCAGAGGAAAAGAGCGATGAAATGTACTGACGCTCCATACATTTCATCGCTTTTTTATTCTCAACGTGTCATATGTGCCATTCCGAAGTCAAATCGTTTAAGTCCACTTTTTTGAATTCTCATATTGGTCTCGGATACCTCCTCGGTTACAAGCTTGTCAACTCGCCAGTGGTTTGTATCCTTATTATTATGGAAAGTGGTTCGGAATGTAAACTAGTATGAGCTCTTCAGGTGATTTGACAGTATAATATCAAAAATTCAGGAAAGTGGACTTAATCGTTTTTACATCTGAATGAGATTTTTATGATCTGATATCCTGTCAATGCTTAATTGCTTAGTAAATGTGAGGGAAAACTCTTAAAATTGTAAATTTTGCAATTCTCCTTTTACATCCTTTTTCAAATGCACGTATTATACCTAATATCCTCGTTTGTATTGTAATGCCACTTGTTTTTTTGTATTAGGAATTAATTTAAATTTAATACCAAAAAAAACGTTTATGTTTGTTGAAATTTTGTATAAAATCTATTTAAAGTAATTTAATTTTCACACTCACCATGCACAAAACTGCACGCGCCATTTTTAATGCAAACAACAAATCTCTTAACTATGACACAAGAAATCACAGTAAATATTTTAATTTTTCTAAAAGTTCTATGCGATCTAATAAAAAATCTTGACGACGTAATGGGAATAAAAGTAAAAGAAAAAAATCAAGTAAGTAAAAAATCAGCAAAAAAAATTATGTTATTCAATTAAATTTCGAAAAGGAAAATCACAATTTTATTATTATTTTTTTCAACACATTTCGTTCAATTGTTCCTTGTGTTTATTTATTGTTCCTTTTAATTGTGTGGTATTGATGTTAAATAATCCAAAGGCTTGTGTGTAGAATATCCTTTTTCAATTTCAACTAAATTTAAGTAATATTTTTTCACAGTGTTCTTTAATTTAATCAATTTAGAATATAATTTGCTATTCTGTATTTTATATTTCAAAACAATATTTAATTTAAAAGTGTTTACAATTTTGTTTAATTTTACTAGAGACCGTACCGTTTGGACCGATCTGTGAGAACTGAAGATGATCTGCTCAAGACTTTGCAATATAAACAACACCTGCGAAACGGCGGAGATCAGGCAAGATCGATTTCGACGAACGAAATTCGTAGCCAGCACCGCCATCGCCCGTCGCCCGCCGCCCGCTGCCCGCTGGAGAGCCACACTTCGGGCGCATCTTCAAGCACATCTTTGGAGAAACACTGGGGAGTGTGACTGTCGTGCGTGTGTGTGTGTGTGCGTGTGCGTGATAACTGTAGAATTACCAGCATATAAAGAAGCGAAAAAAAAACAAGTTTGAGCCAAATTCGAATCAATGAATTGAGCAAGTCAAAGGAATGAGCGAATGCCAAAAAAACCGGTGATAAGCGAGAGTAGCTCTGAAAAGTATGTACTCCAAGCTCCATTGGCTCTCTTACCAAAATAAGAACGAAAGATCACATTGCTCTCGGAGTGTGTGTGTGTGTGTGTATTGCAACCCCTAATTCTTTATTGGTATTGTGTATTTTCATTGGCCACTTGTGAAATTATTCAAATTATAAATTTAAATTAAATATTTTTATAATTCAGTTCGAAACCGGCTCTGAAATATTTTAGAACCTCTTTTTTTCATAAAGTTTTTTTTTCGATATTTCTGGGTTTTAATTGAAAATTCAAGTTTTTCCTGTTGATTGTTCGATTTTTTTACTAAACATATAATTTGGTTGTTGTTTTTTTTTTAAATATGTAAAAGTGATCTATTAGCAATTGTCGTCTATGGAGCGCAGCCAGTTTTATCAATTTAAAAACCGAATTTTTAATTTTTCTCTTTTCTGTTTCTAATTCTTTAACATTCAACCAGAAATTATTTCCGCAAAGCTTTTCCATTCATTCTTAACTATTTGTAATTAAGCAAAAATGTTGATTTGTTTTGCGTAAATTTTTCTTTAATTTGAATTGGTTTTTAATTTTACTAATAATGTTTAGAATTCCTCTAAGCAATAATTTAGCTGAAATTTTGTATATTTTTTATTGCATAATAATTGCTAATTAAAAGTTAACACTTCTTTAATTGGCGTATTCAAGTTTGTTTGATTAATTTGCTTTATTCATGCGTAAAGGAGAGTGCGATTTATTCGAGGCGGATTTGGTGTCTCAGAATGAAGTTAACACAAAATTTACTTGAAAGTTAAGTTCCTCGTTTTAATCTTAAGCCAAAAGGTTTTTCGTTAAACCGAAATTGTTGAAATATTGTCCTTCCTTGCGCATTGATATGTCATTTCGCATTCAAGAATAACAGCTTATAAGATAAATCTATACACATTATTACTATATATGAAATCGTTTTTATGTCCGCATGTCTGTCCTACTTTTCAATATTTTATTGATAATTTCCATTTCCACTTCGTTCCCGACCCTTTTGAAAATCTTGTTCACAAATCTATTTCGTTCCAGTTGCATTCCTACTCCGTTCCAGACAGATGGACATAACTATGTAGATCGAATCAGGAGGTGATGCTGATCAAAAATATATATACTTTTCCATAACTACACCGCAAAGTGAAAAGCTTTGTTCATACACACCTAAAGTGTGTAAAACCTTGTAGATACATTTTATAGACAAATTCGCGTGTATTTATAAAAAGTGTATTAATTTCGCACATCTTACATATATATTTCTAGTGCACCATAACGTAATTAGAACGCAATAGCGTAAGTAAAAATGTGTAATTTTAATCATGTACTATATAACGCATGAAACCGTATTATGAGTGTAATTATACCGCAGTTAAACAGCGGATAAATGTGTTTTTGAGAATAAAAGAAAATTATAACAATTTCAATGACACCCGTGTAGTTTTCGCCACGTGTGTACTTTCATAAGTGTCTTGTATGTCTTTTGTGTGTACACCTTTGTGTATACTGTCGATACACTTAAAACGTGTATCATTTTTCCTGCACGCTTAGTACACTGCAAAGTGAACCTATCTTTTGGTGTGTAATTTTACACACAACACACATTTTTAAGTGTATATTTATTTTGATAAATAAAAAAAACACACATTCATGATTTTAAAAAAACACGCATGCGTGTTAAATAGCATGCCAAAATCTACAACGTTCATCCAAATAAATACACACATAAAAAAAAGTGTGTAAAATTAGATTGGTTCACTCTGCAGTGCAGTGTTACTATTATTATTTTTAATCTTAATGGAAATTTTTGACAGTGAGGCTATTTTATTATTTTGATGAATTAAAATAAAATATGCACTGCAAAGTGAACCTATCTTTTAGTGTGTAATTTTACACACAACACACATTTTTAAGTGTGTATTTATTTTGATAAATAAAAAAAACACGCGTTCTAGATTTTGGTATGCTATATTAACACGCACTCGTGTTTTTTTAATGCACTTTAAGCGTATATAATATTTATGCGGCATAAGCGTGAAGCAAAAATGATACTGGGAATTAATACGCGCTTTTAGTGTATCGTAGGTATACACAAAAGTAAGGTTTACACACATGAGGCATACAACACACTAAGGCAAATACGCACGTGTAAAACCTATGCACTTATAAAATTACACGGGTGTCAAAAAGTATACACAAAAGTGCATTCTACACACAAAAGTCAAACACACTAATGAAAATACACACGTGATGGAATTATACACTTAGGAAATTACACGGGTGTCAAAAATAAAAAACTTTGGAAATTACTATAATTTTTTTATTTTCAAAAACAATTTAATTACAAAACTTTTAAGTTTTAGAAAAATATCTTAACACATTCTTTTATCCATAAAACTCATTTCTTTCATGGTTGAGTAATCCTACAAAATTTGAACCCATTACTTTCACGTGCAAGAAATGATGAGGAAAAATACGCCTTATACGTATAAAATAACCACATTTTCTACTGGTGAACTGCGCTATAATTACACACATTATATGTTTAAAATTACACATGTTCCGCTCTTTAACTGCCCTATAATTACACGTGATTGTGCGTTAAAAATATACGTATTACATGTGTTAAATTTATACACCAAAACGTGTGTAAAATGTGTCTACAAGGTTTTACACGCTTTAGGCGTGTAAAAAAAACGCATTTCACTTTGCAGTGTGCGTACAATGTGGGTCACTCAGAATCCTCTGTCAAATCATACATAAAGAACGATCAGTTTTCACCACTTTGCCATGAATTTCTGACAAAACACTTTTCGGCCTGTCCATCAGGCATCACTTTCTTCAAATCGTACGATTAAAGATTAGCGGGCAGGACAGTAAACATACGAATATCAAATTGCTGTCACAAAAAAAATTCCTTTTTTACTAAATATTTTTCTCTAATATCGAAATTTTTCATTAATTAACAAAATATTTTCTATTATTGATAAATCTTTAAGAGTCATATTATAACAAACCATGGTATCAAAATCAAGGAAATTTAAGAAGCAAAAATTCTATTTGACAATAAACTAATGGTAATAGGGTGATAGTAGAAAAAAAAACTATTTAAGTCAAACGTTAGTTTATAAAATAGAGGAAATTACATTTTCAAACACAATAGTCCACTTGAAAACACAAATCTAAATTAGAGTGCATTTCTATCTTACATGGTTGAGAAGTTATTCTTAACAACCTGAAAACAAAAATTGGTATCATTAAAAAAGTTGATGATTTTTAAAACGAAGTGGGTGGCGAATTCGCCATGAGTGCACATAACATTTTCTTGTTTGGGTCCTGAATCGATTCCTACCTTTTGGACCATCTCGACTGTTACACACTGTATAAGAAGCCTAATCTTGTCACAAACTGACATAACGTACGATAAAATGTAAAGGAGTTACGTAAGTTCGTAAAATTGTTATGTTTTAGAGAATATTTGTCTAAGCTGAAATATAATTAGTAATTAGTTTGATTTTTATTATTATGTAAGTACTTTAAATGTTGCCAAGTTCAAGTAAATATTTTAAAGGCAAAAATGAGATACAATTTCAAAACCCTCTCACACTCATAGATAATCATAAACAACTAATGAACAACATTTTAAGTATGCAGTAGTTTAAGGGATTATATTTCATTTTTACGATTTCCATATTCGTTAAGATTTTATAACCAATGCATGCATAAATAACTATTTCACAACAATGGGGAATCTAAAATGATTTCAAGAGAATTTCGTTCGTTCATTGTTCACATGTATACAATTTAATATAATTAAATTTGTTAATTCGGTCCAAATCGATGAATGCAAATGAACTTGAAATCTGCAATTGAGCTCAAAACAATTGACACCAAAACCAGAAACCGAAATCGAAACTGAAACGGGCGACAGACAACCTCTTGTAATCATGCCAAAGTAACAAATTCCGACAACAAAGCTGGCCGATTGTATTGTTTGTCGCGGACAATAAATCGATGATGGTTATGATGATGCGTCTTGTAAAATGTTGGTCAGACTGGACCAAGAGTGACCGAAAAGCGCAATTGCCCACTTTCTGTCGTCGTGGTAGTCTTTTGCTTGCCTTACAAAAGTCATTCATAATTTTTTATTTGGGAAAAACAAAAACACGTTTCTGCTTATATCAGCCTCAACTCAAGCTGTGCGGTTGACGGTTTACCCATATAAATAAAGTTGTTTTTTTTTCGTTTTTAATTGGAATTTTTGTCACTTCTTTTTTTGGTTTCGTGCACTTTGGCCATATCATTGACATTTCAAAAGGAGTTTTTCGCATTTAATTTTATTTTTTAATTTTGGTTAATCTTTATAAATATATAAATAAGTAGGTATGCTTAAAAGTGTAAATATAATTACATTCTTATTATATGTGTAACCAATTGGACTGCCCGACATGAAAAAGGTTAAACAAAATATAAACAAACTGGTGTTAATTGATTTCAAAAAATTTTAAAAAAATAAACAAATTTAATATTACGATTGTCCTGTTTAGTGTAGGAGTTATTGGAGGTCAGTTGCTGCGATAAATTGAATGTAATTTAAAATAATAATCTTGAACAAAAGTAGTTCGCCAAAAAGTACTTACATGAATAATAAATTATTAAAATTAAGTGCCCTTAGCTATGTACAACAGCTGCTTCCACGAACATTTCTTAGTTGAATTATCTGCCTGCCATGCAATACTGTCAATTTGTTGAACTTTCGCTTTGATGAGCTTTCATGGTTCACCTCCTAGATCCGTCATTGGCTTAAGAGTCTACAATTAGCCTTGAAAGAGTGCATTTGGAGTGGAAAGAATTTATAGTCTCTGTTCATTAGAGCATTGTGCTTAATGGTTTCTCCGAAAACCAATTTCTGAACCAACGCCAATTTGCACTCATAAATGGGGATGCATTAGAGTCATTGCCAGGAAATACCCCAAAGATTAATGCAAAAATCGCACATTCATGTGAACATATTTTATGATCACATTTTTGACACTTCAATAAAACCGAAAATTAAACTAAAACCGAACCTACCGTCGACAAATAAGCCTAAAATGAAAATAATCGAATTTCAAGTGTAAATCTATTTAATACCTAAACAAAAATGCAATTCAAATGGGAATAATGGTGACAAACCGAATTAAGTTATAAAATTACTTTGCACAAAAAAAATTAATGTAATTCGGCATAATATCGACAATATCGAACGCACGCACACCTCATTATTTTATGCAAAAATATTTCGGCAAAAGTATTTTAAATATTTAATTCAGGCGCAGCAGATCTGTTTGACTAAAAATTTTGTCAGAAAATGCAAATTAGACACAACATGCGCACATATGCACATGGCTGGCTTGTTGAATATATTTGTTCGGTTGTTGTTTATAATTTTTTTTTCTTCTTTTGTTAAATTTTGTTGTTGCTAAAAACCGATCGACCTTTAATAACTCAAAAATGCGATGCCAATGACATTATGTGCGAAAACAAGTTGAGTTTAGTAAGAAAAAAAAGATCGCGCGTATAATCACCAATACGAACAACAACAACAACATCAAAGAAAAGAACAACAAATACTCATCGAGAATGGGACATCAAATGCAGGCGTAAATCGCACACCGCCGACGACCGCATTTGTCGCAAGTCGCTTGCCACCTTAGCCGAAAAAGGGTTTAAGATGAGCCTGCTTGCAATTAAAGCGAAAGCTATTGGCAAACAATCAAAACCACAGCCGACTCTAATGGCGGGGCAAATGTCAAAGAAGCCATTCACGCGTTCGTACATTGGCTTTAATGAATGCCGCAGGCGGGGACTGTTTCATCAGACGAAATTGTTCGAAAATCAAAATATTTCCAAAATTAACTGCAAACAGGCATGAGCAATGAGTTTCTGCTGTCACTTAAATGCAAAATAAGTTAATAAGTTTAAAATTTTGAGTGAATTTACATAAATTCATGCAAACTCATAAGCGATTATTTTACCCATGCATAAGTCATAATTTCACAATGCGCACGCACTGTCATTTGCAAAGAAAAAAACCGCATTTAAATGTTCTCCATTTGTTAATATCCGATTTTAATTATAGTTAATCTTTCGTGTGAATGCAGCCGCCTTGATTTATGCCTTCGACTGACTCATTCAATGCATCGCTGTGAATCACATTAACTTCTCTGGTTGCCGACAGGAATTGCTGGTATCGCATAGCCTTGAACCTTCTCCTCACATGTGGTTTCTCCATCAGCACTCGAACAGGAAATTGCAATTTCCAACTTTTGCCAAAAAAAAGATATAATTTAAAATCAACGAATATCCTCTTTTCACACACACACTTCCATACCCCTGGTTGAATGACTTTTGTTTGGTGGTTTTGAGTTTATCATTGAATCAGTGATGTCAACCTTGGCTGAATGCGTGCAATTACAGCGACGCAATAAATCAACTGCTTAGCCGATATAAGCCCTAGTAATGGGCCACAGCCAACACCAGCAGTAGGAGCAGTAACAGCAGCTGTTACTGTTACTTTCGTTCAACATGCAATTGCGTTGAAATCAATAAATTCCAAGCGATTTTGTTTAAAGGCATTCTCACTATTTTCAGGATTGATAAATTGGACATCTTTGACTTTTTCAGGGTCTTTATTGAAATATATATATATAAATTGGGGTTCACCAATGAGTAAGAGCGCATTTTAGAGTTCATACTTTCGTTTTCATATTTGTGCAATTGCTTTTAAAAGAACATGACCAGAAATGATTCTGTGACAAAATTTGTGACACTAAATAAAAGTCGTGTAAATTTACGACGAAGTCAGCTGTCTCCTATAATGTTCGTAATTTTATACACGAAGGAATATTGCAACCTGCAAATATTGCAAACATTTGAATATTACAGGTGTAAATTTAGTCAAACATTGACACATCGTATGTACACAGAAAAGGTTAAGTTTCACACAATGTTGCAATTTACATGTTTAAATTTACATCAAATATTAACTTTTTCATTCATTATATAATTTTTTCATTCATTATATACATTAGAGTGGTTCTTATTTTTCGATTTTTCGAAATTAAACAAGTGCACCCCCGCAGTTTGTTCCTTTATAGGAGAGGACTGTCACATTTCCAGAAAAAAATATTGATTTTTAAAGCCTCAAAGTTTGGAAAATCGGAATAGGCTCCAGTACAAAAAAAGGTAATTAATAAAAAATGCATTTTAGAATATTTATTTTGGTAGGACCAATAAAAAAAAATTTGTTTAGGAGCCTACAGAAAAAATATATTTACAATAAAAAAAAAGAAATAAAAATACGTTTTAGAATGAGAAAAATATAAGAAAAAAACCAAAATTATTGTTCTTCCTGATAACCTCCCCATTAAAGCAATATGACCGCCTTTTTTCTTAAAAAGTGACACATTGTCCCTTTAAGAGGACGAGCGGGGGCAATAAACAATTTTGGTTTTTTTTCTTGTATTTTTTTTTCATTCTGAAGCTTGTTATACCCCCACACTCACTGTGGCAGGGTATACTAACTTTGTCACAACGTTTGTAACGCCCATAAGGAGGCGTGTCCGGTATGGAAAAGTATATATATTCTTGATCAGTATCACCTCCTGAGTCGATTTAGCGATGTCCGTCTGTCTGTCCGTCCGTCTGTCCGTCTGTCCGTCCACACGATAGCGGTCGCAGTTTTGGAGATATCGACTGAAACTTTTTTTACATGTTTTTCTCGTGAATACTGAGATCAAGTTCGAGAATCAGCCAAATCGAACAAAAACTGGGCGTGGCACCGAAAAAAAAGGTAAAAATTTTTCAAGTCTTTTTTATTGTTGCATTCGATTGGAAATGTTTAGAAACGTATTTTTGACATGGTCCGAGGTTCCGAAGCCACATATATAAGGGTCTAAATGGGGTCCTGAGACCAATTTTTTTTTTTTTTTTTCGGATTTGATTGGAAATTTTTAGAAATGGATTTTGGACATGGTTTGGGCTCCAATACCACCTATAATTGGCTTAAAATAGGGTCTTGAGACCACATTTTTTTATGTTCGAGGTACTTCTTTCTACTGTGTGGGGGTATTTCAACTTCGGTATAGCCGAAGATAGTCCACTCTCTAGTTTTTTTCTAAATTTTTATTTTTTGTAATAATTTTTTAAACAAATTTTTTGATTTATCGGTCCTGGGGAATCTAACCGCCCAAAATGGATATTTATGGTTTTTTGACAGTATTTTTCTGAACCAAAAACGCATTTTATATTATTAATTTTTTTTTTGTACCGGAGCCTATTTTCCAAACTTTACCCCTAAAAATCAATATTTTGGCTGCAAACATTATAAAACAAAGTTAAAGCGTCGGCTTTTATTATTGGCCATTTCGTCGAGGACTTCATCAGGTCCGATTTCCATAGCGAGAAGCGAGACCATTAAGTCTCTCCTCGTTCATTGTGTTTATTAGGTAGCTTTTTATCAGTCTCAGCGAAGAAAATGATAGTTCGATTGTTGCTCTCGTTAAAGGTAAAATGTACAATATTTAGTGCTGCTAAGTTGGCAATGCTGCTAAGGTGCAACCAGCGACGGAAATTCAGCATATTACATAAATAGCAAAACTCAACCAAATTTGACTCTGAAAAAGGTGTCAGAGAGTTGATAACTGATTCTAAAATATTTTGTGATTTATGTTTGGGTATTTTATTCCACTTAATCATAAATTATTATTTTGCCTTTTACCAATGTTTATGACTAATTAAGCATGAATACTGACTTTTTTTGCATAATTCGTTCCAATAACGCACGATTTCAGTAATCATTTCCTTGTGTGTAATAAAATAAAATTTATAGAATTGCCCGCTCTTTTTCCATTTTACGATTATTTTCAAACCAGGCTATAATCGATCAAAAACCTTCTACCATGGTCATCGAGTGTTTCTTACAAGCCCTCATACCCTTGTATAGACTTGAAATACAAGTAACAAATTAGCTGTAAGACATATTTCAAAATTTGCCTAAAACTAGCTTTCGGTTAGTTTGGAAACACTATTAACATGAACTGAGAAACTCTTTAGAAACCTTCAACTAAATGCTAATAACCCATAAAAGAGGGTAATAAAATATTTAGAATATTTTGAGATATTTACGCGATAATTTAGGTGGTAATGTGACAGCACGACTTTTGAAGCCTAATGTGACCACCCCTTTGGAATATATTTCATCTTACAACTATATTATTACAATTTTGAATATTAATAATTATTACAGAATTATGAATTCATAATTCATATTCTAAATAACTAAATCCAGTTCCACTTAGTTTATATTCATTTGATTTTAATAGAACATTTTGATAGCAAATTTGACGCCTGGAAATTATTCAAACAGAAAAAAGCAAAATGTCTGCCTCTACTTCCACTTCCGATTTGGCTCAACTTCGGTGTGTTTGTATTTGCTAAACTAGTTTATATTTATTATTTGCATCCGTAACGAAGATTGGCTTTTAGGAAATAGTGACCGAAAGCGTGGTGACATTATTTTGTTTACGAAAACCAAGCACTGCTGCTTGATTGCTGTTCGGTGTGTTGTTGTTTCAAAATAGTACACACTGTTCGATTTCCAGGCGGAAGCGTAGCCAGCCATTCACCAAAACTGAAGTGAAGAATTTATTTTTAGGAATGATATAAAACTAAATACAAACACAAAACCGATAGAAAACATACAGGCAGACAGACCAGACCAATCGATTTCGATGGTGACTTGACCTCCGGCACAAAATTTATTATAACGTTTGAGATTCTATTAATATTTTATATTTTAAAAATCGAAACTGAAACTGAAAAAATGAGAAAATAAACAAACAAAAACTAGGCACTAATGCAGGAAAAATATTTGCTAGAAGGGGTCAGGTGGTGTGAACCGAGCTAGCAAAAATAACTCATGTGGGAGCATGATTGAAAAATGCGAAAAGTACATAAAAACACATTGAATTAACATTTTTGAAATATGACCATTTAAAATGCTCACACAGGTGATTTATAAAAACTGACGTTTCCTAATTTAAATTAATTGTTATTTTATAGAGAAATAGTTCATTTTGCAGCCAATTAACGAAAAATTATTTAATTAAATTTATAGGAAATGTCAAATGCAGAATTTTCAAATGGCGTTGATGCCATTCTTTTATTGTATTATTATTATTATTGTTGTTGTTATTTTAAGTGGCGTATTCGATGTCATTCTTTCAAGCGAATACCCACAATTCATATGACAAATAATTGTTTTCATAGAAGCTTCTTTGCTTGTTTATCCACATTTTTATATTTATTTGTTTTAATGGAAATGTTTGCCTGTAACGGTAAATGATTTTTTATTTGATTTTTTTTTAAATATGATTTCTGTTTTATAAATTGAATATTTTAATAAATTCCAAATGAATCAAATATGCATATTCAAATCGGCAAGTCGAACTCGAAAATCTAAATCGACATGCCGTTGACCCCTTCGTTCTAACAACCTTCACGTGGATCTTATAGCCAATGAAATGTTAAACAAAATGCCTTCTAGTTAAGAAACTGATAATGTAGGCACTTTAATTAATATAAATACTTACAAATACAACAAACATTTGAATAAAAATTTCCAAAATTTTATTTTATTTCCTTCAAATAAAAAGTTTTCATATTTCATTTATGTTCGAAGTACCTCACTCCAACTGTACAAAAGAAGAGTATTAACAAGTCACTATTTTTAACGATTGTTGGTAGTTTCTTTGTGGTTGTTCGTCAATTTTCAAAATTAATTAAAATTCGCTTAAGTTAGCCGTTTGGCTTTGTTGGTTAAACATGAACATGAACATTTGAGATCAAATCATGTCGATTAAGTCGTGTCCGCTTATGATGCGGGCGATTATTCTTCTATTATCTGAGAGCATCTGAGGTGGTTCAATTTCTTATTTCAAACAAAAAAAAACCATAACAGAGTGGATTTCATATTAATTTTGAAACATGTATAATCACTTTTCTGTTTGGCTTGACTTAAGGAGCATTTGTCAAGCCTATTCCAAGAAGTTCGCATAATTTGTGTAATTTGACAATCGCGGTGATTATGCCTAGTGATCATGTTTGATGTCTGATGATGATATATTGTTGAGAATTATTGCAGAGTGGCTGGATGTTTTTTTTCTTAAATTGGCTAATAAAAATTCTTGCGTAAGCGTTCATGTCCATGGAATACATACTTTTTTTTATAATGCGATTTTAATTAATGACTTTGGAACACTTAATACTTTACACCTAATGAAATGTTTTATTGTTGCAAATTGACGCCATAATGGAGACAAGTAGTTTTTAGTAAAAATAATATCCGGAAACTTGATACTTTTAAAATTGACTTGGGAGAGGTCTTTTCAATTCTATAGCAATAAGACGCCTTAAGCGAATAAGTTCTTGCTGTTGGGAAATTAAATTCAAAACAGCAAGAAGTGTCCCTTGGGTTATTCTGTTCGCCAAACTATGAAACCATGAAGTGGCAATTTTAGGAAAATATCGGGTTTGACTCCAGCCTGTGGCAAGCAGACCGCCACTCTCTCGCCTAGCAACGGCCAATTTGTGAGTGTAGATTGCCATGAGAAAGCTTCTTTTATTTGGCAATACCTCAAAAATCTCTCAGTCCGCTTGGTAAAACAAAATACTTGTCAACAAATCTGAATTAACTAAGCCCTTTTGTTGTGAATGCTTCGTCCCAGAGCCTCGATTTCCTAAACCTATTTGTGTGTTATTATAAAATGCTTCTTTTAAGCACTGAGCCCAACAATATTCAGATTTGACTAGTTTTAGTTGAATTGCTTTTCATTTGTGTAACGAAATGTTTGTCAATCACAACTAACCAAGTCTTTTTGTTGTTTTTTCTTCATCCCCGTGCATCGATTTTTTTCTGTGGAAACCCGTTAAATTCAAATATCTCAAAACTATACATTTTTACTAAGTGATTTTAGAACGACGACAATATTATCCGTCTGTGGGACATTTTGTCCCCGGGAACAAATAGAAGGAGTGGGTACAACCTGAAGTATACAAATTCAAGATCAAAATCGCCTACTAAGTTGATCAAGTGATGACCGTCTGTTACTCATTTCATACGAAATCCGTAGCTACAGAGAAAAAAAAAACGTTGGTAAAACTAGAGAGTGGACTATCTTCGGCTGTACCGAAGCTGAAATACCCCCACACAGTAGGAAGAAGTACCACGAACATAAAAAAATGTGGTCTCAAGACTCTATTTTGAGCCAATTATAGGTGGTTTTGGAGCCCGGACCATGTACAAAAATACGTTTCTAAACATTTCCAATCGAATACAACAATAAAAAAGACTTGAAAAATGTTGACCTTTTGATTTCAGTATTGAAGAAAAAAACATGTACCCAAAGTTCAAGTCGATATCTCTAAAACTGCGACCGCTATCGTGCGGACGGACAGACGGACTGACAGACAGACGGACATCGCTAAATCGACTCAGGAGGTAATGCTGATAAAGAATATATATACTTTTCCATACCGGAACGCCTCCTTATGGGCGTTACAAACGTTGTGTCAAAGTTAGTATACCCTGCCACAGTGTGTGTGGGGGTATAAAAATATGAAGCAATGGATTTAAAAAAGAAAATATACCCACCGCCGGAGAGTTCTTCTCAAAATGAATGAAAAATCTGAATTTAGTAACCGTTGGTAGGTTGGATTAACCGAAAAAAATTTATGAAATAAATCTTTAAAATTCTACATAAAATCTCTCATCGGTTAAATGTACAACATTGAAGGGTTGGATCATTTTAAATCCTCTTTTTCGGTTAGATTTACCGACTGTTTTTTGTATTCGTCGCCACTTGGCTTTTCTTTGAGCGATATTTTGGGATAAGTAACTTCGGATGAGATCAACATATTTTGTATGAGGTTCAAAATGGTTTCGGGAACAGAATGAGAATGAAACCGGAACGATTGTATGCAAATATAATGTACAGAAAAAGGAGGTTATATTGCCCCGGGAGAACCAATAATTTTATTTTTTTCCCCTGTATTTTTATACTACTGCAACGATTTTGTGGCCGAAAGTAGGTGAGTAATCTCCTCCTATTCCATTCGTCTGTCTGACAAAAAAAATACTTCTTTATTTACTCAAAGGTGACCTTTTAAAAAGGCTTAGTCTCACAGCATGGGTTCTTTCTTAACTGGTATTTTTGTACCGTTAGTATGCCAATGACCACAGAGACGACTTCCCCGACTGACATCTTAAGAAGATTATCATACGAATATTTAATATTCCCTCTTCATTCTCTACAGACAAAAACATATCCAAACAAGTGTTTCTGACATGTTCACTTCAAACTCATCAACAGTAGCTGCTGATACTGTCATGACTCAAGATGCAAAATATGAATAACTATTGGCATATATTGAATTGAAAACAAAAGCAACAATTCATGATTATTTGGCAAATGAAATAGCAACTTAAAGTGTGAAATACACAATAAAGAAATTATGGTTTTTTAATTGATTGCAGTTTATCATTTGGGCTTAAAGTGTCTGAACGTACCCAGCAAACGGTTAAACATTCAGTATGCAAAATAATGCGTATAGGAAGCAGCAGAAGACGTCTCCGGCTCAGCACGAGACAAAATAGCAGTAAAACAAAATTATAAAAAATAACAACAAAATGAAATGAAATTAAAGGCCTAAATAAAACATTAATCAAGCGAAAACGCAAACAACTAAATGATAAACCTAAACGAAACACACAAAATACTGATTGTGAGCTTATCTTTATAGGAAGTGGCAAAAGTCGTCTTCGTCGAAAAAATTCGAAAAGTCTAAAAGCAAATCAAGACACGTTGACATTGAAGACATTGACCAAAGCCAAAGTAGCGGCTGTAGTTTTTTTTTCTTCTTTCGAACCTTCGAATATCGAAACGAGATAAATTTCATTTCCAACTCGCCACCAAAGCGATTGATGGTGTGTAGATAAGAGTCTTTTCTATATAATATCAAGTGATATATATAAATTATAATCGATGATTAATCGAAGTGTTTAATGCGAAATTAGCCACCATGCCAACCATCGTACCACCAAAGGGTCTGGGGGGCATAGTTGTCAACTCATAGAAACCAAGTAACAATGCAAATGGCGCGTAATGGTATTGGCGTGAGTGTATTTGTTTTTGTGTGTGTGTGTGTGTGTGTGTGTGTGTTTGTTATGTCAACTCATTTCCGTCAATTTGCTTTTTAAATAATTTAATTTGATTTAATTTGTGACATAATCTACAAGAAACAAATCGTTTATGGCTGATGCCACGTTATACGTCGAAGCGAAAGGGTCATCACCGGAGTGGGCAATAGCCAACTTGTTTGTCGTCAAATAACTTTGAGCAAATACAAATACGAATTCAATTTGCATTTTGCTCTCCAATACCAAATCAGAGCGAATGTTCTTCGCAGCAATAAAAGCCAAAGAAGAAGAAGAAGAAAAGACAAAGCGCTGACTGACAAGTGTTGGCCATTTAATATGTTTTAATGGATCGGCATTATTTGTTTAGACTCGCATAATGATGTAGTTCTGATTTAAATACAAATCTGAATTATTTCATAGGTTTGTCTGTCTTGGAAACTAGTTTCTTTTTTTAATGTATGTCTACCGAATGTTCTTTAATTAAAAAATTTGTATACCAGATCTGGCAATGTTCTTGCGAATAAATATGTACATTCTTTGAATTTAGCCTGTTTTCAAATCTCGATTTTATTTACATAATTTATGTTTGATCGAAACTAAAATTCTAGCGCGCTACGACAATTCTTGTAATAGGCTCGAATGTGGAGTGTGAAGCTAATCTGAGAAAATGCCAAGGCTTTTAATTGAGATTCCACATTGGCGAACCGATGATTCTTTTTATTACTATCAACTATTAAATTCCATTTGAATACGATCGAACTCCACGTAGATATTTTAACTTTTTGCTCAAGACTCTGTAAACTGGATACCCTTCGTGCTTGATGTTGAATTTATTGAAAACTAATTTTGCCGATGGACAAATATTTCTAGAAATAGATTAAATGAATAAAAAAAAAAGACACGTGGGATTTATGAGGTCGATTCTGTACTAATGTGTGAAGGAAAACGATTCGCACAGCCTGTCATTGCTGTCGGAAAAATATAAAATTTAAGGATCAAAGGTATTCCCAAAGGAAGTGACTTGTTCTCTTAGTACCTTTATTGGGGCTCCTGTTTGGTCTTGGCAATCAGAATTTAGTGCAACACTGTAATTTGTTCCCAATATTAAAAACGATTACAAATTTTTGTTTTTTTTTTGAGCTATACAAATGATAGCACGTTTTGGTCAAGTTATGTTTTTGGGCGCAATCCCTTAACATTGTCCGATAGGCCCCAAATTTATTTAAGAGATAAAAGGTTACCTATTCCACCAAAATCCTTCAAATCGTGAACAAAAAGTAAAATTATTTGCATACTTTCTAGGGTCGTCATAATATATCTTTTAGTGCAAACTGTTACACAGAATTGCATACTTACAGGGGTCGCGATAATATGGCGGTCGAAATTCCTAAACCTCATCTTATATTTACAAAACTTGGTACAAGGGGTTTTTTGGGGTCAGTGATTTCGGGGAGTTTCCCCTTATCCCCTCCGTTCGCAGAATCCACGGGAGAGTACTTCCACTACTGCAAATACATGTTTATTATAATTTGTTTTTAAATTCTTGCGACATCAAATTTCCATCTGACACTCCCAAATCAAATTTGATTCGCAAAAATCCAAATCATACGAACATTACCACATTAAAATCAATTTGAAAGTTGTTAATAGACTAAAGCCCCAAATTTATATCATATAAAAATAGCAAACAAAAAAATTTAATTAATTTTTAATGTTTATCCGAGTTGACAGACAAAACGAGGCAAAAGCGAAACGTACATAAAATAGCATTAACAGTTCGACCGATACATTAGGCGTTTTTTAACGCTCGTCGCATTAACACAAGAATTTTCGCATTGTTTTTGCTTTTCGTTCGAAAAAAACGCCAAAAGTTTACTTTCCTTGACGATGAGTTAGTTTAAAAAGGCCAAGAGAGTAGGTTTACTTTGACCAAATATTTGACACATTGGCATTTCCATAGACTGTGCGTCAATGTGCCCGTATGAATTGAGCCAAATTTTTAGTGACTTATTTATTTCTTCTATTTCTTTTTGGTTTTGTTTTAATGCGTGTTAATGGCGTTCGAAACGACATTGAAGATCTATAAAAGTCGAAGTGGTTTCAATGAAGAAGATTCTATATGGCTATACGAAAGGAAATACCAACTGCGCTTTGATTAGACACTTGAAAAAAATTATTTAGCTTTTCGTATATTAAAAAAATGATAAAATAAAAATGTTCTTACAGCAATGAAGTGATTTAAAATAAAAATAAAAAAAACGGGTATTCAAAAGCCGTCATATATAAAGTCATAAACGGGAATTCGTCATAAATTGTCATTTGACATTAAATTTTGTATGAAAACCCGAGTGATAAACAATAATTATGATAAATTCCCATTTACACTGCAAAGTGAACCTATCTTTTAGTGTGTAATTTTACACATAACACACATTTTTAAGTGTGTATTTATTTTGATAAATAAAAAAAACACACGTTCTAGATTTTGATATGCTATATTAACACGCACTTGTGTTTTTTTAATGCACTTTAAGCGTATATAATATTTATGCGGCATAAGCGTGTAGCAAAAATCATACTGGGAATTAATACGCGCTTTTAGTGTATCGTAGGTATACACAAAAGTAAGGTTTACACACATGAGGCATACAACACACTAAGGCAAATACGCACGTGTAAAACTTATGCACTTATAAAATTACACGGGTGTCAAAAAGTATACACAAAAGTGTATTCTACACACAAAAGGCAAACACACTAATGAAAGTACACACGTGATGGAATTATACACTTAGGAAATCACACGGATGTCAAAAAAAAAAACTTTGGAAATTACTATAATTTTTTTATTTTCAAAAACAATTTAATTACAAAATTTGTAAGTTCTAAATGAAAAATATCTTAACATATAAGTTCTTTTATTCATAAAAATCATTTCTTTCATGGTTGAGTAAGCCTACAAAATTTGAACCCATTACTTTCACATGCAACAAATGATGAGGGAAAATACGCCTTATACGTATAAAATTAACACATTTTCTACTGGTGAAATGCGCTATAACTACACACATTATATGTTTAAAATTACACATGTTCCGCTCTTTAACTGCGCTATAATTACACGTGATGGTGCGTTAAAAATATACGTATTACATGTGTTAAATTTATACACCAAAACGTGTGTAAAATGTGTCTACAAGGTTTTACACGCTTTAGGTGTGTAAAAAAAACGCATTTCACTTTGCAGTGTATGGCTCTATATATGACGACTTGTGTATGCTCTTATTATTTAACTAATTTATATTTTCAGCGAGCTCTTAATAATGAATGATTACGTATTCTAGGGTTCAAGCTCAATTACAACTTAATTTAAGATACGAATTGTTACAACAACAAATTACCCGTAAGTAGTTTGGTGTTAACTACACTGAGGGAAAAAAATCAGAACTGTATGGCTATGATTTGAAACGGATATCGAAATTCATCACCGCACAGTTCTAAAAAACAACTGAAACAGTTTTACTTTTTGAAGATGGTATGCGTTCAAAATATTGTTGTTTAAAAAATAATTTAGAATAAAAAAAATATAAATTGAAATTTAATTTATAATTGAGATTGTTTTAGGTAATTCTAAAAATAGGCCTTTTCTATAACCTTTTGTTGTATTTTCAATTCATGAAATCATAAACATTTCAGTCGCAAAACAAAAATTGTCAGTCATGAAACAACAACATTTCAGTCTCAATTCATCAATGGGCAGTTTCACAAAAAATTTAAACGTTTTGTTGTCAAAATCAGAACATTCAGTTTTGGCTGGAAATTAACAATGGTTCGGAACATTTTTACCACGTTTCGTTTTAATTTTTTTTCTCAGCTCGTCAGCAACATTTCTACTTATGATTTCTACTTACAACTTTTCCTAACTCCTTAAAATTCTATATTTTCTCTCAGTGAATCATATAAAATCAAAAGCAATCCCATTCAAATTTGTTGTGCTACTAATTGATTGACTCGTTTTGTTTTGTATTATCACAAGAAAAGAAGCTTGTAGCAAAAACTTATTGCTAATAAAAAGTGAAATTACTTTCGATCTTTAATTTTTCTCTTTTGTTGAAGTAAAAAACCTTTTTTTTGCAGCTAGAGAATTTTAATTAAAAGTCGTAATTTTTTCTTTAGTTTTGACCACAAACTTGAAACTTTTGATTTCTTTTGATGTTATAAAAGATGCGATGACAGCATCATTTGGAATTTTTCATTTTACCACAAAAATTAAAAAAAACAAAAAAAAATCTTTTTTTTAAAGAATTGTTTAAAACTGACAATTAGTTTAAGAACAGGTTAAAAAAAGTTGGAAAAAAAATCGACAACAGCGTCACAATGCCAGAATCTATAATTTCATGCAAATGAAAACGAAATTAAATTGAAAATATGCAAAAAAAAAAAACGTATAAAAAGTTGAAAATGTAAATTAAGGTATTTCTTGTATCTTGTGTGGGTTTTTGCTGAAATTCAAATAAAATCTTATAACTTATATAACACAAAAAGAAGATTCTGTTCAGTTTTGCCACAACCTCATAAGAAATATTTGTTTGTATTAAATCTTTAATTGTATTAATCTCTTCAATTAAAGCGAATGTAATCTCCTTCCAATTCCATTTTTAATCTTTTAAGCTTTAAATAAACTGTTGCAATGCGTTTATTTATATTTTTCCTTATTTTTTTACAAAGCCATTCTTAATGAAGTGCGTCCATGTCAAGTCTGGACAGTTTAAAACGCGTTTGGTTAAAACTCTGTCATAGATCTTTCGTTCGGTTTTGTGCTTTTTGTTGAAAACGGAACTGCTGCTGTGATGCCAAAGCAAAAAAAAACACATAAAGGCAACTTGAAGTCGACGTCAATGTAAGATGCCTCAAGCTCGAAGCTATGCAAATATAGATTTTTTTTCTACATACTTGCATGTTCTTTGGTAATTTTCAATCAAAATCAAATGCAACTCTGCCTGATGTCATTGGCGAATGTCGTAATGCTAAAGCCTACAGACATTAAAGCTCGAATCGGAAATGCCTAAAAATAGCTGACAAATTAATTTTCAGGACTTCTGAAAAATAATGCTCAACACAAAAACAATAATAAAAATAAATACAAATTGTGCTGGAATATGTGTAAGCGTGATTTCAATGTGCGCACGAGCCATTCTACCCCATTCGCCAACCATTCCATTCTAAAAGATTTCGTTAAAGCATTATTTTCAGATTTCCAGCAATAATAACGTTTTTTTCATCATATTTACTTTGGTTGGCTTTTTTACGTTTAACCCGACAGTTGAATGTTGTTTGGACTGCAATAATAATTACTGGCGGCCAAAATGTGCGCAGTGCATATGAACGAAAAAAATCACAAATAAGCGAAAATAAATTAAATTCATAATTATAAAATGTTCCTAGGCGCTAAAGTAATTAATTTAAATTTATTTGCCTTCTGACAGTTATCATCGATGAAAATCGTTAAGTCAACAGAATGCAAAATATGTACAAAATAAATGAAATGGTATGAACATTTTGTAAATTCATTTCCATTAATTAGTTTGAAAAATATACATTGTTTTGATTTTATTTTATTGCAGGGGCGCCGACATGGGTTGCCGAAATGGAAACGTCGTTTCAGGGGATTTAAAGTGGAATTGTAGTTTTAATAAAATGTGTCTATACAAAAATGTTAATTTCAAAATGGTTCTGAACAGAGTTACTTACGTTGGAATTGCGTACGGAACGTATGTTAATTGTGAATGCTTTAGGATGACCAACGCTGTATTAAACCAGTCGAAATTGTGGTTTTGAGGTTTCAAAATCCCCCCCAGGATGAAATTGACACGATGTTAAGAGATTGTTAAAGACAGATCAAGAACACAAATTCCAATTTCGATCAGTCCTAAGAAGAACATGCTACATATATATTCTGGCAGTGGGGGTCAGAACAAACAATCGTCGTATGGCAATATATTTTTTTAGCAACAAAAAATGTTTTTTTTTATTTAAGTCCAAATAACATAAAAGAGTGTCTTGTAAGATATTTGGACTTTAATTCCAGGAAACCCTTTATTTTTCAAAGAAAATATATTGGCATACACTGCGTATGAGTAATAAAATAGTAGGTATAACATAATTTTTCAATTAAAAACATAAACACTTGATCTAGACAAACTGACCATGGGCGATTGTTTATTTTAGGCCCACTGCTGGAATATATATATATATATGTTTTTCTTGGGCGTGTAGCTGTTTCGGACGGTGTTTTTTTTTTAGTATGGTGAGTGCACCGTCCTAATATATATACAAATGTAAAATTTAGCTTTGAAACAATTACAATTTGTATGAAACCGCCCCAGAATGAATTCCTGCGCACGGGCCTGTCACACAGAGTCAATGGAAAAATGAATCTCCCCAATCATTTCATAATTTTGCTAAACCTCTTACCTAATAAAAAAAAACAGCAAAGAAAACTACATTCATTAAAAATATGACAAAGTATTCAATAAAAAAGACACTACACAATGAGAATTCTCACATCCATTACATTATTTTATTACAAAAGTGTCATCGCTGCTTTAAGTCTGGGTATTAGCAAAACCATCTCCTGCGGATAAATAAATAATTAATTTATCATTTTCCCAATATACCAAAAAAAAGGAGGCAATCGCTACTCCCTTCCCCTCTCCATGTCGACGCCACTGTCCCCATAACTTTTAACTCCTCAACCTGCACGATTTAACCTTTTCCTGTTTTAGTTTATTTAAAACGTTTGCATTTCATTTAGTTTCGTTCTGGCTTGTCTCCACTGAATGCTCAGTGAATTTGAGCAGAATATAATTTATGTTTTGTCAACTAATAAAAAATGGTTTAAATTTCTGTTTCAATACTCGTAAATCAACATTTTTATACAAACAAAAATAAATAACAATTAAATGCTTTGCATAAACATTTCAAATTCATTCAAGATCTCAAAGCGGATCACAAATTCCATTTTATTGGGTTAAATTGGTGTATGAAGTTTTTTTATTTTTTTCGAAACTTAATTAGGTGAGTTTTTTATGACTTTGATAATTATTAATTATAACGTTATTTGTATACCCTACACCTTATGAGCTAATAGGTTGAGAGCTTGTAGCGTCAATAAAGAGGCGTGATAGACATGGAAAAGTATTCGTCCTCTAAAAAAACGAGTTGCTGCAAATGGTTTTGCAGAAGTGCAAATACAAATATTTATTGCATATTTTTACACCACAACAATAAAATATACACATTATACAAATTTCGCTCAAATAGTACCAAGTGGGTTTAAAGGGTCACTAATTTCGAATTTGATGTAGAAAACTCAAGATGGATTCTTAAATTTCCTCGAAATAGTAAGTTTTGCCCAAGTAGGTGTAGAGTAAGTCGGCATTGACCGACTGAAACTTACTCACTTGCTTCTATAGAATTCACTTCGATACCTTAAAGCACAATCATCCTATGTCCGTTTTCATGCAAATCGAGTTTTTTGCCATTTTTGGATTCCTGAGCAGAAGCTGCATCAGACAGGCTATAGTGGTTTCTGGGAATCCAAAAGAAAGTAATTGGAAAATGAGGAAATAAAAATCCATTTCCATACAAAACATACCAATTTGAAAACTTGTTTTTCCTTTTCTAGACTTTCGAAAAAATGGACATCGCATGGTTGTGCTTTAAGGTGTCGGACTTGTTCTGGATATTTTTAATGTTGTTTGTTAAATAAATGGAAATTGATATTGTTTGATTGCGGAATTGTCATTTAATTTAAAATGTTCCTCTTTGTGGATTGTCGGTCCAAAGTTAATGGACAAATCGGGCCATTAACTTTGAATTAATTCCTTAAAATTTCATTCAAATTGTATACTATCGCTAGACATTTAAAATTGAACCAAAGCAATTTGTATATTTTGCTATTTTTCCTTAAACTGCGAGAAAATTTTTAACAATTTGGTATAAGGCACCTACAAACCTCCCCCCATATTCTCGGTCATCATTTATATTTATGACCATCTATCAAAACGTCTCTGCTGCTACCAGATGTGCAAAGCATGAAGAAGCATACCTCCAACCTTGAAGGTTATGATGGTCATCGAATATTTGTCAACGTACATGAAGCTAGGAATGAAAAGAGTTCTTAAGAAACAACAACAACCAAAACATTTCAGCTACTTCGAATATTCCGCTTTGTATGCAAAATGCATGTGCACAGCGAAAATTGACAAATGAAGAGGTTCTATTTGTCAAAAATGTCTACGACTACGGGTCGTTTGTATACTTTGAAATTGCTACCAAGTCGAATAGTTGAAGCAGAAAATTTGCATTAATAATTCCAGCACAATTTCAGTTGATGAAAAGAAAATATAAATAGTCTCATTTAAATCACACCCGAATAGAATTGAAGTCATCAATTGTGGACACAGTCGCGTCTGAAATGTTGAAAACGTCCATATTCTCACCACAATTAGCGAAGTCATTTTTAATGTTCAGTCTTTTGAATTTGTTCTGTTAGGTTTTAACACTTTTTGGTTTTACAAATATTTTAGTTTGCGCGGGTGTCAATCTTTCGTCTTGACAAAGGAATATTTTCGTACCAAATTTGGTATTTTTTACGGTCTTGTTTCGTTAATTATGGCCATATTTTTGTTGGTGTTTGTTTCTTTTTCCCAACTGTCATCATTTGAATTTTAGGTAAAATTTATTTTTGGGTTATTCCACGTCAATCCATCGTGGAATGATCTAATTTAACTAATTCCTACTGACATCCACTTTTTTGGAAGTTTTTTTCTCTTCGAATGACTCATATTTTTGTGAACACTTTTTATTTAAATTTGTATTCCACAATTAAATTCACTTTATTAAATTTAAATGAACTTGGATATATTTTTTCAAATAATTCTCTAATGAAAGTTTTCACAAAGGCCATTTGGGTTTATTTGCAAAAATTTTTAAATGCGAAACACATAACAGCAATAACTGTCAAAACGTTTGAAAATTAAACCGACTTTAGGGTTAACGGGAAATGGCAATGTTTTTGTGTTTGTTGTACGAGTACACTACAAAATGTTTTCAAAGTAATTTGGAAACTATTCTGTTTGTTTAATCCACCATCTTGTTGGGCAATATTTTGCAAAATTGCTCCAGATTCCTGTTTAATTCTAAGGAATTGATTTAGTATATTTTTATACACTACACCTTGTGAGCTATGTATATTAGAGGTGATAAAAAAAGGGTGGGCCTGATCTTTTTCATTATATTATTAATTTATGCCAATATACCCAAAACGAACTGGTTTTGTGTTGCCCACCTCTAATGGGTATAATCACTTTTTAATAGAAAAGTATATATAATCTTGATCGGCATCACCTCATGAGTGGGTTTAGCCTTATCCGCCTGCCATTCTGTCTGACCGTTCTCTTTATTGGCAACACAATTACAGGAGCTAGAAGTAAGCTCTACAGGTACAAGCTTTGGATTTTAATTTTTTTAGGTCCAAGAAGAAGTTGGTATTACAATCAGTGTTGCGACTCAACAAAAACATTTGCTACCAAATTTAGGTACAAGTGCAAAAAACTACCAAAATTAAATATTTTAATATATAAAAACGTTGGTGCGTATGTATGAACATCACGGCTAAGCCACTGAACGTACCAAAACCATACACACACCATACGATTATTTGTGAGCTCGGGAAGGTTTATGTACTACTTTGAACTTGGTTGGTCAAAGGAGCAATACAATCAGTAAAATGGGACAATGGTCAAGCATTAACAACAAAAAAAACTAAACAAAACAAACAAATTTTGATAAAAAAAAATAATTTGTACAAATGAGAACTTCAAATTAGGCGCCACGCAATTACAAATATAAAAGTGTTTGTCCCGATAAATGGAATGATTGGTGATATACTGACTCATCACCGCCCAGCCCAAACCGCTGAACCTAGAGTTCTGCACATTTTTGTGTTATGCTCACGGAAAGGTTTACGGGAGGGTACTTTCACTACTTTAAGAATAAGTCCGAGCAACGGCGGGGTATTCAACTAGTAAGAATATAAAGTTCTTAACTTTATATCAACTCGGGACAAAAGAACTACCAAAATGGCAACACTGATTACAATCTAATTTCGCTGAAATAGTACCAAACCTGGTATAGGGGGCTTTTGGTGATGCTTATTTCGAATTTGATGTTGAAATTTCGAAATTCAAGAAGTCAGATCCAATATGACAGTCGGTAATTTAAAATTTCATTGATATAAAAGTCGGCTTTGACCGACTGAAACTAACTCACTTGATTTTATATGAAAAAGGATTTTTAAGACTTGTGAATTTAAGTACTTTTTTAAAATGAAACCCATTCATCAGTTTCGCCATATTCAAAGGATATTTTCCTGTGAAAGTCAGCTTCGGGTTATACTGTAATTACAAAAATACTCAGAACCCAATTAGTCTCTCAACTAAACGATTTCCACCGTTGCAAATGGTTTAAAGTTTAAACTGCTTTTGATTGTAAATTCTAAGAAAAAAAAGATTTGACAGACGATTTTTATGACCTTACGAAATATGAATATATTCTTCCGAAGCTTTTGCAACACGAGGCAAGACAAGCGTCACAGCAAACTTTTGGACAAATTTGTTTTAATAAAATGTTGGGTGTATGCTAAAAAACCAAAGAACTTTTCAGCTGAAAATTTCAGTGTACGATTTTTTTGGCACGAGAAATGTCGCAGCACTGAACCGAGTCGTTTTCAGCACGTGCATTTCTATAGACCCAAACACAGCGGCGATTCGTTTGCATCAGGCGCCGCTTAATTGTTTTAATTCAATTTAATTTATGGTTTTATCGATACGTTTTACCATGCTCGTGTTTTTACATTTAAAATTTTTCTGCGTGAGTTTTTCCTGATTTGGCGCTTTCAATTCCATACATTTTGATTTCTGTTATATTTACTTTTGAATCAGTGTTCTTTTCAATTAAAACACCCCCCCATATCACCCCAAGTACACCTTTTGTGCATTTCATTAGCGCCTTTTTTTCAATATCCTCGTACATGGTTAATTTTCCATTTGCTGTTTGCGGCTATTTACATTTAAAGGACAGTTTCACTTATGTTCGTATCGGGCCGTTGTACACGTGCGGTTTTTTCACCTGACGTCAAATGCTTTTTAAATATGTTAATTTATGGCAATTTTTATTTGATTTTTGTTTGTCCAAATTGAAAGCTTTTATTTAAATTATTGATAAATATCAAAACAAAAAATAGATTAAAAAATTCTTTCGTATCTGCAAATTTGATATTTTATGCAAAAGGCAAACTAAAATGTATTGGCTATTGGCTTTCAGTGTTAATTAAATCAAATTTATATTCGAATTTCTAGTTTCGTGAGTTTCCAAAACACCTTAATGTTCGAGCCGAAAAACTATCGCAAAACATGTACGAGGCTATTCTTTTCTTCTTCGTGTGCATCTCGCATCTCTTTTTAGGCGTTGAACTCTTCCCGCTGCGACCTTGAAATGTTTCTTCCAAGAATATTTCAAGAAAGTTGTAACAAAATGAAATCAATAAAATATCAAAATCGGTGGACATACAGGTTTTTTCAATGGAATATTAAAGGCATACTTACTGTTTTATTTTAAGAAATTACGAATTTAATTATAGATTTAGTAATAATTGGGATATTTGGTATAAATGTTCTTGGGGGGCCAATGAGCCCCCAATTTTGTTAAAAGGGCTCTTTAAAACGAATAATGCTTAAAATACACTTTCCGTTGCTAATCTGTCGATAATGTTATCCATATCTGTCTGTCGTTTCGATCGAAAGCTATCGACCGGTTGAAATGCCCATAAGAAGGCGTAACCGGTATGGAAAACTATATATATTCTTGATCAGCTGAGTCGATTAAGCCATATCCGCCGGGCCGTCTGTTTTAGTGCATGGCATTGAAAATGGGCAAGAAAAACTAATCCGATCAGAGGTGTCAGCCGATGGATAATCGTCGGCGGCGGCGGCTGATCCAATTTCAGTCGGCGGCGGCTAGCCGATCGGCTAAGCCGGTTTTTTGGCTAAGCCGATTTTTCTTTTAATGAATATGCTAAAAATTTTCAAAATACAACTTTTTTACTGCTAAAATTGCTTGGCATTTCATTTATTTAAATAAAAATGTCACAATTATTTAAAAAAATAAATTTGTTCTACTTTTTTGAAAAACATGTCGACCTGTGTCCTTCTCATTTTGATTTTTTTTGTTAGAAATCATACAAAAAAATTAGATTTGAATAAAAAAAACGAGATTTTCGGCTTAGCCGCAAGCCGTTTTTGAGCCGGGGTCATCGGCGGCGGCTAACGTTTATTAAAATCGTCGGCGGCGGCTAGCCGACCGGCTTAGCCGCATCGGCTGACACCTCTGAATCCGATTTGAACAGGTTTTTTTTATTATTTGATGAGAATTTCGAACAAAATGGAATTTTATGTTTGACTACCTGGTAACGCACTTACATAGAATAGCAAAGCTCTCGGTGGATTTTGCGAAGCTAGTTTCCTTTCAAAAGATACAGTAGGGAGATTCATTTAAAGTGGGAAACCCATGGGAAACGATTCTGTTGTGCAGATAAGCAGTCAAAACATATGAAATGTGACAGTTCTTTTAAGCAACTGCGCGTTTTCGAGTGGTTTCCCACTTTAAATGAATACCCTTAGTAATTAAAATATTTTTCAAAATAAACAAATTATGTTAATGCCATAACATGATATGACTACGATGTGTTTTTTCATAGCAGGGGAGATGTGGCCGAAAAATTAATGGGGTTAATTTAAAACTGCGAAACCCCCGTACACCGGTAAACATGTAAAGCGTGTAAACTTTAAATGAACGATGATGTGTAGATAGCGTTAATATCCACTAAATGACTGCTTAGGGTGGCATTTCAGATTCTACAATCAGGGTTTACATATTAAGAAACATTTTTAGTACAATCTTGCAGTTCCAAACGGATACAAATCAAAAACTAAACAAATTTAGCGAATTAAAATTTATTAATAGAAAAAAATGAAAGTGGAATCATATGTTTCGGGGGATGGACTAACTTTCGTATTTTTTAAGGTACATGGCCCAAATTTTGCTCGTAAAATTTGTCTCATAAATTTTACGTGTTGACGTCAAAACATTTTACGCGGTCATCACTGGATTTTGATCACTTTCAAAGACCAATCCAAAATTAAAATACTCCCAAAATCAACCAAACAAAGTGGTAACTCTGACCACAATCCACAAGGAAATATTTCGTACATGATATTGGATGCAATCGTTCAAATAGCCATAACAATAAAAATTTTTATGGAATGCTATATTATGACAACAAAAGTTAAATGTATGTCGAGTATTTGAGTGAGAGATTTTGGTAAAATCACGTAAAATTCCCCACGCAAGACGAATTTCCAACAATCTGGCATCACTAGTAGAAATTCTAAGCCAGGACAAGAACCTCATTTCGAACTCGAAAAGCATTTTGACAATCAGAGTCGAAACGTCGCGTGCCAGAGACTAGTGCAAACGTGTATCGAAAAGAAATCAAAATAACTTTAATTAATACCCAAAACAAACCAGTTCGTTTTGAAAGCAATACAAAAAATTTGTTTAAAATTTCATCTGTTCAACTGTTCATCATTTCAACTGTCTTTTTAGTGCTAGCCATCTATTTATCTGCATTAAAAGTTTAAACATTTTGACACGTTTGCAGTGGTGTAACTTCACACCGACTGCTATTCGAAAAAGAAGAAGCATACAAATTCCCACACACACCCAAAATTCTGAAAGTGAAGCAAGCGAACGTGAACGCGAAAACGAAAACACAAAAAACACAAATTCCATCATCGTCCAAAGAGGATGCAAAAGTCTCATATCGTGCGCGAGGATTCCCAGGAGCACCTACCCCCCCTTAACTTGCACAAGCCATTGGAGATGAAGCGGCGCACCTTGTCCGGCAGCTGTGGCGTTGGCGTCTTCGTGATCGCGTTCGCCACCATTGTGATTGCATTTGCCACACCCAGTTGGCTGGTCAGCGATTATCGCATAACGGGCGCCAAATTGGATCGCCTGGGCTTGTGGGTGCACTGTTTCCGTTCGCTGCCGGACGTCAACGACGACAGTCAGCGACGCTTCTTTGTGGGCTGTCGCTGGGTGTACGACCCCTTCACGACGGGCTACGATGAAATACGCGGCTTCCTGCTGCCCGCCTTCATGATAACCACGCAATTCTTCTATACGCTGGCATTCATCGGAATGCTCGTCTCGGCCGTGGGTGTTCTGGTGTTTTTCCTGTGCGCCGGACCCGATCAGAAGCATTTCGTCAAATTGATTCAACTGATCGGTTACGTGCTGCTGGCAGCAGGCTCCAGTGCGGCCATAGCGGTTATTGTGTTCGCCAGCTTTGGCAATCGGAACGGTTGGATGCCGGAGCATGCCAACAATTGGTTCGGCTGGTCGTTTGTATTGGCCTGTGTTGGCACGGTGATGACACTGGTCGCAGCCGTTCTATTCCTGACCGAGGCGAATGTGCAGCGCAGGCGGAAACAAGTGCTGAAGGAGTCGCAGACGCGCTTTGAATTGGTGCGTGGTGGTACTGCTTAGGAGGCGTGGTACAGTCAACTTTGCAGGTGTGCGCTACAACGGCTGCTAGGACAAATCGAATGTTTCCCCCCTGCCCCTCCCGAAACAACAACAATGCAGTAGTTCATGACAATAATTTGTGGGTAATTAAATTAAAAAATTGTTTTTTTTTTGGGAAATTCAATTGAAATTTTTGCAATACTGCTAAAATGTAACTTCAATTTATAAAATTTTTGTATGAAAAATCAAATTTCAATAGAATTTCCCATATCAAATTTGCATTTTGCGAAAATTTCATTCCGTCCTTAACAATTAATTTTTAATTCGAAATATGAAACCTCACATTCCAATTTTTTTACAAAACATTCCCCCAAATTTGCTAGTTATTAGGAATTTAGTTGTATTGCGAACAATAGTTGTAAGTTTATGCAATTTCTACGAAACCCGAATTCGGATTCAAATCCGTGTCCAGAAGAACGAAAGCCTTTACTCACATCAAAATAGAAACATACAAAAAATTAATAAAAATGTAGATTTTCAGTTGGTACTTATGCTCATTTACTAAAAAAAAACACCATTCCATCAATTAAAGACTGACTGAATTCAAATATAGCACAAAACCACTTTGCCACCCCCCACTCACAATACTCTCCACAACGAATATCAACCCAAGAGTTCAAAGTTTATACATGAATCACTTTCGAAGCTCAATTTCCATAACAACAAGTGCAAATTAAAATATATTCACCCCTCGGCTGATTCATCGCTTTGCAAATTAAGTTTTCAGAATTTGCAAATGAAGATTTAACTCAAATTTGTTTACTACTGAATGCTCAAGCCTCACAGTTCTACTTAATGACAAAGAGTAGATAAAAAGAAAAATTATGCCCACTTCCTCTCCATTTGCGCTTTTATGCATTAAAAGAATCTACTCAGCATCATGCAATCATGCAATGCTACTTTGTGTTAAAAACGAATCTCACTGCAAATATTGCGTGTCACACTGACTACTTTCCTTTCATTAAACGAATTATTTACACAAAAAAACTGTGCTTATGTAGCTGTTAACAGTAGTATTAGAGCGGAAGAACCTTTGCGGGCATAGAAGTAGTAGTTGTGGCACGCAATTGTGCAATTCAAAATATTTCAGCTCACCCAAATCAAACTCGATTGCATAAACTTCCACTAACCTAGGTTTATAAGTTTTCTGTAAGTCTCGAATTCGCGAAATTTCTTACTAAATTCAATTAATATATTTTATATGCTAAATCGATTATGTCTTGGTGCACTTTAATGCATGTTTCTGTCGAAAATTTTGTTTGTAGTTCATGTAATATCAGAAAGATTGGAGAATCCGAGTGAAAGTGAAATTAAAAGCGAATTTGAAACCAAGTGAACCCGATTTGTTGTTCCAGAAGTCGGGTTTTTCATTTAATCTGTTCATTGTAAAACTCGGCTCTATGCCATTTCAAAATACACTCGAAAAATAATTTTAAAATAAGTTAATTTCCGAAAAATGCAATCAAAACGCTAAAACGTTGTAAAAAATGTAGAACATCAAAAAATTTTTTTTAAATTGTTTTAATTTTTCCTGGTTTGGTCGTTGAATATATACAATAAGGCCGATAACAACAACATAAACAGGTACAATTTCAATAAAATTTAATTTTTTTCACTTTCACTCGGAATTTTTCAAATGTGTAACCTACTTGAATATAGACGTTTTAAAAGTTTTTACCGTTGATGTCCTTTATTGTACAAAAAACAAATATTTACAAGAACTTTATACATTCCAAACAACTCTTTATATACACAACATATACATACATAAAATACATACATTTATCTATATTGTGTCCAATTTTAATTAATTAGTGCCTTAGAATTGTAAGTTCTTTACTCGTCAAACAAACCGAAATCCGTCCACATTTCGTAAGCAACCTTAATTCATATCTATAGTGCAAAAATACAAAAAATATTTAACGAAATAAAATTTTAAAAAAAATATGTATTAGTTTTACAAATATTTTGCAGATTTTAATAAAGTTTGAAAACGACATTAAATTGTGTTTCTCTATTATTAATGAATTTCCAGGCAATTTTTTTATTTCTTAACAATTGCATTCTCAGGAATCCATTTCGCATTTACAGAAGTGATTTCATTCTCAGCCTGGGAAAAGAAACGGTTAATTTTAATGACAATGAATCAGCTTGGGAAAACTTTAACTGCAAACAGCTCTGTCTTAATGAATTATACAGTAAAGTTTTATTTCTAGAATATTAGATAATTAATCAAGGTAATTGGGTAAGTGAAGTTACAGCTACCTAAAAATTCAAGACTTTGTTAGAAAAGTCGACGATTCATAAATTTGGCGTCGGCCAATGTGGTCTAAAAATTATAACATCGAAGTTTAAAAAAACTTCCTGTAAATAGAATATCGTTTTCGGTATCGATTTGCGGAAAATTAAAGTAATGTAATATATTTTAAAAATTGGTTCGGTCTTTTTTTCTGGGTTCTTTTGTTGAAAATAAAATGATGAATATTGCATTTAAGAGCTTATCGTCCCATATTTTAAATAATATAGCACAATAAAAGATTTGACGTCAACAAACAAATTTTCTGAGTAAAATTTGACGTGTAAGTTTTACGTGTTGACGTTAAAAAATTGTACGCGGCCATCACTGGTAAAAACCAAAAAAATTTGATTATTTAATAATTTTTGGGAATTTTGTCTTCCTGAACCAGTTTTATTTTCATCAAGTGGCAGCTTTGTTTTTTTGTTCACTTTCGGTTCTTGGTTTCGTATTCTCTCTGATTTCATCGCTGTCGCCATAGTTGCCAGATTAGTGAGATTTATCTAATATTGAAATTTTCTTGATTCGTGTGAGAAGTGAGATTTTTAACTAATGAGAGGTGTTTTTTGAAAACTTTTTACGGTCTCAGTGCTTAATTGTAGAAAATCCACCCAACCAAAATCACTTTTTTTTTTTTTTTTGTATTATGTATTTTGATGTCTTTAAGCCGAATCGGTCTGGCCCCTACATTAAATCTATTCTTTTTTAAATCCTGTGAGATTTTTGGTGAACATGTTTAATTGCTCTGAGATGTTGGGCGGTATGAATAAAAAGTTTTCACTCAAATATTGACAATGGATATGTCAAACTACATACAGAAAAAGTAGTATAGTCTAGAGGTTACTACTGAAAGTAGATTGTACTACTTTTTATTCATAGGTGGGATCACTTGAGATTTTTGTATGAAATTGTGAAATTTTTTCTAATATATTTATGTATCTGCAGTGTGTCCGTTTGCGGTATTTTGGCCTCACATGAGATTTTTCAAAATTTCTATGAGATTTTTTGCATGCTATTTATGTGGCAACAGTGGTTGTCGCTGCAATTTTCTTCTGCGACTTTATTCCAATTGAAACGGAAAATTAGCAAACATGGAATTTCCACAGTGTCCACCTACACTGAAGTCCATACAGCACTTTCTGAAGATAGCACAAGAGCACGATGATCGCGATATTGTGGTGGCCTACTGGGCACGATTATATGCCTTGCAAGTGGGTTTGAAATTATCGACTCAACAGCCGGATGAAACGAAGTTGTTAATGGGTGAGTAAGGAGGCAATTGTATTGCCGTGATTCATCGTTTGGTTTGTTTGTGTTTTATCTATTTAGGTTTGATGGACTGGCTGGAAACGGTGAAAAGAGAACATTCGGAAAATGAAGCCATCACCAACGAAGTGGCCGCTCAGGCCCATATGGAGAATTATGCTTTGAAGTTGTTCCTATACGCTGATAAACAGGACCGAGATGCCAACTTCGGAAAGTAAGTTGATGTCATGATTCTAGAAATAATGGTTGATCATGGAGGTTTTTTGTTCACTTCGTTTCAGAAATGTGGTTAAAGCCTTTTACTCTAGCGGGGTATTGTACGACGTACTGCAAACATTCGGTGAACTAACGGAAGAAGCCACTCACAACCGGAAATATGCCAAGTGGAAGGCCGCATATATACACAATTGCCTTAAAAATGGAGAAACACCCGTTTCGGGTCCAATGCAAGACGAGGACGAGGGTGTTGGTGGCGAAGATGGAGGCGATGACGGAGGTGACGCTGATATAACCGCCGTACCACAGGATCCACCAGCAGAGGCAAGTCCAACCGATGACCCTGCTCCGGCACCCTTCGATTCATCGCCGCCGAGTACTACGCCTCCCACTGTGGATGAGGTACTCAATGATCCAGACAAGCTACCCAATCCACCAGTAGACGAGGAAAAACCTGGTGGCTTTGTTCCCTATGTGCCTCCTGCAACGCCAGTGTACACGCCTCCTCCAGTTGTGGCAAATGTGCACATTACACCAGATCAAATGCTTAAGGCGCAGAAGTACTGCAAATATGCGGGCAGCGCTCTCAACTATGACGACGTAAAGACGGCTGTTGAAAATCTACAGAAAGCGTTGACTTTGCTAACAACTGGACAAGACAGTTAAGCGAGCTCGGCTGATTAACGTTAAAATATAAAATTGTTGAAACTCGTATTTGTTACCTTTAAGTAAGTTTATCTGCATCTAACACCACCACGCTTCTATGCTTCAAAAATATTTTCAAATAAAACGATAAAAAAAAATTATTAATTTGTGTGTTTACTTGCAGCTGTAATTCAGTAAGTAAAATCCTAGAATAATGTTGATTTGTAAAGATTAGCGATTCTAAAACGTATTTAAGTTTTTCTTTTGATTTAAGGTGGATTGCTTACATATTTCTTGGTGTAAACAGATGTCCTATTTATAACATTGGTTTAATTATTAAAATATAATGAAGAAGGTTAAAATCTAAATACAAAAACATTAAAATAACAACATCGATCTTATACTGTATAGTTGTAGTTGGTGAATAGTCGGATTTAACTTGTGATATATTTTATGAAATATCATTCGGATTTTTTTACATTTGAAAGGGAATCAAAATACCTTTCCAATGCCACTAATACATTGGAAATATTCAGAAACTCCGAAGATATCGACCATTTTAAATGCAATTTTTCAAACTTTGACCTTCTATAATTTCGACACCAAAAGAGAGCGACCATTTTTTGTCCAGATTTCGTTTTAAGGGGTCAAAATACACATTTTCCAAAAAAAAAAGTCTCAAGATTTTCTGCTTAGCCGTTTTTTAGCCGGTGTCATCGACGGCGGCTAACGTTTATTAAAATCGTTGGCGGCGGCTAGCCGACCAGCTCAGCCGAATCGGCTGACACCTCTGCTGACAAAACACGTTAGTTAAAAATAAACAAAAATAATAAATTCTACAAAGTATTTGCTAAATAGCCAATTTACAATTTAAATATTACAATTGGCCAAATAATTCTCAATTGAGAACTCCTACGGAGTAATTTTAAACCCCTTGACAAAATACAATTAAAATGCCAATTAGTTGCAAATCGAATTGCGGCAACAAGGCAGCTTTGAAGGTGAGTAGCTTTATTGGTTAATTGGTTAAAGTTTATTAAAATAGAAATGTCCACAGCGCCCTAAAACTGGCGACGGTCTCTGCGTGAAATGTTTCTTTGCTGCCTTCGAAGCCGAGATCCACCATACAATCACAACGAGCAAACTATTTCGACGTGGTGAGAAGGTGGCAGTAGCTGCCAGCGGCGGCAAGGATTCCACAGTGCTGGCGCACGTGCTCAAGCTGCTCAATGAGCGCCACCACTATGGCCTTGAGTTGGTGTTGCTCTCCATTGACGAGGGTATTACTGGCTATCGCGACGACAGCCTGGAGACGGTTAAGCAGAACCGCGATGACTACCAAATGCCATTGAAAATACTCTCCTACGAGGAACTCTATGGCTGGACAATGGACAAAATTGTTGCACAAATTGGGCGGTCGAATAACTGTACATTCTGTGGGGTATTTCGTCGACAGGCATTGGATCGCGGGGCCAAGCTACTCGAGGTGGACAGCATCGCCACGGGCCACAATGCCGATGATATAGCCGAGACAGTGCTAATGAATATTCTGCGTGGAGACACGGCTCGCTTGCGACGCTGCACTGCCATCAAAACGGAGGGTGGCGAGGATACGATACCGCGTGTAAAGCCTCTGAAGTATGCGTACGAGAAGGAAATTGTCATGTACGCCCATTACAAGAAACTTGTGTACTTCTCCACGGAATGTGTGTTTGCCCCAAACGCCTACCGCGGACATGCCCGAGCATTCCTCAAGGACTTGGAAAAGGTAAGTCGACAATTCAGGCAAATATTTTATGCACATTTTCACACTCCAATTTCAAGGTACGTCCATCGGTCATAATGGACATCATCCATTCGGGCGAACAGCTGCGTTTTAAGGACTCTGTGAAGAAGCCTGTGCGTGGCATATGCGACAGGTGCGGCTTTGTGTCGTCACAGCAGCCGTGCAAGGCTTGTGTTCTGCTGGAGGGTCTGAATCGTGGTTTACCCAAATTGGGTATAGGCAAGAAATCTAAAGGTGATCGCATGATTGCGAAGCAGGACCAAGAACTGGCGCTCAAAGAACGCGCCAATTTGGTTAAGAATGATTTTTAATTGTGGCTTTTAATTTGAAAATAACGAAAATGAAAATAGAAACCTTCGAACTAAAAATTAAGTAAATTTGCATATTTTTATTTTTTAACGTAAAAACTTAATTTCACTTATTGGTTTAATACATAGGTGCATGGCTTAACAAATAGTTTAAGTTTACTTTTCTCAAAAAAAAAAACAAATAAAGTACTAACGTAAGTGTACCGAATTCCGTCATAGTGCCTAATTCCGGCCACTTTACTTATTTGCCTTTATTTACAATTTATCCATCGAAAATGAAATTTCAAATTATTTCTTATGGTAGACCACGCCTTTGCACATCATTCTGCAAAAAAACATTGACAGATTTGTTTTTGATTTCATTACAAGAATTTTCGTTGTCACGAAACGATCGTTTTGAGTGGATTTCAATGTGGGAAATGCTAAAAAGTAGAAAAATTTTAAATCAAGTTTTCCACAAGATAAAAAAAGGAAGCTGTTAGTTTTTTTTATGTAGTGCATACGTGTATTATTGAGCTCACAAAAATACAATACTTTAAGTTGTAAACATAAAATACAATAAATTATTAACAAAATAGAAGTGGCCGGAATTGGGTACCACTAAAAAGTTAAGTGTTCCGAATTCCGTCCAGTGGCCGGAACTTCGGTGTTTTCAAGCTTGTCACAATAATGTTTCTAAACAATATATTTTACACAATATGATTTTTTTTTCTTTTTTTATTTGATTGTTTACACATTCATGTACACAAGGACCTAAATCCGTCATAGGCTATGTGTTACAGATTTTATGCAATCAGCATTTCAATTCTAACATACTTATGTAAATTTCCTAAGAAAATGCAGTTTTGACTCTGTGAAAATTTAATTGTAAATTCGATTTTAATTGATCTTTTACATGAAAAAGCTTAAAAAATTAAGTTCTTTATGCCTTTTATTTAGTTTTTTAAATCGGTAATATAAAGTTAGATAACTTTTAGACAAAATAAAAGTGACCGAAATTGGGTTGCACTACAAAGTGAAAATGAAGTGCTCCGGAATCCGGCCAGTGGCCGGTACTTCGAATTTATAACTTCATCTATTTTTTGTCCATTATTTTTGTATGGGTCTTAACTAATTGATTCCAAAAATAATTTGGAAAAAGTGGGCGCAACAACAAGAAAACTCTCAATTGTGGCGGAGGGTGCAACTGTGTCAGATTTGGCTTAAATGTACTTGAGGGCCCATTCGATTTTTGCCCTTCTTTTATTTTTGTATTATGTATTTTGACGTCCTAAAACCGAATCTGCAAACATATTTGGTCGGAAAAATCTACTTTCCGAGATATAAAGTTTAAAATTTACGATTTCTCTCATATAAAGTGTTCAATTTGTTCTTCATTTTCCTGTATAATTGGTGACTTTTGAAAAGGTGTCTTCACTAATTTTAGGCACTATTATTTGTTGGTACTTTTTAAACATCACAACAATATCACAACTATTTTAATACAGTTACATGTTGTTGTTGTTGTAATATTTCAATGCTTATTGTAGCTTTGTTGTTATGTTTCGGTGCTTATTGCAGCTTTGTTGTTGTAATGTTTCCAATGACCTTTCCAATGATACCAATATAGATTCAATAAATTTTGACTAAGAGCCACTGTACATGGAAAAGAATATGCAAAATACTTCTGCGAGTTACTGCATGATTTTTAAAAACCAAATAGATAAACCAAATGTTAAATAATGAATAATTTTTTATTTATTTATTTATTTTTAATTTTATAGTTTAAAAAATAAATTATTTTGCTAATCAATAGCATTTTGTAACCTAGTTTGTCTTTGAAAATCTGGTTGGCCGGAATTAGGAGCGCAGGTGGCCGGAATTTGGAACAACTGAAATCAGTGGCCGGAATTGGGAGCATTTTTTTTGTTTCGCTCGCAAGAGTTAAAATTATTTATTTTCATTAGAAACCTCAACCATTTGGAAAAAACACTTATATTTAATAAAAGTTAATACCCGAGACTATGTGATAAAAATATTCGTTCCTGTTTTTGAATGTTTTAAATGGATCTTCCAGAGGATTTAAGTTGGCCTGGCGATCAGTGTCCGGAATTCGGTACACTTACGTTACAATTAATAGTAAGGGTATTCATTTAAAGTGGGAAACCCCTCGAAAACGCGCAGTTGCTGAAAAGAACTGCCAAATTTCATACATTTTGACTGCTCATCTGCACAACTGAATCGTTTCCGAGGGGTTTCCCACTTTACATGAATCGCCCTAGTAATATTGAAAGTAATAGTAAAACTTGTAAAAGTCGATTTCTCTATAAACTAGAGAGTGAACTATCTTCGGCTATGCCGAAGCTGAAATACCTCCACACAGTATAATTCATTTAGAAGTACCTCGAACATTAAAAAATTTGGTCTCAAGACCCCATTTTGAGCCATTTATAGGTGTTTTCGTTATATGGGAGCCACGCCCAGTTTTTGTCCGATTTGGCTAGTTCGCGAACTTGATCTCAGTATTGAGGAATTTGTACCCAAAGTTTCAAGTCGATATCTCCAAACCTGCGACCGCTATCGTGGGTACAGACAGACGGACTCCGGCGGTGATGCTGACCAAGAATATATATACTTTTCCATACCGGACACGCCTCCTTAAGGGCGTTACAAACGGTGTGTCAAAGTGAGTATACCCTGCCACAGCGGGGGTTTATTCTTTAAGCGTGGTGAACCAAATTTTCCAATTCAGATCTTTCTGGCAACGTTGGCTGGTAGAAAAATGTAAACAAAAGACAGCTGTTCGAATGACAAATATGGTGACGTCAGGACAAAATGGTTATCCTAGCGGTAAACGGGATGTCGTCATCTTAGTTCTAACCTTCTAGGTCCTCAACTGCATCAGCTGATATCTGCAAGTATTCTCAAACAATTGAAATTGTGAATCACACGTCGCCGCCCGAAATTGATTTCGAATTAAAACCCAAACTTTTGCAGAAAATGCAATTCAAAGAGGCACAAATTGAATGACACAGTAAAGTCGTAAGTTGTGAAATAATTTCAATTGCTCTTGTCGAAAACTCCACCCACTCTATACTCCGTCCACTCAGCTAAAAAATGGTGCGCGTTCTATTCCTGCATCCCGATTTGGGCATTGGTGGAGCCGAACGTCTGGTGGTAGATGCTGCCATAGCCCTTAAAGAACGTGGTCACGAAGTCAGTTTCCTAACCAATCACCATGACCCGAAGCACTGCTTCAAAGAAACCGCGGATGGCAGTTTCGAGGTGCGCGTCGTAGGCGATTGGCTGCCGCGAAAGATCTTCGGACGCTTCTATGCGTTCTGCGCCTACTTTCGTATGCTGTATGCGGCATTCTATGCTTCCTTTTGTCTGTCGCGACGCGAGCAAATCGATGTGGTGTTCTGTGATCTTATCTCGGTGGGCATTCCAATACTGCGACTGGCCAAGAATCGACCGAAAATCATCTACTACTGTCACTTTCCCGATCAGCTGCTCAGCGCTAGAGAGGGACGCTTGAAGTCGATTTACCGAGCGCCACTCAACTATCTCGAGGAGTACACTGTGGGCAGGGCCGATATGACACTGGTCAATTCGAAATTCACCTTACGCGTCTTCCGCGATACATTCCGACGTCTGGATGCGGTGCCCGACGTACTCTATCCCTCGTTGAACACCAAGTACTTCGACGAAATGCAACAAAAGACGTCGCAGCAGCCGGACATCGACAACATTCCACGCAATGCATTTATTTACCTCGACATCAATCGCTACGAACGTAAGAAGAATCACGTATTGGCTTTGAATTCGTTCAAGCTTCTGGCAGATGCTTTGCCCGCGTCAGATTTCAAGCGCTGCCGTCTGGTAGTGGCGGGGGGCTACGACACACGAAACGTGGAGAATGTCGAGCACTACGCAGAGCTGGAGAAGCTCGAGCACAAACTTGACCTGCAGAACAATGTGCTGCTGTTGCGTTCGCCCAGTGACGATGAGAAATTCAGGCTCTTGAGGGCATCGCAGTGTGTCGTCTATACACCGGAAAACGAACACTTTGGCATTGTGCCGCTGGAAGGTATGTACATGTCGAAGCCGGTAATCGCTCTGAACAGTGGTGGACCCACCGAGACAATTGTCCACAACTCGACGGGCTTCCTGTGCGAGAAACAGTTCAGCGCATTCGCCACGGCCATGTTGCAAATGTACGAAGACGATGCGTTGCGCGAGCGCATGGGCGTGATGGGTCGCAAACGGGTGCAGCAGAAGTTCTCGTTCGAGGCGTTTGCCAACAAATTGGACAGTGTCGTGAGCGAGGTGCTCAGGTCGAAAAAGGACAATTAAGTGAAAATGAAATAAATCAAGATAATGCCAAATGCCATACATACAAAATGACCTTTTCTTAATTAGCATACACGCGTTATATTTATTTAATTTAAAAATTTCAATTGGTTTTTTTTTATATAAATTAGGAGGTAACTTTCGAACATTTCAAAGATTAAAAAATAGTTAAAATAAAAAAAAACAAATGCATGCGACCAGCGAATAATTACGAGCTTGGCATTCTTCGTTCGTGCATTTTTGATTGGCTTATGCGTCGCGCTTATATAAATACAGATAGCCTAGGTCCTTGGGCGGGTTTTGCGAGACGGCCACTTTGCTGTCGTTGAAAATCACCCACTGGCCGTCCTTGCGTATGTGACATACGTAGTGGCCCACCTGGGCGGAAGTGCCCATGTGCGAAATGAAAGCGACCAGCTTGTATTTGCCGGCACCATCGCGGCAGGTCTTCGTGGGGGCTGCGGCTGCTGCCGTGGCAGCTGTGGGTATTACTTCGTCCTCCGTGTCCATGTCGTCGACGTGCGAGAATATCCAATCGGTGGCTCGCTCAATGTTGCCATCGGTGGCCCTTAGAGCCTTCAACGCCTGATGCTCTGCAAAGCCCATACTCATCAGCATGACCATACTCTCGGGATTGGCTGTGAAGGCGGCCTTGGAACCAGCCGCGCCCGAACCTTTGGGTATGACAAACGGATCGGAGATATCCGCATCGCCAATGTGCTCCATCAGCCAATTGGAGGCCGCCTCGAGGCTGATGTTCTGAGTGTGGTAGATGGCGCGCTTGCATGCCTCTTGAGGGAAGCCCATTTGCAAGAGTTCGCTCATGACCGCCTCGTCGAAAGTGAATTGCGGCGGCGATGACACGTCCACTGACTCGGGTAGTTGTTCCTCGTCGGGCTGCAAGCCCGTGGCACGCCATTTCGAGATGTCCAACTCATCCGGCATCAAAACGCTTACATCCAGTTTCTTCGGCACCCAGTCGTCGCCTAGGGTAAACTTGCGCAAGTGTAGCATCAGATAATCGGGCATAGAGGCCAGGCGTGTGTTCTTCTTGGCCGTGGTGGAGCCATTAATGGCCGACGAGTAGAACTGATCGATCAGTTCCGGGGCAAAGAAGCGCTCCAGACAAGCCTGCAACGGAACCTTGTGGCGCACCACATCCTTGTCGTTGGAGGATTTGGCGGCCAACTTCTTGCGCTCCAGGTATTCCTTCACGTCATCCAAATTGGTGGCCATTTCCAGTGGGATCTCCAGCGGCATGCAGTACTCGTCGCGGCGTGTGTATTTAACCTTTTTGCTCGCCATGCACTCTACACGCTCCTCTACACTGAACGTGAGCGCATCGATGGGATTTAATTGGTTGCGCGAATGCCGCTCGATGAGATTGGCCAAATGCAGATAGAAGTCGTAAGCGTCCTGCTGCTGTTTCGTACTGAAGTCGGGGTGATTTTTACCCACTACATTTTTGAACATCGCCGGCGATATCCCTGTGGACTCCGAGTCGAGTGAGTTCTCCGCCACACTGCTGTATTTGCCGGACCACAGACCGTTGCCCAGCTTGGCCAATTGAATGTTGAAATCGTTGGCCGGGTCCGAAGGGAATTCGTCGAAATATTTGTTGGCTCCTTCGCCCACATAGCGTTGCACAAAGTCCGGTATGGTGAAGAGCACCTGCATCACACTGTTGATGTAGCAGGAGTTGCCCAGATTTCGCATGCCCGTGTAGCCCGCTCCAGCCAGCGGCTGCAGTTCACTTTCGCTTTCGGTCAGCAGGGACCACTCGCCTATGCGCTGATTGATCTCCAGCTCCAGCTCGACCATTGACTTTTCGCTCTTCTTCATGGCCGCCATATTGATGCCGAAGTGAACCAAGTGCTCCTCTAGTTTCGAGTCGACGACCATGTCGTCTTCGGGATATGAGAAGACGTCCGATTTGCCGTCCGCAGTGATGGTGCCCAGCTTGACAGCCAGCGGAAACCCAAACTCCTTGTAATGTTCCACGGCATGATCGTTGCCGCCTGACCCGTCAAAGAACTTGCGACCGCACAGGATAGAGCCGTCAGTGAGGTTCAACCACAGATTATTGGTCAAATCGCATTTCTCACACTTCCAGCCCGAGGGCGGAATCTTCTTGCAATTGTTTAGCTGCGTTAACGAGTCAGAGTATTTCGATACCTGGCGCACTTCACCGTCCCAAGTACCTGAGAAGGAGAATTTAAAAAAATTGTCAACCGAAGCTTTACTCTAGCACACTTACCCATCAGCGTTTGTTTCTCCAACTTGGCAATTGCCGATTCCTGAGCCAATAGTGCTTCCGCAGCCTGCGACACTATCATTGGCAGCTGATCATCCGGATAGGGCAACTTCTTGTCCAAGTTCGGCACGACCACAATTGAGTACGTGTCCTTGTAGTCGTATTTCTTTACATCGCTATCATTGTAACCTCCTTCAACGCCTATGGCAAGACGCGTAATCTTACGCTCGGGGCCGGCCTCTTCCTTGGCCTCATCTTGCTCAAGCCCGTCTGTCTTTTTCAAGAATTTTTCGCGTTTTATGTGGAGAAAGACCGGATTGCCACTTTTCTCCGCATACTTCTGCACGTAGGCCTCGCCGAAGCCCAGGAAACTGGCGAGACTCACATAGAGCCCCGTAGGCGTCTCCGGATTATCGTAAGAATACACACACTCATCCTTGTAGATGGCTTGACTTTCGGGGACGCGAATTTTCGATAAATGCTTTTGCAGCGATTCCATTCTAACTAAAGTTTAAAAGAGATCTTTGAATTGTTTCCAATTGCTTACACTTAATTAAATACTATTTCTTCTAATTTCTTAATTTTCACGGTGTTTTTTTCTGATTTTTTTGCAAAGCCAGTGGAAAATAATAATTTTTTCGGCGAATCACTAAAATTTGCGCTGTCATTTCAGAGTTCCAAGCCGCAGTCGGCGGCAAAGGCGCTGTGCTGTGCGCTTTAATTTTTTGAGGAAAGAAGCCGCCGCTGGAATGGAATTATCGGAATTGAAACAAAGTGACCGATTTACGGCATTCGTGATCGAGACACTCGTATCGAAAAGTTTTAATTTCAATTATTCAATAGGAAAAGTTTTTAAAAAGATTTAGCTAATACCATGGTAGAAGAAGTTGTGAGGTTCAGGTGAGCTTTGTTTCAATATTTCCAAAAAGGCCCGCAGGTTTAAAACATTTAAAATGCTTCCCAAAACCTGTAGGGTAAATTTTAATTAAGTTTTCTTACCATCCAGTTTTTGTTAGTTAACTTTGTTTTTTTTCTTTTTCACTTCATAATTGAAATTTTTTTTACTTCATGGAACCGGAACTGAAAGGAATATTTAAGAAAGTCTGGGAAATTGATATCTGGAACCGATATTCCTTTCCTAATCAAGTGCAAAATACGGAATTAGTGATCAGTTTTACCGACACATCCTGATTAAGTTCAGATTCGAAAAAGCTTAAGAAGTGCTCTGATTTTGTGAAAACTTCATACATGGTTATTTCGGTTCATTGGTCTCAAATATGAGAGGACCCAAATTGAAAAAATGTTAAATACAATATTACCATACAAAAATAAACTGTGCGACAAGGAAAAACAATCTGACACCTAATTCACGGAATGGCTGAAATTATTATCAAACAAATTATTATTAATACTAGAACAAAACTAACTAAATATCTTCACGAATCAGAAAATTTGTTTTAAAATGGCATCGATGTGCAAAAATATGCAAATTTTTGCATATTTGAACATTTTTTTCCGAACTTTTTTCCATATTTTCAGTTATTTGCATATTTTGTCTGCATATTTCCTAAAATTTTGTCATTTTGCTTGAAAAATTCGTAAATTTTAAAATGGCAATGACTTGAAGCAAATGATTGATAACAATTTTAAAAACTGTTTTGAATGCGAAAAAAATTCTCTAGCTAAATAGGGAAACTTTTTGCATCCCACATAAATTGTATAACCCCCACGAAAAATGTTAGAAAAGTAGATCCTTTTTCAACCAGGATTTTCTCGAAGTGTACCTAACGGGTCCTAGCTCTCATTCGAAAGACCTTTCCGATGATACCAATATACTGGACATGGAAAAGAATAATGCAAAATACTTATGCGAGTCTTTGCATTTAACTATTTTCTTTTTAAATGAATTTGAACACTATAAATATAAACAAGTGAGTAAGTTTCAGTAGGGCAAGCCGACTTGCATATACCCTACACCTACTAAGCCATATTTTATCCGCCATCTTGAATTTTGAAAATGCGACATCAAATTCGAAATCAGCGACCCCAAAAACCCCCCTATACAAAATTTCACACTGTTTTGGTGAAATCTTAAAATTTCGGTGAAAACACGATTTTCACTTATATGGGAGGTAGGCGTGGCAGTCGACCGATTTCGCCCATTTGCAATACCAACTCCTTCTAGAGCCTAAAAAGGATAAATCCAAAATTTGGGATCCCTAGCTTTCTTCTAGCACCTGCAATCGTGTTTACAAGAAAAGAGGACGGACAGACGGACAGACGGACAGACGGACAGACGGACAGACGGATAGACGGATAGGGCTAAATCAACTCAGCAGGTGACGCTGATCAAGAATATATATACTTTTTCATACCGGACACTTCTCCTTCTTGGTGTTACAAACATCAGACCAAAGTGAATATACCCATACCTCATGAGGTGTAGGGTATAAAAATATAGATGTTTCATTTTTTATGAATATTTTTCAAATTTAAATATTTCACTTTTTAAATGCATATTTTATGTGCATATTTTTGATTTTTCAATGCGCACCCTAAATATGACATAATGAAAACCAGGGATTAGTTTCAATTAATTTAGAACACTCCTTCGATTTTTGTCCCAATCTTATATGGAGACAAATCACTGTGCGTCCTTTAATGTTTATTGTTAAAAGTATGAATTTTGGCCTTGTTTTCTGCTGAAATTTCGAAATTTCTGCCGAATCTGAAACACGACCGAAAACGCTTGTTTTGGCCGAAACCCCGAAACCGAAATTAGGTCAGCCTCTAATTTGCAGTCAAGTTTTAGATTAAGTTTGACTGTCAATAATTTCCCTGCATCATTGAAATATTTCATTAAAACAAGTTTGCGGTATTTTTTATTTTTCATAATTTATTTCGAGTATTTGAGTATTTTGCTGTTGGACTTGCTTCTGTTTTTCTTGTCCTCTACAATTACCTCTGTAATTCCTTTTTGTAATTTGAATTAATAATGTTTGGATTACAATATTTAAGTTGTCATAAATTGTATGTTTGCTTATATATGTAAGAAGGTATTTTTAATTTGATCAAAGACAATTATATTTTTTGTTTGTTTGTTTGTTTGTTTGTTGTATTTCTCGGCCATATTTTATTTTTGTTTTTAAATTTATTTTTCTTTTTCATTTTCAATATTTTTAATATTTTCTCGAATAACATAATAACACAAATTTGACATAGAATTTGTGGTAAGTAGAGTTGATTACATTTCGATTAACCAATTTGCCAATTACTAATTAACTATTCTTCAATTGAGATAATTTCATATTTAAATAGTGTTTAAGTTACAACAAATATTAAATTATTTTTTTACAAGATACGCGACGGAGACGAAGGGCAATTATGAGAACTGAATGCTGAAAGCCCTCCGATGAGGAATATTTATGAAAACCATTTAAATATCCAACAGTTTTCGAAGCTGACTTATATATTTTTCAATTTCAATTTGTATTTCTCAACTAATATTCATCATCGGAGGGGAGGGCCTTCAAATTTATCAATTTCTAAACGAATATAATTTTTCTAAAATTTGATTACTTATTTTCCAATTTGAGTTTCTTATTTTCCAATTTAATTTAATTTAATTAATTTCCAAATTTCCCTGCCTCGTCCTCGCCTCTCATCTCCCATCTCTGAAAATGTATTTTCTCACAATTGCAACTAAACCTAAGACAGAATGACTTTCAGAAATAATTCCAGTTGGAAATTAAATTGAAACTTTTTAACACATTTTGCACATTTTTCACATCGACTATAATTTTTTTTATTCACTTAATTTTTTGTTTAATTCTTATATTTTTGCCTTCTCACGTTTGCCTCCTTTGGGTTTTCCTCCTCTTAAGTAAGTTAGTAAAAAAATACATTATTGGAATTACTTTGCTTCTTTCGTCTTCGTCTTCTTCTTTAACTTTACTTTTTTAAATCTTTAGCTATGCTAATGTCCGTTATTGTAACTTTTATTAATTTGTTTTCCTTCAAATTCACATCATCTACTAAATTGCTCTTTTTTCATTTATTCAGGGAACGAAAATCATAAATATTAAAATTGTCAAGTTCTTAAATTTCAAGAGTTACATTCTATAAAGTAATACCGCTGTTGTATTGGAAACACTTGAAAAATGTTTGAAAATTACGAAATTTCTAAAAATTTGAGAAATCAAAAAGAAATTAATGTTCGCTTCTTCTGCGTGGATAAATGTATGAAGAAAATGTGAGATTTTAATGATTAACCCTACGTTGGGCGGAGGGGGTCGGTGGGGTTATTATATATATATGTATGTATATATTTTTATATATTAACAGTCAGTTATTGAATTGCATTGATTGAAAGATTTTAAATTTGTTAAACCTCTACTGGATTTTAAAATTGCACCGTGGCAATGATTGGAATTCTAAGTAGATGACAAAGCGACAAAACCCTGCGCCAAACATTGGGTTAAATGCTGAAAATGTTCATTTGAATTGAGTTGAAAGAATCCGTTTCTGAGCTGTACTTGTGCGCACCAGTGTTTTCCATAAAGTTTTTCAGCTATTTTGTGGTATTTATTTGAAATCGATCGAGGTCTGCCTTTCTTATAAATGTTGGTGAATTCTTCTTTTAATGTTGGTCTAAGTTATGCACAAAGGTTTTGTATGCGGTATGTAAAATATGTTTTTTTTCTTTGGTTGGTATCGGAAACAATTAAATTTTTATGTTTGTTCACTTTTGTATTTGCCACATTCTAGCTTAGCGCAGTAAGCTTACTGTACGTTTAGTTTCACCTGCCTGCCTTATGTTAAATGTTAAATTTATTTACTTTATTTTTATCGTATTTTAGGAATTAACTTTCAGTCGTGGGGAGAGATTTCCTTATGATTATTATTTGATATTGAATCGTTTGTTGTGCCGGACTCTGTGATTAGCAGTTGATGCATGAAATAATCTGCAGTATGTTTTTGTAAGTTGTTAGGCAGTCAGGGTAAGGAGTCTCAAACACTCCATCCTTCATGCCAGAGTTCTCAAAGGGGAAACACAAATATTCTTAAAAATATTCAGGCCGGTTCCAGAATTCGAGTGAAAGTGAATGTGAATTTGGATCCGAATGAGTGAAATTGATTTAATCCTTCTATTTCACTTAAAAATGGAACCGACTACGGTTGTCGATCACTCGATTGCAATTTGTTCACTTTTTTCTGTCTACTCTGAACTTTGGTAGTGTTGTTTCGATAAATACTTCATCGATCATATTCTTTCTCTTGGAACTTTTGCAATTTTCACGATTCTACGAACGATTTCAACACGGTTTTCAAATTATTGAAATTCATTTTTCAGTTTGTGTACCAAATTGATATTTGATCGAATCAGACAGGTGCATCCTCGCGTATTTCGATACTTGGTAAATATGGTGTCGAATGCGTTTCGATAGTTTTGAACCAAACTTCAAACGTTAACTAAAATGAGACCAAGACTATCAATTTGTCTCGATATCGAGATACGCGAACAGTGCCCAGATTGAAAAGTTGAATGCGAACAGTGAAATGTCGATTAAAAAAAAAGTGAAATCGAAGTTGAGTAATTTCACTTTCACCTCGGAAGCGAAATGAGGAACCGCCTGATAAACAACGAAATGATTAGAACCCATTTACAATAATCGTGTTTTGGTTGCAAACACAATCTACTGTTTGTTACTATGGGGATTCATTTAATGTGGGAAAACCCTCAAAAACGCGCAGTTGCTTAAAAGGACTGTCTTGACTGCACCAGTGCACCGTTTCCGAGGAGTTTCACACTTTAAATGAATCCCCCTACTATGAAAAAAAAGCGATCATGACGAAAAACCAATAGATTACGTTCGCAAATACGACTAAATCTCCAAAATTTAGATGACAACATTTTTTAAACTTTTGAAAATATTTAAAAATTATCTGTTACAAGGGTTTTTATTTTAAAAGTTATATATTTTTTGTTAGCAAATATTACACTGTACACGGCGCCTTAATCATTAAAATTTGTTATTCATTATCCACACACTTAGAGACATTTGACTTTCACCAGCAAAAATCAAGCAAATTGTGTTTGCTTTTCGCCTGTATTAATTGTTTGTTTGTATTTTCAAAAATTGCATAAATAACATTTTCGCTATAAGTACTTTTGGTTTATAATTTGTATATTTTGCATTTATGCACTTGCAGGTTTTTGTGTTCAATTCTTTTTTTTGATCTGTTTAACGTTCTACATTTGGGTGTGTCTGTTGATTTTTTTCTTTGTTTATGGATTAGTCAAGGAATACTAAAAGAAAACCAAATAAAATGAAAAATTATAAATGTTAATTTGTAAAGCTTGCATTTTATTGAAATTTTTAAAATACAAAATTTAATTACATGATAGAGTACAAATAATGGAAAATTAGACAAACAAAAAAAAAATACAAAAAATTAAAATCAAAAGTAAAATAATTAATTATAGTTAAAAAAAAAAATAATGTATAAGTTCTTAACATCATAAATCACTCGCAATGTTCTTAAATTAGTACTTTATTAGTTAGTAGTTAGCAATATATGTATGTGTTGTGTAGAATCTATATAGTTATTGTATGGTATTCATTTTTCATTTTCATCGTCCTTGCCTCCTTTCCTTTCCTTTTCATTTCTTTTTTAAATAATTATAATATCGCTAGTGTACAAAATAAATCGAACTTAAGGCTTAAACTAAATTTAAATGTAGTATTTTAAACTAAAAACTAAAATTGCTTTGATAATGTGAAAGAAGTGCGCTGCAGAAATTCATTATTGAATAATAGTTCGATTTGTTTGTGTAACGTAAGATGCGAGATGTAAGCTATTTGATTTGGGGAAATGTCATTGTGGTAATAAAACTGCTTGCATTTGCATAGTTTAATACTTTCGTTTTGGGACATCAAAATTACACAAAAAGAACATTTACAGGCGGCACATATACGTGTAAATATAATAATAAATATAAGCACAAGTATCTAAAATCGAAGAAAATAAAGTATAAGACTGAGTATGTGAGCACAATTTGCGTTCTTATGAGACATAAGGTTCCATGCACCTCAACTGGCCATTGAAAATATTCCATGCAACCCGAAATGAACGAAATACAAAAATTAACATTTAAATTGCTTTTCCGTGACTTTGTATTCCCTCGGCTTTGTATGATTTCATGGGCGCAGCATTTTATGCTGCGACTTTGTTTGCACAAGCCTGGCACTGGGTTTGAGACGATCCCATACCAAGTGTTATTATTTAAGGTTTTTGTCATTCTGACAAGGAGTCTCCTCCTCCTCAAGCGAAGCAAACCAGTGCCAGGCTTTGTTTTATTTTGGAATTTTGCATTGGTTTCAATTTTTTAAATTTAGATTTTCACTTAACATTGGCTTGAATTTGTAAATTGTCCTTTTCACATTCTGCTACGCAGCTGCCGCTATTAATTTTTATTGTATTTTGTTTTGTTTTTTTTTTCTATTTCTATTGAATTGTTGATATTGTTCACGTGTCGCGTGTCAAATCTTTTTGGTATTGTATGGGACTGGTGATTGCTTTAAGGAAATCATGTTGCTTCTGCAAAATATCGCGTATCGTCTCCAGCCATTCACGATTCTTGTCGATTGTGGCCGCATAGCAGATCATATGCAAATCGGGTCGATTGGGATCGGTGGACTTGAGGAGGAAACGATTGTTGGGCAATTCTTCGAGTTGCATTTTGTTAACCTGCCAGAATGAGAGTAAAATCGTGTAATTTACCATAGAGCATTTTGTTGTTCTCCCATATTTACCTGAATGTGTGATCGATAAATGAACGAGGGACTTGTGAATTGTGTCTTCTTGCCGACAATGTCCGAAAAGATGATACTCTGCTCGAACAGGAATACTTGAAGATCACGCGGTTTCTGCACCATGCACGCATTGCGTTCGGCACTCTTGGCATCCTCGATGCAGGCGAGTGGGCCGTGCAGCAGCAGCTTGCCTTGGGCGGTTATAATGATGCCCTCGATTTTCTGTATACAGCGCAGAACCATTGTGTCGTTGACTTCCTTGCAAACGATCTAAGAGGAAATGAATAAAATTCCATAAAAACAATAAATAAATAATGAATTTGAACCACTGTACCTTCATCACATGAAAAGACTCCTCGATGCTGGGCAGCTCTTCTACCAAACCGGCACGTTGTGTTTGCTTGGTGATTTCTCTCAGCAGCAGTTCATACTTGGTTATCCTTTGTACCGGCTTAATGAGCAAATCGCTGATCTATATGTTTGGGCAAATATAAAAAAATTTAATCATTTGCCATTTAATTAAATAAAAACAATGGCGCATATTCATAGTCAAATTAGGTACCAACATTGCAGCTCTCAATTCAGTGCATTCTCTGTCAACTAAGCCTAATTTTACTATAAATAAAATAAATCCAAACTCGATACTCACATCCAACCGGTGTCGTAGTTTCTGTCGGATCTGATCGAAATAGAGCAAATGTTCATTTACAATGTGGTCCGAGACGGGCTTATTCCGGCAGTAGACAATATACATGCGGAACTTGCGATCGTATCGCTTAATCATTGTGCCCAATTCGACTGGAGATTTTTGAGAACGTTGCAGTGCCTTTAGGAAATAACTAAACGAAAAAAATAAGAAAATTTTATAAATAAATTGTAAATTTCGGAATAATCCTGTAATAGAATAGCGTGAAAGGCCAATCGGGATGGGGTGGATGATCAGGAATCTAAGTTCAGTTTTGCATTGTTGCGTCTAGATTTCTTGACAAACATTTTGTCCTAAAAAAGAATTCGCAAAATTTTTTTTTATTTTAGGGTTTTTTTTTAAAAAGAGAAATTTAATATTTTTAAGAATGAGTACAATCGAGCCCAAAACCCAGCTTAAGTGAAACGAAAACTGAATCCCCATTTTACTGAAACCCGCCTTACTGAAACAAAATTTCCTCTCCAAATCACTGTTTTAAAGCCTGCGCCTAAATAAAACACGTCCTGAAAATTAAATTTGAATTGAAATTTGTATGTTTTCAATACAAACAAATTTTACGAAAGAAAGTTTTAAGTGTAAATAAAAAACGCGGGTCTTGAAATTTTAAGAATAAGTCTTATACGAACACAACTGCATCCTGTGGTTGCCCTTGGCACGTTTCCGTGTATAAGAAACAATTTCGGTTAAAGGCAACAATTTCGGCTTAAACCGAACCGTAAAATATTTTTCTCTTATGCGAAATTCGCTTCAGTGAAACATTTTTCCGAATTCTCTTAAGTTAAAAGCCCGCATAAGTGAAATTCTGACAAATTCGTGTTTCAGTTAAGCGGGTTCGACTGTATCGACTGTAGCAGTAGAAGAAGTAGCGGAGACGAACAGACATTTTGCTCGAATAAAGATTTTTTTCGTACTACGCGAGACTTTTACACTGGCTGAACGAAAAAAGATTCTATAGTTCGTTCTGTCGGATTGAAACAATATACAGAATCCCAGAATTACTTTGACCATCTTGATACTTACTCCCTATGCCACTCGTAGATGGCTTCAATGTTGCCGAAGACCATCCGTTCTTTGCCACCCTTCAAGTCTTCGGGTAGGGGAATATCACTATTTGGATTGCGGATTTCACCGATGTAGCTGGAATTTTATATAAGCAAAAAATATGTTAGCGTATTACAAAAATAGTCGTTGGTATCTTAAATAACATTTAAATGCAATTCTTATGCTTTTAAAATAAAAGCTATAGAGTGAACTATCTTCTGAAAAAGTATAAAATCTTACCCATTGACAATCTCCGCCAAGTCTTGTATGTACAACTCCTCGGTGGATAATAGTTCGGCCAATGCACACGAGCGTTTCTTTTGAGCTGCCTCAATATCACTGGTTTCGGTATTATTCTATAAAATGTTTGTCAAATTAATATTGAAAGGTCCCCCTTTTTTCAGTATTACTCATCATTACCTCATCATTGTTGTCGGTTGCATTGCTGTCATTGTTTGAATAGCGCAAGTCCAGCTCGCCGCCACGTCCATTGGTTTCACTGCTACCGCCACCACAACCGCCCCCGCTGCTACTGTTGTTCATATCGAAATTGGGTTTCAGGAATTTCGATTTCTCTTCGTGTTGTTCCTGAAAACGAAAAGAGAAAAGTTAAAAATAAGCTCATGAATACAAATTTCAATTTCCAATGCAAACTTACGGTTTTCTCTTTGACAATCTGTTCAATTTCGGATAAATCTATTGCGGTATTACCATCCGATTTGCCGGTGCTTGCCTGAAATGAAACAATTAAATACAAATTAATTGGAAATGTTAACATTTTTGTGGAGTACCCTTTCAAATTCTAATAATTTCTATTTTCTTTCCACTCAATCAATTGGTTCACGAGAAAAATGAAAAAACAAGAATGTTTTCCAGATGCAAAGATGTTTTCTAAACGCAGTCAACAAGGGATTGATGTTCAATAAAATGAGAACAAGCATTCGACAGACTGCAATAAACACTTTAGAAATACAACTGAAAGGAGCAACTTTCAAGTCCTACTGATTGTGTGTGATTGGAAAAGTTTTGCAATAAAGTTTATGTATTATTTTTTATCGATGGCCAAGCTAATATGAGTTTGAATGCAATGTCATACAAAAGCTATTAAACTGAACATAATAAAAATACCATTGGAATGTTAATGTGAAACGGGAGATTGTAACCATTTTGTAGCACACTCTTAGGCGCCATCAAATATTTTGATTGCAATTAAAAAGTGGAATTGAAGAAAAATTTAGACTGAAAATTTTAAAAACTTCATTCGTTTCGAGAGCAATCGGAAAGCTTCTTAAACGTTGATGCGAACAAATGAAAGTTGCAAAATATTAATTTGCTGCAATTGCATTGCTTGGGTTGACACAAGAGATTGCTTTGCGCCTCGAATCCCACAGGAAATTCGGCTGGAATTGAGGTCGGTGGCTGAGTGCTGCGGTATTCACAAGAGGCAAAAGTTGATTTAAAATTACCCAGGAAAATTAAAACAAATGATAAAAATTGCGGCTAATTGCACAAGTCACTACGACTCAACTGACTCACAGATATATTATCTCAAGAACTTATTCAATTCCGGCAAAGGTTTCTTGTTTAAATTTCTTTTGGCAGTTTCATTAAATTATTTTTAATATATTAAATTAGTTTTCACTTTAGTACTACAATGTGTACTCGCTGATGGGCTGGCAAGTAGACACGTGAATTTCACCAAAAAGATTTTTAATTTAAATGCGAAGCAGCCAGCCAGTCAGCCAGTCAGTCATCGTCACTGCAGATAAAATTGTGTAACCATTAAATTACTTAAGTTGTTGTTGTTTTTTTTGTTATTTTGTTGTTGTATTAAGATAAGACCATTTTGGACAAAATAATAACAAACAAAAAAGTGAAACTAAGACCAAAAGAAAATACCGCAAGTTGTGAAGGATTAAAAACTCATACGAAGTGCACACCACTTTCAAATCACTTACGAATAACAAACGAAAGAAGCAACTCATTCTCATTGCAGGTAACTGGTTGATAAATTAATTTTATTTAATAAACTTATTGGGGACACTTGAATGTAAATTGAAACTCGTGTATAGAAATAGAAAAAGTGTTGGCCCAACGCATTGTTCTACGAACAAAATTCAACGCAAGACTGAGTGGCGAGGCGAGAATTTAAGTGAGCCACTTACGGGCGAAATACACACAAGTGCCGAGCGAACACATCGACCATATTGGCGATACCATCTCCACCACCGCCTCATACACGGTCTAGTCATTCGAATTTCGAGCGTGTGAAAAAAGTGTTAAATGATTTCTTTCCTGTTTTGCTACTGTGGTCGTTGTAGTTGTTGTTGTTTGTTTGTTTATTTTCATATAAACATTATTGAATTTAAATATTTTAAAATACAGAATATTTTGTAGTTTCTGTGTTCTATTGTAAGTTCCACCAATAGACTCTGAGTCGCTTGAGTAAGTTGGCGTTTTAAAAATAAAACATTCAAAATACAACTTTAAAGTATGACCAACATTTTACAGAATTTTAAAATAAAATAATAAAAATATCTATAAATACGCATAAGTCAATACATAACCCAACCAACCAAATATTGTATTCAGTCAATAGTAAAATCTTTCAAACATAGGATATAGGTATGCCTTTCTAGCTGTCAATATCAATCATATCAATCACTAGTACAAAAGCTCCTTTTTTGTCATAAACAAGTTTGAGGTGATTTATTTGATATTTGTTTGGAAATACCTATTTCACTGGCATAAAAAGAGTTTTCAAAATACGCTGGCTTACTGCTAACTGGGAGCATTAAAAGGAACTTTTGTGTGGCGTGTTGGTGTGTGGGAGGGAACGACAACGTTGTGTGCGGCAGAATGTTTGATGGAGTGTTTATTTGCTTAACGAATTATGAAAATAAAAAAATGCTGCCAAAAGAAGGAAAATTGATAACCCTCTGTAATTGGGTTAAACGATATGAGCTGGGAAAGTGCATAAATCAAGGAGAAAAGTTGCCAACTTCAAATGGGTCTTCTTACTTTGTTCTTTGTTCTTTGTTTGGTAGTTTTCTTTTTTCACTCCCACTTTGTCCTGATGTTTCAGTTTCAATGCACGAGTATTTCTGTTGCCTTTCAGCCGTTCTCGAACTATCACTGAACTTCTTTATATTAAAACTAATTTAGTTTTTCTTTTTCAAAAGAACTAGAGACTCGCCCCCCAAATTTTTACTGAATAAATAAACTCAAATTACGCATATTCACTCAAAATGAAGTAGCAACAATAGGAAATGGAAAAAAAAGTACATATCAACAAAACAATAACATTTAATTAGGTTAAGTCCCGCAGTAAAAACCGAAATTGTCTTTATGCTTGGCCGTGTTCCGTGTCTATGCGCCACCACCACACCACTTTGAGTCACTCGCGCATGTAAAAATATAAATATCGCAAAACATAAAAACTTTTACGTGGCGGCGCAGTTATCGCACTTAAATGACTTTGAAAATTGAACTAATGGCAAACATTAAAATATATAAACAAAGACATACGGCGACGCGATGGCAGTGGCAATGGCGACACAATACGACAATACGAATCGTATTGGAAGAGACTACGTGGCGTATGAGTTAAGAGGTGCTGAAAAATTTGTTCTTAAATTTTCACACAGCGACAGCGGAAATGTTAGTTTGGAAAATGTATGTAAACAAACAAATGCCAAAGACGATCACAACTGATCCATGTCAGATCAATTGGGAAAACAGGAAATGGTTGGTCTGTCAACCGAAGTGATTTGGTATACAAAAGGTGGCCACAGACTACTTTCGTTAAAACGATTTCTTGTATGTGAGAGAAAACTATTTAGCTAATAACCTGCCCTCAAATTACTATTTACTTGCCCTCGAAAACTTTCAAAAGCTTTTTCCCTTGAATTTTGTTTAGTTTTTCTAAAATCAAAAAACATTCCCCCAATCCGCCCGAATGCATATCATGAATGATGATACAAAGCACGTGTGCTGGTAGGTAATTTCCACTGAAACTGCAATTATTTATTAAACATCGCACACCAGGAGCCACAACATTTAATAGGCAGTCAGGCAATTGGTGTCATTACTTTTGATGGCAACGCCAACGCCTCCCCCCATAGATGAGTAGTTAAAGTTCACATCCACTTTCGCTGCGCTACAATTATCCTAGAAGATTCATACTAAAATTAGTGTGAAGCACTTCGAGTGAAACGAAGCGATGCATTTTTAGTGGCCAGCGCAAAGAATATTGCCACTTTTGTATATATTTTTCAATTGAAATGAAAGTGTGTGTGAGCACCACCTCACACCACATCACATCCAAGTGTTGGCTAAGAGATGAGGACGCTTTCGCCTCGCGCTTTGTGTAAACATAAACAAAGCAGAAAAACGCAACTGGCGGGGATTTTTTTACCTCGTTTATTTATTATTTCTAATTGGCTGACCGAGAGCAATTTCTCGAGCGTGCTGGTAATTCGTGTGGGAAATTTGTACGTATGGGTTGTTGTTGGTGTTGTACTTTTCAATTTCCACCAAGTTTCATGTGCGCACATGTGAACACATGGGTCTACTTGACGTTTCTACTTGTTGCAAGAGTTTTGTGTGCGTGTGTGTGTGTTGCTGTGGCCAGCCTATTCGGTTTGCTATTGAACTTTAAGTGTGAGCGCTCACGTCATCGAAAAAAGTGGGAAAATTGTGTGTTGAGAAAACAAAAATCAAATTTTACTGCTGTGATACGAGGCGTCAGGAATTAAAGCAACAACAACAAACAAACAAACAAAAAGTACCAAAATATTTCAGGAATTTCAAGTAGTCACTTGAATTGTGTTCGCTTCATTCACGATTCTGTACTTTGCATTAGTTTACTCACCGAATTTGAAGAATTCTCTTTCATGTCTTTAGCGAATGTGGGCGGCCCATTGGACATCAAGTGTGGTTCCTGAATTGGTTTCATTGGCGGCGGAAGTTCGAGGCCCGCTTCTTCTTCCGCCTCGTACTCCTGTTGCTGGGCTGATGATGACGCTGTGCCGTGATGGTGCGAGGGCATGCCATAGTTAGAGGCATGCGCTCCACTGGACGATGTGGTTGTTGTTGAAGCGTTCTCATCCTCGTGGTTGGCATTTTTTTGTGGTAACTATAAAATAAAAACAGAAGCAATTAAATAAAAATATAATAAATTTTTATTGTTGTCATTTGGAATTTGGAATTTAGATGAGTTTTTTTTAATTAGTACTCACTCTTAAATTCTTCTCGGAACTCTTCTTAATGAGCGATTTCTCAGCTGGTAGTTTCTCAACTTTGCTCTGCGAGCGCTTTCTCAGCGGCTGTGGCAGCCATTTACGCCTGCAAAATTAATGAAAAAGAAAAGAAAAAATTATGTTTATTGAATGGCAATTTCAATTGAAAAGAAATAAAAAATATGTTTAATGAGACATTTTAATTAAGGCAAGCAACTGCAATTATAAACGAAGATATATCAGCAACAACATCTGCACCAGCTGCGTATCTACAATCAATTAATGGTGTTTGCCATTCGACGACACGCCAATACAAAAAAAATATGGAAAAATCAGAATTGCACAAAACAAAAAAAAAAGTTATTTTCTTTACAGCAGCGACATCGTGTATGTATGTAAGTATGCGTGTATATATCTTCATCCGCAAACGCATTCAAGGGAGACCAATAACAATCGACGCCCCCGCTTCATGTAATTTAAAGTGGCTATCTAGCTGCGACGACAGCGTGAGACTGTCTACGGTTTTAATAAAAAAATTAAAACTGCAAACAAAAAATGTCGTATAGTGTGAAGAGCTCTCATGGAATCGTATAAAATAAATTATAATGATCGCGTGCTGATCAGAATGGCAGTGGCACAGTGGAAAGGCGACATAAAAATTGCAAACAAACGGAAAAAAGAGAATTCCCTAAGTTATCTGTGGAGAGTTGAGTATGAGTTATATAAAATATTTTAACTTATAATTTTAAATCTTGATTTCATAACAATACGATTTTTTAAATTGTGTCTTTATTGCAGGGAATGAGCAAATGGTAAATGACAAATGGTGGTCAATTTGGAAAAGGGGCTTCAATCGATCTAAGTGAAAGTGAGTTTTATTGTTACTTTGTATATTTTTGACCTTTTTTTGGGATTGAAATTCGCAAATTTACATCCTCATAAAGATGATGGAGGTTAAGAAAAAGAGCAACTCATTTGCTCCACAGTACGCCGGTGCGGCTAAATCTGAGCGCAAAGTGGATACCTCATTTTTTTTTTTGTGCTATTATCTCGACAAAATATGTGCAAATTTATTTTTATTAAGAATGTGAGCAATAAAAAATCATCGCCATTGCAAAAACAAAGATTTTCTAAATTAAAAAATAAAAAAGTGTTTTTAAAAAACGGTGCCAATTTTTTATTACACTGTTCTACTTTTATTGGCAGTAGTACAGTGGAAATGGACGAGATATATATATTTTTTTCTTATACATTTGCCTGGTTACTGTTGCGGTTTGTGAAAAATCAAGATGAATTTCTACACCTAACTCCTAAAAGTTGGTTTTTTTTTACAAAATGTGAATTTGTATCACAGTGTAATAAATGTTATTTTATAGCTTAGAATGTGAATTTACCGGTCTGAGGAGAGATGAGGTACAGGCGATAGTGTTCTCTAGAATGAGGTTTGAAAATGCAACGTGAAATTTTGCCAGTTCGTTGTTTTTGTGTGGTTACACGTTTCACAATGTTGGAAAGTACAACGTTTAAATGTAAACTTTCAATTGGTGTTTTTGTTGCTTTTATGCTAATAACGAAAAATCCCCATCATTCCAGTAAATTAAATGCAAATGCGGAATACAACAGTGTTTTCATGTCGTTAAAAGCAATTATTGTCGTGGTTTTTCAGTAGAAACAGTCGCAACACATTTTATTTCCACACTTAACAATTAGAATTGCACATAAAATGGATTCAAAGTAACTGTATGAGTGCAATTAAACACGTTTAATATAGAAGTACTTGTGTGTGTGTGTGTGTGTGAGAGTTGGTAAAACAAATGAATTTCCATTTGTAAAATCATTTTTACCACCACTCACCCATTCACCACGACTACCGTTTACAAACGGAACCTATATTAAATGGTAATTAAAAGTGTAAATTTGGCTAGCATACTTTGTGGCTTACATTCGAAATGAAAGTTCATACAAAACGACAAAATGCGCGCCAACTTGAAGGGGAAACAGTTTTCATGACAGACACTTCAGCATTAGTCAAACGAAAATGAAAGCAAACTTTAAGTTGAAAAAAAATTATATTTATGTGCGTGTAAATAATGAAGGAAATTGTTGGCAAGCCTAACCGTATGCAACAATCTATAATTCAAGGATCAAAAATAAACATTGATACACAACAGTTTTGGCGAAAATTCCGAGAATTTCTGTTAATTCGACGTAGCCATTGTCATTGCTGTCAAAGTGTATTGGACTGACGTAATGTGGGTAAACACAAGAGAACGGTCAAGGGGGCAAGAAAGCCAACGAAACATTTTCAACTTTCCTTGACCATAGAAAAAAAAACTGCCAAACCACAAACATGCCATATTTTGCAAATAATTATAGCAATAAAGCGAGACAATATAAACCAGCCTGACAATTGAGAACGGCCCGAAGAATGGAAGGGCCGCAGAGCAGGAAGGAAATCATATGCAAAAGTGGATGTGAGACCGGAAAGGAACAAACGCCTTCGCACTATTTCGAAACTATAGGAGAGTCGGTGTGTAATTATTTATTTGCATGTGCGTGTGTGTGTCTGTGTTTGTGTGCGTGTGTCAGTAAAGCAATCGTACGCTTCTCAGCTCGTTAGCTTAGAGCCTTTTGTCTCAAGTATTGTGTAAATAAAGAGTGTTTGTGTTTGCTAACCACAAACCAGAACAGTGGAATGAACACAACACAAATGTTGATGGTGACACTCTCTGAAGACAACAAAAATGTAGCAACGATTCGTCTACGAAGTCACAACAAAACAGAAAACCGAAAAAAGCAAACAATTCATTTCCAAATGCTCTCAATTAGTAACCAAATACTAAATGTCCATTTACAAATGTTTGTTCATTATGGTAAACCGGAAAAAAAAGCCAGCGTGTGAGAGCCAGCTAACTAAAGACAAGCTGATACTTTAAAGCTTTATCGCATTTGAAGAAGCAGATTAAGCGAACGGTTTTGAATACAGATATCGATAGCTACGTAACAGCTTTTTATAATTGTTATTTGTGGGTAATTGATATGAAATATTGAGCAAAGATTAGAACATATTTCAATTTGAAAGAAGCTGTTTTTCGAATAAAATATCCAAGCCAGCCATGACACAAACATTCCTGCTCAACTTAAGCAATTTATTTACTTCTTGGAACAACTTCAATTAATTTGCGATTGGTTGTTTTACAATTGATTTTCATCATAATCAATCGACTTTGGTTTTGTCTCACCGCGCACACACTTTCTGAGCCAATACACAGAAAAACACACACACGCACAGAGATCCTTTGAATGCTAGAAATGTAAACCGATATGGGCGCCACAAGCACTAATTAAATGTGATTGAAAATATAATTGAGACCAATCAATTCCGAGAGCGACCGGATGCGAACAGAGAACCGCACAGGCTAGATCTGTGGTGAGGTGAGAATGTGTAATGAAATCACATTAACAGCTATTGTATTTCCACATAATTCCATTAATTGATTAACAAGCTTTGCAACACGCCAATTGCACTGTGTAGAGGAATTACACGAGAACGGGCAACCACCGGAAGCAACACTCATTGGATTAGGTAATGGAAAATGATTGTACACATATTTCGAGTAATTACATCAATTCGGCGGGATACCATGACTTTCGGCGTTCCGTGTGACGTATAAGATGTTCATCTGCAGTGCAACAAAAACATGAAAAATGCTCCGTTTTTTCGCAGTTCATCGACTTTGACACTTGACGACGTTTAATTATACCCAAATTGTCGTTCATTTAATTTGCGTGTATGTGTTACGGCGGAGATATGATTTACTATGCAAACGATTAGAACATGTAAGTTCTAATCACAGTTCGTGCGCTTGTGGGACACACGTTACGTTATGTTGGAACTTTTTTTTCTTTTTATATATTGCGAGCGTTATTTCCGATAGGTTAGTGTAGAACTCAGCGCGGGATCCGCACACAAAACGAAAATGAACGTTATTTCGTCACGCAGAAAACTCAACTGATTAAGTGAGTAAGCGAAACGGAGCCCAAGAAATGAAATAAAATTCGCATACGAAAATATTGTTGTCGTTGTTGTTCTTAGTAAGGCTATATCTATATCTATATCTATATCGAATAAAATACGAGCACACTCGATACACACAACTGAAACAGTTAGTAGTGGTACTTCGGAGTGACTAATGATTTCATATATCGATACCTTAATGCACAATCGGGATATGTGCAGTTTGACAGAACGGTAAGAATTAATTTGTCAATTTATCCTATTTCGTTGATCACAAATGAAAAGTAAGTCTTCAAAATTTTTATTAAAATTTTTAAATTTTTTACAAAAACAAAAATTAATAATTTTTGGTCAAAAGGAACGTAACTGCATTTTTTTATTTTTTTTATTTCGTGATCAGCGAACACCTCGATTTAGTAAAATTGACTTGTCTCGTTCCAGCGCTTTTTTGGCTGTCGAACAGTGTTATCGAACTACTGTTGTTATATTCGGACTATATAAAAACTATGAACCACGAATATGTCAATTTTGATTTATATTCCATCCAGGTTTATGTTCCACCAAAAGTTGCCTGAGCTTCGTTAACGAATGTTTTCGCATGGCTGTTTTTTAGTTGAGTAATTCACTTATCATAAAAAAAAAGCGTAGAAGTTAAATGGCAGTAAACAAAAATAAAATATTGCGATAACAGACCATTTTCTCTTATACCACAGACCACACATGTATGTATGTATAAATATGAAATTTTTTATTCGATATCTTTGTTCTCTTTGTTGTAAAGTGTTTTCGGACAACAACCAAGGGTACTTAATGCTTAAGCGAACGCGATACGATACTTCTAGACACAATTATGACGATAATGCACGGTTAAGACGTCGAGCGAAAGCAAAACCTGTAGTGGGCGCATGACACCCAGGGAGCGCTTCAAGCATAGCGAGCCGGCGATAAATTAGCTAAATTATTTATTTAGAAATTTATTAGAAAAGTGGGCATTTTGCATTTAGTTTATGGTAAATAAACTAAATAAACTTTCCGAGAAACACAGTACAGCTACCGTTAATTTTGTGTTGACGAATTATACATTATAAATGAAGTGATAGGGGTTATGTGGTTATTTGCGATAAAAACTTTGTGTGTGCGTGTATTGAAGGTGTTTATTGGGCCTTCAAGGTTTAAAACTTAAAAATGCAAATTAACTATTTCACGTAATTAATTGCAAAATCTAATTAATATTTAAAGTAGCACTTAACACCTTAACACACTAATTGGCGTAGGTAAGTATGCTATAAAAATGTGTGGCTTACCCGCTAAATCCGCGCCGCTTGGTTGACGATGTGAGTGGATCGGGTTTGCCGCGATTATTGCCTTCAATAGAAAATAAAAAAAAACCCAAATAAATTTAAAATGTATTTAAATATGAAGCATTATCGATACACAGCAGTCGTGGTATGTTCGACACCTGTATTTATAAAAGTGAAACTTACTTTGCTCTTGTACGGTCTCGTTGTTGTCCTTGCGCGATGAACTGCTTTTCTGTGAGCCCGGTGCCGGCTTGAGTATCGAGACCGGCACAAGACCCTCTTGGACCGCAGCATCATCCGTTTGCGGATTCAAACGTACCAAACAAAAATCTGGTTCGCTGCTGGAAGGCGCCTCAACAACCTCAACTTGTTGTCCCTTAGTCACGCTCAATTCGTTCGAGCCCGGCGTGGCAATATAGTCGGAGACCACCCATGTGGCTTCGTGAGTGCCAACCTGAAACCAAAAACAAAATCCACAAAAAAATCAATAAAATAACTAAATTGGTTAATTTTGCTACGAGCACATGCAACGAAGCATATTAATTATCCGTATATAGTATCTAATAACATGGCAAAATGATTTAAAATTCCTTCAATCCTTCCCTTCCGTCACCAGGATACTTAGGCGATTGAAAATTATTCCAAAAACGACCTAGTTTCACAATTACACACATATAACCACGAACCAGAACACCAACGAAGTTGACTTTATAAATAACATTAGAGCCTTTTTGATAAACAAATATACAATAACAAAAAATCGATATTGCTTTAAAGTAGATTCCTATCACTTGGCGAGGATATAGCTAATTAAAGTGTTTATATTTAATTTAAACCGCGAAATTAACGTAAGCGCCAATAAGTAAATTATACAGGAGGAGGTTTTTTTCCTTTTTGTTCTCAATCTCAATTTGTGAAAATGTTTATGCATGTTTAAAAAAAAAATAACATCTGTCAAGTGTTACTTAGTGTTGCATCACATTTTTAATCTACCATTCGAAGTAAACGAACACGTTTTTGTTGTTTTTCGAGAACAAGTGAACAAAAAAATTACCAACTTTTTTGCATTTTGGGCATTTTTTAATCAGATTATTGAAAGTGGGGATTTATGGGGCCCAAGAGCAGGAATAAAAAATGCGGTTCACCTGAACTTTGATTCAATATTTTCATCAAGTCGCACACGTTAAATGCATTCGAAAAACCGTCATTCGTGTGCCCCCTAGTGGAAGTGGCCAATTGTCCCAAGTTGACGGCCGGAAGAGGTTTGATGGTCTCCACAATCTTTATTAAAATATTTTCGGCAAGTCGTGCACTTTTTATGTATTAAAAATAGCCGCCAAATGAAATTTTCACAATTTCCGCCAATTGCTTTTTAAATAAGAACAAGAGTAAATACAAGAACAGCAACCACATTTTTACAACTATCGTATATTTTCAAAAACAATACAACTATTGTATGCGACCGATATGTGACCTTTGTGAATTTCCTTAATGTGTTATCATGTTGTATTTCATTGATTTAGCCAACATGACTCAGATTTTTCGGAGGAAGAGTAAATGATGAGTATTTCTCAAGAAACAGAAAAACGGTTTCACTCAAACATTTTATCAAAAGACATGGATGACATGGTTGGATGGATGAAGGCGGTATGTAACATATATTTCAAAATGAGTTGTATTATAAAATTGTAAATTAAGGTCCATCTCTTGCCCTGAAATTCTTTCCAAATTTTAGTATTTACGATGTCGTCGGAGATTCGGAAATTCTGAAGGCGGTTTGTACATTTATAAAAAAACATTTTAAACTCTCAAAAGGCGGTATGTGCTACAATCATAAATTGAATTTATTAAATGCACAATCCAAAAAACCATTAGTCTTTTTCAAAAGGGAAATAATTTTTGGTGTGTGCCTTCGAAATATTAAAGCTGATTTACTCGAAATAATTTGTATGTTACCGCCCTCATCCATCCACCCCTTCAATTAATTGTATTCTGTTAATGCAGGAAGATTGATAATGAATCATTCACGCATGGAATCCTTTCAATATAATTTTAAAAAAACAGTTCATGGGAACTTTTTTAAATCCAGATCAAAGCTTGTCCCACGGTACCCCATCTTCCCATAACATTTTATGAATGTGAATACCTCCTGTTATCGTAACACTTGCCAATTATGAAGAACGTAATCCACTTTGGCCTACATACTAACCCAAAAACCTCAGATCGCTTCTTCACATCTATCCACCTATTCACCTGATTTATTAATTATTCGAAAGAATTATTAATTTACATGATGGGATAGGATAATTGGCAAGGATAGTGGAAAATTCATCTTCCTTTTATTTCAACTTGTTGGCCCACTCGTATCTGTCTGGTTGTGGTGTGTGGAATGAAAGCGCAAATAAAGTTCAAGTTTAATTATGAATATTCCCACAAAAGCCCTCACAAGCATAATTAAACCGACTTTGTTTTTCTCGTCAATTTAATGGAATATATTATAGTCGCTGTAGTGGCATGTGCATGTCTTTTTGAGTCACGATTATGATTCTATGCAGAAGTTCGTTCCATTCTGTTCTCTTCTGTTAATTAACGAAAGTCAGGACAAAGTGTACTTCTGTGGAAAATCACGTTTTCATTCGCGCAAATGCAATTAGTTATTTGTACGTAGTAGTGAAGTTGGCAGTGCCATTGTGAGCCAAATGAGAAAATACGAGCAAAACGAAATCAAATCTTCAGCGTTTTGACGAATTATCCGACATAAGGTTAAAGGTTATGCAGAAGATTTGTTCAGAAGAGCTTCAATTACTAATGGAAAACGAATTTGGTGTGTACAAAATTCTGCCAAGACTACCCAATACATATATGCTGTGTAAAGCCCTGATAATACTGCTCGCAAAGCATTTGCCTTTGAGGAGGAGCAGTGGACCATTTCTACTTCACACTCCAATGGTTTGTGAAAACCTCTTTGAGTTGCAAGCGGAATTCAATTAAGACAAAGAAGAAATTCCACGAAAGTATGTTGGTAGGAAAATCTGAAAAATTTTTCAGGAAAAATTGTACATGCAAATAACCTTACAAAAGTATGTCAAGAAATATAGTCACAGAGACTTCAATGCAGTGGGAAGCAAATATTTGCATACTGAACAATTAACCAAGTTTATGACAGGCAACGCTAATACATTGTCCTTAAATTTCATTTAGTGTCACTTTTAGTGCACTACCAACAGAACAAAAATAAAAGCAACAAAATAACTGAATTATAAATTACACGAAAAAGCTCTTTTCCAGGAAATCCGCCAAGCAGCCAACGAAAAAAAGTGATGCCCCACAAAATCCAACAGAACGAAAACAGAATGTTATAACATGTACGATATAACAGCAACCGAAGAGAGAAGCTAGGGCTCATGGTGCAGGATTAACACGCAAAAGAAACAAACATGAAGTCGAAAATATATGAATCGGCGAGCCACAAATTCGACACTGTATGCGAAAATTTCAAAATAAAAACGAAAAAAAAAAGAAATATAAAACTACAGCAAAAAGCTACCAAGGTGAGGGGCTTCACACCCCACACTCATATATTTCGTAAACAAACGAAATATTGATAAGCGTGTAAACGAATTGTGCGCTTTGGAATCTCCTCTTGGGCTTACTTACAGCCACTTTGTACTTCGTAATTGGTGACTCACTTCAACTTATGAGAAATTAAAATAGAAGCAATAAAAAGTGATGGAAGCAATTAAATTAATCTAAAACAAAAGCAAATAAAAAAAAAACTAAAATAAATAGAAAATAAAAACAAATACGACTCAACTGCTCTAGGAGAAGCGGTAAAAGCGTGCCACGTTAATTGAAGGCTATCTCTATTTGCTTCCATTTGAGAATAGACTGGAGATAAGCACGAAGAGACTAAGCTGAATTGGAATTAATTGTATTTCTATTATTTATTATTATCATATAAAATTAAGACGAAATCCTGAATGGAGGGAATTCGTTGCTTTCGAAACGATAAGAAGAGTCTCGAAGACCAAATCATATATCAACTTGACAGAAAGTTGACACGCATTTAGATGGACCGCATTAATGTAGCTTTCAATAAAAATTCAGTGTTGTAAGACAGTATAAAAATTTAATTTTTAAAGAATTCAACAAGAAGAGATTCAACAATTTGAACAAATTCGTTTTAACTCTAAAAAAAACTTGAAACCTTTTGTTTTGCTCCGTATTATCTGCCTGCCAAGTTTCACTTAAATCAACGAGGGCCTTACATGAATTGGCCCAAAAATAACAAGATAATTCTATTAAAGCTTAGAAACCACGATAATTTTTCAGTTGTTGTTCCGGTCCATTTCCACTTTGATTCAAAAATTTTCATTTCTATTTTATTCGGAATCCCCTTCTTAACTACATTTTTACAAAAACAAAAAAAAAAACAAATAAATCAGGTGAATTTTTTTTTCTTTTAATTTTTTTTTAAATTTATCCAAAACATTTCCACCTAAAAGCGTATTTGACGGGATGGTCCAAAATTGGGTGTCTGCGGTCTTTGTGGTGGCAGCGTTTGAGGTCTGCGTGGTCCAAATCCATGTCCAGAATGTTGGGGCTCCGGTGCTGCTGTGGCTGCTTCACAGAAGACCGCAATGAGCAGGGCAATCAGCGCAACAATCGAAGACGACTTGAGGAATTGCATCTTGTGTAGTGGTATTTTTTACAAAGCTTTTTTTTTAACAATCAAACTTGTCTACGCTGGAACGTTGGCTTATCAACTGTATGATTGTCTGGGCTTCACGTGAGCTTAAATACAATTTTTGTGGCTGCAGAGACAATACCCATTTTCTGTTATCACTAAAAATTTTGTATAAATCAGTGAACGTTTCACCTTTTGGGGGGATTCCACTTAAACAAAGAATAATGAATTCGACGCTGGGAATCACTTTAAAGGAATCACATTCAACATAACAAATGATGTGTTAATTTCACACAGTAAACTATGTTCACAAAACGAAATTGTGAGAAGTTTTGGATGAATTTTATCAGATTTGCGCCTTCAGGACTCACATTAAGCTTAGTTTGAGAACTATAGAATTCGGGTGTCTGAAATGTTGGCGAATATTTTGTTGATTGATTTCTTTATTTAGACCAAATAACCATTAATATTGATACGATGCACTTTGGTGTTTAAAGATATATTGGTTTTGTCACACCGTTTGTAACGCCCATAAGGGCTAGATCAGTCGATCTAGCTTATTTGTCTGTCCGACATTTTGCCCAATAAATGCTGCCGTTATTAAGGTATCGACTCCAAATATTGGCGACTCCTTATAGCTTAAAAATGGACATCAGAACATGCCTAGCTCCCATACAAAATGGCCGCCAAATTTCTGCATCGATTTTGCTGCCGTTTTTTGTATTTGATTGGGAATGTAACTTGAAAGAAATTGAAATAGACCAGAAGAAAATGGAACAAAATTTTTACATAAATCGAGAATGAAGTGAAAATCATCGATAAAATGAGAGCATTCCCTTCACGACTACATTTCTAACGAAACGATATCAAAAGGTTCAGTATTTCTCAAGTAATCCTGTGTGGCAGGTAGGCGTGGCTCTTATCTTCTCATCCGAAGTTACACATTTTCCCTTCGGAATAATTTACAAAAAAGATAATATAATTGATGTACCTACATTTGCGTAAATGTTACCCGAAAAGCCAACAAACCAACAAAAAGAAAAAAAAAATAGCAACAAATATAACAACAAAAAAGCATTTATTGTATTACATTGACTAAATGAATGTAAATCACAAAGCTTATATTGTGGCAATTTACGAGGACATTGTACGGAGGTATACAATCTGAATGCATTCCGACAAGAAGTATGAGCATAAAAGGTACAACCAAACAATGACATACACCGTGTAAGAGTGGTAGACACGCACTGATAACAACAATAAAATAGAAGTGGAATATAAATTGATGTGGAACGATGTGAACATGTACTTTTGGGGGGGATTGTGTACATCATCACTTAAGGGACATGTTTTGTGAATGCGAATGAATGTTCTCTGTTGAGTTTGAATTTTAAAATGTAAATCGATTCTCGGAGAGGCTGCATTGTTAGAGATAATTGTCGGAAGAGTTTCTATCCGAAAGAGTAAGCAAAGGAGAGCAAACATGCCATTGAGTGTACCTATTTACGAAATTCCAATTAAAATACCAATGACAGCAACACAAAAACGAAATAATTCAATTATCAACTCTCATCAATAACTGATACTTCCCAGCACACATCAACTGGTCAATAAAGAAGACATGTGAACTCATGTTAACAGCATTTATCATTGTTAATTCTACATCGTCATTAATTCAACAAATCAATTACACATGGCTCCATGAAGTGAGTTGCAGAGTATGTGAACACACACATCGTCGTCGATTTCACGACCTAACGTAACTCATGGGAGGATGTATAGGAGATACGGCAGCTCGTGAAATTGAAATTGAGTGAGTTACGCCAGTTCGTGAAATTGACGACGATATATGAACGAAATGTTTTATCAAAACTGATATTTACAGGCACGCACACGGAAGAACTCATACGCACAAAACCCGATATTGAATTCCAATTGATTGAGAGTTTTTCCTTGCATTGCGGTTGTGGTTGAACCCTACCCTGCGATATTGTTTTACACGCACTCACATACACACCGCTAGCACCGTCGCAAGCACACCCACGAGCCATAAACTATTAAAAGAAAATCATTATATTGACGCCTTGCCATCGCTTTCCCATCGTACATTCGTTCAATAAACACATGTAACCACAGCGGAGCAACCAATATAGCCGTAGCGGACTCTACAAATTGCCTGATGATGATGATGGTGACGATCAACCGCGAGGCCAGGCCATCAACGAAGGCAAACATAGCACCATCAGCACAACCACCCGCTCGCTCCCTTCAAACGGCTAGCGCTGATGGTTGTTTGGTAATGACTTGAATGAACAGCCTAGCCTGGATGGACACGACGTGAGAGCATGATAAACGAGATTTTGAGGATTTTCCATTTTGCACCGAATATGTAGTATGTGGCAGAAGCAAAAGCATGTCCATATTGTATGGCACACCGAGTGATACCATATTGTGTGTAGAATGGTGTATGGTACCAGCTTCAAGCAATTTCACTTGAATTAAAAAAAAAATAATGAAAAATCTGACTATATTGATTATTTTGGTTTTCGCTTATTTTCATCATGTCAGCTCGGCACACTGTTATATAAACTGGAGATGAAGCTAAAGCTGGATGAAGCTGTTGTGTGCATGTGGTTGTCTTTTGGTTCAGTGATTTCGGTTCGCTACAATAGCCGCGCCCCGTCGCCATGTGTGTGTGACTATGCCTTTGTTTATGGACCGATTTTGTTTGCCCAACAGTTAAAATGCAGTAAAAGCGACCATTTTGTAACAAACTGCCATTGAGTGGTGTGCTGTATGCGGAAGATGAACATTCCTTTTTTGCTCAATTTACATGTCAGCGCGAAAACGTGCATGGGATTTATTAAAGCCAAAATAAAAGCAAAAGTAAAAAAAAGAAATTTAGTTTTCCATTATGCAAGAGTCTCTCGCGCTCACTTGATGTTTGTTTGCATGTGTGGAGTGTATGTGACAGCTTGAATTTAAGTACCGTGAAAATGTTACTAATATGCTCGGTCTTATTAGAGGGCATAGAGGTCTGTGAACGGGAGCAGGAAATATGCAAGTGCTGCCATTCATTATGCAGTCATGTGTTCTCCAATTGCTCATAAATTTATTTAAAGTACTTCTTTCAATGTATTTTTATTTGTTGCAAATCAAATTTCTAACAAATTTCAGGAATATATAAAATTTAAGCATACTTTTGAGTGTGACCTTAGTTGGATATTTATTTACGTAGAGGTGTATAAAGATACCTTAAAGCACAACCATCCTATGTCCATTTTTTCAAAACTCTAGAAAATGAAAAACAAGTTTTCAAATTTGTATGTTTTGTATGGAAATTGATTTTTATTTCCTCATTTTTCAATTACTTTCATTACGATTCCCACAAACCACTATAGCCTATCTGGTGTAGCTTCTTCTCAGTATTCCAAAAATGCTAAAAACTCGATTTTCATGAAAACGGACATAGGATGGTTGTGCTTTAAGGTATCGATAACAAGGCTCTTGGGAATATTTAATTTAAATTGGCATCTATTTGGAATAAGTACGTACTTGCAATAAATTATAAGTATTACTCTATTTATATTCATGGACTTGATGAAATTTGTCGAAAAATCCAACAAGGGTATCACGCGTTTGTGCAAAATTTCAAATAAGCAACTTTGATTTCCCTTAATTTGTGAGCGTCCTCTTAATTTTCGTGTACAACCTGGCCAGCTAACATTTTAATTACTTATCCTTAGCCGTAAAAACTTTTAAATAGTTTTTCATAACAAAAATTCGTTGCATACTTTTGGGTGTGATTTTAATTTAAATCGGAAACGTAGTCATAAAACTTATTCGTATTATTTTGTTTAAAAACTAGAGAGTGACATTCCTGCGGCTATGCCGAAGCTGAAATACTTCCGCACAGTATGATCCATTCAGAAGTACCTCGAACATACGTTTGAGAAAAACCCTAATTCTCGAGTCGATAACTAATGTGATTCTTGACTCGTTTTCAAAGGTTACTTCTCGACTCGACATCAAAGTTTTTTCTCTAATGTTTTAAACCGAGTCGTAATATATATCTTTATACCCCCACACTCACTGTGGCAGGGTATACTAACTTTGTCACAACGTTTGTAACGCCCATAAGGAGGCGTGTCCGGTATGGAAAAGCATATATATTCTTGATCAGCATCACCTCCTGAGTCGATTTAGCGATGTCCGTCTGTCTGTCCGTCCGTCCGTCTGTCCGTCCGCATGATAGCGGTCGCAGTTTTGGAGATATCGACTTGAAACTTTGGGTACATGTTTTTCTCGTGAATACTGAAATCAAGTTCGAGAATCAGCCAAATCGGATAAAAACTGGGCGTGGCTCCCATACACCGAAAAAAAGGTAAACATTTTTCCAGTCTTTTTTATTGTTGTATTCGATTGGAAATGTTTAGAAACGTATTTTTGACATATTCCGAGGTTCCGAAGCCGCATATATAAGGGTCTAAATGGGGTCTTGAGACCAATTTTTTTTTTTGGTGGATTTGATAGGCAACAGTTTAGAAATGGATTTTGGACATGGTCCGGGCTCCAAAACCACCTATAATTGGCTCAAAATGGGGTCTTGAGACCACATTTTTTTATGTTCGAGGTACTTCTTCCTACTGTGTGGGGGTATTTCAGCTTCGGTATAGCCGAAGATAGTCCACTCTCTAGTTTTATTTTGTTTAATCCAAAAAAATACAAAAACTAGAGAGTGAACTATCTTCGACTATGCCGAAGCTGAAATACCCCCACAAAGTATGATCCATTTAGAAGTCTCTCGAACATAAAAAAATTTTGTCTCATGACCCCTTTTAGATCCATTTATAGGTGTTTTCGGAAACTCGTTCAAAATCCGTTTCTAAAATTTTCCAATCCACCAAAAAAAAATTTGGGTCTCAAGACCCGATTTTGACCTATTTACATATATGTGGGCTTGGAACGACGGACGGGCAGACGGACCGACATCGCTAAATCGACTCAAGAGGTGATGCTAATCAAGAATATATATACTCTTCCATACCGGACACGCCTTCTTATGGGCGTTACAAACGTTGTGTCCAAGTTAGTAAACCCTGCCACAGTGAGTGTGGGGGTATAAAAATACAATTTTAAAATTAATTAATTCATGTTTCATTTTGTTTATTTGAAGTCGATTTGAGAATTAACGTTTGAAACCGACTCGAGACCTAGCCCTTTTCTCGAATCGAGAACTAACTCCCCTTTTTATTGAGGAAGCTATGCTTCTCGAGTCGATATCGACTCGGTTTCAAACGTTCGACATTAGAGAAAAACGACTCGGTATCAAACCTAAATGTTTGCAGGGAAAACCCCATTTTCAGCCATTTGTAGGTGGTTTTAGAGACTCAAACCACGTTAAAAATCCGTTTCTAAAAATGTCCAACCCAATTCACCAAAAAAAATGTTATCTCAAGACCCCATTTATATGTGTGCATGGAAACTCGGAGTATACCCTGCCACAGTGTGTATGGAGGTATGAAAAGTCAGTAAATATGAGAGTCTTGACTTCAAAACGAAAACTATGATTCAAGAAAATAAGGTTGAGTTGCTCCTTCGGGAGAGATCATATGTTCAAAAATACAGCTAATGTCAATGGCGAATGCAAATGAAATGAACTGTCAAAAAGCACAGCAAATGTCAATTTTACTGAGAGTGATCTAACCTCTAAATTCTTGAATCATGACTAAGACTGCTTTTTTTATCATAAAATACTGCGTCGACGGAACGAGTATTTTTTGCAGCAAATAAAACTTGGACGTCAAACAAGACTCGATAAACATTAAAAGTGATTCTGACCGTGAGATGTAACGGGAAATATCTATGTTTAAATTTGTATACATACAAACATATTTGCCACTAGAACCCTCGAGAGCGTTGGCCAGTTATCATGGGCGAGTAGCTTTTTCATGGCAAGTTACTCCTGTCAGATTGGCAATACTTGGCGAGAAAGTGGTCTCTACAGAAAAAGAGAAAAAATTTAGCTTTGCCCCAGATGGGAGTCCACTTCCGATCGTGAAGCAGAGGTCTTAACCACTGCTATAAATATCTCACAACTAAGAGGAATTGTTTCGTCCAATTTCTTCAAGGGACAAATACAAAACAACTATCACAGATGGGAATACTGCAAAAAATTCTGTTTTTCCAAATCGATAATTTTTTTTTGTGGAATTACTGTTTTGGGTCCGAAAAAGGATGCGGGCGTTAATCATGATATATATCAGCTAGAATCCGGGTTTCAGCTGTAGATATTTACTTACTTGAAAAATAATGGAGATGCTTACGCTAAAAATTTTTATGAAATTCGTTGGTTTATTCGAAAAAATTATAGCATACTTTTGGGTGTAATTTCAATTTATTAAAATTGAAAATATACAAATTCTTCCAAATCGAGAAAATCTTAGAATTATGCTAACGAAATATTTTAAATCCGAAATATGAATAATTTTCTCTAGATTAGAAGTTCTGTATTTAACTTTTCATTACACAACAGAATCCAGAATAAGACTACAGCTCTCCACTTGTAACCGCATATAGTACATAAAAATAAAATCTATATAGTATATAGTAAGACGATAAGACGACTACGTGACTGTAAGTTGCAAACATTAATTGAAGAAGAATGTGACATAATGTAATAATAATAATAATGAACTTGAGTTATTTCATTTCACAAGAAAGATATAAGAATGATGAATACGAATACGAATATGATTATGGTGATGGTGATAAAGAAGCTAGACGAAAGACGTCAACCAAAGTCAGTGATGTACACACTTTCACCAACACCATTTATCAGAGCTTGCAGGCGAACACAACACAACAGCCAACCAGCCATACATACGGAGACAGGAAGAATGTGTTGCAAATGCTGATGCGTCAATGGGATAATTAAGAAGTGGCAGAAAGGGAAGCTCAAACAGTGTATTTTCAAGTACGTATGTGTGTATATGAAATGAAGGCAACAATAACGATGCTTTGTTGCTTGTTGAGTGCAAGTGAACACCAGAAGCGTGTCGGGAAGCACACTACACAGAACGAAATTGATAGCACTTTATAATGGGTCTCTTAACTGATGACCGGCCATATTAACTTATGCTAATTTATCAGTCAACAATTTAGCCAGAGAAAGACAAAACTATTCACAAATAGTTGGGACAGACAGAAATTGAACAACTTAGCTAAAAGGTTTTATGAACTAGAAGAAAACAACGACGAGGAATTCAGAAAAACTCTAATGATCTATGGGGAATTACAAGTGCGATAAAGAGAAGAAACTCAAGTGGAAAATAAAATAAACTGGGTCAAATCATTTGTTATGCCATAAATGTAATGAAGAGCACCATTATGATGGAATTAATTGGAATTTTACGCAAAAGAATGCAGGCGTAAATAACATTTAATAATTAGAAAATAATCTAAATGATAATGGCTTTAATCAAATTGAAATGTTCAGCGTGAAGATTCGAATGACTGAGTTGCTCCTAATAATATGCAATGTTAGGTCTCCTCCATTGCTAATTCTAATGAAACATGCAGTAGCTTTCCTTTGTCGGCTAAGAATACAGAAATGTTCATTCACATGAATTAATTTCAATTATAATTTCAATCAAAGGACACTGTCATTGTAGTCAATTCAATACAAGTGAACAAATGCAGCCTTTGAATAGGAATATTAGTCACCATCAGCCAATCCTCGAGGAAATTATCTAGCGCCATAATTTATATTGTAAAAGTCTTCAATATACTCTCACATCATATTTCACAATTCACAATATGATGAGATGGTATAGGATGTGACACACGAGGCGGAAGCAAAGATAATAACTACAAATTGTGACGTAAACGGGAAATGTGACGTAAAAAACTCCATCTCATCAAAATTGCTATGCAAATGCACGAGAAAAGTGCTTACATTAAAAGCAGAAAGGACAAGGACATGAATGGAATTGAATGACTTGAATAAAGTAAAGAGGCAAACAGAGTTCAATGTTAATTTCCTTTTTGTCATATACGGGCAATTTGAGTCAAACGGAAAACAAAATTAAAGGAAAAAAATGTTGTAGGAAGATAAATATAGAAAAAACATTAGTGGTCGTTAGTTTGATACTTCGTTAGTTGGAAGAATATCAGACCGTCGTTTAGGAGTCCGACAGTTCGATAATTTCACAAAGACGAAATGCACATGAAAAATAGCCAATAACCATTAACGAACTAATGAAGCAGAAGAATAATGCTTAATGTGACAACTAAGCAGTGATATGGTCCCCCATAAGAGACTACTCTCTTTTACGCCTCAACTTTTGTAGGTCAAACTACTTGCTTCTTGGCTCTTTTCGACGTGAAACTCAACTCGGTGTTAATACTACTAATGCATTTTTTTTAGTATTTAAAAAAATTTTATTGGTTACTCATGACATTTCGGTACCAATAACAGAATGGAAGCTGGGTTTTTAGGTTTGTGGGTATGTTTGCCCCCTTATATGTCAATAAATACTTGACGGAATGAAACACATATCAAAATGTTGGTAATTTTATTGTCCACGACACATGACAATTGTCATTTCATAAAAGTTGAACGTTCGAGGTGGACGTGGCAAATATTATTCTAAAATGCTATAATTCATGCAGTCTTTATTCGATTTCACAGAAATTTTATATGTGGTGTTGGGGTAATGAATGGGCAGAGTTCTGACTATGGATTTGCGGTCCGTCCACTGCCACGCAAATTTTGCATTTGGTAATCGGTGGCGAATACGCAGAGGGTTGGCTATGAAAATGTAACGTCCACCCACTGCCCTAAAATTTGTTAAGCTCTGTAACTTCGGTCTCAGCACTATATATAAAATCACATTGTTTGTCTGTCCTTATATCTGTCCTCACCTTCCAGAGAACACCAGTGGACCTAGAGAGCTGGAATTTCACACATATGTCCTATGCACCAATGGCTTGAGACTCTCTTGAGACGTGGCAGTTTTGAAAAACGGGTGTATCAGATATAGATGAAGCAGCCAGTGGACTTTGAGAGCTGCAATTGCACATATATGTTCTGTGAGCCCATTTTGAGCCCGATTTTTCCCGAAAGGGGGCGTGGCAATTCGAAATGTGAGCGTGTGGACTGTGGAAAGTAAGCTCCCATGAAGCAACCAAAGCACTATGAGAGCTAAAAATTCAGACATATATTGAGTGAAATAACACCCTCCTATTCCCACCTCCAGGCGTGGCAATAAGCGTATTACGCGCGAAGTCGTGGACATTTTACTAGTATTATAATATTTCTATAATATTTATATCATTCCGTTTTCATTTCATTCCGTCTACTTTTTATTTTAAAGTTTGTACGATATTCCTCTGGTTTATTTCCATTACGTTCCGGTTGTTTTCCCAACACGTTCCAATCAAATAAAAAAAAAACGTCAACATTTTTTCAATTACATGATAAACCACAATTTTGTATGAGAATACGGATATTATCGGTATACCATCCTCAAATAACAGCAAAACTAAGATGAATACCAAATTTTGGAGTTGGTAGCTCAATAGCCACAGACAGGTGGTCATCGCTAGATCGACTCAGGTGCAACCAACATGTGATGTTTAGCAAGCGCCAAAAAAACGACACTTCTTTTCACACTACCGTTAATTCGATTTCCACACCAACGACACAATGGAATTCTAAACCAACAATTTCATTTCGAAAATACAAAAAAAAAGCACCATTTCTAAAACGAAAATAAGGAGAACCAATTAAAATTCACCGTGCAAACCTTAAAATTGTTGCTCGGCTGCCGGAACAAGCGAAACGATCCCGGCGAATCGATGGTGTGCTGCCGTGACAAACTGGCATGCGATGTGACGCTGGACTGGCGAAACCAGGGTAGCGAAATTTTTCGCCGACTCTTCTGCTGTTTGATTGCCGGAGCGGACAGCGAGCCGGAAACACCACCACCATCAGCCGGCGTGAAATCGAACGGCGACACAGTATCGTCATGGGTGTGTGGGGTGACAACGGTGGGTGAGGTGCATGAGGTGGGCGATCGGGCTTCATCGCCGCTCACGCTGACCGGGGTTGCAGCAGCCAATGGCGTTTGAGCGTTTATCGAGGGACTGGGCGAGGCATCGCCGACCGAATTCGAGACAATGGAGGGGGAAGAGGCGAAACCGCTGATGTTGCCGCCACCTGTATCGGGGGGCGAATCCGTGGTCGATGCATTGGTCCTGAGTTTATCCAGTTGATGTTGCTTCTTACTGCCGCTGCTGCTGCTCTCGGAATGGTCAATGCTGTTCATGCGCTCAATGAAGAAGTTCTTAACGCTTTTCATGTTTGGGCGGTTTATAGGTTTGATTTGTGATTGAAAAGTTAAAGCTACTTGGTGGTGTTATTATTTACTTTTTAATTTTTTTGCTTGCTATTTTCATTACAATTAAATTTGTACATTTTTTGATAATTTTATTTAATTTTATTATTTAAAAAAAACCACACACTCGTTAAAACTTAACAAAAATCACAGTTGCTGTTTTTAAAACAAAGATCGACTATGTCCTCTTGTATATAACGGTTTGATTGTTTTTATTTTGCAAAAATTGTTTAAAATTCTTGTATAGTATAAATTTAAAGTAATGCTTTACACTTTTTGGTCGTTTTTTAGTTGCTGTGTTGTTGTGCCTGTAATTATTATTAATTTGCCATTAGGTTAAAATTTTTGCTACCTCGCATCAGCAGTGGTGATGGTAAAGGCAAAAGGAAATCGATATTTTCACAATATGTATCCGAATCTTTGCAATCTGTTTTTTTTTTTGTTTGAAAGTATTTATTTGCTGTTTTTGTTTTTTTTATTGTGCCTTTTGTTTTTTGTGCTTCTTGTCTACAAATTATTTCGATACATTTATTCCGGCGCAGAGCGGGGCGATTTGGATAAATGCCGATACAAATAGAAGCCCGCACATACACAAACACACACAAACAGCCACAAAAAGGTACTTTGCCACAAGCTGCTGCTGCTGCTGCTGCTGTTGCCACAAGCTTTTCACACACAATTGCTTCCACCGAATAGTTTTTTCTTCTGTCAATCTTTTGGATACATTTGTTCAATGCAGAATCGTCCAAAAGATGTTCATCATTATGAGAATGATTATGTTACTGCTGTTGGTTGGTGTTATTGTTGTACCGATAATGGCCTGAACGTGGACGCTGTGTAGTTGACTATGGTGTAAATTATGATTTCTGTTCGACGACTATTCCATAATGAATGCCCTTTTCTGCTTAATAGACGGCGCTTAATCGGGCGGATGGTCTCGAACAAGTTGCTTGCCCGTCTGTCTCTATGATGATGATGATGATGAGTTGTTGTATTCAACAGCTAACGAAATCGTTGCTATACCAACGACGACAAGGCAAGGCGTTAAAAATAAATTAACACAATTTATTATAGTATTTTGTATTTTGCTCTGCGCTCTGTTGTGCCTAAGGAAATGATGATGCCTTTTCATTTGTTATTTCTCTGAAATGCTAAATGAAATATTTCCCACAATTTTATGTGATTTTTCTTCTTTTTTGTTTGATTTTATTTCATTTCTTTCTGCTTAACCGAATTATACCAGGTGCAGCATAGCCACGATGAAGCCAAAATTATGATGTCTGAATGGTGGCGGGAAGGTGTTGTTAGAGGAAATTCCTAAATATTTGAATTATGGCTGCCGCCGCCGCCGCCGCCGCAGCAGTTCAATACAAAAATCGCGCAGAAATATTAAAAACGTACAAAAATAAGACAATGCAAACAAAATTTAATTTGCTAAATGAAATTTCGCAGTTGTTTGTGGAAATTCGCAGGAATTAGACAAGTTGTTTCGTATCTGCACTTAACGTCGATGAGGATTCTTTATGTGTTCACTTGTACTTTCTCCAAATTAAGAGTTTGTAGGATTGAGTGGATTAGTTTTGCTTCAACCCAAACCCGCTCCTCGATTAAAAACTTTCTTTGATTTCAGATGTTATTGCAAATATGTTAAATATTTAAGTTCCTTATAAATCCTCTGGTTTTTAAGTGAATTATTTACGATTAAACATTTTAATCCTTTGATTTCTGTGCTGTGCTGTCCTCTTTTCTTTTTTTTTTTGGCTTGTATATTCTGCACAAAATTAGATGGAAAAGATAAAAATCTTAATTTTGTGCTTTCGTGCGTGTATATGTATTTTTGTTGTTGATATTTTATCTTTATTGCATTGTGAAAGTGTATCTCATGAATTTACGGTCTGCTCCGGTTCTTGTGATGCAAGAATTTCATTTGAAAATGTGTACTTCGAATTGCGTATACTTACACTTACATACGTAAGGATAGAATATTTATTATCTATTTATTGTTATAAATATGTTTATTTTTTTTTTATTTTAATTACTTTAGTTGAAGAACCTCTATGTTGTAAGTAAAATATTTCTTTTTCATTTATTGCCGTTTGAGGCAAATTTTTGTGGTTACGGTTTTCTATAATTTAATGTTGATATGGTGGCATTCTGTGAAGAAAGTAGTATTTTTTGTATATTTATTTTTTTTTTTGCGTTATGCTTTTAGAGATTATATAAAATTGTTGTTGTACCCGTTAAAGTTGCTGTCGTTTTTGTTGCTATTATTTGCACACACTTATGCACGCACACGCACACAAACACGATATACAAATTCAGTGCAGTCGAATTCTACTCGGCTGGATTATTTTTCCTTATCTCATTCAAGTGAATTTCACGGTTGATTTTCTCATATGTGCTTAGGGCTTAACTTGACTTTTTTAAATTTAATTTAATACATTTTTTTTAGAATTTACACTAAAAGCGGCCTCTACCTTAGAGCACAATGAAGAGGTTACCGCTTTGGTTATTTTTGTTTTTGTTTTTGTTGTTGAACAAATTTTCCATGAAGATTAGATATTAACATTTAATATAATATTAGACGAGAAGAGACGCGGCGAGGGCATTTTCGTTTGATAGCAGTTGAAAGTTACACGTTCTCGTGTATAATTTTTTTCCGCAGCGACATTTAATTTCTTGTGTATTTCGCAAGTACTTGACTGACTGATTGGCTGGCTGGTTTGGTTGCGCGATTTGATGGTGGGTTTGCGGAAAGTAGATTCAATAGTGTCAAAAGAGAGTAGTTATAGTATGTGGTGGTCGTAGTAGTAGTAGTAGTAGTGTGGTAATAGTAGTCGAAAAATAGTAGCAGCTGGAGCCGTTAAGAACCGACCGTCCGCACCGCGTTCGACTGTGTGGCGAGTTGTTCCGTTGGATAGAACCTTTTTGCCTAAACTCTGCGATGAAACTGGAAGCGGTTGACGGTTCCTCGTCGTCGCAGTCATTTCGCTGCTGCTGCTACTGCTCATAATTTTTTTTTGGGAATATTGCCAATCAGCAGAAGCATACAACATCAGCAGGCCGACAGGCAGCTGTGGCTGTTGGTCGCTCATTCGCTCGGCATGGCTAGGCTTCCTGCTCTGCTCGTTGTGAGCGGAGCAAATTTTCAAGTGTGCTTCAGCAATAATAACAAAAACACAGCAGGAGGAGCACATTGCGGTAGGAAAATAAAAGCTTTTTTGCAAAACGACGTACTGCGGTTCTTGAGAGCCAAATCGTGTCGCTCTCGAGTGCCAACAGTACAGCGTTTGAATGGGTTTGATATGAAAATGGTGGGGCAGTAGAATAGATGTATTTGTTTGAAAATTAGAAAAAAAATAACACGGAACCTTGAAAGATTACATTAAAATCTTGCTTTAAAAGGTGAAATGTATTAGAATGAGAAGTAGAATAAAGAAAAATCTTAAAGAAAATTTTAATTTTGTCTATCCTAGAAGAGATGCTTTGCTTTACTCGTCCACATTTTGAATACGCATGATTACCCTTCATCTGACACTGTGCAACGAAATACGACGACAAAATGGAGTTGCCAAAGCAGATTATAGACTTAGCCATAAGCCACGAAAATCCTAAAGAATCCTTAAAGGAAATCCTACAGTCAGAAAATTTTCATCACTTGAAACGACTTAGGGGCCGCCAACAACTGCCTTTGGGTACACAATCGAATTCGAATTTCGCCTAAAATCGCACTACAAAATTGTCATTAAAAATGCGATGACACTAAAAGCATCCCCTAAATTCGCATCAATTCGATTATCCTTGTGCGGTGTGAATATTGAACATATTGCAGCAGTCCTAGCGTAAACTAGTTCAAATTCCCGAAGCTTTTCGTCGGCTGGACAAGGAACACATTTCAATTTTAACTTGAAGCTTTTTAAAGATTCTAGCAGAGAGAAAGAGAGAAGAAAGACAGAGAGTCTACCAGGCGGAGAGAGAGCGAAGTAGAAGGAAGAGACGCACTGAGCAGTCAACTGGAATGTGCAATAAAAAGCACGTTGGGGCTGACGAAAAAGTTGAGTACACCAATTTCCAAAGTGAGGTAGGCCTAAACGCGCACAGTGGCTTAGGTAGTTGGGTTATCCTTCACATACGTAGGCACACTAGGCAAGGGGTATGAGCAAAAGCTTTAACAAGTTTGTTTACATTCAATTATGAAGCTTCGAAGTACATCAAAGTGCAGAGAGCTTTAATAGCGAATTTCAAAATGTTATTAACTGAAATTAAGTAAAAAAAAAAAGTACAACATTCCATCAAATACATAGCCACAAATACTTGCAATTCTGTTAATTACTTATTGCAAAATGTAAACAAATATTCGCACCAATTCATATGAAGCGCACACTTTTCATTAATTAATGAAAATATTTGCGAAAAACTATAAAATCCAATTAAATAAAAATGAAAGAAACAATACACATTAGCTGCCACGATAGGCACTTGACCGTTAATTGCCAATCGAGCAGAAATGTTTCAAAGAATTTTTATGTGTGTTCGGTGTAGATGATGGGCGGAAAGGGGGGGGGGGGGGGGGTGTTTTGATGGTTCAAAGCCACATGTTGTTTATGAGAATATTTTTGTTGCAATTTTACGAAATATTTATTGATATAGGTTGATTTTATTTCCTTTTCTCCTTGTTATTACGACTTCAATGCAACACCAATATCGAGTGTACTTGGCTGGCAATACAGATATTTAAAAAAAATGACTTCCTATTCGCTTTATTTTATGACATTCCTAATTAAATATAACAAAATGAAGGAATATTCGATATGAAAAGTGTTCGATAGTTGTACTAAATTGATACCCGAACTTTAAAGATTCCTTTTTTACTTTGACATTATTTAAAAGCACAATTTCACACCGATCTGGCCAATATTCTCGTTTAGAGATCTTTAGAAAAAAATTAGAAAGAGAATTGTTTCGGTAAGATCGAAGCTGATGTACCATGCACTTCCGAGTATATCTACACTCTGAGTTATGTTTACATACACGTTAGAGGTACTCTAAATGTATGCCAATAGACCCAAAACATACATGTTTGAAGTTTGGATCTGAACTTGACAAAAAACACAATAATTAAAACTCAAGATAAACACGATAAAAGAATAAATGTCACTAGCTTAATACCCCTGAATTGCTCGAACTTATACTTAAAATAGTGGCAGTACCCTCCCGTAAACCTTTCCGTGAACCCCCAGAACACCATAACATAAACATTTGCAGAACTCTACTTCAGCGGTTTGGGCTGGGCGATGATGAGTCAGTCTATCATCAACCATTCAATTAATCGGGACAAACACTTTTATATTTGTAATTACGTGACACCTGATTTTAAGATCTCATTTGAGAAAGTCGATTGGTTCTGTGAGGGTCAGTTTCTGATGCACGTGTAACTGCAATTTGTGCTCCGGCAATTTGTGCTCCTAAATCAGCTGGTTAATTGCTCAATTGAGTTCACAAGACAGGATTCAGATTTTAGGAAATTGCGTATAATTTCGGCGCTTAGGGGCAATCCAGCATCACCTTCTGAGTCGATAAGGCCATGTCCGTCTGCCTGTGCCTACCTTCTATACAAAATGGCCGCCATATACAAATGCTAGCCCGTTGGATCGGCTTAAAACTTCAAACTTACATGGTTTGGGTCTATTGGCATAAATTAAGACAATCTCGATTGACTTTCAATGTTTTTACTGTTTCCTCCTATATTGATTCATTTGCATTTTGTTCCATTTTTATTTGGTTTCGTTCCCATCGCGTTCCCATCGCGTTCACAATTTGTATCAGTTCTATGTATTATTTTGTGCCTAGCTACATTTCCATTACGGTTCCCATCTTAGATTGAATTATCGAGCAGCCCTCGTACAAGTACTCAAATATAATCAAAGTTGCCCTCACTTACCTTATTATCACTGTCAGTGGTATTGCCCGAACCGAAACTGGCCAACGAGCAACGGTCGTGATCGTTTTCGGTTAAAGGTTCGTCCAGGTCGCGCGATGAGCGCTGCGATGAGCCGGAGTTCTTGGCTGGCGATTTTGGTAGTGTAAGTGAAGTGCCTGAGAAGCAGGTTTCCTGCATTACTTCGCGTAGTTTCTTGGCCCAAATCTTAAATTTCAATTATTAAAATTACAATAACAAATACTAGCTTCAAGTGTCGCCAGTTCACCTGTTTGGTTTCCAAACTGTTCGCTTTGAGTACAATACGGCAATCGGACAACATTGGCGAACGTCCCGTCCAAACGGCGAATTTCGTCTCATCACCTTCAATGTGCTCGGTGATGCCCATATCTGAAAGGGGAAATTGAAAGTATATTTCGTAAACCAAGGATGTGACGGCATAATTTCGTGGTGTTATTTCTCACCTGTCGTCATCAATTTGCTTTTGAATTGATATTTCACCGAGCCGTTCGAGTCCTTCACCTCCTTCGCGAACAGCAAATACAATTCGAATAGGAACACGCGTCGTTCGCGCCCCTTGCGTATGATTTGCTTCGTGTCCCACGCTTGGAATGCATCCTGCAGTACCGCCTCCCCCAAGCTATCTGTCGACACATCGCAATTTTCCAGCAGCGACAAATGCATGGCGTCGTTGGCCTTCTTCGGCACATTCAGCATGACCTCAAGGCCCTCCTTGATTTCGCCGTGACTCTCCTCGCAGCAAGACAGCAAGTCTTTCAACAGCAGCTGATACTTGGTGATGCGCTGCACGGGCTTAATGAGGAATGCGGGCAGCGGGTGTTCAACCTTGTGTTTGCGTTGCAGCTCTTCGAAATACGTGCCCGAATGCTGCACCATCAGCGTATTGGAAGTGGGCTTGTTCTTGCAGTAGTGCACGTACATATCGAATTTCGATGCCCACGTGACAAAGCAATGGCCCACGTCCTCGGGCATCGTTTCGTATTTTTCCAGTTCCCGCAAAAATATCTTATGATGGAAATTATAAATGTCACGCATGTTGCCGAACAGGATGTCCTCCTTGCCGATGAGTGGTGCCGGAACGCCATGACCGGTGCGAAATTCTTCGAGGAAACACTTCAAGCATGTCTCCAGATCCTTGACATAGGTGCGTTCCGTCTGCATCAGTTCGGCCATGATGAACTCTTTTCGTCGCGCCGACTTGCGTTTCTCTTCGTTGATTTCTTTGGAGGCGGCTGTGGCCGAAGTGGTTAACTTTGCCTCTAACGAGGGATCGGAATGACGATCGCCAGCCGAACCGGAGGCCGAACTGATCGATGAATTGGCATCGGATTCGACCACTTTGGACATGCCCAGTGATTTCTCCAATTGTTCGCGATAAGTATCCATGCGATTGCTGAAATCCTTGTAGCTGAACAAAGACGAAGAGGAATTAAAATTTAAAATTGTTTTTTTCCTCACAAAATTTTATCCACTCACCGCTGGTCCACCGAGGCCACCCATTGCTTAATGGAGCTGGCGTGAGCATGGCCCTTCTCCACCAAACTGTCAGCGAGCTGAATGAGCAACTTGACGCGCTCGCGTGTCTCCTTGGCCGTGCTACGGAATTCGTTGTGCTCCTTGAGTAGCCCTTCGGTTTCTTCGTGCGTCTTGCCAACGAGATTGGTACGCGACGAGAGGTAGGCCTCGCCTGTGTTGTGTATCCATTCGATGGCCTGCTTGGCGCTGCGCTCGAACAACACAAACTGCTGACATTGATCGAGGGACTTCTTGCGCTGGGTCCAGAATTCCAAAACCTGATTCTCCTGCGTGAGCAGTTTGTCCAAAATGGTTTTGACGCGATTCTCGCAATTGCCTTGGGACTGGTACTTGTAGTACTGCTGCGATCGATTGGCGTACTTGAGGAATGTCTCGGCGGTGCGGCGTGCCAGGGTGCACGCCTTGAGGAATGCCTCTTTCTGTTCCTGATGCTTCGAGATTAGTTGCACAATGGTCTGAGCCTTATCGCTAGAGCCACCGCCACCACACCAGTCGTCCTCGCGACGATACTCACGCTCCAGGCTGTCCAGCACAGAGCACACTTGCTCGGCTGTCTTGTAGAAATTAATTGAAGCGGTTACGAGCTTGTGACGCTCTTCAGCATAGGTGACAAGCTGCTGCCACTTCTTGGTGACATCTTCTGAGATTTCGCGTATCGACTGGGGATCGTAGTGGTTGGCGTTGATGAGAGCATCAGCGCGATACTTCACCTGCACGGCCGAGGTGTGAGTCTTCTCGATGGCGACCTGAATGCAAGAATTTGGTTATTTCAAAGAAAAAAAAGCCCAAAACATTAGCAATTCCTACCTGAAACTGTTCGTGCTCTTTGCGCAATTGTTCTGCTTCCTGCAAACTATTGGGCGTTACAAAGCTGGCCTCCAACATGGCCTCACCATTGCGTATCCAGGAGATGACTTGGTTCGCATCGTTCTGGAACTGGCACAGCTGCACGGCCTGTTCGAGTTTGGCGCGTTTCGCTTCGGACAGTTCCTCCAAGTCGATCTCACGCTCGCGCAGGAAGTCCAGCAAGTATTCAATGCGGGCTTGAGCTGTATGCGTGGCATCTGCCATCGAAATGAATCCGGCCGTTTCGAACATCTGCAATAAGTCCTGCCCCTGCTGAAGCACCTCGAATGTGGTGTTCTGTATGTCGGTGACGGACTCGTTGTGCATGCGTATCAACTGTTCGGCTTTCTGGTAGTCACGCGACAGATCGGCGTGCTGCAGTTCCTCTGACCAAATTTCCAGCTGTGACGACAGCTCCATGGCATCACGTTCGAAGTAGCGCAAACGGAGTATGAGATCAGCGCGGAACTTTCGGGCCGACCACAACTCTTCCAGTTCCACCTTCTGTTTGGTGAGTTTCTCCAGAGTGGTTTCGAGTGCCGAAATTGAGCCTGTGTTGTCGACATATTCCAGCGAGCGCATCTCCTGCTGCAAGGCCTCGCCCTGGGCTATGGTCTGCATACAGCCATTGAGAGTGCTGTCCTGTTGGTCGCGAAATTGCTGGAGGAGACGTTCGATGCCTTCGAGATTCTCTTGCGACAGCATTGTTTCGTCTGTGGAGACATCGGTGCGCAGTTGATCGATCCAAGCGGTGACCTGGAAATGTACAAGCTTAAGGAAACATTCAAAATAAGTATTGACAAAGTGAAGTTACCTCCTTCTCGTGGGTGTAGAAAATGACAGCCATATCTAGGCGCCTACGCCGCTGTTCCACGCGCTCTGCAAAGCTGGCTACCTGCAGTTCCAGCTCACGTGCCACCGAATAGATCTCATTCGGATCGGCTTCACCGCTGCGGGCCAACTCGTCAGCCGCCGAAAGCAGCTTCTCGGCATTGCTGTAAGTATTCTGGGCAACATTCTCGAAATGTTCGTGTGACTTCTGATAGACGCGCGATTTCTGCAAATTGCGTCCGATGCCGGTGTTCTTGCGTAAGAAGACCTCGCCGTGATTCTTCAGCCAGTCCAGAACCTGCTTGACGTCCTCCTGAAAGAGGCGCAACGCCAGAGTCTGATGCAGACGAATCTTCTCCTGGTGCCACTTGGCCTCTAGCGAACGATGATGTCCGAGAATTTGATGAATGACCGCCAGTACATGCGAGGCGCCTTCGCTATAGTCCGCAGCAGGATTCTGACGTTCGTACTTATTGAAGCTGCTGTTTTTGCGGTGATCGGGCACACCCGGAGGCGGCGGCTGGTTGCACACTTGCACCAGGTGGTCCAACTGATAGAGCAGCTTTTTACTTGTCGAGTGAACTTCTGTGTAGGCCTGACACATTGCCTCGTACAACGACTGGTGAGTGCGTATGGCGGTCTCTAGGCTTTGTATGTCTGAGGGCAGAGGTTGTGACGCCTGGCAGGCGGCCGCCCATGAAGCCACACTATTGCAGTATTGCTCTGCTTTGTGATGGAAGAGGACACTCAGCTGCAGCACTGCTGTGCGCTCATCTAAGCCGGCAGCGAAATCTTTCCAAGTGCGGTCGAGGCGTGTGGCCAGTGTCTTAATGTGCTGGGCCGCATAATGCTGACTCTCGATGAGCCTTGAAGCTACCGCGAGTATGCGATCAATGTTGACGGACACATTCATCGAGGCCACGGCAAATTTCTGATGTTCATCTTGAAGCGACTTGGCCACGGAGTAGTTGTGGCCAATTTCCACGTAGGACATCTGAAAGACATCGCGGTTGTGCAGAATCCAATCGAACATTTTCTCGCAATCCTGTTCGAAGAGGCGCCACTGGAAACATTGGTCGAGTTTCACCTTCTTGTGCTGCCACAGTGTGAGCAGTCGCTGCTGACCCGTGTGTATCAGGTCGATTTGGCGTAATGCTTTGCTAATGGCAGCCGACATGTCCGGATTGCTGGTGGCCACGCGAAAGGCCGGCGAAGAGTTTTGTGTTTGCGTGGAAGTGCCGGAATCGCTGCCACCACAGTCGGCTGTAGTGCCACTGCCGCTCTGCAAGAAAAAAATAGACTTTAGAAATACAATTTTCAAATAAATTCTTTTCTCCACTCACCTGACCACCACTACCAGCGCCTCCGGCAGCACCCATATTGATTTTGGCCAGCAGCTTCTTGCCCTGCATATCCAAATCCTCGATGGGCAGCTTCAGTATTTTCTTCTTCATTTCGTTGTGATGATCGAGGGAGTGGCGCGCCCCATTCACATCCTCCGCAAAGTCGTTGCGCTGCAAATCCTCCTGCAGGTCATCGATGCGATCGGCCATGTCGCTGGCCTGCCAAAAGAAATCCTCTATGGCCAGGCGCGACTCCGTCCACTGTTGATGGTCGTACATCTGCGAGCCGTCAAAGTCTGCGGTGACCTGATGCGTTTCGGCGATCTTGTTGAGCGCCTCAATCGAAATAGTGGACGTCTCGAATTTGTACTTGTGCGAGGAGATGGAGGCGCGTTGCTTCTGCCAGAAATTGTCCGGTTTGATGATGACGACGTTGTGTATATTAGCGCTGAAGTGCTCTTGGAGCACTTTGAGTATTGTCTTCACGTTGGTGGAACAATTGCCATTGCCGCGCATATCGATGATGACGGTGAAGCCGAGGTTCTTCGCCGAATCGCTGCAAGTGTTCAAAAAGCAAAAGAACCACAAGAGGAATTAGAAGAAGGTGAAATGAGTGAGAGCGAGAGCGAATGCCTTTAATTGGCAAGAATAGAAAACAGGCGGCACGGCACGTATTATCACTTTTTCTGCATAAATTAATGGAACTTATGACAGTTTTATTTGTTGACACCGTTTCGGCGTAAGACCCAAGTCAACCCCCGCCTTGCTGTTGTCTCAACGATTCTGCTATGCTCATATGAATTTTGATTTTCTATTAGAAATTTCAAATATTTATAATGTGTGTGCATAAATTATTTGCGCTGCTCTGGCCGCAGCGACGACGCTGATGCCGAGTCTTATTGATTTTTTTGTTGTTAGTTTGGTCTGAATGTGGTCGCTCACCGCGAAATCTATTTGTGTTTCCTCTTATGGGCTTACAAAATATTGAACGCGAAAAAAACCAAAGAACAAAGCCACTTTTAAGGGCTTCATAAAGTAAAAGTAAAACAATGTTGGAACTGTTTATGGGTTTTGAGGTGGCATGACATAGAGCTGCGCTTTGACAGCGGTGGGGCTTGTAGTTATTGTACAATTTGACACAGATATGAAATATGAAAAGGCTACTAGTTACTTTCAGTAATTAATATTAATTGTGCAATGATTGTTGCATTGAAACGAAACGAATTGAAAAGAAATAGTCAATCAAGTAGCTATTTAATATTAGTTTTTTCTTTATTAGGGTTAGAGTAAATCCAAATAATTAATCTTTTAACTTGCAGACAATTTGACAGATTGCAAAATAAAAGTTATTCAATAAATATTGTTAAACTTATGATAGTTTAGTGATTAATAAGCATACAAACAACAAAAACGGTTTGTAAACTTGTGGTGTGAAATCAGTTAACTCGATACGTAACTTGTTATGGTTGAAGATTCCCTCAAATGGTGTTGAAAGTGGTCCAACTAAGTACAAAAATTAAACTACGTGATTGGTACAGAAAGGGCTAATTTACAAAAATCCAATTCAATATTTTTCAATTTAGGCTTAAGTTAGTTGGTTACTTTTAGTTTTGTGACTATTTAAGATTCACAGAAATCGAACTAACAATTCGGAACTAGTGTACCGAATTCCGTCGTAGCGCCTTATTCCGGCCACTTTACTTATTTGCCGATATTTCCAATTTATCCATCGAAAATTAAATTTCAAATAATTTCCATGGCTTTGCACATCATTCTGCGACAAAAACATTGCCAGATTTGTTTTTGATTTCATTACAAGAATTTCCGTTTTCGAGAAACGGTCGTTTTGAGTGAATTTCATGTGCAAAATGCTAAAAAGTGGAAAAATTTTAAATCAAGTTTTCAACAAGAAAACTGTTCGTTTATTTTAATGTAGTGCATATGCGTATTATTGTGCTTCACAAATATGTAGTACTTTTAGTTGTAAACATAAAATACAACAAATTATTAACAAAATAGAAGTGGCCGGAATTGGGTACCACTAAAAAGATTTTTAAATTTCAAATATTCAATTTAATAACATTTAGACAAAATAAAAGTGACCGAAATTGGGTTGCACTAAAAAGTGAAGTGCTTCCAATTCCGGCCAGTACCTGTTACTTCGGTGTTTTGAAGCTTGTAACCTTTATGTTTCTAAACGTTATAAGTTTTCCGGAGGGGAACGAAATATTTTTTTTCGTTCCACAAATTAAAAAAAAAAAAAAAAAGAGTGGAACGGAATCCGAAAGGAACGATATTTTCTGACTTAAAAAAAAGTTCCGGTCGGAGCAAAATAATTAAGTTCCGGAACGATACGGTGCCGGAACGATTGGGAACAAATCTTTTTTCGTTTCGTTCCGTACCCTTGGCTAGAACCCAGAAATAAATAATGACTTTCTTTTGAGCTTAATAAAATCTGAATTTTTACTTTGTTTATTTCTTTGGTCAAAAAATTACAAAATTTTATCACTTTTATACAAATTTACCAAAAACCAAACTTTTAAAAAAATTCTCAAAATTCAGGTGAATTTTAAAGCACAAAACTTTATTTTGCAAAGTTTCATGTTTTTGAAAAGCGAAACTTTTTGCATCCCAAAAATCGCGGCCGAAAAAAGTTAGGAATGTATGTCTTTTTCCAACCAGGAATTTCTCGAAGTGTACTTAACATATTAAAGAGTCCTGGTTCGAACGGAAATGAATAGACCTTTTCAATAATACCAATAGAGATTCTTTAAAATTTGGCTGTGAGCCAGTGTACATGGACAAGAATATGCAAAGTACTTCTCCGAGTCACTGTATGATTTTTAAAAACCAAATAAATAAATCAAATGTTTAATAATGACATAGTCTTTATTTATTTAACTATTTTTAAACTTACAATTTTAAAAAATAATTTTTTTTTTAATTAAATAAGTATTTTGTCTAATTTGTCTTTGAAAACCTGGTTGGCTGGAATTTGAAACAACTCAAATCAGTGGCCGAAATCGGAGCATTTTTTTTTGTTTCGCTCGCAAGTGTTAAATTTATTTATTTTGATTAGAAACATTTGGAAAAAAACACTTTTATTTAATAAAAGGTAATAAAACACGACTATGCGATAAAAATATTCGTTCCTGCTTTTGAAGGTTTTAAATGGAGCTTCCAGAACAATTTGGCCTGGCGATCAGTGGTCGGGATTCGGTACACTTGCGTTACTGTGTATTTCCTAACGTACTTTTGAGTTCAATATAAAAAGTTGCTCTAAACTTTTTTTAAATAGAGAAAGACTCAAAAATTAAATCGAATTCGAATTTCTAAAATTTTAATTGTTTTAATTCGGGCGATTCATGTAAAGTGGGAAACCCCTCGGAAACGATTCAGTTGTGCAGATGATGGGTTTCGCACTTTAAATGAATACCCTTATTGTTCTCAACCAATCTAATTTATTTATTGACTAGTCTGTGTGTTTCCCTAAAAACAAAACTTAGTTAAACCAAATCAGCTGATTAAAAACATTTATCAATTCAATTAACCACCACGTTCAGATTGTACCATGTTCTTTTTATAAGAGTTCCTTTCAAAAGTACCAAAATACATGTTTGTTGTGCTATTAGCCATCAGCGAAATTGCAAAAATTTACATTGATGAGCTGTTTTTATGAGAGACCATTTGGCATCTAGCCAAAAATGGCATATGAGTGAGGAAGCAAAATACAAAAAATTACAAATTTCCATTTTATACACTTTTTAGAGAGTTCAATGTTAATTACTACTGAAGTGGAATACATAACATCAGTTGATCTACCAATACCAGCACCCGCCGCTTACCCGCAAATGAATTTAATCGGCAAAAAAAATAGTTACATTCTTAGCAAGTATTTAAATTGTCTGCTTAATATAGCAAAAGTGACGTTGTCTGCGGCCTACCTGCAACCTGTTCCTTGCTCTGTTCAATTCTATGGAATTCTTTCCAAATATGTCTTTTCAGTAACCGCCAAAGCTTCACCACGCATTTGAATATTTTAGCCTTTTCAAATTCCAAGCACATTTGCAAATAAACCAAAATAAACAATCAACAGAAAAACATAGCAGATAATACAGCGGCAAAAATAATAAACAAAACAACCAGCTGCAAAAAAAAATAATAAACAAATAAATCCAAACAAATTCAAATGTGCACCGCTTCTTATCAAAAAAATGGAAAAAATAAAAAAAAAAAAAAAATAACAAAATGTATTCTGACGACGATGAGAGCCTGAAGGTCTGAAGGAATTTCATAGTTATGCATATTTTATCACTATCGCTTGGAGTTTGCTCTCATGACGTCGAACGGGTCGCGTTTTTTTTTTGCATCTTTGCGCCATACTCAGACAATTTTTCTTATCAAAAGTTGAAATGGTTATTCTGTTGGTGGCAGGCAGGCATTTCGTAAGTTGTTTGAGATAGATAAGCGGAGGCGGCAGTACACGATTCACGTTGGCGCACGCATTCTATACATCATTGGCAGCAGCAATTTGTTCGTATCAATTCAAGTGTAAACAATGACAACGACAGCGGCGAACGACGAAATGCGATGAGCGAGTGTCTTGGACGGGTGGGGTTTGCCTTGGTCTGGGTGTGTGTGAAAATTGATTTGAACTCATTTCCTTATGAGTTGTTTACAAATTTGCAATCGTTTCAGAATCATCATTCCGAATGATGATGAAATAATCCACGATCCATTTGCACAGAAATCGTCGGTTGACATGCCGAAACGAAATCCATTTATGAGATTACGAATCGGATCGATTCAGGCACCAAATTTCGAGTTCACAAGTTTGTGTGGTATTTCCGGTCAGCATTCTTCCGGAAGCAATCCCCTCTCTGGCTTTGTTGTGTCATTCAATTGTCTTTGAGAGCAACCAAGTTATGAGTCCATTATGTATAAGTTTTCAATTATGAAAGACTTGGCTCTTTGAGGGCACTTTTGGTAGCAGTTTCATTTGATTGCAGCAGTCGGCCGCCCACTTCCAAGCAAATGATTATCGATTATCAGCAGTATATTATATTGGAAGGCACACACGCCAACGATTTGGAAAAAAATAAATAAAACGGGGGAACCATTTTCAAGTACGTTTCGTTGTGGTTGCTTCTGTGCAAGTCTCATAATTAAACAATTGAATTAAGCAAATAAAAAAAAGCAATCGACAAATGTTTTTTTATGCAGTGAATTTTCACTGCTTATGGATTTCCTTTTAAATTTCTTGCCATCGTCGTCGCTGTTGTCTTGGCGATTTTTTTCTATTTATTTCTTTCTTTCCATACGCTTTGCACAATTTTTAATTTTATTTCTGTTTTTAAGATGTTCTTCTTCTCTTCTCCACTGTTTTTTTTTAGCCGCTGGCAATAATTTTTTTAGTTGGGATTTTTGCTTTTTGCCTGCTGCTTCTACGTTGACGGCGGCGCCCGTTCGTTCGTTGGCTGCTTTTTAATGTTTTTTTTTGTTTGTAGTTTTTTGAATTTTTGAATAAAGACAAAATTCAGTTGCACACATTGTGTGTAAGTCTGATATGGCTGGGTTAGGATGGATTGGATGATTCATATTATATATTCTCGCTGAGGCAAAATGTTGTATGCGTTCGTTTCGGTGCTGCAAGAAAGGGGAACAAGAATGCATTTGCTGGCTGCTGGTCGGTGCTGACTGTTGACTGCTGCTCCGGCTGCATTCATGGGGACAATGGAGGCACATTGTTGACTCGAGAGAGAGTGCAAAGAGCAAAAGTACGAGCCAGATGATGATGGCACAAAAATGAGGCAACGAACCAACACAAAAAGAAACGTAACAATGGAATTATGTAGAAAAGATTTCAAGCAAAAAAGGAACAGCACCAATCTCTCACGTTATATGATCGCAGAAACTACAAAGAATCTATAATTTTTTTTAATTCTGCAGAAGACTGCAGATTTTATAAACAAATTTTTAATTATAATCGAACTCCAAATTTCCTACAAGCATCACAAAGAAACTCATTCACTTTGCGATGAAATAATTAATTCCGATCGGTAACTTTCCGATTTTTTATTTCACACGAAATGACTGGGTTGCAGCTTTCAAGGAATTCGAAAATTTTATATAATAATTATTAACACCAAAGAAATGCTCAAGTAAAGTTCTTAAATCAAATATTTTTTAATGTAACTTTTAGGATGTACCTCGGCCGTTTTTCAAAGTGTTCCATCTTTAGTCTCAACCCAAGAAGCCGCATATCAAATTTCCATCTTCTGGCTCATGGAAGGACATACACCAATATATATACTGTAATTTTGACATCGCAGTGTCATTATAGTGACGAAATTTAATGACCGTGTAACCATAGCTTAAGTATTGCAAATTTTCAAGTTTTCTAATACCATTTTGTACTTCAAGAAAAACAAGAACCACCTTCTTCAGGAATAGTGTACTTGAGAACTAAAACCTAACCTAAAAGCGCAAGAAACCGCTACGATCATAGATCATTTGACAGTTCAAAGCTTTACGGCACAGCCATTTGAAACACTTTTGTAGACAAAGAAGAAGAATTGAGCTACGAAATAGCCAAGAGGTGATTGGCATACTTTGTATGATGAGAAGATGAACATTTTTTTCACAATCAAGTGAATCTTTTCGATTTGTCAATAGAAAAGATGGACCAGGCAATTAGTTAACCTGATTAAGTTCATGACAAAGTTACAAATGCGATCTCATTTTATGAAAAAAAAAAATGATTTTTCCGTTTTGTTTTTTCACTCACCTTGGAATCATAATCAAATAGCTTAGCAATCGCCGCAAATCCTCGGGTTTCAAGCGATCGCGACGTGGTGTGGCCGGAAAGCATAGCAACGGTCCGCCGCGGCGATCGCGCCCACCAGTGAGAAAGACGACGCGCTCCTGCAACAGGGTGAGTATGTCGCGAGCGCGCTGACCATCCATTTTGTTAGAATTTTATGTTCCTTTCGTTTTATCCAGCAGGAGGGGAGTAACCAATATTTAGTTCGCTTTTGCTAATAGTCTGTGGGTTTTTCAATTTGAATGGATTTTGTGCACAGCCAATTGGTGGCAAGCATTTTCACTGGAAGTTGGCCAGAAATTGATTGTCGTATTGGCCACTTATTTTCCCGTTCATTATTATTTTTTCTTTTTTTTTTTACGTCGTTTCTTTCACAATCCACCCCCAATTCCAACCATTTGTTTACCAGCAATGGTGAAGGCGGCACGACAGCGCGGTGACGTTACTGCTGACGACCGTGGGACGGACGCACCACCACAACTGAAACTGACGCAGTAGCCGACCACGAAATGTCATAAATCAGCACCTCTCTACCAGGAATTACTTAAAATGTGGATTGAATTGGACATGAGTTAACTCTTGTCCATTCGAGCACCTTTTTCATTCTTTCCGTTGGCAAATTGTGTAATTTTCTTTGTCAATTTGCAATAGTATTCTTTTTTCATTATTTTTCTTCACTTCACTTAACAGATTTCAGATTTCCATTCGTTGTCGCTCTTCTTCAACATCTACCACAATTTTTCCCCCAATTCTTTTTGGAATTTTTTCATCTTCTTCTCTGCATCACATCATTCATTGACAAAACGATACAAAAAAAAGTTATAAATCACGGAGAACTTTTTTGTTGTTGCCACTGATGCTTCTTCTTCTTCTGCTTTTGATGCCCCATTGATTTTTTACAAATTTTCATTGCACTAATTTCCCATTAAATTTCACATTTCTCTGCACAATTTCATTCTTAGATTATTTATTATTAATAATTTTATTTGTTTTCACTAAATTTTTTACAAAGTATCCACACTTTTAGTGTTAAATTTGCAAAATTTCTTGGCGCAGTCCACCAATCCAATTCGTCGTGAGAACCAAATGATTTTTTTCTCCACAAACTCTACACTCTACACACATGCAGGGTTGAGTTCGCGATAAATTTCGAGATTGTTATGAATCATAGAAGATTATCGAAAATGATTTCAATAAAAAAACAGTTAAAAGCATGATAGAAAAATTTAAAAGTGTTTAAATATTATTTATTGTAGCTTTTAGGTGACCAGCGGCAAAAAAAATAATTATTGTTTTTGTTGTCAAAATATTTATTACAAATTTTATCATGCAACCCTGAGGGAGGATTGTTTTGTGGATTGTGATACCAGTGATGCCAAATTTAGGGTAATTTCCCTTTTTGAGGGATTTTGTCTAAAGCCCGGTAGGCAGATGTGAAAAAATTCCGCTCCCATTAGCAAGCCTATGTAAAAAAAACGAAGCGAAAAACCAACCAAATTTTCATTCCAGCTAGCGTATGCAGGGAAGGCAAAAAAAGAGTTGCTTTTTGAAGTACTTTGGAGAGATTTTTTGGCAACCCGCACAGCAAAATTAATGGAATTAATGACCTTTATGTTGCTTCGAAACCATTTTCATTAGCCCCACAATCACCCACAATACATTTTTCACATTTTGATTAAAATTTAATTACCAAATTCGAACATTTTTCGCTCTACACAAAACAAAATATATGTCAATTCTCCAAAACGGAATTTTGTCGCATCTGCGAACTGGGCTTTAAAGGGAAAAAGGTTATTTTTTTTATCCATCGGAAGAAAAAAAAGGGAATTTTCAACATTCATTCTTTTATATATATTTATACTTATATATACTTTTTTTTCCTATAAATGATGCAGTTTTGTTCCTTGGAAGTTTTCCTACAAAGTGCCTTTTAATAATTTTTTATCTACGATGAAAATATAAATCCGATTTTGTGAACTCGCATCTGATTTTCTCATACAAAAATTCATTCATGAAATGCTACAAAAATTATGTTCCATTTTCATCTTAAAAAAGTTTAAATTCCTGTATGATAAAATCAGAGGAATGTTCAGACAATTGTTTATGACTCCATTAATGACTGTAGTATTCACAATTCATAAAATTTAAAAAAAAAATTTTTGTGTAATAAAATTTGTGTTATTTTGTGTGTGGGTATTTTTTTGCTGTCCGTTTAGGGAAAAAAGGGTTTTTATTTTATTTTTGTTGGAAATTTCGAGCAAAGGCCCTGGCATCACTGAGTGGTAACAACCTGCGTCCAGTTGGCAACGTTGCTAAATACCATATCCGAAAAAAAGCCCAAAAACAGGGTGACTCAGATGACAAATAACAACAATTAAAATACCGCTTTTAATTAAAAAACCAATGAATCCACGAAAATAGATAAAAACTGAGTATGCAGATACAAAAACCACAATTTTCACAATTTTATAAGACAAAAAAAAATTTCTAATAGTTTGTTTTTATACATGCGTAATTGGCCAAGAGCGTTGCTGGGGTGTTAGAGCCAACCTGACAAAAATCTGAAAATGCAGTCTTATAAGGTTGATTTTTAGAAAATTTTGAGGCCTATTCACATATCCCGATCCAAATTTTTTTCATACAAATGTGAAAAATCCTAAATTGGCCAAGAGCGTTGCTGGGGTGTTAGAGTCAACCTGACAAAAATCTGAAAATGCAGTCTTATATGGTTGATTTTTAGAAAATTTTTCAGATTTTTGTCAGGTTGGCTCTAACACCCCAGCAACTCTCTTGGCCAATTACGCATGTATAAAAACAAATTATTAGAAATTTTTTTTTGTCTTATAAAATTGTAAAAATTGTGTTTTTTGTATCTGCATACTCAGTTTTTATCTATTTTCGTGGATTCATTGGTTTTTTAATTAAAAGCGGTATTTCAATTGTTGTTATTTGTCATCTGAGTCACCCTGTTTTTGGGCTCTTTTTTCGCATATGGTATTTAGCAACGTTGCTAAGCGGACGCAGGTCTGGAACTCGGTAATTAAAAAATTATGCTAGCCGATGCTGCTAGCCGACCGGCTCAGCATAGGCTTTCTGCGTTTACGGTTACGTTTGCATACGCTCGAGTAATCGTTTGTATGGAGTTCGGGTAAGGCAGCTTCAGTCAGCTGTTTGTTGCGCAGCGATTTCACGATTTTACGTCTGGACTAATTGGGCCTTTAAGTCATATGTGTAATACTTCTATATTGCCAGTATAGTGAAAGTACATTCACTGACATCAAGAGACAAAATATATGAAAAGTACATTCGCAGTTCGGATTTCTCTGTCAAACTAACACAAAATTCAATGCTTGCTTTTTCGCTCTTACAGTGAGCTCAAAACACATTGCAGAGATAGGATACTGGCAATAAGAAGTGTTACATATATGCTTTAAGTGAAATAATCCACTCTAGCAGAAAATGTTTCAAGTCAGATCTTTCTGGCAACGTTGGCTGCCAGAAAAACGTAAACAAAGAACAGCGAATGGCGATCCTAACGGTAATCGTCATGTCGTCATCTGTGTTTATATCCTTCTTGGCTAATACCGGTTAGAAGTAATTGTGCGCTGAGTACCTAGTACCTTTTATTGGCACATCACTAAACAAAATAAAATTTTTTTCCAAAAAGTTCACAAAATTTGCAAAAATTCTGCGTAAAATAAAAGCAACTTTACAGCACCGCAAGAACAAATCGAGACAAAAATCGCAGACAACATCGGTTGAACGAGCGACCACAGAAGTTGAGATAGAGGTAGACCAGCGAAACAAACGTAACAGCCAGAAGATCGAGGCGGCGGCCATGGAAACGAATCTTAATCGGGTTCTCAACCAGGGCAGCTTGCGACACCAGCTCAACGGGCAGCTGTGCAAATACACAAATGTCATGAAAGGTGGGTGTGGTTGTGTGTGACTTGTCCATGAATTTGAGAAACCTACTCCTCCCACAGGCTGGCAATACCGCTGGTTCACTGTTGACCCACAAACGGGAAGTCTAAGCTACTACCTGTGCGACTCGTCGGACGATGTGGCGCCCTCTCCACACGTCCTAGCCAGTGCTCCACGCGGCCAGGTGCATTTGGGCGGTGCTGTGGTCTGTCCCAGTGACGAGGACTCGCGCACCTTCTCCATTGGCTGCGCTTCGGGAGATACGCTCAAATTGCGAGCTTCGGACGCGCGGGCACGTCAGGAATGGGTGGACGGCCTGCGGGCCGTGGTCGAGAGCCATACGAAGGCAATGGACATCAGCAATTCGTCGCCGCTACCACCGCGAGAACTGTTGGCCGCCTCCGATGCGATGGTCTCAGCCAGACAGGCACTGTACCTAACAGAGCAATGGTTCGATATGACACTCAAATGCATTTCTGTATGATTCAATTTGAAATTCTTTTTGCTTGCAGTAACGCCTCGCTGGCACGCTCTATCGAGAACATCGAAGGCCTAACCTTCTCGCCCACCGATCCCGATCTGTTGCTGCTCAAAGCCATATCCACGGCAAGCACGCAGTGCCTGCATCAGTGCCTCAGTTTACTACAGCGTCACCAGGAGATTCAGAATACACGTGCCGAGACCAGCTCCAACGCGACGACGATGGGCGTCTACTAGTGGACACATCTGGAAGCGAGAAGTTCTCTCCAGTCGATTAAATCGTTGTACATTTTCTACACACATCTCGAGTCCTTATTATTGTCTTTGTATTATAAACTAATCGGTATTTGCAATTATTCCACTATGATAATATTACGAAATTAACAGAAGTAAATTTTATTGATTGAAATTTCCTAGAGAATAAATGCGCGCTTTACAAAAACATGAATTGACTGCGTCTCTTGGAATTATATGGTATATTTGCCCGTGCCAAGAGCAATAAAATCTCGACGTGCTCAGTAAGATTTTTTAGAATTATTTCAAGAAATGACACCGCACAACAATTTTGAGGCTTTTAAATAAATGGCGCATAACCATAGTCAGAATTATTGAAGCTAATTGGATTAATGAAATGTTATTTTCAGTTACATATGGTAAGTATATCAGTACTTAACTTTAGTTCCTACTCTATAGCTGCCAAATCAGAGTATTATCTGTCAAATTAGGTAGGTACTAAAGTTAAGTAGTTACTTTAATTTGACTATAGTTATGCGCCACTTAAAAAAATTGTTGCTCATTCCCTGCAATAAAGACACAACTCAAAATACGGATTTTTGGAGTTATGAATGCCACAAGGATCCTCAGATATTTATCTACACGCTGCCAAAAGACAGCAGTCATACCTTTTTTTTTAAAACCTTCCAAGTGCTGAAATTCATATAAAATATTCAAATATAAAATTTCAAATCGTGAGGTTACTAGAGGTTAACACAAAATCTGATAGTGTGATCTAGTGTTTGGTAATGAAAGTTGATAATCGACTTTCGATTCTACGATCAACTATTTTCAATTCGATTCTGAGAATCAATAATTCAAGGCTTAAAATCGACTATTTTTAATCGATTTTCGATTTAAAAAATAAAATTGTGTTTTATTTTAAGTGAAATAATCCAAAAAATCTAATTTTTTTCTATTGTACAAATTGAAACACAAAATTCGAGCTATTACCATTTAGAAATAAAACATTTTTATTTCAGAAATGACATAAATGATATTCACAGGTTGTCATATATTAGACTCATAAGCGGCAATTATCATTCGACATTGTATTTTTCATACAAAAGGTAATGTCAAATGATAATTTTGTAATAAATTCCCGTTTATGACTCTAAAACTTGACTAAAAGCCATTATGAAACTTGCCTTGGAGCCATTATGAAAAGTTTTAAAATTGTATCTAAAATCGATTCCGATTCTGAAAGCCTAAAATCGATTTTCGATTAGAATCGAAGTCGAATTACCAAACACTAGTGTGATCAGCGGGCCAGAAAATACTAAAAATCTCGGAGGTTTTAAGTTTTTTTTTATAATTTGTTCGGTTTTTCCTTTTAACTCCTTTAAAATCTTCTATATACTGGGTTTTCCTTACTAAGGCGACAAACAGTTGTCAATTGATTCCTTCGGTCGAGATACGAAAAAAAGCTGCCCTGGTTAAGAACTCGATTAAGATGACCGCCTCGATCTTCTGGCTGTTACGTTTGTTTTGCTGGTCTACCTTTTTCTCAACTTCTGAGGCCGTGGGTTTTATTGATGTTGTCTGCGATTTTTGTCTCGATTTGTTCTTGCGGTGCTGTACAGTTGCAGTTATTTTACGCAGAATTTAAATCAAAGCTTCAAAAATAGGATAAAATGGGGTCCTGAGACGACATTTTGATGTCCGAGGTTCGTCTCAACGGGCTATGTTGTATGGGGGTATTTTAGTTTCGGCCTTGCCCTAGTTTTGGAAATACTTTGCGACCCGGGGCCGATTCCCCCACGATAGATTGCTCCAACCCTCGTGCCAGTGCCCAGTGCAATGAAACCATTAAAAATCGCTTCCAGTTTGAAATAATTTGAAAATTGTATATTTTTAAGTTGATGTTTGTGAAATAATCAATTGTGTTTTCAATTGCACTCATACAGACAATACAAACTAAAAGAACATTTCATACGTTTTTGAACATAAAGATTTGCACTTAAGTTTAGTTTTTCTTTTTTCTTTTCTTTGTTTTTTTTTGTTTTTTGTTTTTGAATAATTTGTAAATTTTGCTTTTATTTTAGTTTGTAAAGAGGAAACAAAACGGAATTTACGAAAATAGTGAACAAATTCGGCTTCCAAAGGGTTTCTTTGCTCGGTTTGTTGCTTTTATAATTTCAAAATGTTTTCATATAAAAAATAAGGAAATACCAATAATTCGGACTATTGTGCGGAATCTGTTAGGACCAATTCAGCGCTCTCAGCATAAAAGAATTACAGACAATATGGCGCAGAATAGACCCAATTATCGGAGGTTACCACTTCAAAAATCTCATTCGCTGTGTCTCTCTTTCTAGACATAATTTCTGTTTGTTTTTAAGGTTAATTAATAAGTGAAATTTCATAAACTGTTAAATGTCAAAGTGGATTGTTTTTATTTGATTTCTGTTTTATTTTTTGGATTTTTTTCTTGTTAACGATACACAATGATAAAGTGGGACGGGTGGAGATTTGGGGGGTGAGGGGTCATACATTAATTATAGGTTCAATAGGAATTGGATTATTTTTGGTTTTTTGATTTTGTCGATTTCAAGTATGGGCGACTGTGTGAACCGCCCTCGAATTGAGAATGTTTAAATATTTATGCTGGTTATTGTTTTAATATGTATTTTATGTGGTAGAATTTCTTTTTTCTTTCGTTTTTTTTTTTTTTACTATTTTTGCGGTTTTATTTACTTAATTACTTTTCAAACAATTGCGATAGCAGAAATTTCAATTAAAGATTCAACTATTTTTTTTCAAATATATTTTAACAAATTCAGTGGAAAAATTAACTCAACTGAACTTTTTAAAAAATCTTCAGTTTCTTTTCTACTTCTTCTTTAGCTAGTTTAGTTTATTTTGGTTTTGATGTGTGCGTTTGGGAAATAAAATTTTAATTTCGCCGAAGTTGTAAAACAATAATGGTTACCCACTACCCATCACCTCATTCAATTGACGAGTTGACATGAGCAGGATGAAAATTAGCTTGGCGTGTTCATTTAAACCTTCGCAAGCCACAACTAAACTGACAAGTTGTACCGAATTGGAAAATTTTGTGTTTATTTTTTCTATGAATTACTCGGCTTACTTGATTTCAATGAACACCACCGAATTCCTTTAATTCGTCAATTTTTGTATGGATTTTTTCTTGTTTTTTTATCCAAAAGTCTTTAAAATATAAAATGTTAGTTTTTGTATTATTTTCAAAGAATTGAATGCAAAAGTTTGTGAAATCTTTGAAAACCTTTGAAAACAATCAAAGTAATTCCATTAACTATTTAACGAAACATGAATAATTAAACAATAACGGATTGAAGATTTCACCAACTCATTCGTTCACTTTCAAAATCACACAAAAACCATTTAAAAAATTTTGCTTCTAAATATATTTGTATTCGTTTTTAGATTTTTCCTAAATTTTCATTTTTGTATAAATATTTTTGTTTTGCTTTGTTTTTGTTGTTCCATAAAAAGTTGTCTTCTTCTTTCAAATATTACAATACACAATGTACAATTTCGTTAAATGTTCCTTAATTTTGTTTTTGTTCAATAGGTTTTTAGTTTTTGAATTTTATTCCGAAAGGCATTTTTTGTGATTTCTTTAGACCTAAACGTTAAATTTTCTTTAGTAAATTTTGCTCCAAAAAATTGTTTCTTAGTCCAAAAGTTATTCTTTATTTTTTCTTCAATTTTGTACACTTTTTTTGTATAAGAAATGTATTTTTCTTTTCCAAATTGGAATATCAAAAATTTTAAATAATCCAAAAACAAAATGGGAAATCAACTGGGCACACGTTTTGTTTTTTATTCATTTCATATTAAATGTGTTTCACATTTTCGTTATAGCTGGAATGTTCCTAGAAACAAACCGAACCAAAATTGGAAATAAATTTTACACTTAATGAAATTAAATGCGTAAATTGTGTTTCTTACGACTTAAGAGATCTTTTATGTATATAAAAAAAATAATTTTAAATTAATATTACATTTACAAAAGCAACTAATCAAATAATAATACTATAATACTTGTATCTCACTTTAACTTAGTTTTAAACTTAACTTTAATTTAACTATTTTCCATAGTTCAACTTGAAGTATATTTGTGAGAAGATGCTAGGCAAATGTAACAAATTAAATTAAATTTAAATTATAAATATTTAGTTGTGGTTGTGGTTTTATTACATTGTTAGGTTTTCTTTATATAATAAGTTAAGTTAAATTAAGTAACTGTAGTTTGTCGCTAAATCTAATTCTATTGCACATTCAAAGGAAATTCATATTCATATTGATTTAGTTTTTAATTCATTTTTATTTTTTTATACCTTTTCTTTGTTTTCTTGTATGTAAATTTTATGTAAAAATTTCATAACTCTTCATTTTAGTTTCACGTTTTGTTTTGATTTCAATAAAATTATCTTATTTGGGGAAAACTAAATGATAGTGTAAATACATGCATTCTTGTAGAAAACATCTTTAGATTTGATTTGAACTTACTGAGAATACGAAACGGAAATGGACCAAAAGAAAAGCACAACAGACTCTTTATCATCTTGAAGACCAAGAATTACATATCATATTAACAAGCATTGCTAAATTTTAATTTAGCAAAATTTTGTTTTTAAATTTTTTTTCGATTCCTTCTAACCCCATCTTGACTTTCCTAAAAAGCGTCAGCTAACCCATTCATTGTATGTACCTACTAAACTTTGTCAAGCCATCTTCAATTTACTTTTATTCTAAACAAAAACTAGTAAGAGAACTATCTTCAGTCTGACCGAAGCTAAAATACCCTGCACATGCGAGTACGATACATCCTTAGTTCATTTGTTGGTAATTTCATCTACATTTTTTCGAGAATTTTACGAGATTTTGTCAATATTTTTTCGATTGTTTTTCAAATATTTCCACTTCACTCCCTTTTAAACTTTCGCCACCATAAGAGGAATGACAAAATTTAGAGGCGATAGCTTGAGCCCAACTGCAGTGCGAAATGATAGACGGACATCCGGACGGACACGCCTCCTTATGGGCGTTACAAACCGTGTGATAAGAACAATATACACTTTAAGCTCTTAAAAGTTTAGCTTCTTAAAAGTTTGTAGGTCTTCATTTTTGTGAAATTTTGCCGTTGCCCACCTATGAAATCGGTTTAGTGTAAGTAAGTACACATTTCCATTTTTAGAGAGAAGTCGGAATCGTAGTTTTAATCTTAAACTTTAAGTTTGGAGTAGCGACCGATTCCCCAACCGGGGTTGAAACGTTTTTGAAAGACGGCAAAGTCGTTTCAGGGCATAATCTTAGGACCTGTCGAAGATCCTCATGTTAAAGTTCTTTAAAGTTTGGTGTGGAGATAATTTTAATTACGACTTACATCTGCGATACAAGCAAAGTCACCAAATAGTTCTTAAACACTTCAAGACGAAATTCTCTAGCCAAGAACATGTTGTGCTTCATTGAAAATACATTAAAATTTTGATTTTTAGTACTCCCAGAAGTGGTTCCAATCAAATAGAGAACCGAAAATCATTTCAGTGATTCGGCCTTCAAAATCGACTTACTCGCTGCTCGTGATGATGGGCTCAATTTTTACACTGCTCGAGCCACCCACACAGCTACCCGACGCAGTTGCCCCTGAGGAAGTAGCTATGACCGATGCACTGCTAGTTGTAGTTGCGGTGTAGGAGGAGGAGGAGGAGGACATTGGCGCTGTAGAGGAGACGGCGCCCACCAGTTCGGCCAGGTCATCGGAGAAGAGACGCGCCGGTGAGTAGCCGCCTACACGCGACGATTTATAGCTCATTTCGAGTCCGAGTTCGGTGAGTGGCGAATGGAGTGGTGTATCGCCTCGCGACGTTGGACTTGATGTGCGTCGACGATCGTGTGACGACGGCGAGGCGGACGTAGACTTTGCTTTTGCCGCTGTGGAACTTGAGTGTGCTGCTGAGGAGGTGGCTGTGCTCGCTGAGGAACTGGACTGTTGATGTTGCTGTTGATGTTGCTGCTGCTGTTGCTGATGATGTTGCTGCTGATGATGCTGTTGTTGTTGTTGTTGGTGGTGGTGTGCTGAAGTTGCAGTCGCTGGTGCTGACACTGAGGAAGCCGACGGATGTGACATGGAACTTGCACCGTAGCTGAGTGTATGTTGTTGTTGTTGCAGCTGTTGTTGTTGCTGTTGTTGTTGTTGTTGTTGTTGTTGGTGCAGTGCGTGTTGCTGTTGCAGGTGCAATTGCTGCAATTGGTGCTGTTGCTGTTGACTGAGCATTGCCGTGGGATCGCAGCGGCCACCAGGACCGCCCACCATGTGCAGGGCCACAGCCATGCTGGGTGGCATGTTGGGTAAGCCAGGTATGCCACCAGGACCACACGGGGATGGTGCATGACGGGGACCCAATAAAGGACCGCCCCCAGGATTTGAAGTGGAACTCAAAGCAGGCGAAATACTGGTCTTGGGCAATGGTATACCGGGACCGGGAATCGCACCACCTACACCACCACCTGCTCCCAAATGAGACTGCAAATGCGGCGGCAGATTGAATATATTCGATCCTGGTGGTCCCTCAGGATGCTGTTGGTGTTGTTGCTGCACGGCTGCAGCCATTTGCATCTGCTGACGAATGTTGTGCGCCACGGCAGCCACTGCCGCAGCAGTTGCCTCCTGAGACATCTGATCGCCGGTGGGTGTGGGCATACCATTCGGACAGGGACCAACACCACCGACGCCCGGGTAGTTGAGAGGCGGGTCCTGAAATGGGAAAATGGGCTGACAAAATAAAATATACTGTTAGTGGAGAGTGCGGCGAAGAAATGTGTGATTCCTTGCTGGTGTCTGAAAGAACCTACCGTATGCCGACCGTAGGGCATGTGCGTTAAACCCTCATCCTTGATATCCTTCGCATCACGAAACACAACAGTCTTGATCACACCCTTGATATGCTCGTCCGGCCAGATGCCAAGCAGAATACGTTGCGGACGACCGCGCCCCTTGGGCCTCAGATCGGGGCCACCGTCTATGGAGGGTCCCAGCATATTGTGCACGCGATTGGCGTATAGCACAAACGTCGGATAGGGTATGTCATATTTGCGGGCAGCCTGCGAGAGTGAGAGACCCTCCTTCAAGACGCTGAATATGGCCTCGGCCATTGTCTCGGGACGCCACGACTTCAGCGGGCCACGTTCACGAAATCGTAAATGATGCATGAGATTCTGATTGGTGTTCCAGCACTTCTGCCACATGGACTGCAGTTGGTATTGGTAACTGTCTGCTGGGATGGGCGAGAGAAGCAAAGGCGGAAAGTAGTTACATTCGTTTCATTTGGAAAAGAGTTAATGTAAAATGTCCGACACACAAACCTGCAATAGAAGAGCTCGAGGCACCCATCCACGCGTGAGAGTTCTCCATCATTTTGGCCTGAAATGGAAATAATGAAATTGAAATTAAAATAAGAATACGATTCAAATTAATTGCATAAAGCAAGATGTATACAATAACACACACACACTCACACGCATTTACACAGACTGACAATTTAGAAGTGGATTCAAGTCCTTCCTTTTTCAACATTCATTGACTTGTACAAATCGACCTATATCCATTGCATATTTTCCTGAAGCGCCCCTCCTCCCCACCTCTCCGCTAAAGGAAATATACTCGAAGCTCTTTTCACAATTGCAACTAAATCCACTAATTGCATAACAAAGCAACATTTGCATTTGCATTTGCGTTGCGAATCTGCATTTGTGCCGATGCGGCAGATGATGTGCTCCACACACACTTGTGATGAATTCGTTTTCATTAGGAAAAAATATATGCATTTTCACTTAAAGAATTTGCAACAACTAACAACAGCACAAAAATTACAGGGCAGCAACAACAACAAGGCAGTTATAAACCTACGGTAAAAAAAAAAACGATTGTTAGGCATACAACACTCGATGACGCGATGCCTTAAAGTACCTGTACAGCAAATGTGTGTGTAGGGGGGCTGTGGGTAAGAGGTTATCTACAGTAAGAAGTGAACCTCTTAAAACATAATTTACATACAGCACAGCCTCAATGTAAGCAACTAAAAGTAATTCAGGCAGTCGCAACAGTAACACAACCCAACAAGATTTTGCTCCATAAACCAAATTTTTCTTAAAGAATTTTTAACGCTGGACAAGATGGAGTTCACAGAAATGTTGCATCACATTAGGGTTTTGGGAAATTCAGGTGAAACCAGTCAAAATATGGCCAAATTGGCCATATTGAAAAGAGTAAAAAACAAGTTTTTTAAAATATAACCCTTTAACCGACTAAAAAGCAGAAAATAAATTCCCTTTAAATTAATTTCCGCAATTTCGATTTAAAATGAAGGGTTTTTGGCTGGTTTGTTCCTAATGTCAGATTTTGAAGTGGCCAAAAAACCCTTAATTTTAAATCGAAATTGCGGAAATTAATTTAAAGGGAATTTATTTTCTGCTTTTTAGTCGGTTAAAGGGTTATATTTTAAAAAACTTGTTTTTTACTCTTTTTTATTTTCCTCTTTTTTTAATTTTTTTTCTCCCCCCTTTTTCCTCTTTTTTCCTCTTTTTCCCCAATGCTAACCTAAGTAAAACACTTCAGCCCTCTAGCTTAAAAAATACGAAAGTAAGAACTTTAAATTGGCTCCATCCAGCTCCCCTTTGCCCCCACACCCCCCTTTCCAAAGGGTATAAAAAATCATTTTGTCAATAAGAACCCACATACCGTCATTGTAGCTTGAAGGAATCGGAAGTTATGCCATGTTTAAAAAAAAGGGTTTGAGTCCCCTCACGGCCCCCTACGCCTCTGATGGACCCCAAAATCTAATAGAATGTATTGTCACCGGAGTTCTATCAGTGTTCCACATTTCAGCTCTCTAGCTCATGTGGAAGTGAATGAAAAAGCTCGCCGCAGATTAGTGGAGTCCACCCAAAGCAAGTTAATATAAGGGTTATAAAAAATGTTATTACTTTTTTCAAATATTCATATCTTTGGAAATTGACATCGCAAATTTACAACCCTTACCTTAATGCAAAGGAAAATTTTAACAATAAACGATTACATAAACAGAAACTTTGAGCAAAAATCCAAAATCTCGTAATGGCTTAATTAATATTTCCAAATCTGACATTTTTCGACTCGTTTGAAAAATTGCCATACAGGATTATTTCACTCGGCTTTATTGCACCCCACGTTTTGTTGCTACTCCCAAAAAAACCAATTGTTTTTGGTGATACTATATGTTATAGTTGTTTTTAATACAAATTTCTAACACAACTGTTTTGAAATTTTCTCGAGAAAAGTTTGTTAATTACGATGGTCGTATTGATGGAATCCGACTCGAATTTCCTGCTTCCTGGATTCAACAATGCAAGTATCCAAAGTCAATGAAATACGGGTTTGTAAAATTACAGTTTCGTTTATTCAATAGCTTCTTCTACGTTATTGACGTAGAAGAAGCTAATACTGACTCATGGTATGACACCAGTTAGTTTCCTTGTTATAAATTGCCGGACCGACAAATTAGTTCAACAGCAACTTCCTTTTCAGGTTAAAAAGTAAACGCGTGCTTAGAGCTTGAAGTTTAGCTTACTCATCTAATTTGACGTGACAGCTTAAAATGTATGAATGTAATAGAATTGACAATGTAAGAAAATAAACTAGAGAGTGGACTATCTTCGGCTATACCGAAGTTGAAATACCCCCACACAGTAGGAAGAAGTACCTCGAACATATAAAAATGTGGTCTCAAGACCCTATTTTGAGCCAATTATAGGTGGTTTTGGAGCCCGGACCATGTCCAAAATCCATTTCTAAAAATTTCCAATTAAATCCACAAAAAAAAAAAAAATTGGTCTCAAGACCCCATTTAGACCCTTATATATGTGGCTTCGGAACCTCGGACCATGTCCAAAATCCATTTCTAAAAATTTCCAATTAAATCCACCAAAAAAAAAAAAATTGGTCTCAAGACCCCATTTAGACCTTATATATGTGGCTTCGGAACCTCGGACCATGTCAAAAATACGTTTCTAAACATTTCCAATCGAATACAACAATAAAAAATTTTTACCTTTTTTTTCAGTGTATGGGAGCCACGCCCAGTTTTTGTCCGATTTGGCTGATTCTCGAACTTGATCTCAGTATTCACGAGAAAAACATGTACCCAAAGTTTCAAGTCGATATCTCCAAAACTGCGACCGCTATCGTGCGGACGGACAGACGGACAGACAGACGGACATCGCGAAATCGACTCAGGAGGTGATACTGATCAAGAATATATATACTTTTCCATACCGGACACGCCTCCTTATGGGCGTTACAAACGTTGTGACAAAGTGAGTATACCCTGCCACAGTGAGTGTGGGGGTATAAAAAGAATATAAGAGAATTGACAATAGATTTACAGTGGCTCCAATAGGTCGTAAAATACGGTGCCGGGGTAGAGAGAGCATAAGAGCAATTGCAGTAATTCGCTCTCAATTAAAGCGGTTTTAATCCTGTCACTTCCCCGAAGAAGTTTTATAGATCGGACCCCGATAAATTACTGATTCCTGCCCAACCTCTGCGAAACGCACCAAATAAAAAAATACCACCAGAGATTTTGCAGTTATTTCATTAACACACTACTAAATTTGAATAAGACACTACTAAATTTGAATAAGACACTACTAAATTTGAATAAGGCACTACTAAATTTGATTAACACACTACTAAATTTGATTAAGACCCAACTACATTTGATGAAGACACTACTAATTAAGAATTGAGTATTGTTTAGGTAATTCTTCAGTTGGCAACCTCACGTTTCTCGTTCACAGTTAGCAATAGTGCTGTAAATGAACCGCCAGTTTTGATCACCTTAAATAGTAACAATATTTAGTAAATAGTATTCGTTCACAACCTGAGCCTTGTATACCCATAAAAAAAGGGATCGGTCAAGTACAAAGAAGTAAGCGGTTAACGTGGAAACTCGCTGAGCCCGCATAATGGGCAACAGCATTGAACGCTTCATTTTGGGGGTCATGTGCTCCCAGGGAAACAACATGTAGATGCCCGTACTGATCATATCGCTCTGTAAGAGAATACAAAAATGAAATGTTGAGTGATGCTTTTGCGGTATCTATCACGGTTTCGCCGACTACTGGTACTACACTCACTTCATTCTGGATCTTCTCGCCGCCAAAGCAATAAATAAACAATTGAATAATAACCGCCAACAGCACCATGATGTCAAATATAAGTTTGGATAGTTCCGGTTGATTGGTCAGTTGGTATGCAACGACACACACCTGAAAGCAGCTCAGAGTGATCTCAGTTAAAAGGATTTGGCAAAAAATAGCATCGAACTCAATGACGAAATCTAGAGTTCGGCAATGATAGCATATGACTTCCGCAAGCTTTTGCTGGAAAAGCACATCATCATACTGGTGCAACTCGATGGCGATCCGCTGCACTTTCATATAGAGAATTTGAAAGTGGGCCGAAACATTGTGTACATACCAACAGAAAAGACCGTCCACGCCCAGCGCAGTATGCACGGCCGTCATCAAGAAGACTATGCACGACAGGTAAGTCCACGTAAAGATCAGTGGCTTCTCAATGTCATACCAGAAACTGACAGTGGAAGGATAATTGATTATTTCCTTGAGTCTTTACATGTATCTTTACTTACAGCGCAGGAAGTGGCAGGGCAATTAACGCATTTCCCGTATAGTAATAATTTCCTAGACCCAAAAGAATTGGCGTCCCGAGACATACTGCGGCTGCCGCATAGCAAACAATGAAATAGGTTTTAGCGATCAGCAGGACGCGTCGATTTTCGGCTTTCAATCTTTCACGTTCCTTTGTATTGGCTAGAAAATATGCGATGTGAAACTATTACCCATATTGGGCCCATAACACACGTCTGCGTACCTTTTGCGGCCAAATCCTCCATGTCGTCGATTAACCCGATGAACCTCTTACCTTTGACACAGGTTGTTAACATTTTAAGCAATATCAGGCCGATGTGGTTCAAAACGATCAATGTTTCAGTGACTTCGTCGATATTGCTAATGAATTTAATTGCATATGAAGCCATTGCAATTGTCCAAAACAACATTACCACGAAGAGAACGCTGAATAAGACGGGCCGCTTCAAAGTTCCATTGATTTTATTGCCTCGTATATCCAGGCCAATCAATCGGAAAGCAATCTCTTGGATGGAAAGAGATTTTAAGTTTTTGAACCACATTTTCGCAACTGACTGATGTGCTGACATTGACTCAGAGAACCTTTTATATGCGCAATGTCGCTTCGTTTTGACAATTCTTTTCGAGGAATTCGTGTAAAAGCGGCAATTACATTTCGTGAACGCGGTTATTTGCATAAACACTGACTAGTTGATAATTACACGCTTAGTGTAAACAAATGTCAAAGCTGCCAGGGAATACTTGACATTTAATACATTGCCGAATTCATGCATTTGGGGGGTATGTATGAAGCGCTACCTCCCTAGGACATGCAATGCACTACATTGCAGTGCATTAGTATTAGGGCTTTCGATCCCGGTATCCCGTTCCATTTGTAGTCCCGAAAATCACGGGATATTTTTTCCTAAATCCCGGGATTTTCGGGAGTACATTTTAAATAAATTAGTCCATAAAAAAAGTTTAATACAAGAAAACTTTTCATCGCTTATAAAATATAAATAGTAGAAAAATAGTTTTTGACAACATTTGGACAACCCCAAAATAAATAAAAAGTTAGTAAAAAAACTCAAAACTTAAAAATTTGAAATTTATTTAAAAAATTACAAATAATATTGTTTGTGCTTGAAATTTATTCTTTAAAAAAAAATAAATTTTTATTTATTTAAGAAGAAAATTGGTATTTTCAGTCTTAGCGAACACACAAAAATGAATTGCTTAATAAAAATAATTAAGTAAAACTGAAAACTGATACAAAAGTAATTTCAGAAACCTTACTTAAGCATATTTTGAATTGAATTCTGTCGTTCCTAAAGAAACGGAAACTCAAATACTGAAAATAAAAAATTTCATTCATTTGTACCTTTAATAAATTGAAATTAATGCTTATGTTTATTTATTTAAGCTAAAACTATCAATTTTCCAATAAAACATATAAAAAACATTTTTTTATTTTTTTAAAAGGCATTTTGCTTGTAAATGTAACAAATCCCGAAAAATCCCGGGATCCCGGGATTGCCATTTTCAGTCCCGAATATCCCGGGATTGCTATAAGCCTTCGGGATTGAAAGCCCTAATTTAGTATAGCTTGATTTGCCGATAGGCAGATCTTGTATGAATAATATTTTTAATTTTTAATAGGTAGAATAAGATTTTAAATTTTGAAACGGTTGTTGGTTCACATATTCGGTTAGCCGAAATTGAACGGGTATTCGAATAGTCGAAGTTGAGCGACTAGTCCAATATCATTAACCGGGTAGTATTCGTACAAACGGTAACTAATCGAACGTTCGGTTAACCGGTTATTATATTATTCGAATAATTTCAAGAGCCCTAAGAAATGTTAAATGCTATGTATTGTTTAAGCAATAAAAATAGATTTTCTCAGTCATCATTTATGCTTTCATGCTCTCCAATCAAGCTAAACTTAAATTAAAAAAAAGAATATCCCTCATCATCACTAGATCTGAACCCATTAGATTTCTGTGTTTAGGGATATATGTTTGGTAAAATTTGTAACACAAAGCGTCTAATAGTGGGCCGATTCAAAATGCTCTTGACACAAATATGGGATGAAATGAGTCAAGAAATTGTGCGTACCACTTGTGAATCCTTTTATCAACGTTTGTGTCTAGCAATCAAGGGAAAAGTTAATACCAAATTTCAACGAAATTCATTGAATAGGACCTGAGTTATATCTAGGATTGCCAGGAGTACCCCTTTGAAGGGGATTGTCCTTCTTTAACTACCTGTGTCCCCCTTGCTCAGTAGATCCCCTTTTTCCCTTCAATGGCGCATTTTTACTTTTTTTCTAAATCTTAAAAAACTACCAAAATTCCTGGAGTTTCCCCAGTTCTTACCTTTTTATCGCATACTTAGTGCTTCACATACAGCATCAAATAAGCGCTACCTGCCTAGAACATGAAATATATATTTGTGCATTTGCAAAGCTTGATTTTCTGATAGGTTGTTCCATGTCGAGCTAAATGGAAAATCTTCTATGACCTTCAATTTTGTACCTTAAATTTTGTAAAATAAGCTGTAAAATTTTACCTTTAGAACAGGTTATATGAACAGTTTTGGGTTACTAGTGGTAACCCACCACATAAAAAGTAATCACTTGTCAAGAAAGAAATTTTAATTTAATTTTAACCCAGTTTATTTTGGCTGTCAGATATTGTTACTTTTTTGTTTTTTCGGTAAATTTTAATTTATGGTCAAAGTGTTATATCATGAACCGTTGACTTTTCATAAATCATTGAGTTGTATGCACGTGTCTTCATCACTATAAAAGGGGTAAATATGAGTAGAATTCTTAGTTTATTTTTTTTTCTTTACGTTTTCGACAAGAAATCAAACATTATTGTGAACAGGAAAAAAAATTGTATTCTGTCAGAATAGCCGAAGTGCCCACCTACATGTGCCAACATGCAAAGGACCTATTTCACGACATTTGCTCACTTATTTACATTTATTTTGCTAATGAAATCGATTTTCGAGACTTTTGCTAGACCATTTGAAATTCTTGTTAGCTCCGCTTTCAAACGAAACCGAGAGCTCCGCGAAAATATGTTTCAAACGAAAGTTATGGCCGCAAGTCCTTAGGATGCCAGCAGGTGGGCTCTCTCCCCTACAACTCAAATATAATAATAACATTTGAATCATTGATATTTTTCTCTGAGTGGTATTTCCATAAAATGCTTCAAAGCCCTAAGCAAATGCTTGACAATACCTAAAGTTTTCTATAATTGAATACATGCCATGCACAGGCATTGGATATAAAATAAGGAAATTATCAAGTATTCACATTACACCCACACTCAAAAGCAATACGAAAAAGACCCATCAAACACTCGACCTGAATTATTGGGCTTGAATGGAATACTTGAGGAGTTGTTCGGTTTTTTCTGTGCTTATTATTGGCCTACAGTCTGTCTGATATTTCGTCCTTCTTTTTTCCTCCTTGATATGCATTTGTAGCGGCAGTAAGGGAGGGTCCGTCTAACACTGTGTCTACTTTCGTATTTTCAAGTTTTCTTCAACACTTTTATAGATGCAAGACATGCAATTCTTAAGATTTCCTTGTTCGGTTCTTGTTGTTTTTGTGGTGCTTTTCTATATCCTTTGTGCTAAATTGTGTATTATTTGTATTCGTAGTGTTTGGCGAAATTTTCATGTGAAATCACTTAATTGTGTATGGATTTCTGTTTGGCTGGGCAAATAATACCCACCGTAAAGACAAAAGTAAGTAATTTTGTGGTATAAAAAAGAAAATGTTTTTGATTTAAGTAGGATGACGGTACTAGCGCGAACTCCAAAATGGCCACCAGTGAATTCGAATGTGGAACCTATAGTTAGCCTCTTTGAATGTGAATAACTTAATTTCGCAAATTTCTTGAATAATTTTAGGAAAAGTTCTTTATTAGATCAAGGACTAAAAAGTTGTAGGTTCGAGTGGAGAGGGGCAAAAATAAATTCTGAAAAGTTTCTTTGTATAAGAAAATGTTGGAGATTTATAATGCAACATAAGCTATTGACATCATTATGCAAATGCACTATTGAAGAATATTATTTCAATACGGTAACGGTCATTTCAAGTAATATCCAATGATGCAAGCGAACTCATCTGAATTGCCCAAATTCAATTCTCAGGTTCAGTGGCCTTTCCACGATTCCGTTAATTTCAGTTACATCGTGAAAGTATTTCTGTAATTATCGAAATTATGCACTTGTGCACAAACTGGCTCATATGTATTTGTATTAGAGTGGTTCTTACATTTTGTTTTCGAATTTGGCGTGTACCAAACTGTGTAAAATATTAACATTCAAACGCCCCTGTAGCGACCCAAAGTGAAAGGGGACCGATTGACCATCGGTGGGGTCATTGCCGGAAATGAAACGTATTTTTCTGGTTCTGACAGCCATTTTGAATTATTCAATTCTTGCCTTGTGCTGGACTGTAACCGATTTTACCAACTTTGGATTTTTTGCTGTTGTTGAATATTATCCAGTACGGAACTCTCTCATAAAGGAAAACCAAAACATCCCAATGCAAATAAGGACCGCTCCAATATCTATGGTTGGTACGTGCAGCAGAGGACTCAATTGCCGGACACACATACATACATACGTGCGACATCGATCGACTGGAGTAATCAGCCTAATGCGTGTGCATCAAAGACACTAAACACATATAATACGGGAAACTAATACGAAATATGTGCCTACTACGAAATGCGAAATGCGTAAATAATTCATTATGTCGCACACACACACACACACACACACACACATACACAGTTTCCACGTAGAAATTTCGTTTGAAAACCATTTGACAACGATTGACGCGCGCGCCTTGGACCGCCAAAATGTCCACCGTCAATAGCTCCGACTGCGGCAATGATGACGACGACGACGACGACGGTGAGTTATAAAGGCCAACTAGACTGTCGGACGGGGCCGAAACCAGCGACGTACGAAGATAGCAGCAATGGTCAACGCGAATTTAAGCGAAACGACGTCGACCACGGCATCGGTTTAAATCAAAGCGAATCGAATCGAAGTTGCACATGCATTGTTAATAGTGGCCAGCATCCAAGTGCAACAATGTTTGAGCCAGCGAACAGATGGTGGTGAGGCGGCAGGACGGCCGTACATACATATGAATGGACAAACAGGAATGAAGTGTCACGACGTTTCTGGCGGCGTATGCAGTTGTTCTTCATGTAATTGTTTTTGTTTTCGCATTTCGAGTGCATAAACCGCCAACGTCACTGTTCCTGTCACTGTGACGGTGACGGTGGCTGTCGCCAGCGCAACTCAACGCAACGCAACGCAACGGACTTCGACTACGAAATCGAGTTTAAATAATAATCAAATTCAATCAATCAATCGCAAATTTACAAATTGACAATGTCCAGAATCGATCATTTTACATAATTTAGACGTTCTGCACGGTCCGGATTTTGGTGGCATGAACAATATTCGGGTAGAATGAATTGGTCAATAATGAAGGCAGCCAGGCCATCGACTGTTGGTGCGATAGTAATCACTGCTCTCGATTAGCTCAGAGTAAATTTCAGAGCGTTTTAGACTCATTCTTTTATGGGAAAAGAAATATGAAGACTCGGTTTCACAGTTCACACCATTAAATAGGGAAAGAGACAATACCAGATATGTATCCGATCACTGTGTCCAAACCTATACCGGTGTTTGTATATGTCATCACGTGTCTGATTACCAGAAGATCCCACAAATTACCAAATAAAAAAACAAATCTGCATTTTTAATAAATGTCAAAAATCATTATATTTACACGATATTTAATACGGTATCAACTCCCGCCCCGCTGTCACCAAACCAGGAAAAGGGAGTTTCTCTCATAAATCCTGCACTTCGCTCCTCGACGGAAAAGGTTGCGCAATATTGAACCCTCAATCAGAAGGCAATTGAAACGTTAAATTTGTCGCTTACACACACAAAAATAACAACGACTGCCAAGAAAAAGGACGCAAATTGTCCTACAACAAGCACTGCACGTGTGCGTAGATGTGTGTGTGCGTGTTTGCATTTATTGAGGCGTAAAACCATCAATTGAGTGTAAAAACCCATTTTCCCCATTTATAGCGTCAACGCGAATTTGTCGCGTCTCTCTCCTTTTTTTTTTTAAATATGATTTAATGTCCTGCCTGACTTGCGGTGTCGTACAAGTGTACTTATGTGGATTCATTTCGCACCCCAACCGAAAAACTGGAAGTGTTCAAAGTCTTTGTCTGCCCTAAGGACACAGAACACACACACACACAAGAAGGGTTCAAGTGCTCACTCGACACTCTACACTCGACGAGGCCGCAGCAAAAATACAATTTAGTAAATTCACAGCAGGAAACGACAATTTTCTAATCCCAAAAAACGGAACGATTGGGCGAAAGAAAATCCAATCGAAATCCAAGGAGATGGCAGTCGGAACATTTTAGCCTTTTAACCCGACAAATTAATTAGCGTGAAAATGCCAGCATTGTATACTATATTTATTTTATGTGTTTGACGATGAAATTAAATGCTATTAGGGATGCTGGATGATTACTTCCAGTTGGCATCGTGCCTCATGTGGGAATGTCACTCCACTATGAGCAACAATTTCCCGCTAACGAGTACGTACGACATCCTCTAACTCAACTCATCAGCCATGACTGCCTGACTGTTTGCTCGTCTAAGCTCAAAAGACAAAAAACGAACAGTCGAACGCTGATTAAATTCGATTTTCAGTTAGAGGTAACTCCATCGAGCCATAGTTCCACACCACCAACCAGGCGCATTGCTCCTAATCCAAGTGCCAAGACTGCATCACACTCACATATGCATATGGTATGTATAAAATATATGTATGTGTGTGTGTGTGTGTATAAAATAAATAAACCTTCCAACGTTGCATCCTACTTGAAAAATAAATTACTTCAAAACAACAGCAACAACGTCAAGTAGTGGTGCTGGCGAACGCGAATCAAAAAAAAATATATATATATTTACAAAAACAAACACCGAAAGAGTCCCTCCCCGCCCTTCCAAACCAATTCGCCAGCCAAACAAGAAGAAAATCCTCGTCAAATATATTTCACTTGAAAACTGCAATCAAGTAAATTTTGATATTTCCCCATAAACTTCATGGATTTAATAAACCCATCGCTTGGCTGAATGTTGCTCGCTCGCAAGCTAGCTGGCTTCTCATCGAGCACTCTCATGTATGCGAACGTCATTTCCGGTACAATTTTATTATATTTCACATTCGAGTTTGACACACACAAACACACATGCACCAACGTACGCAAACATACAAGCATTGGCAAAGTGTAGTTGATTTCACAGTTATAAAAAATAATATTTAAATTTCAAATCGCAAAATAAACTTCATTGATTAAGCACAGTGGTACGATGTGCACTTGCAACGCCTCATTTTTATGTTCGCATAAGAGGACACAATTTTCTAAACTTTAAAGCTTCACATACAAATTTTTTCTGAAAATTTGACAGTTTGGTCCTCGCCTATAAATGAACAAATTGGGGTGCACTGGTTCAATTTCGAAAAATCGAAAAATAAGAACCACTTCTACACGCCTCACATTTACTTGAGTATTGGACATAATTTGGGCAAGGGACAAGCTAAAACTCTCCACATGGAAAGCCCTGGATGTACTGATTTATGTACTAAAGGTTTCCGTTGGAAATGCAATAAATACCGTTATGTTTAAAATCAAAAAAAGTTAAAATTGCAAAAAAAAAGGGAAAATTAAACTTTTTTAAAAAATGTATACCTTTTCAACCGTGCGGGTCTCAGCTTTAAACACTCTCTTGAACACAAGAGAGTTTAAAAATTAAAATTTTATTTCTTGCTCAAAACAAAAAAAATTAAGCTTGGTTAAAAAGTTAGAGCTCTTCACTCTCTGCAATCTTTATGCCTTTCGAAAATCAAGTATAGCCAAGTCTAGCTACAGTAGTTCAGAAATAAGAAAAAAATAGTGGAAACTCTTTTTTTTCGCACAAATTACACTGTAACTCCTTACGAGGTTTTCTCTCCTTTTGACCCGCGAGTATAGGGCTGGTTAACACTGATCTAAAACTATTTTAAAAATTGAGTTTTTTGTTGCCCCATACAATCGTAGGTCTGTTTTTGGCTTCTTTTAAAGTCTTGGGAGCGACTCTTCAACGTTATCCCAAATTTGTATTGAAAGTATTTTAGGCTAAAAGGAAAATTTATACGTGGAGCAGCTTGAAATCGAAATACCGAAATGTGACCCTGGTCTTCGCAAAGTTTTTATTTTTAAACATTTTGCTTACTTTTCCTACCACTGTGGCTTGAAAAGTTTTTATTCTAATTGCGGAAAAAGTTTGTAGAAATTATATATTTGTCGGACTTATAACAATTAATTGCCTTACAGGGGAGCTATTTATTATGTTACTGAAATGAAAGGTTACCTATTCGTTGAAAAATTGTGATGCTTTAGACATGCTTTGCCCATAAATTTTCCAGTTCATCAAAATTTAATAAATTAACAATATACACTAAAAAAAGTTAAGAAAGGCTTTTCATTACGAAAACAACCACGAAATTTGATTTTGCACAAATTCAGAACAAATTACTTCTAAGTTGCAATATCCGCGCAGCAGAAACTAAGCGAAACGAGCGTTTCAATAATTACGCGAATTCAATGAAAAGTTGGCGAAAAGTCACAAGGATATTGACTCGCAAGGATGTGTAGCAGTGCATGGGTGGCGTACCAATCGAAGGCGGAAACGACACATACACTCCAGCCAGAGAGCGCATTCCCTTTGAAATTTCATAAACTAAGCGAAATCGAAATCGCACATAATCAAATTTAAATTCGTGATTTCGACTCATGGTGTACTTGTACTTGTAGTTGTTATTTAGTGCAAGGCACATTCGCACACAAACAAATACCGCCCGGAAATGTGCTGAAAGTGGAAAATTTATTTTAGCTAAATGAGGCGAACTTATAAAAGTGCAGCATTGTGGAGTGTGTGTGTGTTTGCGTGTGTGTGTGAGGATATTCTTTTGTATAATTTGTTTAAAAAATCGCTAATACCAAACTTTCTCTTAGCATATTTGCTATTTATGGGGTGGCATGTTGTAATCTCAGTGGACATGCGTCCGTATCACGAATTGGGATTATTAAAACTATGCACAATGGGGCATTGAGTACTGAAAATGGATATTGATTCATTTTTTTCTTGATTACCTATAGTTGTGCCCGCCGATATCTGCCGCCTTAAAGTTAGGTTTTTATTATACCCCCACACTCACTGTGGCAGGGTATACTCACTTTGTCACAACGTTTGTAACGCCCATAAGGAGGCGTGTCCGGTATGGAAAAGTATATATATTCTTGATCAGTATCACCTCCAGAGTCGATTTAGCGATGTCCGTCTTTCTGTCCGTCTGTCCGTCCGCACGATAGCGGTCGCAGTTTTGGAGATATCGACTTGAAACTTTGGGTACATGTTTTTCTCGTGAATACTGAGATCAAGTTCGAGAATCAAATCGGACAAAAACTGGGCTTGTCCGATTTGGGCTCCCATACACCGAAAAAAAAGGTAAAAATTTTTTATTGTTGTATTCGATTGGAAATGTTTAGAAACGTATTTTTGACATGGTCCGAGGTTCCGAAGCCACATATATAAGGGTCTAAATGGGGTCTTGAGACCGATTTTTTTTTTTTGTGGATTTAATTGGAAATTTTTAGAAATGGATTTTGGACATGGTCCGGGCTCCAAAACCACCTATAATTGGCTCAAAATAGGGTCTTGAGACCACATTTTTATATGTTCGAGGTACTTCTTCCTACTGTGTGGGGGTATTTCAACTTCGGTATAGCCGAAGATAGTCCACTCTCTAGTTTTTAAAGAATATCAAAATCGCCCAAAACAAAATGAACAAGTGAGTAAGTTTCAGTCGGGCAAGCCGACTTATATATACCCTACACCTACTGGGCCATATTGTATCCGCCATCTTGAAATTTGAAAATGCAACATCAAATTCGAAATCAGCGACCCCAAAAACCCAAAACAAAATTTCATACTGTTTTGATGAAATCTTAAAATTTCGGCAGCCATATTGATTTCCGGACACTTCTCCTTCTTGGTGTTACAAATATCAGACCAAAGTGAATATACCCATACCTCATGAGGTGTAGGGTATAAAAATGACCCAAAATTTTTTTCAAATAAAAGTGGGGCCTTAAAACCAACAAATACTCCACAACCAACACCCAACGACGGGATTTTACACTTTCCATAATTTTAAAAAACTATCACGTGCATTTTTTAAGCAATTTGTTGGTAGGAAAACATACTAAACCAAGTCTATGCTTCAAAAAGACACAATCATAGTTCATGTTCCCATGTTGGGGTATAACAGTTGAATATTTATACCAAATGGCTGAGCGAAATTTCTATTTTTAATTTCACAACCTATGTTTCGGGCGATTTTTTGTTTTTGAATGCTTGGAGATAGTTTGCATTTCGTGCACCATTTTGCACTTCGACTTTTGAGCAACCTTTTATTTTTTCGTAAACTTTTTTCGTGGGCGATTTTTAATTGATGTCGAAATTCAAGATGGCTCATCAAGTATGGCCTAGCAGGTGTAGGGTATATAGATATAAGTCGGCTTTAACCGACTGAAACGTACACACTTGTTTTAATAAAACTTTAACTGCCTGAAAATGTGAAATTTATTGGCCATTTGATCGAAGATCCTTTCGTGCTTATGACCGAACACCAATTGTTCCCTTAGGGAAATCACAACAAATACAAAAAAACCCGTTGCGTTCCTCGGCGAAACGAAACGTAAACAGCAAAAGTTAACGCATTATTGTGTCGATTAGCTTTAAAGTTTTGCAATTTTTTTTGGCTTGCCTCATACACGTTTTTGTGTAAGTGTGTGTGTGTGTGTGTGTGTGTGTGTGTGTGTGTGTGTGTGTGGGTGGGAATTACCGCAGTTTTCGAGTTCTACACTCTTTGTGCCAACAATTGATAACATTTTGCGCTAAATTAAACATTAGCGCCGCACAAAAGTTCGCATTAAAAAAAACGTATTTAATGCGATTTGCGCAATTAGAACGCATTTACCACGCCGCAAATGTGTGTGTGTGTGTTGCGCCCATTGCAATAAGTATTAGTTTCAAACTTTTCTACAAAACAACAATTTACGTAATTCCATTGCGGATAAGTTAAAAAGTTTAAAAAAAAGTTCACAAAGCCTGATTTCTACTTTATTGCGTTCGTTTAACAAAAACAAAAACAAAAAACGAAACTAAAACTATTAAAAAGCAACTAAACTAAAACTGATAGTACTATGTACCCATAATTATAGGATTTTTATAAGGAACATTTGCTCGTTTGTGCCAATCAACCAATTTCAAAAGGGCGGTGCAACCGATTAAGTATTTAGAATTTTTGAAACCAATTAGATTTTCTCTAGGAATTCTAAATTTAAATTTGAGACACTAATGCCGATTTGCTGAGCAGACTTCGAAAAACTGTAAATACCCAACCTGGGTACACACTTTGGGTCGGACACAATGGATTATAATTTCTTCCGGAACTTAAATGACAAGGAAAAAGGCAATTACTGAGTCTATCTGAGAGTCAAGTGCGCCGCAATACATACTGCCAAGGGTTAAAGGCAATCCCTAAAGGGTCCTTCAAGCGACTACAGTCGAATTGACATTTCAGCACCAGTATCGACGTCGGCAGCAACGACCTCACCAACGATTGCATTCACCGCCGCACATTGCCAGGAAGAATAAACATTTTAATTGCTTGCATTCAATTTAATAAAATAGAGAAAATAAAAAGGCAAAAGAGAAAAAATGCAAAAGCACTACCGCAATTCGAATTTATTTTAAATAAAAATCCCTGCAACAACAACAACTCGAACGGTTAACCAATAACAAATGAATTTGTTTCAATTGACTTCTTGCGCTCTGTTACTTGTTGTGCCGCAGCAAGTGTGCAAGTGGTCGTGGGGCGCTGTGAGTGTCTGGTTGTGAATTGCTGAAGCGGTGAAGCACTCTTGCAGGAATTCGTGTGTTGAGGGGGTGTGTGTTGGGCGCGATGCGGGTATGAATGGATGATTTAACAGCAAATCGAATGGAATGAAGTGTTGATCATTTTTTGTGGGGAAAGGGCAAACCAAATACAAATAGAAACAAAAAATTAAAAGCTGTAATTGGTGTGTGTGAGTGGTAATGAGAAGACAATTACTGTCGTGACATTTCAGATATGTGGAGTTGTCTCATTTCCATACTCTTTTCCTTTAAAAGTTTAGAACTTGTCCGAAAATCAAAAACCCGGCTCGAGTGTCTCAAGCCATCGGGCATAGGCCGTATACATATGTGAAATTTCATATATTTAGGTCCAGTGGTGGCTCCTGGAAGGTGAGGACAGACAAACAATGGGATTTTTTATACAGGGTGTCCCTGAACAAGACAATAAAGTTATGTGCCACTGAGCTACTTTCGGTCTGGTCCTTTATCGAATTCGATTTTAACAATGTAAACGTTTATTATAATATTGTTTTTAATTTGCAGCAATTTAAGTGAGTTTCCAGTAAAAGGAAAATGCAATACTTTTATTGGAAACTTTTTTTAATCTTCCGCACCAATTCAAGCATATTTTGATCCAGAAAAACTGAAAAGGAGCGATAGCTTATTGTGAGTCCCACAGGAGTATACAGGAGTATAAAGACTTATACAAAAAAAATATCACACCCCAAACTATTAAAATGGTTATAAAATTTTTTTTTAATTTCCCCACCAATTACACAACCAAACCAGATTTTGCTCAATAAACCAAAGTTATCTTTTCTTAAAGAATTTTTAACGCTTAACAAGATCACGTTCACAGAAATTTACTATCACGTCAAGTTTTTGAAGAATTCAGGATCAAATGGACAAATTGGCAAAATGCAGTATTTTATCAAAAAAAGCTAATCTTTTCTAAGGAAGTCTGTTTAAGTCATCGACTACTAACATTAATATTCAAAATAAGCTATTTCTCATATTTCTAAGATTTTTTCTTTTGAATGTATTGTTTAGTACCATTAATTTTTTATAACCCTTATATTAACTTGCTTTGGGTGGACTATATATATATATATATCCTCAAATCTGCGGCGAGCGTTTTCAAACACTTCCACATGAGCTAGAGAGGTGATAGAACTCCGGTGACAATGCATTCTATTGAATTTTGGGGTCCATCAGAGGCGTAGGGGGCCGTGGGGGGCTCAAACCCCTTTTTCTTAAACATGGCATAACTTCCAATTCCTTCAAGCTACAATGATGAAATTTGGTAGGTGAGTTCTTATTGCCAAAATAAAATTTTGTACCCTTTGGAAAGGGGGTGTGGGGGCACAGGGGAGCGGGATGGAGCCAATTTAAAGTTCTAACTTTCGTATTTGTAAGTTACAAGGCTGAAATTTTTACTTAGGTTCGCATTCGGGAAAAAAAGTAAAAAAAAGAGTAAAAAACAATTTTTTTTTAAATATAACCCTTTAACCGACTAAAAAGCAGAAAATAAGTTTCCTTTAAATTAATTTCCGCAATTTCGATTTAAAATTAAGGGTTTTTTTGCTACTTTCTTCTTAATATCATTGCAGATTTCGCCATTATATATTAAAAAACTTGTTTTTTACTCTTTTTTTATTTAGAGTATATTCATTCTCTAAATTACAGTGAAATAGAACTTGGTACTCCAAAACGCAGTCCTATTGCTTCTTAAAGGATTTTGGATGCTTAACAAGATGGTGTTCACAGACTTACTCTATCTCGTCCAGTTTTTTAAAATTTAAGTCTAAAGAAAAAACTATATAACAAAAAATGTTGTTACTTTTTTCAAATGTTCTTATCTTTGGAAATTGACATCGCAAAAAACATGACGTGATGAACGAATTCTGAGAACGCCATCTTGCGCAGCGTTGAAAATCTGTTGAGAAAAGTTAAGTTTGGTTTATGGAGTCTCAAAACGTTCAAATTTTGCATGGAAGTGTTATATTTGTTGACCGAACAGCCGTGATCCGGATTGCACTGTGCAACCGATTGCGGAAAAAACACGTCTTGAAATTCGTTTCAGCTACTTACACCTGATAAAACTGCATATTAATACAAGAAGATCAAAATGTTAATAAAAATAGAATTAAAAGAAAATATTATGAAGCATCAGAAGTCATGCCACGAGTATGAATTTGATCAAACATAATTTTTCTGTACTTGACAATATCACAATTTACGCGACAAGGTTTACAAATATTTATTTAAGTATTATTTTATACGTAATATAAGAAATCAAATGCAAATAGAACAATTGGGCGAGCAGTAAGAGAACGAATGTGAATTCGGACAAAAATAAATTTTTCGGTAAAATACGAATACGATATACAGAACTTCCCTATAATGAATTCGAACGGGACTAGAAAATCACTTCATTATATAGAAACTCCATTATATAGAATGATCGGTCCAGAATTGAATCAAATTGTATAATTTCTCAACACTTAAAAATTATCTAACATTTTTAGAATCTTTCTAATGTCATTGTCGCTTAGAATCTCTCGTTGTAGTTCATGCAACTAACTGCTCTTAAAGCTTATGCATTTTTGCTCAAATTTGTTATAAATTACGCTCATTGTCACATTATTTCTTTCTTTTAATTTCGTTACTTTCGGCAATCGGTCGAACTATAAATTTGTATTGTAAATTGAACTCTCGTCGTTTTTTTTATTTCGCAAAACAAAAGCTTCTTACTTCAACATAGAAGTTCACTATAGAGAAGTTCCACTGTACAACAAAAATACAATACTTTGAAAGATCGAAATGGCCGATCTTCGTGGAGTTTGTTAACCCTGTCATTTCAAAAACTCAAAAAGCAGTAAAGGCCTTAATTGCGAACAAGTGCACTTAGAAGAAATATTGTAGTTTCATCCAGTGAATCAGACAAGAATACAAGCTTTCAAAATTGCTGCAAATACAACGAAAATGTCAACGGAATGAAAGATCTGGAATGACGGGTAGGAATATTTAAATCAATTGCACGAAGCCAAAATGAAGAATTTAAAGAGCCATTTATCAATTTAATCAAAAATGTTACATTAAGCGTCGTTCTTCTGTTTGTTGCGGCAGCATTCGATTCCCCCAACTCCCTTGCACCGATTTCAATCTCACTATCAGCGTATTTCAATTGGCACGCTTTATACTTTTGGAGATTTACATTTGTCCGCCAACGAATGCAACATGTGTTTACATGGGCATTGGTGCATGTGTACGTTTGGTCGGAAGTGCATTACTTTGGCACCTTTTTTCCACATACACAGCACCATCACTACCACCACCACTACTACCATCAACAACAGAACGGATGCGGATATTCAACATATGCGTGAAAATTTTCGAGTATCGCATCCGCCACCAATCTGCAATCTGATACAAAAATGTGGTGACTTACCACAATGCCACTTGGCTGCACATGGAGCTCGTGCAGTATCACCAGTATTTACTGATTTTTATGTCCGTTGCAGTTGCAATTGGCGAAAAAAAAAACAATCTAATAAGCCAACCGTCAGTAAAAATGACGCATTTGCAATGACGATTAAATTTGCGGTGGACCGTACAACACCCACGGGCACTTGCACTTGGTGGCCAGGCGGATAGACTTCCCAGCCAACATTTTGGATTGGATAATGATTTGTTATCAAAAAGCCTTTCCCAAACGTGGGAAAATGATTTGGTAATGATTTGATAGACTAATAACCTTCTCAACCAAAAGGAGAGTTGATTCTCGATTTGAAAGAAGGATTCAATCCCAAATTGACCTCAAATGTTTAATCGCAAATTAACTTCAAATGTGAAATTTGTGGAACGTAAACTAAATTCATATAGTTTGTAAGTAGAGATCACGTTTTCCTCAAATCTCAAAAATCTTTTTGGATTTCGGAAATAAAAAATATCTGAGAATATTCGAAACAGTATTTGAGAGCTACATCTGATATTAGATTGAGAAAATACCTTTGAGATCGACATTTGATAGCAAATTGAGAAATACAGAATTTCTCAAGCATTTGAGACTGTGCTTCCTGGGTAGTGAATGTACATAATATGTGTGTATGTGGTTGGTTGTATGTACATTTGAATGGATATGTATGTATGTGGCAGGCGTGCTTCTGATTGTTGTTGCACTTTTTTGTCGAAGCCATTTACAAATTGTTGGAAAAAAGTTGTTGTTGCTGTTTGTATTGAAGCGAAAGTGTTCAACTGTAAGTGGACAAGTGTCACTTTATGAAGGCATCACTCCACTTCATTCCGAGACGAATTTAAGCGCTGGAAACAATAAAATTTTGTTTTGGTAAAATTAATAATTGTATTTAGCGAGTAGCTTTCCGATTTTATTTGGTGTAATACAGGAAACTCGTGTAGAAGAAGAAGAGAAAAAAAATATGTTCGCCTTTCAAATTAAAAATTTAGTCAGAAAATATAGTTGATGGAAGATAATTTACTCCGTGTCACCTAAATTGTCCCATAATCCATTATCCATTGTCTCATTATTTAAAAGAAAATTTGTGACGCATCTCAAACAAAATGTTTTTCAACTACAAAGAAACATTACGTTTATGTTCAAGCCAAGCCATTGGAGAACATCTACGTATTCCCCGACGTACAACGACCACACCAACACGCTCTTGTCCACAACACTTTCCACCGTTCCAAATTTGAATAATTATAATAATAATTATAATCGTGTCGGAGCGACTGGAACTTTTCTTGTTCACTTTCTATTTGTTTAATTTTTTTGGTGCGTTTTAATTTTCGAACTTTTTTCGTCTTCTTCTTCTTGTTCATTTTTATTACTAAGTTATGCAAAATAATTACAAACTCTCCACTCGACTTTTTCGCCGAGGCTGCCAGGAGACGGACCAGGAGGCACCTTGGAGTATTTCGTGACGTTGGTATTTAAAATTATACCTGCTGGGATTTAATTTGTTCCCTACATTCGGTGGTCCCTTTTCTGGTTTTTTGTGCCATTTTTCTTTGTCTTAATTCTGCATTTATATTTTAAATAAAATATGTAAATATACATGCGATGCGAAATATAAAAAAGGCAAATTAATTTTTACGACCAAGTTAAGACAAGAATGCGATACAGAGAGAGAAAGTGGGAGTGGGAGTGGGAGAGCGGCATAAATGCATGAACTTACCAGCAGAATAACCAGCACATCACCACCCACTCCATGTCGTTTCATGTACCAACCTAAACCCAGAAGCGCCTTCATTACTCCTTGTAAATTCGTATTTTAAATTTGCGCGCCACAATTTACCTTTTTCACCTCAGTCGCCATATTTTATTAAGCCTGATGGCTTGGGATGAAGATGCGAGGAGTGGAGCAAGTGGCGAAGCTCTTCTTCTACTTGTCTTTCTTGAAGAGCTTGTTCTTCTTCTTCTTCTTTTGGCTTCTTATGCACCTTCCTACGTATCTGTGTGGTATGTATGTATGTATGTGTGCTGTTGGCGTATAAAGTTAAGAATGTGCGGACCAAAGAGGAAAAAAAACACCAAGTAACCAAAAATAAAATAACCAAAACAAAAATGGCGTTGTAAAATGTCTGCCAAGACGCTGGTTGGTGGGTGGCGGCAGGAGTTGCAAATTTAATTTAAAATGTGCGCATATATTACAGCATCAAGTATATTATACAATTTATACCAAGGCAGGGATAAAGTTGTGGAATAAAATAAGAAAAACAATTAAAAGGATTTTAATGGAGGCGACGACGAAATTAACCAACAAGCCGGCGATGGTGTACCGAAGAGAAACGTTTGTAGGTAAGAAAGTTGGAGGGGAAAACGTTTTTTGTTTTGTTAAATTTATTAAATGAAAATTTATGGCCACTAATTTTACGCTGCGGTAAAACAAAAGCAGGAAGCACTGTGCAAATAATGGTTTAAAAGTTAAACAAAACACGCTTAGCAGCCTTCCGATTAGCTTAACAATAATTAGGACAAATTCAAAGCTCTTCTTTGCTTAAGTGATCCCGTTCTTAAAATTATCATCATAATAGTAATCCATATGTTCTGTTTTAATCAAAATTCAAGGACTCAAACTAACAATTTCGAATTGTGTTTAGTGGCACTTCTCCACACTTTCGCAAGTGCAATTTTCAGTACAGCACTCACATGTTTCCAAATAACCCCCGCCCACTCACTCAGTTCACCGAGTAATTTTTCTGTTCTGTTGTTGCAACTTGAGGCCAAACAAGCGCAACATTTAAAATAAATGGCCTGCCAGTGTTGCACTGAAAACTTTTTACTACTTTATTTATTATGCATTAAAGTAAAAAAAAAAGTACAAAACAATATGGGGAAAAAATAACAACAAATAAAATGAAACAACGAAAACAATTGCAAAACGACAACAATAACAAGAACAACTGAAAACAACAACAGCTCATTTGTAAAATTCCAAAAAAAAAAGAGTTAAGGTAAACGGCAAAGTAACCGTATTTCTATGCCGTAAAATGAAGCAAAATGGTATTATTTCATATGAATTATTCATTGACCGATATGCATGTTTTATAAGACATTTTCGTTATTTCGCTGCAGAAATGATGACGGCGGCACAAAGACGTATGCAAAACCGCCAGAGTAGGCGATGGTGGAGGAGGCCGCGACAGCGACTACTCGGCTATGGTGTGGCTGAATGGTGGCAAGTGGCATGGGGCAAGTGAATCTCACTTTTGTATGCAATAAAATTCAATAAAATATTTAACAGAAGAGTAGAACAAAATGCATATTTGTAGGAGGTTGAAAAATACAACAACAACAACAACAGCAACAACTACAAGACAACAACAGCTACAATAGCAAATACTTGTGCAACTCATGAAGAAGGTAAATTGTAGGTAGTTTTAAGTATATATTTATACCCTACACCTTAGGAGGTATGTTTATATTTACGTTGGTCGGAAGTTTGCAACGCCAAGAAGGAGGCGTGAAAGGTATGGAAAGGTGTGTGCTGATTAAGCGCTAAGGTGGTTCACACTTTGGATTTATCATTGTTAGGTCCTAGAAGGAGTTGGTATTGCAAATGGACGGAATTGGGCAACTGCCGCGCATATAACACTATTACATGTATCACTATTTCGCTAAAATGCTATAGAATTTCGTATAGAGGAATTGGGGGTGTTGGCTGATTTCAAATTTCATGGTTAAATTCAAGACGAATTCAATATGACGCCGTAGGTGTAGGGTACATAGAAGTCGACTTTGTTCGCCTGAAACTAACTTTTTGCTCTAGAATACTCAGTTAGACTATTCTTGTAACTGTTGGGGGAAAAGTAATCGTTTTGGAAACCGGTTACATTGCATTTTTCTTTGCAGGATTCAGTTACTAGATGAAAATTCAAGAAATTTGTTTCTTCATATTTTGAAGATAGTAGGGAGAAGTGAAATTTGTATCCAGTGTAATTGTTAGTAACTTAACGATCTAAATTTATTGAAGAACCCTAAGTAAATCGTTTAAGTATTTAGAGTCATTACTAATGAGTAATTAGATTTCTTTTTTTTTACTTTCTAAAAATTAAAAAAAATTGCAATTTCGTTTAAAAAAAACCGATTACTTGAAATCAACGAAATTCTCTAAATATTAGCCTTTCCCCATTCGTGGTCGTTTTTCAATAAAATTTTGTAGACGTCGTCGCTGGTGGCCAATGCAAATATACATACACACACTTCTCCACAAACACTACACTTACAACGAAAAGGAAGTATAAATTTGTTAATGTATGCGAATTTCGTATTATTTCTCATTCTAGAGCTTCATCAAGCCCACACTAGATGGAGATGGTGTGAGCCGACGCGCATATTGCACACCGAATATTGCATTTGTTGCTTGGGCGGGAAACAGAGGCATGACCGGCACCACCACCACCACCACTACCACCACAGCACTGAATATAATATGTTAAATGTTGCCTTTCTGTTACTGAATGTCTGACGCCAGTTTTCAGGTCGTTTACGTGTGCCTATAAGACATTTGGAGCTCACTCCTCACCGGCCTCCGCACTCGTACAATCAATTGCACAACTGGAGCATTGTAGTGTGCCTTAAGACAGTTCGAAACACAGCTTAGCTCGATTGTTGTTGTTGTTGTTGTTGCTGCAGCCGTCAAGTCAAGATTGGCACTTGATTGGCGTATATTTCCTGTTGCATATTTTAGTTACTTTGAATGTCGGCTGGAAAACAGCTGATCTCGACAGTGTGAGTGTGTGTGTGTGTGTGTTGTAGTATTTGTTGGTTTATGAGTTCCAACTAAGTGGTTTCAAGGTGTTTTGTTTTTCGAAATGTCAGAGGAATTGCAGGTTACTGTGTGCACTTACTTATGTATGTAAATAAAATTAGACGCCAGAAATATTAAATTTTTTGTGATTTTTTCAACTCCAAAGGCGTTTGATTTTTATGTGACCAACATTATTAACACCGAAAACGCTGTAAACTGTGGCAGTAATATAATTACAATTATTCATGTGTCTTTCGAAGGCTTGCGTAATTGGCTAGAATAAACCTACTCTACAAAATTGCAAAAAAATTCCTCGAAAAAAAGATGAAATACTTTCAACTTTAAAAGCGTATTGACCGTTACAAGTGTGACATTTAAATTGAATTGCTGACACGACCATGCTGCCCTGTGTGACATTTCATCTGTCACTTAATTTGCAATATTCAATATTTTGCATAAAAATGGCGGAAAATCATTAATCGCATTACGGATGGCGTTCGAATCGCATTTCTTTTTAATTGAATTCTTAACACTTGAGCTACTTATGGCCGGCACATTACCATACATAGGCATACATAAGTGTGTGTGTGTGAAAAGCAGGAAAAAAATATAAATTAATTTTTGGGCATATTGACAACTACAACCGTGACAATAACAACCGCCAATGCCATCGTTGACTTGTCTACAATATTAAACAGAGCCATCTGCTGAACAGGACAATCCCACAGAATTCAACTGTCATATTTACGCGCTCTGCCCAACGCCTTCTGTCCGTCTGTCTGACTGGCTGTATGTGTCTCATGTCGGCTGTTTGTCACACTTGCAAATTAAAATTCAATATTAACGAAAATGGAATAATTTAATTCCGTTCACATTTCCATAATCGCGCTGACTTCATAAAAATTAAACTTCGATTTAATAATAATGACCAACATGACGGTGTCACGGCGAATACACGGCCGTAGTAAAAATAAAAACGACCACGAAAAAAAAACCGTATTCCAGCAGTAATAATGGCGCGAAAATACACCAACACACTCGCGCGCACACACACACACACAAATACAATTAACATGTTCAAAAAAATAATAATAAAATTGGTTGGTGGAAAATATTTTTTAATATGTACAACAACAACAACACGAGGAATTCAACCGCAATACAAGGCAATTAAATATTTTAACCACCACCCGCCGCCATCCCCTGCCGTCACCGATTTACGCCATTTCAACTGAAACTCGTGTCGACCATTGCGAATAATTTCGACTTTTGCCGCATCCCAATTGCTCGGATATCTTGGTTGAATAATATATTAATAATAAAAAAAAAAGGAGCAAACAAACAAACAACAACAAAAAAAAAACCATTTCAAATTGGTTGCATCTCGTTGCAGTTACAATTCGCAGAGATCCGCTGCTGCGGCCACCACAGCTCGTCCTCGTGCATGGCTGTCGAAATTGGCGCAATAATAATCAAATAATTTGTTTATTGAAAACGTTTTTTCACAATTACGGACAGCAAATTGATTTGCAAATGAAAAATGTTCGGACAAGTCTTTGTTGGTATCGTGCGCGCTTACGTTAATTTGTGTGCGAGAATGTCAGTGGGTGTGGGTTTCGGGTCGAGTGTGTATCGGTTTCGGTGTCCCGAACAACAAAAGGAGTTGGCATTGCCATACAGTGGCCAGAAAAGTTAGAATTTGGCGAGGGCCATGTAATGGTGTAATTCAACATACACTTTCTGGTAGTTTATTGGTATGTTATAATTGTGTATTTCGTTGAACTTTAGTCTAGGTTCAACAAAATACAAAAAGTAATGCAACCGTGCGTCAAAAAAGATTTTTATTTCGAATTGGAACCCTATTATTGTGGTTAATCACTGAATTACACCATCTTAGGTGCACTGCCATGCCCCTTTTTCGAAAAATGCAGCTTCCTGCACTCAAAAAATGAATGTGTTTCAGGAGTAATTGCTTTTAGAGAAAATACACTTGGTTTTGTCGTGACTGAAATCGTTGACCGCAAACGAAAGAAATTTGATGGAAACGCCTCGTTTGTAATAAACTTTGTGAATTTGTCAAAATTTTTACATATATACTATATTTGACACTCCCTTTTTTTATCTGTCAGGCCCCCATTGTATAATTACAGCTCTCAAGGTCCACTGGTGCCTTCTGGAAGGTGAGGGACGACATATGGACATTCGGACAGACAGACAGATAATGTGATGAGTTGCTGGAACCGAAACCGTGGACTGAGCCGTAGCAACGCGTTAATCGCAAACGAAGTACATTTGCCTAATATTTCTGTTAATATACAAAAACAACGAAAAACTAGAGAGTGGACTATCTTCGGCTATACCGAAGTTGAAATACCCCCACACAGTAGGAAGAAGTACCTCGATCATAAAAAAATGTGGTCTCAAGACCCTATTTTGAGCCAATTATAGGTGGTTTTGGAGCCCTGACCATGTCCAAAATCCATTTCTAAAAATTTCCAATTAAATCCAACAAAAAAAAAAAATTGGTCTCAAGACCCCATTTAGACCCTTATATATGTGGCTTCGGAACCTCGGACCATGTCCAAAATCCATTTCTAAAAATTTCCAATTAAATCCACCAAAAAAAAAAAATTGGTCTCAAGACCCCATTTCGACCTTATATATGTGGCTTCGGAACCTCGGACCATGTCAAAAATACGTTTCTAAACATTTCCAATCGAATACAACAATAAAAAATTTTTACCTTTTTTTTCGGTGTATGGGAGCCACGCCCAGTTTTTGTCCGATTTGGCTGATTCTCGAACTTGATCTCAGTATTCACGAGAAAAACATGTAAAAAAAGTTTCAAGTCGATATCTCCAAAACTGCGACCGCTATCGTGCGGACGGACAGACGGACAGACGGACAGACGGACAGACGGACAGACGGACGGACAGACAGACGGACATCGCTAAATCGACTCAGGAGGTGATACTGATCAAGAATATATATACTTTTCCATACCGGACACGCCTCCTTATGGGCGTTACAAACGTTGTGACAAAGTTAGTATACCCTGCCACAGTGAGTGTGGGGGTATAAATATTTGAGTGAATGTCGTGAATATATTTAACAAACTCAACATTTGTGTGCTCTTACTCTGGGACCTTGATCTGAGCTTTTAATTTCAAGGCCATTTTCAGAATTTCGATTATTAAAAAATTTTACATTTCGATTGTCCAAATTTTGAACCAGTGTACCGAAAGAAAGTTGTATTTTGCCAATAAGATTTCCAGAAAAACCAAATAAAACATCAAAGTAGTATTTTGTTTTAAGGACTGTTCGTTTTTTCGTTCCACGGTAGCGCATGCATTACAATAAATTTTACCCCAAATCGATATGCGTCAGAATGGCAATGCATTCGAAACCATAAATGAAATTATTAAATTATTTAAATATCGCAAATAATATGATTATATTGCGGATGATATGCCGCACACTATGTATGTATGAGCAGTGCATACATATCAGAACATTGTGGCATATCCTTACAAGGGATTTTTGTTTTTGTTGATGCGAGTGGTTAATCGAAAACACAACAACACGAGTGGTGTGAAAAATCGCACTTCAATGTTGGTATTTATTTTTTTTATATATTATATGTTGTTAATTTTTCCCAATAAAAGTGTCAAAATGCGAAGCAACACTTTCACGCTTATTAAAAAATTCCAACTGCATTTTTGGGGAGGTAGCTTGTGTTAAGGTTGTATTAAAAATATTTCATATTCTTTCGATAAAAATTTGTATGAAAAAAAAAATGTAGTGACCAACCAGAGGGACATCAACCTCAACAGCAACCAAAACAATATAATTATTATGAATAAAATATTTTGTTATTAATGACAACAAACGTGTAAAATGCCAATGAAAATGTAATGGAATGCAATATAAATGCAATACTCGCAAACAACTGAAGCGTGTCAGGGCTTAAAGGGTTCATAAACGTCAACATGTTAAGGCAGACAGTTGATCACATAGCAACTTTGAGTTATAAGTGTCGAGCAGTGAAGCTTACCTATGTTGAGAAAATTGTAAATTCAGAGTACAATTATCTCTAGTCGGTTTATCGGAGTAATAGTGACGGATGAAGCGGCCGTGTCGCAGTGGTTATGAGGAAAGTATTGGGTTCGACTTCTGTGTGGTGCAAGCCGAATGTGTAGACCGCCAGTAGCAATGAACAAATTTCTTTAATTTGGGTGTAACGCCGTTTGGATTCGGAGTTAAAACTGTGGGTCCACAATTATCACAAACATTATCACTTGCCAAGGTGATTTGTATCAAGATGCTCGGCCTAAGCCGTGATATGAAACTATTTTTTAAAGGTATTTTTGACGATGAATAAAATCAATTTTATTTAATTCTTACACTCGAATGAATAAAAAAAATATATGTGAAATTTCAAAACCAATGCAAGTTCTACGCCAATTCATGGCGGATTATCTAGGCTAACTCACTTGCCAAATGATTTATATCAAAACTAACTACAAAAACACTTAAAACTCAATTAGAAATGGAATAAAATCAAAACAAAAATAAAAATAAAAATAAAAAAATTGTACTAGTAACGAAACATACATGTATGTATGTGTTGGAAATATTGCTTCAGCGCCGGAAACTGTCATTTAACCGTTTCACCACAAAACCCATGCCAGCAATCGCAAAGTTTGACGGCCAACATGTGATAAATGTCAAAAATTTCAACTAACGTTACAATTTCAGCTAATTTAGCAAGGCTACAGGATGAACACATACTCAAAACACACACACACACACACACACATGCACTTTGAAGGATGACAAATTGTGCACAACTTCGCTTTGGCATATTTAATGCACTCGCTGCTACTCGGAGACGAGATATCGCCAATTTCGTAACTGTTGGATGGAATATTGACATTAGAGAGTTCACATAACGCATACACGCACACCGGGCAACATACACGGACACATGCACAGGCGTCCTAAATACACAACTGTGTGTGTTTGCGTGTGCTCAGCGGTGGTGGGACTCACTTGGGACATCATCATCATCATCGTCACGATAATCATCAGATGATAGCCGTCGCCTTCGTCGTAGGGATCATCCTCATGATGCTATGATTCAATAATGATGGAATTAATTGCGTTAATAACTGACACTATCTCCGTTGCGTGTGCACATTTGTGCGTACGCTTATCTGGGGTAGATGGAACGCTGCACCCCCCCTTAATGCACAAAGGCATCAAAAGTCAAAGCTCTAAAGTCGATTTCAAACTGGAAATTCAGAAAGCCTGTCCAAACTACTATGTAAATCGAATTGTGTTGTGTGAATGTTGGCGGCGCTCTCTCTTCGGGTCTGGTGTTTCGATGTCCATTCAATTCAACTCAATTCGATTCGATTCGGAGGAGTATGCACACATGCAATTCGCCAAGCTTGACATTTCGCCTGGCAAATTGATTGATAACTAGCAATTAATAAAATATTTTATGCCACACATGTCACTTGAATTAATACACAATAATCAAATACAATATTGCCGCTGGCGATGACAACTTATTTGGACAAAGCATAAATTATGCATCGGTGATGTTTTGGTGGACAGCGACTCAGACGGTCTAATTTATTATAAAATGGAAAACTTCTTGTTTTTTTTTTTTGGTTTTTGGGTATTGTCAATTCGTTGATTACATAAAAATATTCAAGCAATGCTAAATGTGATGCATTGTAACATTTTATGTCAACTGATAGATTTGATGTGACATTTCGTATTGTATGACGTACTGTGATTATTTGTAATTTGGCTGTCGTTGGTGTTGTCTGGTGGTATTTTATGTTTGATATTAATCACATCAATTAGTGAATATTTAGTTAAGCATTTAGTTCTGCACTCAACAATTTACTAAATTTTTAGTTCAATTAATAGAGTGATATGTATGCGGAATTTGATTATTAGTTAATTGGGAAAGGACTTATTTGTATGCAGAAATTAGACGTTCGAACCTTCTCTAGTAACTTGAAGGGAAAGAGGGGTTTTAAACAAATAAAGTTGTGTACCAAAATGGCAGGAATCGAATGGATGTAGACAAGGTAATACATGCAGAGAAAAAACATGGTTGTCATATTTCAATGGAATCATGTTATAATTAAACCATCTTCAAAATACGTAAGCTTTATCATTCAAACAGATCATTGTCACTATCATTATTTAATATCCAAATTAAAATAAGTTATGCTAGATTATGTTATTGAATTTATATTTATTCATATAAAACACAATTTTGCAATTTTTAAATACGGAATAAAAACAAAATTGAGTCGAAAAAATTCAAATTTTTATCAGTAACTAGAAAAACTTCTATATACGATCATACGTAGTCACACCTCGTAACTAACATTTTTTGACGTAAAAATGAAAAAAAAATTTCACGATATTCTGGTAGTAGAACTCAGAACAAATCGCTATTGCTCGTATGGCAAAATTTTTTTTTAGCTAGAAAATTATAAAAGATTGTCAAGAAAAAACGTTTTTTTTTAAGTAAAAAAATTGACACACACTGCGTATGAGTAATAAAATAGCAGGACACAATTTTTAAATTAAAAAACATAAACAATCGATCTGTAAAGACTGATCACGAGCGATTGTTTATCTTGTGCCCAACACACAAAAAAAACACTTTGTAGAAATAACTACGATCGTACTTATTTCTACGTTAAGACAACTTCATTGAAATAACGTTAAATTAATCAATTAAAATAGCATCACTTCAACATAAAAATTGTACAATTTTGAAAAAAAATGCACTACCTCAAATTGAATTTGAATTGTTTATAGTAAGCAGAAAACAACTTCAAAATGAAATTTTACACTTTTTATTTACGTTTTTTCGCTTGCTTTTAAAAGGTTCAACTTTAGTAGACTATCATGACCGTAACAACTTGATTTGAGGTGGTTATTTTTGATTTTAGGTGGTATTTTTTCTGGGTGTACTACCAGAATATGTGTTTTTCTTGGGACTGTGATTGTGTGTACGTTGCTGTAAGATACACCATGGTAAATTTTTAATAAGGATAGACATCGCTGCTTATAGCTTTTTGAACTTTTTTCAAACTTTTTTATTGTGTTTGTAGTTTTTTCTTAGAAATGATCTGGCACAATTTTGCCGCAACCTTATATAAAGTGTTAAATGTTGGGAATGCAATTGCCTGTCGTGGAATCTGCTTTTTCATATTCCGAAGCAGCAGCAGCAGCGTGAATACATTAATTGAAATTCGTATTTTATCAGTTTTTCTTATTAATTCAATTAGTTTCCACTATTATTTCCTTTTGATCAATTCAATAATACTTATTTAATGGATTTTTTCTGAGTGTAGTTGTAACATATTAAAATCACTTTAAGTTCAACGAACTTCTTTCACAAAACATGGACATATTTTCCTATTTTAATTTGTGTACATTTAGAAAGAGCGTGTTTGCATATAAATTTGCTCCTCTCTGGCACCAAAAAAAAAGAAGAAAACAAAACAAAAACCTGTTAGAGTCTATTGTCATTGCTTTAGGAACTCAACTCGACACCGTCAAAGTATTTCGACTAGAGTGACATCGAAACTATGTATGCTTACATGGCGAATATGTACATATATGCTCCCCCTTTGATGTCCCTTTTCTCCACATTTGTCATATATTATAATGATTGTGTTCATAATTTGTTTCACAGCTGTCATGTCAAAAAACTTCTACAACTTATTACCACGTCAGACAAAGGCAGTGCACATCTCACATCCTTCCTCTACTACCACCTATCCGTTGCAGGGCCACACCCTCTTCACATCAATGAGCTTCCGTTGGAAATAATGACATTGCACAAAAGCTGCTGCTGCTGCTGTTGCTGCTGCTGCTGTTGGAGCAGGTGAAGCGCAGGTGTTATTACAAAAATCCTGATATTATTTTTCTGCTTTGTTACAAATACGAATGAATAACTTTTTGCACAAAAAAACACACACACACACACCTACATACTATATATGTAAAGAAAGATTTATTAAAAAGATGTAGCGGCATTTACTAAGGTTCGGGTTGGTGGGAGGGGGGTTAGTATTTGAGGGTGAATGGTTGAGTTCTTCTGTAACGCTTCGAGCAGCATTACATTTTTAATTTAACGCGAAAGGAAATGCATTTTTAGTATAGAAACAAAAATTCAATGCGTTCGTATAATATGAGCGAAAGTCAACAAAGACAAAAAGTTTTGTTTGAGCTTTGTCACACAAAAATGTCTCAAGATAATAATTTTTCACGGGAAAATTGAAAAGAAAATGTTTACTGAGTGTATTTTCACATATGTAGTTACCATTTGCTTGATTAAAATATGTATCAAAGACAAAGGGCTTTTTTTTGTCAAAACACAATTGATTAAATATTAATTAAAACTTTAATACCGTAGGAGCGGTGTGGAACATTGATGTGTACCAATTGACAGTCTTCAGTTCGTTGGATGTTTGGCTTTGCAAGACTTCAATGCAAATAGTATAATTGCACATCTTTATGTTCAAATAAGGCAAGGACCTGAATGGCCTAATCGCTTCACTTAAGTCTGCTTGCCATTTGAGCATTGAACCTAAATGCCAAAATTGTTTATTTTTTTTTTGTGTGGTTACCCAAAAATATCAGCTACACTGAAACATACACACACATTACGACACTTGTTTAACCTTCAATTTACTTCATTCATTTAAGCACACACACACACACAACAACAAAAAGGATCAACACAAAAAAATTAAATATAGCAGCAGCAGCACTCAACATGCTGTTCAGCATCCTGTTTTCCCATTCGAGCCATCTCAGAGCGGTACACACAAATCCACCATGAAAACATACACCAGCAAAGAAGTGAGGTCGGAAGCGTAGAAAAGCAAAGTCAAGTAGTAGACGTGGAACAGCAACCATCTTGAGTATCTGCCTGAGTGAGTGAGTGAGTGAATTTCCATCAGACCGGAAGAGAAACTTGGTAGACATTTTGTTGGTTTTCTTATGGTGCTGTTGTTGTTGTTGTTATTGTGGTCGTAGTCGGGTGACGTTGTTTACTTGTTGGCTTCTTAGACTTCCGCATCATTTTTGTACGCCTCGGTGTGCGTGCCTATTTACAGTAAACACTTCAAATGGCAGAGTTTCCTTCCATAATTTTTTCTGTGCTTTTTATTTTGGCAATTGTAAGCGTTTTTATAGAGTTTCCCCCGTTTTTTTTGTTGTTTCACTGGTTGGTTACTGCTCGTGACAGTGAAGCAAGAAGAAATCGAAGACGAAGACGAAGAAGAAAATAAATGCAAGTAAATTTCGTCCCACTCACTTCAAAGTTTAATGCCATTTGAAGATGATTTTTCACACTTCAGGGTGTACCCCTAACGTTGAGCGATACATTTTTGGGGGTTGCCTTCGGTCGTTTGTCATGTAGACATCTTATGTTTTTGTCAATGTCAATGTCGGTTTTGGTTTCATTTTCTAGCCATATGAGATGCGGCTGGTGTGTGTTGAAGTTGAACAATAAAAAATCGAAGTAAAACTTTACAAGTGTTTAGCCTTTCCGTAGCCGTAATAGGTAGGCTAGAACGTGGGGAATCAGGAGTTAAATGTAATGGTTGTCTAGCCAAGGTAGGTTAATATCTGTAGTAAGATGTCTGGTGGTAGGTATGTTTAACACAGAAAATCATTGCCGGATAATGTAATTCCTGAGATGTAAGGACATTTCGAGGTGTGGCAGACATGTGTGTAAATGTGCTGTCAGTTATCTCTTGAAATTCTCACTCAAACGAGTTGAATCAAACAAGTGGATTGTTCCAATTCACACGTCAAGCACGCTGTCGGAGGAGAGCCCCAATGTACAGTCCAAATACAAATTAAAATGATTCACCCAAACTCCAAAAAGGGAACCACAAAAAAGAAAGGGAAAGAAAGAAAGAAAGGAAAAAAAACAAACGCCGCACGAAAGTCAAACATGGAAGAAGTCTGGATATTTGCACACTGCAGCACCGCCGGAACAGTACGCCAAACAATAAAAGCTAATATGAAATCATGTCGACACTCAAAAGTCAACCTTTTTCAAATTGACGACGGCTATGCGGCAACCCCCGAAACGACGACGAACACCACCACCACCACCACGACGACGACGACGACGACGTTTGTCTTGTCTGAATGGGTGTTTGCCCGCTTGCTGGCCGTCCGTCTGGCAGCTGGTGTGTCTGTCTGTTTGTAGTACTACTCATCCAGAGGGCGCTACTAAGTGCCTGCGTTCGTTATTTGTCGACATGGTTCACAGCGCGCCCACTTTGCCTTGACTTCAGTTGCCTTGCCTTGACTCCATCAACGACCAAATGAACGTACGAACGAACGAACGAACGCATCTGCGCTGCTTATCGTTCTTGACCTTGACAGAAAGAAGCAGGCAAGCAGTCACTCAGACAGACGGGAAGCACCAAAAATATTTTTCGGTACTTTCCTCCTGCTGAACAAAGACTACGACGAGGGTGGGTAGTGGTGTTGTTCTTGTTGGAAGCTTGGAGCGGAAAGTCATCCTCTATATGGCTTGGTGCTGTTTGGTAAAATTTCACCAGTATCGCTTGTTGCTCCACAGTTGTGTGCGTTCGTTTGTGTGTGTGTGTGTGAGTGAGTGTGAATGTGTAATCCACTGTGTGTCTGTGCCTGTGGAGGTATCTGTACTAACGAAGACGAAGTCACTAAAACTTCCTTACAAGGGTGCACAGCGCAAAAGCTTGTCATATTAAGTGTCCTTGCTGTTCGTTCATGATTTCCCAGTACAATCTGTTTGTGTTGACTTTGGATACATTTGCGTGTTTGCGAATTTTGTGGTTAGATTAGGTTAGTATGTGTGAGAGCACACACACACACACACACACACACTCGCAAGCTTTCTTCCCTTTGTGTGGCAAATATTTGTGGTTTCCTGTTTTAACATTTATTTTTGTTGTGTTTCTTTTTTTTATTGCATGTGTTTTGGGGTTACGTCCCAGAGTAACATTTGTGCGGTCCTCTTTTTTTTTGTGTGTGAATCGGAAATGTTGTGGGATGACACCTCAATGAGGAATTTTTAATGCACTGCAGAAAAATGTACATTGAAATTGTTTATGAACTCGACATTTGGCAATATTTAGGATTAATGACAGTGAACGAAAATATTTCAGAGATTAGAATCGAAATCATTATGATTGCTTATGAGCGTGGGCATGACTTGCAGCATTGCGGAATAATTTCCCAAATGTCTTTATGGATTTCATAACACTTTCTGGATCCATAATTCGTAACTTATAATGAGATTAAAGTTGTTATTGAAAGATTTCGGAGACTAAATACAAGGCAAAAAGCAAATAACTACTTATGATTCAGTCGAGGAACCCTCCGATACAAATCCATAGGCCTCGCCATTATTTTTAAATTTGCTTTCTTTTAAATTTTATTTTAATTGAATTTTAATTATATTTTCCAATTGTAAAGAAACAAGAGAAAGATTCGCAAACTGTATTTTTCGAATGTTTTCCTTTCGAAGATTGAATCATTTTATTATATAGTTAATCCTTGAATATCGCTTGCCCTAGATCCCCTGTCAGATCAATGAAAAAAAATAATGCCATCAAATTATGTTCCGTGATTTTTCCTGTGTATTTCCGACATGCCTCTCTTTTAGTGGTTTGCCAAATTGTGGATGGGTTTAGGGTAGGGAGTCTGTAGCTGTAGTTGTTTGGATTCAAACTGTTGCATTTCCCCCCTTGCCTATGCATGTTAGTGATAAATTTTCACATTAAATTTGATTGTGAGGCTGTGTGTGCGTATGTGTTCAAAAACGAACATGTGTGTTTGCTAGTATTTGTGAGGTTTTTTTTTGCACATTAAACCCTTTTTTCGCCATTTAATTTTTTTGCACCGAGGAGAGTGAGCGAGGTTGGTGTGGTGTGGTGTGCGCTTGGAGGTTGCTGTATGTTGCTAGCTATTTATTCGCTGTTCATAAACTAATAGATTTTCTATGCACGCAACAAGCTCGTTTGGCGTTGTGGTGCGGTGGTATTGGTGGCGGTGTGCACATTGGGATGCCACCATCATTCCTCTGATGCAATGGCGGTTGGTGGGCCATAAATGGCATAAAAATGGCGTTGAATGTTGCATTCACTCGTAATGTCAACACTATTTCAATTTTCCTTGTTTTTTTCCTGTTGTTATTGTTGGCTTTTTTACAGCTACCGCTGCTACTGGCTTTAAATATTACATACTATTTAGTTGCGTTGTATGTAGTATTTAGTTTTGTATGGTTTTCCGCTTGTTGGCTCGGATGGGTCGGCTGGCTGTAGCTTTTCCTCGTTTTTTTTTTCTGTTGTATTCTCGCTCATTCCACGATGGACAACTGTTGATTTCGGTGCTGAATGTTTTTGTTGGCTGGCTGTACGCTTGATTTAACATATTTACACTTTTGCGGGGATTTTGTGTAATTTTTAGCGCATAACTCAGATTTGTGTTTTTGCGGCCAGTTGCGCGGTTAATTATGTTTGTTAAATGGCTTTTGCGGTTCGGGGGCCATTTAAAATGCGATGCCAAAAGTGTGGCTGGCATTAATAGATTTAAACTGTGAATAGGTTAATTAGATTTAAATGACGGTGACAGTGGATTTCATATTGTTAAAACGGCCCTTGTTGTGGCTGTTGTTGTTATTATTGGCGTTGATATGCCATTGTTCAATATTTTATTCAAATTTCGCTTTGTGTTGAAAGTGATGTCGGTGTTAAGTTATGCTTTGTTAACGTAATTAATTTAATAATTTATTTTATTTAAATGGTATCATTTGCTACTTAACCAATCGGAAAATTATAAATTTTAAACTTTTTTAGAATATTGATAAGGAGTGATTTTGTCAAAATGATTATATTCGGTGTGGTAAGACGAATATAATCATTGAAAATATGTATTAAACTTCACGGTCCATTTTTAGTTCCGATTACATTGTGCCACATAATGAGGCTCGCAAAATACACTCTGCCTGGACTATACATTGATTGTAGGCAGGGTGACCGATGGGACACTAATCAATTGTGAACGCTCTTTTTCGGGACTTTGCAACAGTGGTTGCATACCAAATAAACAGCTGATTGTTAAAGTATAAAAAAGAGTAAAAAGCTAGTTTTTTTAAATATAACCCTTTAACCGACTAAAAAGCAGAAAATAAATTTCCTTTAAATTTATTTTAAGCAATTTCGATTTAAAATTTAGGGTTTTTGGCTCTAGCTTATCTGGAAGTGTATCAAAAAGCTCGCCGCAGATTTGATATAGTCCGCCCAAAGCAAGTTAATATAAGGGTTATAAAAAAAAGGTAATGTGCTTGTGTGGTAGTATTTTTATACCCTCCCTGCACATTACTGTTCACACCGTTTGGTTCACCCATGAGGAGGAGTGATCGGTACGGAAAAATATATATATTCTTGATCAGCATCACCTCCTGAGTCGATATAACAATAACCGTCTGTCTGTTCGTCATTTCGCAGAATAAGTGTCGTAAAAAGCATTTCACCTTTTTTGCCGAATGATTGAACGGTATTGAAAATGGGCAACATTGGATAAGAACCACGCCTACACCGATATGGACACGGTTTTTTTGCATTTGGTTGGAAATGAAGTCCGGAACGAAATGGAATTGGGCCGGACCAAAATGGAATTGGAACAACATTTTGAAATGGAAATGGAAAATCACCAACAAAGGGTCCAGAAAGTATTTTAGTCGCATGTGCAGGGGGTATTTTAGCTTCGGCCAGGCCGAAGATAATTCTCTTACTAGTTTTTGTTGATATTACGTAAATTTTAGAAATATAATTTTATTATGCCGAAAAATACCGCAAAGAGACAAATTGACGAATGTCCATCGGATTTTCCCTTTTAATTTTCTTTTTTGGTTGAAATTCCAGCCGTGTAGTTACTACGGCTCGAATAAGCCGAATATCAAATTATTCGACTATTACTATTCGGTTAGAAGTATTCAACTAGTCGATCGCATTCGACTATTCATACTTCAAACATTGTTTAAATAGTATGAAAAATATGCAATTTTATGACAGTATTTTTGCATCTGAGATGTTTTCAAATTTTACGATATCAAATTGTTCTGTAAACGGTGACCGCATAAAACTCTTTTTTTATGGAACTTCTTCTCTTAACCAACAAAAGTATAATCAGTGGGACCATGACTACACATTCGGGTCTAGTCATGGTTCCACTTCCAATGCACCCAAATAGTTTTGCTTTTTTGTTTTACCAATCATTTCGAAATGAGAGGTGTTTTATAACTACGGAGTGCGAACTCTCCAGTATATTTTCGCAAACAAAATGTTATTCGACCAGAGAAGCTTTGAAGAACACAATAAGAATGTATCATGGTTCTTATTGTGTTCTTCGAAGTAATTGTAATACGAGTACGTATTGCTGGAAGTGTTCCTTCTGAAGGACCAACATTTCATATTTTTCAATTCTTCTTCTTCTTCTACCATACGCCCAGTACATTTCAAGCACAACCATTTGGTATTCAAATGATTTACACTCCAACATATTATTCCAAGAAATGCTCAACGTATTAAACACACCGCGGCCACCAGCACTATCATTAGCTTTGCCTACCCCCAAACGAATCGCAGAAGTTTCGAGTCGATTTGAAAATCGTGATTTCTATGGAAATAAAATTGCAAGTTTAAATTAAGAAACTAAAGGGAAAATCCAAACAAAAAATAAATAGTAACAGAGAGAGAGCGAAACAAAAGCGATAAAAGTCATAAAATCAAGCAAAAAGCTGCTAATTTACGACAATTTGTTGTTATAATTAACGACAAAATGTGCAACAATCAATTCGCATTTATAATTTCGGACAGCGGTGCGGCGCGGCGCGGCGGCGAACCAACGAGTGAATGCCACAAACGGTGGTATCTTTGTGCCGTAGTGAGCCACCGTACTGTAGAGGTGGAGGAGGGCCGCACAAAGCAAGATATAGAAACAGAAGCAGGCCGCCACAAATACAAACGGCAGAATAATTGCACTTTTTTGAGAAGAAAAAAAAGCGCTGGAAATAAAAAGGCAGTTTGAATAGTAAAACTGGCACAGAAAAATGGCAAAAAAAACCAAAAAATACTATGCAAAAAAAAACGCAGCAATGTAAAAAAGAGATTTACACCGAATCTGAATACGAAAATGGTCTAAAAAAAAAATGAAATAATATAAACAACTGCACACACCAACGATGCAACAAACTATGAATCTAGATACATTTTTACATTTTATATTGCACGTCATTACAGACAATTAAATGCAAAGTAGTTTCCTGCTAAATGTTTTTTTGTGTGTGTGTTCGTTTGTTGTTGTATTTGCATTTTTTTCCCATTTTTTTTGCTCTTCTGTATGTGCTAAAGTTGAGGAGTTAAATGCTTTTTTGTGCTGCTTGATTGCTAAGCGGCGCTGTGGCTGCTAAAACGTCAGACTCTCCTCACACATGGTGGGTTGATTGTGATAGTAAATGGTAAGTAGTCGCAGTAGCCGTAGTGGCAACACAAAAAACTACTTGCTACCTTTTGCACACTGTTTTTTTGATGGTACGTATGTATGTTGGTACGATTTTTATATTTTGTAATTTACCGCTGATTAATATCAAAAAGATGTTGAATTGTTTTAATATAAAATTTCTTCTTTTGCATTCGCCATACCGCATTAAAATGTGGCATGTTGCCGCAACATTGTAGAGTTTATGGCTGTTGCGACGTAATTGTAATAATTTGCAATTGCTTTACAATGCAGATACCTGCGTAGTCTGTGCGATGCCATATCTTGTATTTATTTCTGTAACAATGTGTTATTTCGTTGGTGCTGTTGTTGTTGCGGTGGTTTTTCTTGTATTTTCATTATTGAAAGTGTATAATTAACTGCTTTTACTACCAACATTTCATTCATCGTTCACGCAGCTGGACTGCCACATACAATAGGTAAGTACATTGCAATGTATAAACTACACTCGGGAAAATGTATCTAAAACCATTCAACGTACTAATCTAGTAATGAGTTAATCTGAATTTCCTTCTTTTTTCTCTCAGTGCACACTTGCTACTCGCAGCTGTTCTGCACTTGTTTTCTCTATGCCATTATTCCGTATATGGCATGGGAAAAAGTTCACTTTTGCAAATTTTAAAATTGTTTATTTACCCTCAATACCCCAGCCCCCCACTCGGCCCCTACGTCTTAAATATTAATTTAAACTAATTGCTTGAAAAATGTTGAAACGGAAAATCAAATTGCTTGGAAATGCATTTGTTTGTGAGAAATTGTGTCTATTTAAATGTGAATTATAGCAAATATTTGTATTTGAAGGTAAATTAAAGGCAATTATAAAATGTTACATGCCGCAAAGGAAGTGGGCTACTGTGGGTCGAGCAACGCCAAGCGTGTGGAATATTTTGTAAAACGTTTTCTAAATTGAAATGAACAAAAACACAATTTATTGTCTTTTCTACACTCAAAGGTATTAATGTATTTTGGAAGTTTTTGCGTCAAATATTTAATACTTTTGTATCAAACGTAGTGGAATTGCCTTAACTGAAATCATTGACCATAAGATAGACTAATTTGATGGAAAAGCTGTTCGCTTCATACAAAAGTAAAAAGAACCACAAGGTTTTGTTGTCACTGACATGTAAAACATAACAGAATATAAATTTAAAAAAAAAAAAAAATTTAAAATCGTTTTTTTAAATCATAATATTTGGATTTAAAAAAAATTGTCTCAAAGTTATTTTCCAATTTATTTTGCTGAAAAAGTCTACATATGACTTCTTCCTTATAAATAAAAAAAGCTTATAACAAAAAAAAGTCATGTCTTCATACACTTAAAGAATTACTGTTTTTTAGAGTATTTGCAAATGTTGAGTAATTTTGTCATTAGAATCGTAAACCGCAGACGAATGTAATTTGATGAAAAAGTTTATGGTTTCTCAAAAATGCAAATACCGTTGCTTTCAAATAAAGCCTCGTCTCTAAGAAGTACATTTCGTTTATCGTAAATAATGTTTTTTTGTCCAATTTTTCCGCGTTTTGGAACCACTGTGAGCCGAACGCTGGGATTTATAAGAACTTTTTGTTTTAACAGCCGCTTAACACATTCGCTGATAGTTAATTTTCGCATGGTCCCTTGGTGGGACATATGCTATATCTTCATAATTACTGAAGAATTAAGAATTAATCCAGAATTAAGAAAGAAATTAAATTAATTGAATTTAAAAAAAAATGCATTGTGCTGTTTTTGCCGTAACTATGGAAAATCGCGTCTTGACGGCTTTCACCATCATGTCCCACCCAGATATGATTTAAATGATTTAATTATGATAAATTTATTTTAAAAATTGTTGACGGCATATTATGCCGTCCTGTCGTTTTGCTATAAATTTGAAGGCATATGCTGCCTTGTCTGCGAATGTGTTAACCAAAAAAATAAATAAATAAAATAACTTCAATTCTAGGTGAAGAAAATTAAAGCCGTCGTTTGATATACATGCAACTTTTGGAATTGTTTTGGTATTGAGGTCTTTGTTAAAATTCCATTAACACAGTAAAAAATTCCATTTTTGTTGGACATTGCCAAATGCAATTACACTCCAAGCTTAGTAGTTTCGTATTACCCAAGTCAATTTTAACATCCACTTTGTTAGCCTCTGCTTCTGAGTTGTAGGTCCAATAATCTGTCACATTTATTTGTAGGCATTTGGCATGTTGTATGTTGTTGGTATACACATTTAAACAAATTTTGTATAAAATACAAGAAAAAACAAATTATATACCATTTTTAGAAAATTTTTTAGCCAACTGTCTTGCTTAGAAAAAGTTTTATTCGGTTATAAAAAAAAATTATTGTAGAGAAAAATGAATTGACAAACAAGAACTCAGAAAATAACCTGTAATCATGTAATAAGTGCTGGAATGCTTCAAGTCTCAGGGCAGATTGACTTTTTCTATCTCTTATATATGCCCAGTTTTTACCTTTCTCGAAATGTTCACTAAAATGTTGCAGTGCTTCTATCTCATTTTAAGTTGCCGACCAAAACTAAGTTCATTTGTAATGACCGCCAACACCTAAGCCTTCACAATATGATCCACTGTGCAAAGTATGCAGATCAAATTGCCAGTTCATCGTATGTTATCTGCCCACTACACAAGTCATCCTAATACACAAGCTATTGCAAAACAAAGCAAAAGTCACAACTATTTGCATAATTTATACTTAATAATAACAAAAATAATTGTCCGTACGAGAGTAGTGGTATGAATGTGTGAGTGTATGAATGTATGTAAATAAAAACTTTTGTAAACAAATTATTGTAAGTATTTCAAAATGATTTCCTGCGCATGCAAATGGGTTGCAACAGCAACAGCAATTGCCACTTCCACTTCGACTGCCGGCACTAGCATCATTTCCATTAACATTTCATTTTTCATTTATTATCTGAAAGTTTTCTCACTTGAAGTGTTTCATTTATTTTTATGCAAATTTTTTTTGACTTTCCTAGTGATTTTTTTGCTTGTTTGCAAAATTAAACTCTATTTTTCGCAAGTAATTCGCAACTATTGTTTACAAACGTTTCCAGTCGCCGGCGGCGGTGCGGTCGCGTCACTTTGTCAGATTTCACGTCCATTTCGTTTATAATAAATTATTTGAAATCATTTTTACCACGAGCGGAGAGCCCCACCAACCGCTGCTGCTCCATATGAATTATCGTATTTGTTGTATTACTTTTTTCATTCGCCTATTCGAAAAAATGAAGTCAGCAACAGTAGCCGTAACAACAACAGCAAGAAAAACACATCGTTGCATCACATCCTCTTACTAAGTAGGAATTATACGGCAATAAAATTGCTGCTGCATCTACTTAGTCGCCGAGCCGCTGCTTGCCGCTTGTGCCTCATGTGCCTGCGAGCGAGCGCTTGTTTGCGGCTGCTAGCAGTGTCTGTTGCTGCTGCTGCTGAGTGTGTATTTTTTGTGTTGTTGCTTTTGTTTATTTTTATTGTAATTATGGCAGAATGTCTGTGTGTGTGTGTGTGTGTGTGTGTGCGTACAATGGAAAACTAAAAACATTACATATAATTTAAATTTAGTTTAATTGTTATTCTCCGGTGTGTCTGCGAACCGCTCCGCTCGACTGCAACAAAAGCCACCACATAGCGGCAATCGTTGCTAGCTGCCGTCCAGTTTTATCATAAATTCAAAAGAAATACAAAATGCAATTCAAATGTGGAAAAAATCGTCTACAACTATAACAAAATTAAATAGATACAATTAAACATCCGCTAAATAATAAATTTATATTGTAGACATGCAGCAACATCAACAACATCAACATCAACAACAACAACAACACCAGCATTGCGACATGCCAGCTGCACCACTCAGCATTCAGCGGAATTATTATAATTAAAAACAAATATTCGTTCGGGGCAAATGGGAAATTGAATGAGGCTAAAAAAAATAAGCTTTGATTTTACAAGCAATTATTGAAATTACCTATATTTGGAAAGGAAATTGTAAATCGTCAAAATGACAAATTGTCCTTTTTAGTATTAGATTGGACTAATAAATATGATTTATTTAAAAGTCATTTTTACAACAAGAGGTGAGGTACGAGTATATAAATGGATTCATGAATAGAATATTAGATGAGAGACAAGACACTAATGGCCTCATTATGTAACACGAAAGTGAGTAAGGGCTTTGAGGAACGTCTAGAAAAACATTTTAGGAGACAAACTAACACTAGGAGAAGCCAACTTTCCAGCTGTGAAACGTTGCTTTAACTATGGCCACAATACAACAAAGGACGTTCTACAAGTCGTACACTGAGAAAAAAATTGAAACGGCACATTGATAAATTGAGACGGATATGTGGTTGGTTCGCGACTGAAATTGTAATCTTTTGTGACTGAAATGTTAACAATCTGAGACGGCTCCGTTTTTGTTCGACAACTTATTTAAAATTAAATGTTATCGAAAAATTATTCATTTTTTTTATTAATTACTAGCATTAACCCGTGGTGTTGCCCACGTAAATACAGAAATTCACAACAGAGAAGCGAAATAGAAAAATGACCCTCCTCCACAGTTCGAAATTCCCCTCGAAGTGGGAAATTCCCCACAATCTGGGCATCCCTGATCATTGTAAATAAAGAGAGAGAGAGAGAGACCTCAAAAACTTCATGTGAAAAAATAACTTTTTATTCTCAGCGACCTAAACGCAATAATACGTAAGCACAAACTATGTCAATGCAATCAAACGGAAATCTGCAAGCATATGATTAAAGTTTCCAAAAAACTGCCATTCGCTTCTGTGGCACAAATATAATGTTTTAAACAAAATAGTAAGGAAAATGCAATTTAGGTCCATTAAAAATTCTCTTACAAACAAATTCTTAAATAATTTTATCCATCCGATCAATAGTTTTTCATACAAATCCGATTTTTGAACTTGGCTTTGATTATACAATTTAATACAATTCATTCTGTAGAATTGGGATTATACCTAAAAAAAAAGGATAATCGTACATAAAAAATCCACATTCAAATATTGACTCTGTTTCACGTTCTCTTTTTGAACTGAGCAGTGCTCATTTTTTCAAACCGATTTTATTTCTCAGTGTATGATTATGAAACTTTACAGGAGACGGTTTTTTGTATGAAAACGATGAGATACGATAAAATTGACAGCTATTTTTTCGACTGTTTTCTTTACATTTTGTATTTTCTAAGTACATATGCAGCACATGCTAAGGAACCATTTGGAATAAAAAAAAAACGATTTTCGAAAAAGTGCCACTTGAGATAAATTCGACAATATTTCTCTTACAATTTGATTATTTTTAAAGTAATTGCACATAAAATTAGATTGTTTAATTCGAACGCTGCAGTCTGCCTTAAAGACATTTCTCCATATACCAATTAAAATCTTTCAATTTAGTTTCTTTGCAGTTTATAAACTTGTAATTTACTGCCTCTGCTGATGCCACTCTGCCTTTGCGCGCTCAGATTCGGTCATACTAGTAACAAAAAAGGAAAAACCAACAACAGCAACAACTTCATTGCCACCGAATTATATAAAATAATAAAATAGGAAAGGTGCAACACTGGCAGACACACACACACGCCCGCGGGGTGGAGAACTTGTGCCCGAGAATTTCAGCGAAAATCATTGCAACCATAAAAATGCTGGAAACGCAACATAAACTCGTACAATGTTGCCGCGTGCGCGCAAATGCAGCACAGGTGAGAGTGCAGCAGCAGAAAAGCAGCATCAGGTCGTCACGAACTTCTTTACGTTCATTTACAATAAATTTTACAATGGCAAAGTGAACAACAAGAAGAAGAAGTAGTAGTAGCAGTGAAGTGGAAGTGGAAGTGGAAGAAAAACAAGGCCAGTTGCTGTGCGGCAGGCACTTTTCTGTGTGGCAAGTGTGTGCAGTAAGGGCTCACAGTAAAGACTATAAAATGTAGAGAAAAAAGTTTGATATAAAATTTCAGTTGCTTCTGAGAGTGATCATAAAATAGAAGCTGCCTCCTGCCTGCCTGCCTGCCTGCAACTGCTCTTAACTACAAACTACTGAGTGAGTGAGTGGGTCGCCCGGTGGACCGGGGAGGGGCAGTTTATGATGAAATGTGCTTTTGTTTATTTATGATTTTGTGCTTTTCCTTTTCATTGTTGTGAAGCGTTAGAAGAATTGTTCTGTCTGTCTGTCTGCGGTATAAAGTCGAAAGGGGTGTGCACAAGATTTGGTCAACTTTTGGAACTGGCAATCTAATTAATGGATTTATCATGGGCCTTAAACCGATCACGACTTGACTTCATACGTAATCAGCAGTTTCCCCAGTGCTCATTCGAAATGAATAAATTCGCCACGAAATTTGCTTTTCACATTTCTACCTTCCACTGTCAAAGACCAATTCAGTCGGTACCTACTCTTCCATGGAGTTAATAATTTTCCCAAATTATTCCAGTTGCTCGGAACTCACATGAATCGATTGTCAAAGGTGCATTCGAAGGGGTTTGCATGCTGCGAAATTTTATCAAAACTTAAGGAGTGGCAAATGCAATCTTGATGCCGTTTACTTGACGTACGACCTCCCCTCGGATGCAACATCATTATTTGAATACCGAAAAAAGCCATGGATGGCACTTGTGTGGAAAGTATTTTTCTCAAATTTGATTTAAAATCGACGGCGGTGGTGCGCCTTGTGCGCCTTCACCCATCTGTCATCGATGCCTTTGCAAGTGACACGCACAATCAGTGCGATTTTAGACATTTTCAATATAAATTTAATATTATTACACTCTTGTGACGATAAACGGAGCGAGCGTTATGCCTTGTGTGTGTGTGTGAGTGTGTGTGTTATGTGGTGGGGGCGTTTGTATGCGGTGGTAGGCGGGTGGAAAGTGGGTGTGAGCGGGCCGTGTATAGCGTTTGGTTGGCATTATTGCGGAAGGTGGTGTCGCGTAGGGCTGCACCCGTATTGCGTTACACATGATTACATATTCCGGCATGTTTTTACATACGTACATCCACATGGCTGAGTGCACGTGGTGTTTTGTGGCGTAAAAGCGGGCGGCAATGGTGGTGCTGATGATGATGTTCGTAGTGGTGTATTGAAATAATATGTTTGTGGCGGGAGGGCAGCAGCAGCAGCAGCAGAAGCAGCAGCAGCGCCCCGTCAATTGATTTCTCAGTTCAGTTGAGAGCGACATGAATATTTTATATTATTTATTATTATTTTTTTCTGATTTTTCTTTTATTTGCTTCACTGTTCACTGCTTTATTTGATTTTTTGTGCAAACATCCTTGCAGACATTTTGTTTTATTTGCGTCGTTCTTATATTATTTGTTGTATTGACGTTATTGTTATACTGCGTTTGCAAGTAGAGAAATACGGAAAATCATTTGAAGGCGGCTGGGGTTGGCTTAGGTGTGGTATGGTATGGTATGGTATGGCATGGTATGGTATGGTGGTTGTGCTTCGAATTATAATATTTAAATATGCAAAAATCATTAATGAGACACTCTTAAAAAAGTATGATTGTATTTTTTGTATTATTATTACTTGTGGATTTAATGCCTGGTTGGGGGGGGATAGACTCGAAAGGGTTGTACGAAGAGAGAGGGAAAGGGCTCTTCTAAAAAGGATTTATTGTAATATTACTTTGAATATTTTATTACAAATTAAAAAAATGCAACTGAGTTTATGAAAAGTTTCGTAATAATAACAGCCGATGCATAGGTTATTGAGGCAACTACAGTCAGAAAAATAAAACACATAGTAAAATCAAGTACGATCGTATTTACTCCTTCATTTTTCCAACTTAATGAAAACAACTTGAAATAAAGTGAAAGAAACTTAAAATAACTATTGTCAACTTTGAAAAAAAGATGTACGATTTTAAATCCAGGTCTGGCCAATTTTTGAAATAGTCGGAAAACGATTTTAAAAAAATTTTGTTTTTTTTTGAACTTAAGTTTTAAATTGAAAAAAATTTGTTCGTAGTTGTTTCTGAAATTTCCAACCTTGAATCCTTGTTTTACTACAAGGATTCAAGATCATATTTAGAAAATTGTAAGTGTTATTTATGGTTCATCCAATGGTTTGGTTGAATAAGAATTATTATCAACCATTTACAACATCAACATTTAGAGTTGCTCTACAACCACGGTGACAGGTACCTACACTCAGAAAAAAATCTTATTAAGTATCTGGTCAATATTGAAATAATGGTAGGAAATAGTTGAAATAATACACTCAAAGAATTAATGTGTTTGAGGCGTAATTGAAAGTAATTGCGCAAACGAAAGTAATTGAATGGAAACGTCTTTAAATTCTCACAAATGCAAAAAGGTTTCTTTCAAATACAGCCTCGTTTGCAAAAAAATTTAAGACATTTATATATGTACAAATTTAGACAAATTTACTAAGTTTGTTACAAAACGAGGTTGTATTTGAAAAAAACGATTTTTGCATTTGTATTCGGTTAGATGATGAAAAGTTATCATCTTTGTTAATATTGCAAATATCAGCCTGGTTAGTCAAAATGGTCCTTGATCCTACTGCTCTACTATTGGCTGCAACTACTGGCGCCAAAGATTCTACAAAAGCCCAGTTTTCACCTGGCACCTGTGAGATGAGGTAAAAAGCTGCAGAGCTTGTGACTACTGTGGAGAACACATTTGTTAGTTTTCGGGATGTAGTTCATTACCACTACAGAGTCATAAGTGGAGTGGCACCTCGTAACAAAAAACACTGTGTAACATTTCTGAAAATTTGTTATTTAGGTAAAAAAAAACTTGTTCCAGGATATGCCACTGATTGTCCTCAACGGATACTAAAGTGTTTAATTGTCCAGACAGACGGCTATTTGTGAACAGATAAGCTCCTACATGCTTAGTAGTCATTTTTGTCCACTCATTTCCTTCAATCAAAATAAATTTGACAAACACCTTACTTGTGTAACGTGAAAATCTTCCGTACCACTGACTATCTCACAGCTGTAAGCCTACATAAATTCAAATATGAAATCTCATAAATATTCCGTAATGACATTTATTTTTAATACTTATATATATTTCGTATCGTTTGTATAAAAAAAAATATGTAAAAGACGCTTCTGCTGTAGCGCAGAAAAATTTTCGTTTTTCTTTCTTATAAAAAAAAATGAAATTTTATTGCCAAGTTTTAATGAAAAATTATTTACGCGCCCGTCGACGCGACTCGTGCGCGGTAAATTCAAATTGTCTGCATATCGCTGTCGACGACGACACCGTCATGGTGTGGGCCACCAAGCCGATTTGCATTACATTTTACGCTTTTATTATTTTTTTTTCTTCTAAATTGTATACTTTGTGTTTTGTGCCTTATGCGATAATTTTGTATATGATTTTATGTTGTTTTTTTTTCTTCGTCATAATAATTTTTTGTGGGTGATATTCGCTTGGATTTGTTTAAGGGTGGCAGCACTGGTGGTGGATTCTACTTTTGTGTGCGCTCATTATTTTATATTTGAAATATAAATATTAGAATGAGTTTACATTTATTATTTTTATTTGTATTTTAATAATAAATTAAGGAGGGTGCCACAGCCACAGCAGCGGCGTTTTCTGTCTTTTGCCACTCGATGATCAGGGATGATTCTGGCTCTTGTTGTATGGTTGTACGAGGAGGGCATGGTGCAGGAATTATTAATAAATTTGATGAGCTGACAGCGACCTCAGCACATGGGGTGCTTTTTAATAATGGTAATGGTCATTCAAGGACACTGCATCGGGGTGAAGAATTTCAATTTGCATTCTGCTCCCAATGAACGAGCTTCAATTAAGTATGACAGATGAAAAAAACAACAACAACAACAAAATAATAATATAATATATCATAATTAATGGCGAAGGCTGCTCTTCGATGGCACTAGCTCTCAAAATCCGACCCCATCTCGCCTAGTGTTTCGCACTAGACGTAATGAAAATGGCATTCGCCATAAAATCCCTGTGTCTACTATTAAAGTACAACCGTCCGAACTGCAATTCTAACTCCACACTTCACTTACAGTTTTTAACTACTCCGGGGCTAAGCTTATACATTTTGGAGTCAGACTACGGAATGCCTAACAATGTTGCTCGACCATTCGGCCACGCCAATAGTCATGAGCACACAATGTGCAACTGTGCACTGCTTTGCTTTCTTACGACCGACCGACCGGACGACGCGGGCACGTTCCTTTCGTATACGCCATACGCCATAGACGACTGACTACACTGGGCAAATGGGCCTCGCCACCAGCGCTGCCATTCTGCCACACGTTCTGATGTTACGAACAAATATTTTATTACATTTCAGAGTTGAGTAGTTTCGTTGTAAATTTTATAGTTTTGTGGTAGGTACTTAAGTTGTAGATACAATGTAATTTTTTGTTTCCTTGCAGAACGGGCCACGGGGTTGAGATTTTGCTGGTGAGGTCAGTATCAGTGCTCAGGACTTCGGTTGAGCAAATTCTCAAAAGTATTTACATGCGGATTTATTTGGTTGAAGTAATCAGTGTATGGACGATTTGTACTTAAGCTACAATCTGGCAAAACAACAAAAAAAAAAACAATATCAATTTTGATTGAGGCTGGTGGCTCTAGTGATGATTGATTAAGGCTGAGCGAAATACAAATTCGATGTACATTGACAATATGCACCATCACGTTTTGTACTTTCGTTGAATTGAAGTGAATTAGGCGGTTTATTGCTAGCAGCCTGCTCGTATTCCCTAAACCATCAATTGGTCTAAGAGAACTAGAAATTGTTAGGAAAATATTCAAATATTTTTCTAGTTTTTCGATATATTCCATGGAATTTCCACTTAAGCATATTTAAGTTTCCCCCAATTCCAATTGCTCAGAATTATTATAAGCGAAAGGCACAAAATTTCACATAATTAACAGAACTTGTATTTATAGGCAGTAATGGTCATTAATGGAAGATTTTCCTAATTGCACTTTTGACATTAATTTCCATATTTAAGTGTTAATGTCCTTCACATACACAATAAACAACAACATAGACTGAAAAAAAGAATCCTTTCATATTACAACAACGCACTATCGACAATTAACATTGTAAATTAATTACAATATTTAACAATTAAGTTAATTTCATTATATTGAATTTTAAATTGTTGTACACATAATATAATTACAAGCACAAATATAATCAGGCACACACACACATACACGCTACAGTGTAAACAAACAGACACACACAAACGTGCATAAACAACAAAAATCTAATTAAACGCTAAAAACTTATTAAAAAGCTGAACTGACTCAATGAAGTCAATGGTAAAGTCACCCACACGATAACATTTTTAGCTGGCAAGGAGCAATGTGGGAGGAAGTGAGGACGAGTAGCAGACGGGGAGGGGGCCAGTGTCGAGCGAAGACCGGAGACAGTGGAGGCGCACAAAAAAATGCAGACACGACACCACTGGCATGTGGCAATCGTTCGTTCGTTCGTTAATGTTGTCAACACTGGCGCGGCCAGTGTGGCTTTGTCTACCTCAACTTCCTCCTCTTGCCAACCTTAGTCTACTACTTGTTCCTTTCTTGGTGGGTGCCACCACCACACACACCCCACCCCACTCCACGCCATTTCACACAATTCGAGGCGAAGAACAAAGCTTAATTTATAATTTATTATTATAATAATGACGCGAGTGCGACATCCGGTGCTGCGGCGGACATTCTTTTTACCCCGAATGGGGCTGCCAGCATTTATTTTAATATGGCAGAATAACAAGTAGAAGAAGTAGAGCAGCCTTCAACCAAAAAAAAAAACCGAACACCGCCGATGTCGACACCATACACATTTACAATTTTCTTGTAATTTACTTTTTCTTGTACTTATTTTAACATAAAATGTACTTTGTGTAATTATTAATATTCTTTCGTTTTCGTGTATTTTCATGTATGTGTGTGTGTGTGCATTTTCAAGCTCTTGTGCTGTATAATTATATTTTATTTTTTTTTTAATAATTTGTAATCTAAAAAAATATTACACGAAAACAACAAAAACAAAGTGAAAGAAAGAAAAATATAAATGAGAAAATCGATTTTATGCAAATTGACTTTTGCTCAACGTAATGGGGTTTTTCCTCTTCGTTCGCTTTCATTTCTGTTCTTTTGTGTTATTCATTCTTTAATTTCATTTTTGTAAGACAAAAAGTTTTCAATGTTAAGTGAAATGGTTCGAGTTCCAAAAATAATTAAATTAAATATTTCTGCTCGCAATAATTTCATGTTTTCACGTTCATGTATTAAGGCTCTTTTAAGAGACTGAAATACAAAAAATACATTTTCACAGTCATACCTCTGCCCATCCACAAAATGTCACCGATATCCCTTTAATAGGGTCCGAGTTATAGCGCTTTGAAATTTCACAGTCAGCCCTCTGTCCATTATTCACCCTACACCAAATCTGAAATTTCAGCGTAATGCCATGAGTTGTGCCGCTTTAAAAAGGTTGGGGTTGGCTATGGATTTTTTCAAAATCACCCCTCTGCCATCCATCACCCGGCGTACAAATTTTAAGTCGATAGTATTAACAAGTGTGTAATTTGATCACATTAATTGCTGAAATATTAAACAAAACATGTTCGAATTTAAATTTTTTGCTTATATTTACACAAAATTTTGTTTAAAAATAAACACACAGCGAAAATCGTCTGATCGAAAAGATCAAAGTTGCATATTTCACAAGAATAAAAAATGGTGTAAATATTTTCCGATCGCATATCATCTTCTGGCTACGCAACGCTGTTGAACATTTCGGATTACTGTAAAAAAATATTAAATATCTCGAATGTTTCTATAGTAATGTGGTTGGCCTCGACAGTTGTGCATTGAAATCAGAAATGAGAGCAGAAATTATGCGAAAATTAAAGTTTATACTATTTACTATATAAGATTAGAAGATTCTGCAATTCTCCCGTACGTAATCACTTGATCGTATTAAGTGCCAGGGCTTGCATCTAAAATGGAACGAACTGTCCATTGAACTTATGACCTTTTGGCATTATTACAATAAACAGAATTTCTATGAGTTCGATTCACCACATTTATGTAAACAAAATTGGTTCTTTCTTGTCTGGTAATTCTGCACCACCCCCGCCTCGATAGTGCATACATACTTTGTTCGCTTTCCTTTTCTACAATTTCCGTTTTAATAGTGTCCAATTTAATAATATTTTTCTGTGCAACTTTTCCACTTGATTGGAATTCTATTAATTTTATTTGCTCTCGCCCATTTCTTTTTTTTTCTGTTTTTGTTTCGCGCGTTCACCACAATTGCTTCTTTTATGGTTTTGTGGAGTCACACGACAACAACAACAACAACAACAACAACCACAACAGCAAAAACCTTAACCGACAACTACAACAGTTTAATGGAGATTTTTTTTTGCTGTTTCAGTGGTTAAAGTCGTTGTTTTTTGTCCCTTGTTTTAGTTGTGGTTGTTGTTTTTGCACTCGGCATTTGCGCGCCAATTTAGTAAATAACAAAAGAGTGTAGCCCAACACTTGCACTGGCAAAACAAGTTGAGTTCAATCGATCGGTGGTGAGGTCAACAATATCGAAAATTGCTAGTTGGAAAAACTTTTCAAAAATTTAGCTAATTAATGTAATTAATTTTGGAATACTTTACAGTTACTTTACCCAAATAGAAGTGCCAAGATTTGTATGTCCAACTAACACTTCAGTGTCATCGTCTCCGTAATCCCTAATTCTGAATATGAAAGTAATCCGAACTCTTCAAGCCGCTGATCTAGCATTCTCACCACTTGACCTAACCGCATAGGGAAAAAAAATATTTAATTGTATTTCATTTATTACTTTCAACGGTTTCTTTATTTTATTCTTTGCCATCTGCATCATTGTTGTTGTCGCCCAGTGCTGATGGTCTATCGGTTCGTTGGTCGTTGGGTCGTCGAACGTTCATTCAAGGAAAAGTAAATTAATTTAGTTGAAAGCTGTAAAGTTAAAGCTTTGTTGAATTTTCCAATGGCAAGCGACGATGGCAGAAGGCGAGTCAATTCGGTGAAACAAAGTCCAAGTCGCACCAGCGTCCATTCGGGTGGCGGCGCATCGGAACGGTGAATCGGAGCGTCATTCTTGGTTGTTTGCAAGGATTCGAAATAAAAATAAGCGCGCCTTAGTGGAAAAGCGTTTTAATGCCTTTAGAGAGCCGCACAGTGTGGCGAGTGGGGCACAAAATGTAAATAGTTTCCAATTTCATCGAGACTTTAAACTTAAAGTTTTTAAACTAAAAGAAATAAATGAGCGGAATATGAGCGTGACCGCTGTTACGCTCTAATGCAAAATTGCTTGTAAACTTTTTTTTATGAAAATGGTTGCAACTGGAAACAAACCAACGCAAAACAAACCACTTTGCGGAAATTTCAAACTAAAATTTTTCATAAATTCAGTAATGTACAAAACTCAAAAAGTTGTTTGTTTTTTCACGGCACAACTTTTTGTATAAAAGATCTTTTTGGAAAAAAATAAATTTGTGATATTTAAGGTTGTATGGAAGGCGAACTTAAATTACAGACCCACTTTGCATGTATTTATTTAATTTAGTGAACAAATTAAATATTTAGCTATTTACTTGTTTTACCCACTACTTATATGAAGACATGTCACTGTGCATCGTCACAGTGAACGAACGAAATGAACCTAAACAACATTTTATCGCATTTATATCGTCAACTGTAAAACGGCCAACAAACAGCACAAGAAGAAGATTATTCACCAACAATGTTGCGGAAAATGTAAATAATAATACTGCTGCCGCCTCCGCTGTAGTCGCGACGACCCTAGTGCAACTGCTCGTATATAATGTTTGCAACATGCTGACACACACACACAACAATTGTATAAAATATAATTTTATATCGAATGCGGTGCAAGGGCAAGCATTCACTTACATTTTATTATCCTGCTGAATGACAGTGATCAATTGCTTGGGGAATTCAGAGCCTTGGTGGGCAGTTGGTCGCTCAAGATTGGGTTCGACTGGTTAATGATGATTTCGTAGATGGGATCATTTTATTTTTTTTTTAAATATAATCATGGAATTTTTTATATATTTTATATAGTTTATGTAAAATAAACTTCGAAAATGTCCTCAATCGAATCCCTCAAATGCTATTAAAGTAAAGATAAAACGTAAACACAAACCGACAATGTTGCTTATAATTTACAACTCACATTGATAATAAACTAACTTTTATTTGCATTTAAACTCACTAAATAATAAAATGGCATGATGACAACACAGAGGGGGCAACGAGCGCTGGGTGGGGTCTTGAATTTATTGCAACCATGAAAAAGCAAACAAATTGTTGAACATTAAAATGTAAAATAGCAAATGCATTAAAATAATGACATTATGAAACTAATTAAGCGGCATTAATTTTATTACAGCAATATGCAAAATAATTGCCACATTTTTTCAAAGTTGTGTTTCTGTTTCTTCAAAGACATTTGCCAGCTGTTATTTAGATGTATTTCAGATTGCTTTTTTTTATTACCAATTTGTTTGTGTCTGTCTGTCTGTCTCTCTGCAATGCATCGTAAATTGTTACAATTTTTAATATTACACATTTTTTTTTATTTATGTTCATATTGTAATTGCTGTTAAAAGAAACTGCTGCACTAGATACGATGGAAAATTTCGTTGTTTACTTTGTTTTTGTACCATATTTAAATGTAAACATTAAATTTATGTCAAATGTGGCATTGACACGAAATATTTATTTACCCATAACACAATTACAACATAGACATGAGAGACAGGCAGATATAAATGGTAAATTGTGGCAATTATGTAGTCAAGCTAAGGTTGATCGTAGCAGACTATAAGATGACCTACCATCATCTTTTTAATAAAAGAAAAAAAATTATATAAATAAGATACTACCAATGATGAAAAAAATTAAGATATTATTCTAAGAAATTCAGATTTGTAAAATTTTCATTGCTATAACTATTGCAAAAGTCATATTTAATTTGGAAATTCGTACATCGAATTCGAATGCAGCGATCCCAAGAACCTAACTATACGAAGTATTAGTATTATACACGATTTTCGCATATATGGGATGTAGGCAGTCTACCGATTCGACACATCTGCAATACCAATTTCTTCTAGGAACTGAAAAATATAAATCCAAAGTTTGGGACTCCCACCTTACTTCTGCAATCTTGGTGTTTAGAAAAGAGGATGGACGGACGGGCGGAGAGGGCTAAATCCACTCAGGAGGTGATGCTGATCAAGAATATACCAAAGTCAATGTAGCCATACCTCATGAGGTGTAGGATATAAAAATATCCTGGGTTGTCCCAGTCGCCTCCCAGAAGCATAATGAGCTCATATTGGCCCATTGGACGGATAGACAGACAGGTTGACAGACGGAAATGGTTGTATCGACTCAGGAGATTTTGCTAATCAAGAAAATATACATTTTTCCGAACCGAACACGCCTACTTATGGGCGATACAAACGTTGGTGTCAAAGTCGCCTATAGTTTCTCAGAAAAAACCAAAAACACAGTAAAAGAGTTTAAAATAGTACAATATAAGTTGAAAAGAAGAGAATGCAATTACCATGGGTGTAATGCCGGATCCGAATGGTGGATGAAAAATTTAAGCATTCCTTGGCAAGTTATACTCTCGTAAATTTTTCCAATGTTTACGCGGTCTTTGCAGAAAAACTTGTCACACACACTTGTCCGTGACCTGCCCCGGGTAGGGATTGAACCTCATCCCTTCCGATCGTGACACAGCAGAAGGCAACCACTTACCGAACTGCACCATTTAACCAACAGTACTAGTAAGTATGCAATTTTATTTCATTATTGCAGAAACAAACGTCTGACACAAATGTCTAATCCATATAACCCATGGTGAATTTAATTATTTATAATATTGTGCAAAAAAAAAAAGGAAATAAAAAAATGTTACGAGTTTCTGTGTTATTTTATTTGTTGTTATTATTGTGCTACTTATGGCATTCTATTAGAAATGTAAATTGACAATAAACACAAATACGGAAAAAAGAAATATTTTAATAAAATCGACTTGAGCATGCGACGAGGGCATAAAATAATTTTGTCTTTTTGGGGTTGTGCTTGGGGGAAATTATGATTTTTATGATTGTAATTAGTGGGGAACAAAGAACAGAAAAAACTTCCGTTGAATTACTACAAATAAATGGGGGCGGCATTTAAAATGTAGTTTGGTTTTGTCAGTGGCTAATTAATGTGCTATGCAGTACACACGAGACATTGGTGCAATGTTCGTTATTTTATTTCTTGTATCTAACGGTGAAAATGTTGTTTACGTGATTTTGAATTAGGAAGGCTTATGACACAGCTGGTCAGTGAATGTGGCGCAAACCATTACTATTTAGCGACCATTTCAAAGAAGTTTCAATTCTGACATGGACTTCTTTAAAAAGTATTCGACATGATTACAAAATATTAATAAATACTGGGTCCTTAATTCCGCACAACCAGCTCCAGTTCTCTTTACCGACTTGGAAGCTATAAAAAATAGTAAAACATAAAATGTTAAAGTACTTGCTTTGCCAACATATACATATATCTGCTGGAACACACACGCATGCAATTTGCCGCAGTGCCATTTAATACCCTTTTGCCGCTTTGGAGAGCCCCTCCATAAAAAGCATTTTTAGCATGTTTAATGTATATTTTATAGTTTAAATTCGCATTTTCTTGGGCTTTTAGTTTTATTTCTTTCGTTTGTTATAGTTGTTGTTTGTTTTTGTTGCTTCATTTTAATTCCATTTAATTTTATTACCTGACATTGCGTTGCATTTGTACGGCGCGGCGCGGCGAGGCGCACCGTGCAACAAAATCTGCAACATGTTCTGTACGTTTCGCGACGTGCATATGTACGTGGAGAGAACTGAGCGCTGGGTGGCTTGTAAAAATGCAACATTTTATTTTTATTGCGCAACATTTGCGATGCAGTTAAAATGCTACAAATGTTGCATGCGATTTGAAGTGCCTGAGAAAAAGCACATTGCTTGACGGAGTGGATGAGCACTTGAGGAGGAGACGGTGGTTGGAAGTGCATTTGGCAGAAGTTGAACGGGCCGCGCATTTGATGAGCGGTAATTTTATACATATTTTTAAAATGTACCCACCCGCCACAATAAAGTTAAATAAATTCACCAATTTGCTTTCTAAACTTATTTTTATCGCTTTTCTTTGTACTAATAAATAAAAACAACTAAACTTCTTCTCAAACTTGTTTTCAAAACAATATTTTTCGAAAACATTTCTCGCTCCGTCCGTGTGCATGCGTGGGCACCACACGTATGTGTCATAATAAATTACAAGAAAGTTTCACATAAAATTGCAGCAAAAAGAAATATAATAAAAATAAGTTCCACTAAACTTTACAGAAAACTTTTTACGCAGCTAGCATAAATTTAAAATGTGCACACATAAATACCGATTCCAAAAATTCCACAACGTCATCAGAACAATACGAGAAGATTTTCATAGATGCACCTAAGGGTTTTCTCAAAAATATGAAAATAAAAACAAAAATATTTTTACGAAAAATTGTAAATAAAATATGAAGATTTTTAATAGAAGAGCCAACACTGAGAAATATAAATGGTGCAGAAATTCTAGAAATCCCAGTTCATTGTTATTTTGCTCTTGCCAAACACCTAGAAACGTGTTCACCACAAACGCAACAACTGGTGATAACCGATTACCAACATTAATCCCACACAGTAACTCTAGTACAGTCGCGAATAAAAAAAACTTATGGAAGCAATAAACAAGAGCTTGGACCGAAAAAAGCACCAGTACCGAACTTGATAATGCCAACAGTTGCAATAACCCAATTATTGCACATATTTAACGCGATCTTCAGAGCATGTCACTACCCCGATAATTGGATACTTTCTCAAGTTGCAATGATTCCCAAACCTGAAAATAATCCCAGAAAGCGGCTCATAAGTTTGCTCTCTTCGAAAAACTTTTTACATATATTACCCACAATTATAGAAACCAATTTGAACACACGATGGAAAATCAAAGTCAACGAATCCAAAAGCAGTCACTTAACCTTCACGTGTCCTGCTCTGAAGATAAACGGCCAAGTTGTCCCTGAAAGTTCCGAAACAAAGTATCTTGGAGAGCACCTCGATAGCCGACTCACATGGCATAAACACATTGAATCCAAAATCACCCAGATTAAATTGAAGCAATTGGAACTCAATTGGCTAATCTCGAGGGCATCAAAGCTAAATCTCACATACAAAGTCCAAATATTCAAAAGTACAATAAAACATATAAAATTGAGCTTTGGGGACACTGCTCGAACGTGGAAAAATTCCAGAGATCCTGAGACAAATTGCCAGAACTCCTTACGGTACTAACCTAATACAATTACCGCCCACAATTTTTTGCACCGTGTAATGCAAGTACAGTGTAAGCAAATTACAAAATGTTTATTTTCTGTGTACCTTGTAAGCATTATGCAGCAAGCGAAAAATATGAAACGAACCGAGTAAAGTTTGAGCAGCAGAGTGAGCGGAGGGTAATGCTTCTACCTCCCAGCTATGCAACTAGGAAACTTCTAGTGCTCAGCAGCAGCCAAACAGCATGTAATGCGAGATGCGTTACAATATGAGCGCAGCAACTAACAGAAGCGCAGATAAAATCAATACGCCATTTGCCAAAAAGCAGCAGGAGCGGCAGCCACACACAGAGATGACGTGGCAAGCGAAATCTATCCCTACACCGAATCTCTGGTCTTCTGCGAGCAAAGCGTCCTGCAAACTCCCCAAAGAATGAACACACAAACATGCAAACACGCACACACACACGTCGCTGTAACTGTGTAAAGTCACAGACTACACAGACTAGGAACTAAATTCGATATGGTGATGGCAGGCGATGGTGGGATGGTTGCCTCCGGTTGTGGGAGGCATCATTACGCCAGCGAGGTGGGTACCTTACACATCCCATGTAACGTTTGGCGAAATTCTTCAATGATTTCCCATTGCCACCCTCACCAACATCACCCATAACCGCCATCACCGAATGCAACCGCCAACAATGAAATCAGCGTATCGAACTGGGGCTAAACGCGAAAAGGACCCCTTTGTGCTTTCTGAAAGGGCCAGGCGGAGAGAGGTGCGGCAGCCTTAAGTAGGGAGTCGAGTCGATTTTAGGCGCCTCCTGATGAAGCCAATGGATGCAGTTTTAGAAGTTTTACATTGTTGTTGTTCTTGTTGTTGTTGTTACTGCACAATCGCACAACTAAAATTGAAAAGTTTCGATGCGTTCGTCTGGTTGCGTCGCGGTTTCGGAGAAAATGTTGCGTAGCACAAAAATGCAGTTGGATGCTGTTAATGCTGTATTGCGGCCAGGAGCACAGCATGCAGCAGATGGTGTTCGGTTAGGTTCGTCTGTCGACTGGCAAAGAAAATGTGCAGAGTTGGTTGGTAGTCGCCGAAGAAGCACCAGAAGAAGTAGGAGAAGGAGAAGAAATGCAGTCTGCTGCGTAAGTGTGGTGTGCACTTGTAAGTAATGCAGTGTAGTGTAGTAAAACAATCCAGACGCTGAATGTGAGCAACGATTTGAGACTTTGTGTGGGTGGCGGCATGCGACAACTGAAGTGAACAAATCATTCGTCAGATCACTGAAACTGGAGAACTTTATTGAATTTCGGTTCATTTTGGTTTCTTTAATATTTCCCGTAGCATTTCTTTTAATTCAATAGAAAATCGTTCTTTGTTCTTTGAACAGTCACTCCATGTCACCCCTAAAATGTCCAACATTCAAATAAATCAATAATTCTGATTCAATTATTATAATTTTATTTTGAGCTTAAACATAATAAAATCGAACGAAACACAACGAATGACTAGGCATTTGCCGTTCTCATTTTCTGCTTGTATGCATGCACAGAGAAAGCAACCAACCCACCCGTCTCACCCGGACCCACCACCGCTGCTTGTCAGTCATGTTACAATAAAATTCATTAAGCTGCATAATGAATAAACATAAGAACAAATAAAATTATTCCAATTAAAATAAATTGTTTCGAATGTTCAAATAAATTTCTGTAGTAAGTACAAGGCATAATTAAGGACAGCGGCGTCAGCGAACGACTCTAATGGCAAACGAACATAGTGGGTAGATGGGGGACGGGGGGAGGGGGGGCGACTGGTGGCGACGGGTGGGTGGGACAGACGTGCATGCACCATGAACTAAATATGGAGCAATATAATAATAGTAAACGGATTTGGAAAATTTAATGGAATTATATTTCTGAATTGATTTCCATTTCCATTTCGTCGAGGAACTTGAGTCTTACGGGCCCTATTCCAGCAATGAGTGACAACAAAAAGATAGACAAGAAATGTTTATGTATGTATGTGGAATCTTACACACAATACACATTTTGTGTGAATTTATTTTGATAAATAAAAACAACACACGTTCTAGATTTTGGCATGCTATATTAACACGCATGCGTGTTTTTTTAAAGTACTTTAAGCGTATATAATATTAATGTTTCAGAAGCGTGTTGCAAAATTGATGCTAAAAATTAATACACACTTTAAGTGTATCGACTGTGTAAGGTTTACACACAAACGGCATACAACACACATATGAAAGTATACACGTGACGAAAAAACACTTGTGTTTTACTCACCTTAGGTGTGTAAGAAGAACGCACTTCACTTTGCAGTGTATTCCGTGTATTATCTGCCAACTAAGTAGAGTACTGAAGCTAAGTTGGAACTTAATTTGATTATGAATATGGGCAATGATTCGAGTTTACCTCAAAAAGGCACCAGAATAATGGAGAATAAAATAGAAAAAATCTGTAGCATTTGATTTCCATAATTTATGATTTCCTACGGCATACAATCGCATACAACAGCAACTAATTGAAATCTCAGAAGAATGCAGACGACGCTGCCAGTGCACACCCACAATTTTCCACAACTTTTCAACTATTTATAATATATGATTTTTTTTCCCTATACATGTATAAAAGTAAAACATTTCAATTTTTAATTGCACCGACGCTGACTGCCGCTAATGCTGCCAGTGCAACATTTATTTAATTGCTTACAACTGTGCTCGAAAACAGCAGCAGCAGCAGCAGCATAACTTCACTTTACAGCATTAATTGAACTTCTCTTCTCTTCTGTTATGGTTATTTATTTTTTTCTTCCTCTATATGTATGTATATATATATTTTAGGAGGGTAATTAATCTCTTTTCGTTACGTTTCCTTTTACTCGGTGGTACGTATGGTTTGGAATATAAATAATTTTTCATTTTTCATTTTCCACTTGAACATCTGCATTTCTAAAATTTATTATTTTATTCTTTTCGGTTGATTTTTTATTGAATTTTTTTCTTTCCCATTTTTCACAATGTATTATTATATTTTTTAGTTATTTGGTGTATAATAATTGAGGTTTGAGGCAATCCTTAAGGCATGCCTTTTGCGGGGTTGAAATGTTGTGTTTGGTCTCGCAGTGTATTTATGACTTGTCATGCTTTGTTGGTATATATTTTTTGTTTGGTTCTTTGCTCGTGTTTTTGTTTTTGGTACATCAATTGAAACCCCTCATTAGGGCTGCATACAGGGTGAATGAAATGTTTAAATGCCGAATGAACATTGATATGGGCAAATAATCGTATTACATGTGGGCATTTTTATCGATAAGGATCTTGATTGCGTTATCCGAGAAGCTTAAAAAAGATCTTCTGCATTAACCCTTTTGAAGGTATGTATTAGGAAAAGCCTTCATTAAGTAAGATTTAAAAAGAAGTAAATTCTCACACAGGAAACCCTCTTTCAATTGAGATCGGCTTGATAAGGCAAAATAATACATAAAGAGAGTTCAAGTTTAGGGATTTTGTTTCAAAAATCAGATTCAAGAAGAAGAATACTCTTGAGTAATGAAGTTTTTCATTGTACAATTTTGAAATTATGTATCATCTCAGTCAGCGTATGAGTATGCACGATTTTATCTATTCAAAGGACCTTTTTCGAGTATTAGGTTTTTTTTTGCCAATTTCTCATATTCTAATTATGATATATACTTCAGCAGCTAGCATTTTCCTATTCCCCCGCTTTTTATTGTACTTGCACTTGGAACATTTTCGAATCGTTTCAGTAATACAAAAAATTACATTTCTGCACTCCATTCGTACTTTAAATTGTTTCTTTTCTTATCTTTTTTTGTTGGTTTGTGCCTGGCTTACATCACCTCTTTCGTTCTTTTGTTTTGTTCTTCTTGCATTTCCACACCTTTTAACTTATAACATTGTTGAAATTGCATTTCACATGTTGCAGATTGATGGTCTCTCTTTTCTTACCCCTCGCCTGGCTACTCTCATGGCTGGCTGTTGTTGCATTTGGTTCTGTATTATTATTATTTTTTTTTGCGCTTTTTTTTGTTTTTGTTAAAACTTGAAATTATATTCCCAAGCAATTTTGTGTTTTGGTGCATAATCATGCACCGGATATGAATTAATTTTTTTTCTTCGTTTTTGCCACTGCATTTCGCATTTCGCTTTTGTTTTTGCTTTTAACATTCGCTTTTTTTTCTGCTGCCGCAGTTATTATTATTGTATAGTTTTTGTGTTTAGTGTTTAACGTTTGTGTGTGCTTTTTTTGTTGTTGTTCTCTTTCCATTTCCATTGAAATAATTTACATATTGCAAATAAAACATCGTCGAGTTCGGTTTGAGTTCAGTTGGGCTGCGCCACCATGTTTGGTGTTGCCCTCCATTAATATGCACTTTTGTTTCCAAGATACTTTCGATTATGAATGTAATTGCTTTGGTCATTTCCACTCGAAAAGGAAATCGTCTTTTGTAATTTCTTCGTTTGTTTCGTTTGGCGCTGGCACTGACACTGGCGCTGGCGCTGGCGCTTTGTTCCGACTCTAAAGTCTTTACTTTGCGCATTTGCAAATGGTAATTTAAGGATATTAACTGAAGTTGGCAAAGGTTGCTGCCTATTAAGAGGCGGTTCAAACTTGTTCGAACGTCACAAAGGTTTTCATTAAAAATGCCTTCATGTTCATGTTGAGGAAATTGCACAATATTTAAATTAGGCATTTACTGTATACTTACTGCAAGCAGCACACAACAAAAGCATCTACCAGTTGCAGAACTTACCTGTAAATTGAAATAAGAAAAACATAAAGTCATTACACAGAGTTCGTATTGATTTGATATTAAAGGGAATTCATAGAAATATTTAGAAATATTTCTACTAGAAATACTTGGAATGAAAAATAGATTTGGCATTTTTAAAATGTTAAATTTATATGGTATTTATTTTAGCTTCAAGTGGTAGCACAGTGGGGCATTTTTCCGGAAAATGGATTTTAATTCACACAGGCTTCCTACGCATGTTTTGGATTTTTTAAAAAAACATTAAAATTCATTTATACATTTTCCAGCCACCGCGCACTATAAGATATACGTAAAAATACCTGAAGAAAAAAACTGTCTTAACTTATTATGACTTTTTTAAAAAAATGTTTGATTGACAAAAAAAAAATGTTCTCAACTACATTCTTTGTTGTCGGACTCAACTACACAGAAAAAAAATAGTCGGTAAAATGAACCGAAAAAGTGGTCGACGTACAGAATTATAAAATGTATGAAAATTGTAAATTTTTTAACCGAGCTAGTCGGTAGTTTTAACCGACAAAAAATGTTAAAAAAAATAGTTGAAATAATATAAAATTTCAGCAAAATTGGTTAAACACTGTATGAGCTATAGCATTTTAGAATAATATTTGCCACACCATGAAATGGCATATAGCCTATGATGAGGTCAACAAAATTACCTACGTTTTGATATGTGTTTCTTTAAAATCGGTCAAGTATTTCTTGAGTTATAAGGGAACAAACATACATACAAACCTACAAACAAACTCACAAAGAATTTTATATAAGTGAAGATTTCCACACGTTCGGTAAGCACGTGTGAAATCAGGCATGATGAAATGGCAAACCTTACTAAAAATTTTGACAGCTGGAAAAACTATCATTGCTATCTGGCCACCCTATATAAAGTTAGTAAGTATTTTTTGCCATTTGCAACAAAGACTTCATACGACCTGCACATATCTCTCTTCGCAGCTCCCCGCGGGATTCGACCAGACTAGAAAATTCCTGCCAAAAGAAGTAATGAAATATCTTTCGACCAACAATGTCCATATGGAAATCAATAATAAAATAGCTGCAGTTCGAGTGCTAGTCGTGAGACGAGCGAGTCGCCAGTACTGGTGTAAAATTCACAGAATATCACCGAAAAAAAATGTGATTGAATGGGTTGGTGGGCTTTGTTTGTGTCCAACTCCTGGCCAGTCAATGAGTGCGATCTGATATGACAATTTAAATGAAATGCGTGTATGGTGGGAACAAGAAAGCTGTTGTAGGCGTTCAAATACACCTGAAAGGTCATGAATAGGAACGACGGGGTAATTGTGTGTGGAAATCCATATTGAAATTCGATAAATACTTTCAGGCTTTTGAAATTACAGAATCATATTAATTGGTTAATTCCGCTGTAATTTACATAATTTAATTACACGAGAATGTAAATGTTTCTTCCTGGAAAATATGTGCATTTCATCGCCTGACATTGTTATTTGTTATTTAAAGCCTACTTTTGGGCGGCAATAATCGATTTCCATTTACTTTTGAGTTTTGCAAACTGTTTCTCCGCACTGACTGCAGTTCGGCCAATGCAACGCAATAATTCTATACCAACAGCCACCACCAGCGGCCCCAGCTATACCGAACCACTCACATATGCAATTCCGGTACTGTTTCGCATCTAACAAAAGCAGCCACGAAAATATTACGCTATTTTTGCCACTACGCTGAAACTCTTCAGATTTTCGTGCCAATGACACGAACACCACTCAACTCTCAACACTCGCATCGAACTTGGCTGGACGCATACAGGATTCGGGGCCAGCACACGGGCGGCTAACAATCTAACATAGTTGCCATCGAGGTGGTGGCAGCGCCGCTCGATTTTCGGTGGGTGAGTTGAAGTGACGTAAAAGTGCGAGATAAATTCATTTTCGTATCCTATAAAATATAAATGCCGCTGCAGCCGCCGCCAAACGACGCGACCAGTCTCACGTTGCAAGCAGCAGCAGCAGCAGCAGCATACGTAACCGCTCGATATGTGGGCGCATGAAAATAGAAAATGGAAAATGGTGAATTGCTGTTGTTGTTGTTGCTGTTGCTGCCAATGTTGCGGCAACAACAGCATCAGGCTCAAGTTGTGCCAACGGCCAAGCGGGATGCAATAGAAAAGGAATCGGAGCGTAACGATGTGTTAGTGTGTGAGTGTTAGTGTGTGTGTGTGTGTGTGGTAGACGTTAGGAGCCACCCCAACCCGCCCCCACCTATTGCTCACTGGCACACAATCCCTCTACTTTAGGGTGTTAGTCAAATGTGAACGTACGCATACAATTGTCGGCGCATCTAGTCGTGTGTATGCGTTAACTTTGAAATTGGCAAATTCGTAGTTCGTTATTGCATTCGGGAATTGAATTTGGACGGCAGCGGTACGAGCTAGGGGTACAGCCTCACTCTAAGGGTTTAATGAAATGATACGCCATTCAAAATGGCCAAAAAACATCCAGGCATACACACAACTAAGATGGAAGTGGCACCAATGCAAGAACAGGAAAAAAAATATTTCATCAATGCAACATTTTTCCTAAAAAAAAAATAAAATTTTGTATTTAACAAATTTAATTAACTGATGTACATATAAACTCAATTTATTAAAAAATTTACCCCACTCTGCTCTCGCTGCAACCTCACGAAGTTGCTTTCCAAATTAGGCATTCCACCAATAAAAAAAAATCACATTAATTTGGTTTCTTATAAGTCTCACAGTAAATTTTCCATTTCCTTGTTAATTTTGCCGCCATTTTTTTTCATAAAAAGAAAAAATTGTTTCTATTATTCTATTATTGGCCCCTTGTTTTGTCTCAATGTAGTAGTGGCATTTAAAATATGGCGAGGTTATGAGAGAAAAAAATACTGAAAATAGGTATAATTTCATTACACGTTTTCCTCTAGCCTCCCTCTCGCCCTAAAAATGACATTTTATGCGCGCGTTAATAAAAAAAAGTTATCCTGCCACATTTTCGTTGTTGTTGTTGTTGTTCTTGTTTAGTGTTGCCGGCCGATGTCCTTATTGCTTCTTAATGGTGTGTAGAGCAGGCATTTGTATATGCGCTCCTTGCGGAATGCCAAGGGAGAGGACGACGTGAGAGTGTTTGGGTCTATAAGCAGCTTCCGCCTTGCTATGTGGAGGAACGTTTTCCCGCATAGAATGGCTTTGAAATCGAATTAGATTTTCCGATTGAATTTTCTCGATTTTTAATTGCTTTGGCTGGGCCGTCATCGTCGCTGTCGTACTTCTTGCATATTTTAGTTGTTTTTTTTAAGTAATATTTTTGTACAATGGCGAGTTGAATTGAAAATATTACTTAAAAACTTGAAAGTATAAAACTAAAAGCAAAAATATTCGGCATTTCAGACTGCCATCTTGAAGAAGTCCGGGCAATACTCTCCTAACAGTTTACCGTTCAAGGTAGTTTAGTCTACTGACACTATTCAAATCAAATCTAAGATTTTCAGCCAGGACTCGAAGTCAAAGGAGTTAACGAATTTCAACTAGTGGAGTCAGAATTGAAAAAAAGGAGCCCGTCATGGAACTTAAAAAATGAGTTGTAATTTTTCTAGGTCTAGGTCCTTTTCTACACTAGCTTATACCCACTGCTTCGATCGCAATAATTTTGTATTTTCATGTCAAAGTATAAATGTTATACTATGTATTATTTAAACAACAGAAGTACAAATATATTTCCCCAGACATCCCTATGCCCATTCACAACACCCCTATTTCTTGAATAAAGCCTGATTTTCGACCAGCACCAAGTCCAATATATCAATGAAATCCCTTGACTAGGACCCGAGTTGCAGAGCAACTTTTTTTTTTATGCAAAAATTTTTTAAATATTATTTAAAATTAAAAAAAATAGTTGATCAAATTTGTTTTTTAAAGAGTAAGTCCACACCCATCACAGAAATGTAAAAACTGTATTTGAAAAAATAGTTATGAACAAAAACATTTTAATTTTAATTTGTTTTTTCATTAAAACCAATTTTAAAACAAGTGAGTAAGTTTCAGTCGGGCAAGCCGACTTATATATACCCTACACCTTAAAATTCAGTGAAGTATTTGATTACAAAACACCCTTTAGTAAAACAGTTTTTATTTGTACCAGCGCAACTTTTTGTATAAGTCCCTCAGAAAACATTTTAAAAAGTAGGTACATTTTTAAAAATGATTTTCACGACAGCTACTTAAGTCATTTTGCTTAGCTAACCCTACATACGAGTACAATTGCATTAGATCACTTTATCGATCATGCCCGTCTTGATCGATGACATCAATAGGAACGAACTGCGAAGGTGTTGTTTCCTCTAGGACCAGATAAAAATCTCTCTAAATTTTTGCCACTTGTTTTTGTTGTTAGTATGGTTGGTATTGGTATTGGGTATGTTGAACAATTTCCGGTTGCTACTGAAACTTAATTACAATATTTAAAAACAAAACATTTAAGCGTAGCAATTATCAGTTGCGAAAAATCACAGCCAACAACACAAAACTATTCACACAAATAATATGTACGACAACAACAAAAAAGAACAACAAAAACCGAATAATGGCAATTGTTTTTTTGTGAATGTTTTTTTTTCTCTGTTTCGATTACAAACGAATATTTACAAATTAATTTCAAACTCATTTATCGAAGACGAACGTAGGCAATTAACATACATAAGAGAATATCAACAGACTACCAGTAGAGTGTTGCGCAAGGGAAACGTGTATTTATAAATTACAATAAGATTGTCTCGGAATAATACAAGAAAAAAAACAAGTACTTACTAATATGAGGTGGAAAGAAGTACAAACGATAGGCATACGTTACATTTCCTTCGAATTTTCTCAGGCAAGAGTACAAAACAATTATTATTTTATACTACAAGCGATAAATTTCAATTATATTTATGCCGGTGTTAGGCTCCGTTACTGGTGAGTGTGTGTGTGTGCCTGTGTGCAATGTAAAATATCGAAATAATAATAATAATAAATACAACTGCTTGAGAAGAAACAGATACGGAAACGTGCGCTGCACGTATCGAAAATAAAAACGTAATTAATTTCATGTGTTCATGTGGCTGCAGCTCAATCGGGCAACCTGCTTCGTTCCATATTAGGCAGTATTTGTCTAAGGGCGGCACTTTATATACTTATATATTTTCGGTCTTTTCATATTTAATTGTTTCTAATGTAATTTCCAAAGTCAAAAGTAGGGCAGCCTTGGGGGGCGGGTGGAGACAAGTTGGTGAACATAATTTTACAACATTTCTGAGAAAATACAAAAATACAAAATGGAAAAAAAATGAGAAACAAAATTAATAGATAGAAATACTATAATGCAGCATGTCGAGATGCAAAGATATCGGCGGGCAATAGCCAACAACAACAGCAGCAATGCACTACGCAACTAAATAAATACACTTGCTGCAGTTGGTTGCGGCGGCGGCATATCTAACTGCGAGATACGTTCATACATTTTGTGTAATTATGACTTGGAAAAAATTGTAATATTAAATTGAATTTCCAGCATTCGTTGTTATTCTTGTTGTTTGTGTTGCTGTTGTTGACTTCAAATGCATTTATGCAGCACCCAGCCTAACATTACGCAACCGCACCCTTCCGCCTCCACGCCCCATTTACTCATTTGTATTTCAAACTTACTGCTATGTTACATTTGTACGAAAAGGCGAGAGAGAGAGAGTGCGCTGAGCTGAGCTGCGCGAGAGGTGGTATCGGAGGGCGGTGTATCTGCCATTCGAAACACATTAAAAACATAAAATTTAATCAAAATCATAAGTGCCGCTGAAAAGTTGTAATAGTAATAACTGTAATGATGATGATGAGGCTGATGCAGCGCAGCAGCTGAAATGCACGTTGTAATTTTTAAAATGTTTCGAGATGCAATTAAATAAAGCATCTTGCATTCGAATGTATTCGCTTCTTGGCAGCACTGAACGAAATTTGGATATGGAAATGTGTTGCGGTTTTATGGCCTCCGTCGGGAATCGGGCATATACCAAATTCGGTACTATTTCAGAGAAATTGTGTTACGCATCTTAAAACATTAATTTGTACGGGAGGAAAGCGTTGCAGTTGACCGATTCCACCCATTTTCAATACCAACGCATTCTAGGGCCTAAAGAAGATAAATCAGCCTAGCTTATTTGATATGGTACATGTCTGCAACGCGCTAGTTAGATAGTATCTATCAACAACAAAAATTCAAAAAGTATTTAAGAATCGGACAATTGAACGTGGTATTTTCCGCAGTAACCATTAAAGCTGCAAACTTTTTTTTGGAGAGAGACATGGTGACAAAATTTTGTTTTGGTGTGATTAATGGACTTAGTTTGACTTGGCATTTGGTATACAGGTACTATATGACCAGAGCTAATTTTTGTATTTATTTAAATATAAAATATTTAAACCCATATTTTCCACATTTTTATTTTTCCCCCACACTCACTGTGGCAGGGTATACTAACTTTGACACAAAGTTTGTAACGCCCATACGGGGGAGTGTCCGGTATGGAAAAGTATATATATTCTTGATCAGCATCACCGCCGGAGTCAATTTAGCCATGTCCGTCTGTCTGTCTGTCCGTCTGTCTGTCCGTCCGTCTGTCCGTCCGTCCGTCCGCACGATAGCGGTCGCAGTTTTGGAGATATCGACTTGAAACTTTGGGTACATGTTTTTCTCGTGAATACTGAGATCAAGTTCGATAATCAGCCAAATCGGACAAAAACTAGACAAATTAACGAAGTTTTTTACAAACGATGTTGTATTTGTAAGAATTTAAAAACGTTTCCATCAAATTACTTTCAATTTCGGTCAACGAGTTCAGTCACGACAAATACAAACGTATTTCCTCTAAAAGTATTCAACATTTGCAGCAATTACGCCTCAAACACATTAATTCTTTGAGTGTGGGCTATGTGGGATACATTTTTTCTCTGTGTGTATTAACTTTTCCACATTTCCATCTACGCTCTTGGTGCGTAAGAAAGTATTTAATTCAATTAATTTAAAATAAAAACACATGAAATATTGTAAATAGTTTCCCAGAAATGCCTTTAAATTTCTACTAAATTATAGCAATTATTTGTGTGTGTGTGTGTGTGTGTGTGTATGGTATGGGCTCTGCTCTCTTATATACATGTACACCAAACTATATTGCAGTCGCCGTCATCATCATCAGCCCCATCATCAGTGCATGTGTTTGTTGGTAAATATTACAAAATTAAAAGCGAATATGGTGTGTACTTTATGGAGTTGATTTGAGTTTGAATTGCATCTGCATCTGCAAAGCGTGGAGTTTATCAACAGGCACATTATTATTTTTAGATAAATATCTTTCGATTTTTCAATTTCATTTCCTTGTGCAGAGCCTAACTGACTGACTGACTGACTGTTGCTCTCCGCCTGGCATTTAATTTATTTATTTTTTTTAGGGAAACTCATTTTAATTGAAGATGGGAGAAAAGTACACAAAAAACCAACTTTATTTCAAGGCATGTGGAATTCATTATAGTTTATTGTAAACATCATTTTGTGTGCAAGTGATTTTTATTAAAAATGCTAACGGTTGGGTTGTCCCTCCTCAACTTACACCAATTGGGATTCCAGAGAATTTTGAGAATCGGAGAATTTATCAAGAAATTCCATAAATCATACTTACTTTTTAATTTAATTAATTTGGTACTTAGTAACTAGTTCCATTTTAATAGAAATTTTCATTTGTCTTATGACACATTTTTGCTTTCAAAATTAATATAATTAAGCAGCAACAATCACCGCTAATGTGAATGCAAATTAAAATTGCAAATGTTTATGTACAAAAAAAATCACTTCAGAATGAACTACAGAGCCATGAGCCGCACCCACGAATATGAATTAATTGGCAGCGCCCCAGGGTAGCCCTCTTCTTTGTTTTAGAGAATTGAATAGAAATTACTTAGAATACGATCATGAGCTTGAGTTGCCTTTCTGTGGCACATGGAAATATTCCACAAGCATACTTCATGTGCGACTAACGAACTTCTTTTGGGGGAAACCAAATATGTCTTTTCCATCAACTAATGTTTGTTTGTGGTAAATGATTTCAGTTAAGAGTGTGTCATTCACATAGGCGTCGCTACTTTGGTACTTCGTTAGTTGGGAAACTGATAGATTGTTGCTTTCATGTTTGTTTGTGCAATATTGAAAAAACCAATATGTTTGCTGCAAACGTGCCCCTTAATTGTCCCTTGAGTGTGTGATCATCTGTTGAATGGTTTATTTGAATGATTTGTTTGATTTGATATTAAACCAAGTTCACACTCAGTTGTCCTGGTATGGATGAATATACCAGCTACTACAAATGAATCGACAAACGGCATTTGAACAGGTGCTACGTACATTGAATCAGAGTGAATGCCGGTATGTACTCTATTTCTAGATCGAAATATCCATTCTGAGGTCATCAATTGCGAACAGATAAATCATAATGATCCGCGTATAGTACAATTCGTCATCATATTTCACTCCAACCATGAATGACTTAACCAATCCATATTATCGTACACTCGTATGGCCCTTCACTTCACTTCAAGTATGACATATTTATTCAGCACACAGAGAGACAAACCAACTTTCAATTCAATTAATAATTAAAAATAAATGTAAATTAATTTTTAAATACAACATCCGCTCAGCATTCAGTCGCATTGTGTACTTGTTCGTTTCTTTGGGCATTTGCTATGTTGTGTGCTTTTTTCACATTAATGCAGTTAAGCCCATGATGGCAAGTGTTGCTGTTGCTACCGCCACTGTCACACTGCGAGGTTAATTGAGCCTTTTGCTGCATTCTAGCGTAAACATTTCACAAATGTCAACACAGCCACATTTTGTAAATACTTGTACAAAGTAAAAACCAAACAACAACAAAAATATCGCAAAATTGTATGCGATGGCGATGGCGATGACGATGGAGTTGTTGTTGTAATGTCAGCTTCGACATTGACAGTTCACGCTGTCTTGGCGTGTGCCACCCAATTATATATGTGAGCCACCGATGAGAACCGTTAGTGTTAAGATGGAGAACGCGCCAACGTTTAGTAAACTAAAATAAGGTTAGTGACGCTTGTTATGGCATAGGAGCGACCTAGTTTCACCAATAACCTGTAGATACATCTAAGAAGGCTTTTAGTGTTTTAAACTTAAATTTATAATCAACATACAGGCATTTAGGTATATGTACCTGCTATGTAGCCGTTTTAGAATAAACTGTAGCTGGATACATATTTTAAAAGGTTTTTCGGTTTGCCAATGCAACAACCGCTCTATTTATATAATAATTTCGCATATTTCATGAACTTCGAACGCAGCAAATCGGAAAATTTCATTTTATTTGCAACGACAATATCATCCATGTGGAGTTAGAGTGGCCAGTGCTTATAGACAAGTTCGCCAATTGCCGCAGCAACCTCAGCGGGAACAACAACAGCGCACAGTAAACATCAAAGCGCACCGAATATTGTAAACAATTTTAACCCTTTAACCCGCCTCGACTCCCTCCCCCCCTGAAATTCAATAATTTCGAAAATTTTATTATGTATTATAAAATATTACAAGGCATTGCATATTAAATATGTATATGCCGCTAAAGGCCTGAGAGTGCCTATAACATGGGAAATATGTTGGACGATGTCACATGTTCGTTTCTGCATTGGCCAGCAACATTTGCCGGTCGTGTTGCTGCTGATTCGGTGACGCTTTTTCGGCGAGCATACATTTACGTAAACTATGCGGATGTGTGTGTGTGTGTGTGTGTCACAAAAGAGGTTAATTAGATTTTCCTTTGATTAATTAAGTGATTGTATTGTCGTTGTCGGAAAAGAGCTCTAAAATGATTACTCAATGTGTTTGCTAGAGTCAAGCGAAAAATAAGAAGTAAATCAATAAAAGCCCCATTAATAGAGGAAGTGATTAACGATGTAGGGGCAGAAGAAATTTTATGAAAGGCGATCTTAAAAGGTTGGGCTTGTCATCGGGGAGTACCGGTTCTCAATTGATCCGAATGACTCTGACCGCATGCAATAGAGATGTGAGAACCGGTTCTGAACTACGGCACACAAATCGATTATTAATCAAATCCAAATGTATATGTACGGTCTTGATCGGTGGTCTCCAATGACACTTTCATGTAAAATTCACTGGATATCGACGATTAAGGTTCGGGAACTGGGATGGGTCAATTTCCCTAAGAACCGTTAATTACGGTATGTCTTCCAGCAATTTATTTTCCTTCAGTGTTGCGATAAGTAACGAGGATTTAATGTCAAAGGTGGGACCATCAGAACCGAATGTCCTCCACTCATTTCAAATTTGCCATACAATGTTAGCTATCTCGACTGAGTCCACACACAGACTTCGTGTACAAATTTAATTATTCAAATTATATTTCAAATATAGTAAATTTAACAGCCCTCGCTGATATCGTAAATTCACGCAATTCAGAATCAACATCCGCATAAAGCCTTTTAACGTAATGAACTTTCGAATCGCACAAATGTGCAACTTCGCAGAAGACTTCAAATTAAAACTCATAAAAACAACACTATAAAAATAATTAAAATAGTTCCCCCCCCCCCCCACTCCCCGCCCTAATGCATTACTTAGTCCCGACTCCGATGCCGTCCGTTCTCCTCTCGACGATCGTAAAAACGCAATCCTTGGCAACATTGTATCTAAATAATAAATATTTTAAAACTAGTAAATGCACCGCCACCCGCCCTTGCCACGAAGGCGCCTGTCTCCTCGCCTGTATCAAAACTACACTCGAACATAATAAAAAAAATAAAATCCACGATTCGGTTTTATTTCTTTTCGTTTTATTTGATTACTCTTCATTTTCATGTCGCATATCATTACAATTAACCATTAAATTGTAATAATAATTCTAATAATGTTGCAACAATGTTGCCGAAAACAAAAAATGATAAAAAAAAAGAACCACTTTATGATCGAGTTGGCGTGCCAGTTGCAGTCACAGTTGTCGGCACTCGACTCTCTGCCTGTCAGCAACATATTCTTGTGGAAAAGAAAAAACACCACTGCTCTCTCCTCTTCTTGGGGCAGCCACCGACAATAACAGCAGCAACAACAAATACAACCGCACAGCAGCACCGACAACAGCAGTTTTATTGCAGCCGCATGCAGCCTTATGCGATTATATTGCAATTTTACTACTTTGACTTGGAGAAATAGAATTTTTTATATTAAAGTAATAAAAACAAGCAAAAAAGAAGTATACAAACGCAAAAAAAAAAAAAAGCACCCAGCTAACAACACAACAATTTATGGCCGTAAACTAATTTAACTTTTATAAATTACCAAACACGCATAAACACAATCTTTATGCTGAATTTTTAATGCGCCAGCACAAGTTTGTTGCGCGCGATCGAATGTTGGCAACATTCACGCTTTTTGCATGCGATGCTATGCGATTTAATGCCACCGGAGGAGGGGAGGGAAGGGGATGCGATGTGATGTGATGTGACGGTGGTCCTATCAGGTCTAATATGTAGCAAACTTTATTGCCTTTTAAAACATTTCAAAGTAAATGGATTTTCGAGAAGGAACATTTCACATTATTCTCTTGATCTACTCGTGATACATTTGCCGTCACAGCTCATTCATACTCATTCATATTTGTAGACTTTCCACGGCTAATATTTTGTTTAGCTTTTGTAGTTAGAATACCTCAGATGCTCAATGTAGGGTAGAAGGGGGAGTATTCGCTGCGTTTTTTCAAAGATTAAAAACAAAATTAACCAAGTATCGTTTCTTAAAACATGGGTGGTTAAAAGAATTACCCACCCATGGGGTAGAATTTCCAAGGGGTATAATTTAAAAATACACAGATACTGTTGTCAGTTCGGTAAATATAATATATTATTTAAGTATTGAATATCAAAAGCTAAAAAATAAATGCCTTAATTACCCTTTTAAGAACAATTTTTCACAAAATTTAAAAAAAATTAGTAAATGAGATCCGAATTAAATGCAACTTTCCAAACGATTTTTCTAAATCAATTGATGAGCTTAAATTTTCTCTACTTTAAAATTTGTTTGTCGGTTTTGTTAAACAAAATACATTGACGTATGTGCACCAGGTGATATTCTGCGAATATGCCCCAGGTTTTCCCACGCACAGAAATTATTTTTTCATATTTTTAATTTTAAGAAATTTAATCAAGTTGAGCTTTTATTCCATGCATAAATATCAACTCAATGATACCACAAAGTATCAATTTCCTAATGCAAAAACTTAATATATTATAACCAAATTTACTTACCCTAACAAATTTTTGCAGCACACCTAAATACTAACAAAAACGTTTTGCAGCGATATATGCACACACTGCCCATGTTGTCAATTTCAAAGAGTTTTTAGTTTTTAAAAAAGTGGGGTGGCATATGCGAATCCTCCGCCTTGTACCCTACATACGTAACACGTTTCAATTATGTTAGAAATTGTCAAATAAATATATTTTAGTTTGCTCAAATTGTAATGCTATTGGAATTGTAGTGTAAAAGTCGATCAGTTTCAATTCAATATAGCGCTATAGTCGAAATGTGACTCTGAAGGGAATCAATTTCAATCGAAACTTGAGAGTTCCTATTGGAGCTATGCGGTATTGATTACCAGAACCGGAACCAATTGGAAATGGAAAAAATTGGATATATAAAGAAAGTATGAATGGAACTGGATCTGAATCTGAATCTGGAAGAACCTGTGACTCGACTGGAACAACAATTATATAATGTGGAAATGAAAGCAGTTATAGAAAATTTATAGAAATGTGGGTTGTAAGACACTCCGAAATTTTTGGCATATAGACGGAGTCGGTGGCGGGGTATTACAGTTTGACCGAACACCCAAAAAACTACGTCGGAAATGCATAATCATGTTATTCATCTTGTTTTTTCAGAATCTAAAATTAATTTCTATTTTTTTTTTGTTATCTGAATACGAAGTGAGGCCTAGGAGTGGTCCTATCGAGCTAAAAAAATTTCATAAATATTGCACTCTGTGTGTGTTGGAACAAGTTGAATAGGAGTACAATTTTAGCTTTCGGAAAATTACATATAGCCAACCCCCCCACGCTAATTATTACTTTTGAACCTCACATCAGAAATGATTGTTGGTATTATAGTATGTTAGGATTTTGACGGTTTATTTGAGATTCCTGGTTCATTGCTGTATTTGCACCTTCCGTGCCACTTTTTGCAATATCAATAAATACTCAACTATCACTACCAACTACTTTGAGGTCGTATACTTAAGTTAACCAAACTAAAATACGAACAAAAGCCAACGACCTCCCTCATAGCATCGCAAACAAATGTTTCTTTCTATTTATTTATTTTCCTTTTTTATTTATAAAATTCTGAAAAGTAAGTATTTTAACGCACATAACGAAAAAGCGTTAAAACAAATAAATGAGGTTGATGTAAACAGCAATTGATGTAATGCTGTGCTGTCAACAGCGAAGTGCATGCAACTCACTAAAGCGTTAGTTGCGTTGACTGTGGTGTGTGATGTGTTGTTTGCATAGTTCGACTAGTTGAGCAAATATTGTGAGATGTAAAATGTTGAAAATAAAGAAGAAAAAAATGTTAAAAACAACAACAACAACTGCTCTCCCTTCTAATATGAATTCAGCTTTTACTTATAATTCCACAGAATAAGACATTTAAATTTAATGTCAATGCAAATACTCTAAATACACGCCAGTTTGTATATGTAAATTTGTCATTTTCGAAAAGAAATATAGACAATCTGTGAGTGTGTCGGTGTGTGTGTGTAGTTGTTAAATATTTTCAATTAAATTAAAACATTATTTATTTAATTTTTAGGTAAAGAACATTTTATACAAGTTCTGAAATGTTTGAACACGTTCGACCTATTAATAAAGTGACAGTCATAAGGCTTTACCCCATTAACAATGAAACTAATAATAATATAATATACCCACAATTTTCTATTTTTTTAAGATAATTATTATTTATTTTGTTGTTTTTCTTTCTTTCTTTATTTGTATAATCAAATGTATAAAGTTTTATTGTCAACAACCTCATACAACGAAGAAAATAAAATGAAAAAATAAAGTACAGAAATATATTTTATTGCTCACATTTTATTATGCAGCATTGTGTGCCGCACAATGTGAGCATGATGTAATAAAATAATAGCAATATTAATGATAAAAGTCATAAAGCAAATAGTAACAATAATAATAATAATAATAGTGCCTAATAGTGACGGCAAAAATGCTGAGAAACTTTGGTGTATAATTTATTTCATGGTACACTTTAAGAAGACAAAATCAGAGGGTGAAGACAGTTGAATGTGCGAAATTGTGAAATTCGTAATATTAAAAATGAAAATTTGGGAAATAATTGGCAATGGATTATTATTATTACTGGAAACATTCGAGAATACTTCCAGTCGGTACACACAGGCTGACAGAAACTCACAAATATCTAAGCCTGGTTGTACACGAAACAAGTGAGTGAGTTTCAGTCGGGCAAAGCCGACTTATATATACTCTACACCTACTGGGCCATAGTCATCTTGAATTTAGCAATTTCGACATCAAATTCCAAAAATGGGATCCCTAGCTTTGTTCTAGCTCCTGCAATCGTGTTTATAAGAACGGACGGACAGACGGACGGACAGACAGACGGACAGACAGACGGATATGGCTAAATCAACTCTGGAGGTGAAGCTGATCTAGAATATATATACTTTTCCATTTATGGATATATTCACTTTGGTCTGATATTACAAACCTTATGAGGTGTATACAAATAATACATATAAAATTGACAAAATAATTATGTTAAGTTGTAACAAAATTTGTTTATGAAAAGTTTAAATGAAAAATTGATTTTTAATCAATACATAAATTATGAAAAGGTCAATAAAAATCTGAATTTTTTACTAAATAAACATATGGAGGGTACGCCAATTAAACCAAAAACAATTTTGTTGTTTTTGTATTTTCTTGCAAGTGAATTGTTGTGTGTGTATCAGAGCACACACAATGTAAAAATTCATTTGCCATGCAACTTGCTTGCTGGGACTTTGAGGAAATTCTTCAACCAGGCATAGTAGTAGGTTGCTATACAACAACAAGTAAAAATTCAGTTTGCTGCATTTTACCATTCGCTGCTTCAGTGAGTTGGCGTGTGATGCAAAGGAGAAGTAATTCTCTTGTGCGTCATACCAATACTTACTTATAGCGTCGCTTGGATAAAAAAGAATGCATAAAGAGTGCTGACGAGGATCCGTGGCTGGATCCGAAACAGCTGTACACTCTGCCAGACTGAGTTTTTGCTTAGTTGTTGTACTCCCCTTTTCCAAAATTAGTTTTTTGGAAAATGAGCTAAAACCCATAATTAATACATAAATTATGAAAAGCTCAATAAATATCTGAATTTTTTACTAAATAAGTTTAAAAGTAAACTCTTTTTATGTTAAAGTAAACTTTTTTAGTTTAAAAGTGTTTACTTTATTTTAAACTAGACACTTTATATTTAAATGTAAAAAACTTCAATTTTATTGTTATCACTTTTAAAAGAATAATTTTTTTTTTTTTTTTTTTATTAGAGTAGATATTTATTGAATCATCCAAATAGATTTTTTTAGATCTAACAATAATAATTCAAAAGGGTTTTCAAATAAGTAAAGTGAATGTATTTAATTTTAAATTTAATTTTTATTTTATTTTAAATATAAAATGTTTACGTTCAAATTCAAAGCTTTTACTATTTTATTTAAAGTGTTCACATTGAAATGTTAACTCCTTTAAAAATTGTCTATGCTTTTAAGAGCGTGGGTTCAAATCCCGCAGGAGCCGAATTTTTTAACGTTTTTTTTAAATGGTTTCTTTTTATTAATTTTTTTTGTTTTATATGTTTTTTTTAAAGATTTTTCAAATTTACATTTGAACACCGAGAAAAAAGAAATGACAGTCATTCACTGTTATTATGTTTTCAACAGAATAACTGTTGTTTTAAAGTAATTTTGTTTGATTTAACAGTTTTTGCTGTAGAATTAAACTTTTTTCCAACTTCTCGAACTGTTAAAAAAAACTGTCAATTCAGAACACTATTGAAAAAATAAAAAAATTAGCAGTCAGCGAGATTTGAACCCAGGCATCCCGGGTAGTAACATGGCCTTTCAACCAACTAGTCCAAATGTCAACAGATTTAAAAACCATCAAAATGATGTTATGAACCGCAGAGTGTGTAACAGACAGTTTAACAGATAGGAGATAGGTTTTCTGTTCTTCTGATACAAACAGTGTTGCCAGGTTTTCGGTAAATTCGTCTCCATTTTGTTAAACTGCAACTAAACCATTTTCCCGGTTTTACTTATGTATGTATTTATTAAAGTTTTCCCACATTTTCATGAATTCCTTGCCCATTTCTCATTTTGATGGGATATTTCCCGGGAAACCAAGGAAAGTTCCTTCAGCTGGCAACTCTGGTTACTCTGATAGTAGAGAACAGAACCTGTTCAACAGATTTAAGTTATTAATTTATTGCCATGCCCGCATGAATGGCATCATTGGCGCGATGGATAAGATGTCGGACTATCAACCAGAAGCACGCAGGTTCAAGCCTTGACCAGGGCGATTTTTGAGTTGAGAAGAAACGTTCATAAAAGTGAAACTTATGGAACTGAAAGAAAAATTTAAAGAAAAAAAATAAAAATTACAGTGAAAATTCTTCTTTTTTTTAAATTAAAAAAAAAAGCGATGGCCGTACCGGGATTTGAACCCGGAGTTCCCGGGTGGCAGTCGGACATCTTCCCACTAGGCTACGGTTATCAACAGCGGATCAACTGTCAATTTAACAGGTTTGACTATCGGATGGTTTTTAACCGCGAAAACTGTTAAATTTACCTACTTTTTCGTTGATTATACAGTTTTTTTTCTCTCGGTGAAGTAAATAACTATTTTCCAAAAATATTTTTGGTATTTTAATCTATACAAAAAAACAACAAAAGCTATTAAGTGATTAGTTTGAGGTTTTTTTAACCATTTTTGTAAATTATTTACATAATAAAATTTACCTAAATGCTTAAATTCCTTTCCAAAAATATTTTATGAAAAATTCATATACACACAAAAATTACATATGTATATCATATAGTACTTATATGAAGTTAAAACATTGTAAAATATTGCCCGCAGCAGTCAAACGTACTAAGAGGCTTTCACAAAGCGCGTCATCATAACCCAAATGTCCTGGGTTCGAATCTCGCCAGACCAAGTAGTAAACAAAAATTTATATGAACTCTTTATTTCGGAAATATGTATAAAAAAAAATAACCATCAGCAAATAAAACATTGAAATATCAATTATGTAAATTAAAAAAAAAAAGAAGAAATGGAAATTTAATGAAAATACACTAAAAAAGGAAATTCTAAAAATAGACACTAAAATAAATTTTTTTGTGTTCGTAAAGTATTTACTTTAAAATTCAAAGTGTTTACTTTAAAAATAAAAGTGTGTACTTTAGTAAAAAACAATTCAAAGTGTAAACTTTGAAATTAAACATTTTTCGATACAGCACAGAATTATACATGCAAACTTTCAAATTTAAAGTGCCTTGTACTGGGTTTAAAGTGATTTTAAAGGTTTTGATTTCTGAGTATACTCCGTCATTCCGCTAAAATCTTCGACGTTTTTTTGACAGACCAAGTTAACGTGGTAACACTGAATATAAAAGTGAACTAAACGTGTTAAAAATCTTATATCGATATCTCTCTTTCATTGCATTTTGGAGATATCGACTTTAAATTTTGTCTATTCTGTGATCTTAGTCATGATTTTCTACACATACCAATTTCATGAGTTAGAGATCTAGGTTTCTTCATGTAAATAAATCGAATAACTTATAATGTGGGAAAAAGGTGACATCACTGTTTGCTGTCTTACTTTTGAACTACTGTAGCTAGAAGGTCGCCCTAGGGTGTGCTGGTAAGTTATTAAAAACCAAAAACAAAACATTCACCACAATCCGATGAACATAAATAACGTTTATTTATTCACAAAGGCAAACATTTTAATTTTTGAAGAGAAATTTTGTGTTGAGCATGATTATCTCGAAAAGCGTCTTTTAGTTCGATGCAGTTTTCTTCGTTGGAAAATTCTCTACAAAATACCTCTTAATCGTTTTTTCTGTCAGATCAACTGTTTTCCCAATAAGTATAATTTCCCATTTTGATCTCAAAAAAGTTTAAATTTTTGTACGCTAAATCGTAATTATAAGAAGAAGTATTGATCGGAGAGACAACATTTTAAAATGGATAAACGACGGCATTTCTTAAATTTCAAAATTAAAAATTTGTGAAATTGTCGCAAAACAATGGGATTATTCCAGTGTACAAAAGAATAGCTATTCACTATGATTCAATATAATTTAATTTAATTTCAGCAATTTATCTATCCTTTGTGTGTGCCCACTTTGCATTCATACAAATAATATGCAAATTCCCGGAGTAAAGTCGCCACGACTGACGCTAGTTTTCCTTTGCTCCGCCAGTTATATATTTTTTCTTTTCTATTTTTATTGTTATTGCCAAACAACCTGTCATTATCATGTCATTTTCTTATGACTGTCACATTTAGTTACTTTGCGGCGCATTGCCAAGCAAAAAAAAAACGAACGACTGCTCTACTCTTCAACTTCATATAAGTATTTAAATATTTGTTATTATTTCCCACATTTTCCTCGTACAGGGTAGTTGTTGCTATCAACGTTATTGTTTCTATTATGACTATTATTATAATTATTATCCATTTTAATTGCACTATTGTTGCGATCTATTTTCATAAATAAGCATCAGAACTGAACTGGTATTTCCCTCACCAACACTCGCCCCCCTCCCTCTGCCACCTCACAAACAATCAAATTCAAATAATAAATTTAAATTAATTTCATTCGCAATTTCCAGTCTAACTAATAACATATTTATGGCATTTTGCAATGACTCAAGCATATAAATTTAAACTAAAACCAAGACAAACAGAGGAAAAAAAAAACAAAGAAATAAAATTTAATGTTTGGAAATTATGCGCAAACTGAGAAGAAGAGACGTTCTTCAGGCAACGTCAACCAAGAAATATAACTCAGCCGCAAGACCACAATGCGTATGGAGGCCAATACACACTCACACGCACACAATTCGGAAACGGGGTACGACTGTGTAATTTATTTAATTCCATGAAATGGCAAGAAAAATACAATTTAAAACAAACAAAAAAATTATATAATAAAATATAATTTATAAAGTAAGTACTGAGACACACAAATAAACGACCAGGAACGGTTGTAGCGAGTAGCAGGCGCCCCGAAAGTAATATCGGAAATAGTGGAAAAATTACCATTCGGAATCTACAGTCACAATGTCGTTAAAAATATTATAGGTATCTCTGAAAAACATTTAGAATAAATAAAAACAAAAAAATCAATGATACATTTAAAAAAATAAAAATGTTTTTCGTAGAGACAGCTAAGGAGACAAAAACTAACGAAAAATTTGAAATTGTAAAATTATCATACAGAAAGATACACGGAAAGGCTGATGCAGATGACAAACAGACCTTGACGGATCTCTTCTACGGGTAAAATTTGCTTTCAGTAAGCCTAAGGGGTATCCCCATCAAAAAACCTAAAGAAATTCTATCAATATTGGTTGGGTCCAAAAAAAAGAATGGATAAGAATGGGTGAAATGTCCAATGATCTGATAAAGTCTAAGGTAAATTAGATTGGTAAGTAGTATTCTTTGCCAGTGATCTGGGAAAATGAGGAACTATACTAACATTGCGCCGTTTTTATTCATTGTCTGCACCGCACCAATATTTATACCACCACACACACTATGGCAGGGTATACTAACTTTGACACAACGTTTGTAACGCCCATAAGAGGGGCGTGTCCGGTATGGAAAAGTATATATTCTTGATCAGCATCACCTCCTGAGTCGATTTAGCGATGTCCGTCTGTCTGTCCGTCCGTCTGTCCGTCCGTCCGCACGATAGCGGTCGCAGTTTTGGAGATATCGACTTGAAACTTTGGGTACATGTTTTTCTCGTGAATCAGCCAAATCGGATAAAAACTGGGCGTGGCTCCCATATACCGAAGAAAAGGTCAACATTTTTCAAGTCTTTTTTATTGCTGCATTCGATTGGAAATGTTTAGAAACGTATTTTTGACATGGTCCGAGGTTCCGAAACCACATATATAAGGGTCAAAATGGGGTCTTGAGAGCAATTTTTTTTTTGGTGGATTTGATTGGAAATTTTTAGAAATGGATTTTGGACATGGTCCGGGCTTCAAAACCACCTATAATTGGCTCAAGATAGGGTCTTGAGACCACATTTTATGTTCGAGGTACTTCTTCCTACTGTGTGGGGGTATTTCAACTTCGGTATAGCCGACTATCTTCGGCTCTCTAGTTTATATTACAAAAATTACGCCAAGTTCCTACAAATATTAGTTTTCCAATAAAAAGTCGCCTGCAAATGTATCTGTAGTTTTCTGGTTCTAAAATGCGTTTTTATTAATTAACTGGATAATTTTCTGGACAAATCCACAAAAAGAGATAAATTCATATTATGGCATGAACAATTTTCTGGTCAATCTGTTTGATGATTGGGCAAATGTCGCCCCGTTATATTGGCCAAATCCCAACCTGAACGAGTAACCATTCGACAAAGGAAGAAACGAACGCAAGTCAAAGTACTTTTCTTGGCCAAAGTAAAATATTAAAACTATAAAGAAGAAAAAAACCAAAAAGGAAAAAGGAAAACAACGAAAATAATAAATTTGAAGTAAATATTTCATACATGCTGAATGAATCGAACATTCGAGAGTATTGAAATAAAAGGAAACATACATACACTCTCAACGTATACGTATTGCAGGGATATTGCGTTCAGTTCTTTGATTCGTGGTATTGGTGATGGCAATACTTCCTCCTCCTGCGCTTAGTCTACTACCACAATCGACCACAATAAAATAAAATAAAACAAAACAAAAAACGAAAACTGCTGCTGTAGCTGCCGCCGCCGCCGCCGCCGCCGCCAACAGCAAACACAATTCAAAATACAAGAAACTTTTTTCGCATTCAGACAGAGACGTAGGGCACCTATAATAATTTTTGAATTCCTGCTCATTTTGATTGCCCATAATAACTGAGTAGAGTTGCCGCCGCGACGCTCCACAAACTTCGACTGCGATTCCGACTTCGACTCCAACAACGGCGTGGTCGTCGTCGTCTCCGTCGTCATCGTTTGTGCCACAAAGTATGCGCCGGTTGCAGCGGTTGCCTTTTGCCGTTGCTGTAGTTCCTCCTCCTCATCCTCCTCCTCGAGCTGTTGCTGTTGTTGTTGTTGTTGTTATTGTTACAAATATTTTATTCCATTGCCATATATTTTATTTTCTGTTCGTTCGCTTTCGTTTTATTATATTGCATTGTTTATGAAGCCAAAAGTAAATTATTATTATTATTGTGTGCGTACTGTCATTTTAGAAATTATTATTGTACCGCAGAAAACGTACTCGCAGATATTTCTTGCTTTTTTTTCGGTCTGTGGTTGTTGTTGTTGGTATTTTACTGCAACCTTTTCGGCCGTACTCTGTGTGTGTGTGTGTGTGTGCAGTGCATTAAGTTAGTTGCAGTCACCGTCGCCGTTATTGTAGTGCAGTCAAGTCATTTCGAGTGTGTTTTTTTTGCTCAGTTTTTAGTTTTATTCTTTTACAAAAGCGAACATTTAGCAAGCGTGCATATTTTATTGCTAAATAATAAGTGGCTATTAAGGTAATTGGCGAATTAGGCACATGTACTAAATTTTAATTGTATATGGGAAATTTTCGACTTGAGTTGCTTTTCGAATGCAGCTCGCCACTTGCCGTACTCATATTTGATTCATTCCAGTGAAAATTGGAAATTTTTAATATGAAAACTTATTGTGGCAGATTATTAAAAATTTAGCATTATTTCTCTAAGCATTCGCTGCTGTTTGTCATTTTTAATGACATGAAATTAAATACATTTAAATTATTCCTTTAAATTAACTGGAATATGGCAGCAGCTCAATAAATACCGCACTTAATGACTACAATTTTGCAATTAGCTCATTGACATTTTGCACTGTTTGATAAAATGTTTTTGTGTAGTTTGTAGTTGAATGAAAAAATTATATTATTATTATTTTATATTATATTCTGGACGACTCGGTTTGGCAATTCGAAAATGGTTGAAAGAAAGTTTTGTCAATTACACACTGTACAGTGTGCATACAAAATGTACAGGCATTCCCACCTACATAATTGGTTTGAAAATTAAATTTTTAAGTATAGTCTATAAAATGAGCTACTTTTGGCCACTCTGATGATCGTAGCTTATCTATTTGTGATCTGATTTTCAAGTGTGTGATATTGTTTGAAAGATGAAATCTGTTCCAAGTCCAAAATGTATAAGTTTTTGAAAACCTTTAATCAAGGTATTTGCTAAGACGCAATTAGAAAATTAAATTTTTTTTAAAATTTTTTTTTTTATAACTTATGAAAAATGTTAATTTTAATTAAACATAAATCATCTAGAACAAGTAAAAAAGTTTTTAATTTATTTAATTGGAAATATTGTCTTAAATTAGATCGAATAAGTGATTTATTCGAGGTCAATGATCATATTAGGTTACTTCAATTTTGTTAAAACCACTTTTTAACGGTTAGTGGCATCGTGTTAGTACCTGTACCAAAATTATTATATTTAACCCTAGCTACAATAGTGCTTAACATCATAACCAGGGCTAATTTAAATCCATATTTTTCACACTTTTATTTTTAATCCATATTTTTTTATTTTTCTCATTTTTTTTTTTAATTTTCATCCATATTTTAAAAAAAAATTAAATACATCACTGCAATGGTCAGTGTAAACCACTAAAAAAAATAATAAACACATAAAAATTAATAAACTTGGGTTTATGATTAGTTTTCGAATATTTTCAGCGAATTTGAAATGGGTTCTAGTGGCTGGGCACCTTTTTTGGGAAATCTATTTTCGGGACTTTTGCTAGATTGACTGCCAAATATAATTAAAAAAAAAATCCATGTATGCAAATGAAGATAACATACATAGATCAAATTAGTTTATTACGCTGCCGCCGGTAAGGTAGATAAAATTTCAACACACGAACAAATTACAATATCAATGAAAAGTGTGAAAAGAAAGATTGTACATCATTGAGAATAACTAAGCATGACCGATGGTGATGCAGCGGTATAACTTTTTGGTGGGTGGTTCGACTCCACCAGGAGACGTTGTCCAAATTTCTACATTTCTTATTTTTTTTTTAAATTTATTTTTATTGAATTTCATTTTAATAGAATTATGAGTTCATACTGAAAAAAACAAGGAACTAACAAAAAAAAAATCGAATAACAAATGGAAAATGTTAAAAAACTGTTGTTGGGCAGAAATTTTGTCTGTTAACTCCACATTCTGTTGTGACCTGCAAATTGCACCGTCAAATTGCTGTTAAAAAAGTAGAGGAAAAGCTTATGACGCTTCTCTTTGAATATAAGTTATCTGGTAGTATTGTAATATAAAATGACAAGATACCGCCTTCGTTTGCAGTTGTTATTAAAAACAATATTGTCGCTATTGTGTAATCAAATTAACAAAAATAGAAATATTTGACAATTAAAATTAGGCCATTCGTAGGGGAGGGGGGGCTATCCAGCTCAACTTAAGACGACAAACTTTTTTTTATAATAACAAAATAAATAATTATATATATATACCCATGTCTGGTAAAAGGGTAGTAAATAAGGATTCTACGTATTATGTATTTCTCGACAAAAGCTCTCATTGCACTTAGCACGTTAATATCAACATTTTGTAAACCTTAGCAGCGTAATAAAAATTATTAATATTTTCAATTATAGCTACATGCTCTTTAGAAATTTACGAATTATGACAATACCGAAGTATTGCCTACCCACACTGCAACTGCACTCCAAATTCCAATTACATACCAATATATTGTTTTCCATTTGAACAGACTGTAAGCAATATACACTATGAATAAACAGAAAAAAAACTGTGTAAAAAAACACATTTAAATGACAACAAATGACAAGCGTTTTATGCTCCGCTACAAGGCAGACACAATTAAATATTATGCAGATGCAATCTAAATGTCATTATATCCAAATTCATTTATCCCAAATAAGTATTTTATGTACGCAAGCGGTGACAAACAGGCCCGAACAGCTCCAGTTCGAGTCGGAGTTATGCCGTCGAAGCCGCTGCCAGAACACAATTGAATTTGTCTTTGTGCGCCATGCGCCACTCACTCATTCCCATGCGCGCTCCGATTACGATTACAATTCGATTTTAATCTCCTACAACTTTTTTAAATATTCATTTATTTACGTTTTTTTTGCATTTCCATGTAATGAACGTTACAAATATTTTTTAATAATAATAATTATGTGGAGGCAGAATGAAAAAATGAAATATGTTAACGTCAATCAAATGAAAATATGCATTGTCATAATCCCAAAAGCCATTACGTACGACGGCGACGACGACGACGAGTCGCCGCTTAGTGCCACGAAAGTCAAATGTAAATGGAAACTGCTGCTGCCGCAACCGCTGCGTATGAGTATGTTGTATGTGGCCATTTTAATGTGCCGCTGGAAAAATTGTAGTTGAAAAATGGGAGGGGGTGATGAGGTGGGTTGGCAAATTAAAAACGATTACAAATTTTGAGAATTCCATGTTAGTCACTTATGACGACTTTGTTGCCTTGCTTTGAGCAAAACCTTCAACGATGAGATGACCTCCAAAGTGTTGGCCATTCTCAATTGAATGAAAAAAGAATAATTTATTATTTATTCTTGGACTGATCAAGAAAGCAATTAAATCAAACTCTAAAGCCTTTTTGGTTGTATTTTGTTTGTTTTTTGTCCACTGTTCGAATACGTTTTTGGTTTGATTTGATTGCCTGGTGTGGTTGTTGGTGGCGCGCAATAAACTTGGAAGATAAACGAAGGCGAATGAACAAAGTTCGTTGTGCCTGCGATATGTGTGAGTGTGTGAGTGTGTTTCGTTAAATTACATAAAAATAAGAAATTATAAAAATAAATGGGAGTTTTTTGGTTGTTTGAAAAACCAAAGCACATGAAGAACGAGACCAAATAAAATTAAAAAAAAAACATTCCATTCATCGTCATAAACTTCAATTTTCGAAAATCATTTCCTTCGCAGCTGCGAGTTAAATGGAATAAAGTTGCTTGCACTGTGGTAAGAAATTGAATTTTTTTAATTTAAATTTAAATTAAACAGAAGGGTTTAAATTCTAATTTGTTAAGAAACAAATTAGTTAGTTTCTTATTCTTTTTAACAAGCTTAATATTAAGTACTGAGCAAAACTATTTGACCTATCTTTTCCCAAAAAAAAAAATTAGAAGAAATTAACGAATTTTGGATCTTTGAAAGATTACTAAAAAAAAATACCCAATGTTCACCCTGCAATTGCGAGTACGATACGTTCGTTGACCATTTTTCGGTAATTTTATCGAACATTTTTCGATATTTTTTCGATGTTTCGTTGTTTAGCGATAATTTTTCAATATTTATCAAAGAATTTGGTTTCAATTCCATCTAGTTTGTATTTTCTATCCATTCCCGACATAATTTCCAACCAAATACAAAAAATGGCGTCCAAATCGGTTCAGTATTTCAGATAAATGAAAAAAATACAAATTGGGCCACCGTTTTGTATGGGCGTGGTTGTCATCCGATGTTGCCGATTTTCAATTCTGTCCAATCATTAGCAAAATAGGAGGAATGCCAAACTTGGGAGTCAATAGCTCAAAAGCTACGGCTGTTATCGTACGATATAACAGACACATAGATGGACATGGCTATATCGATTCAGTTTTCGATACTGATCAAGAATATATAGAGTTTTCCTTACCTGCCACCTCTCCTTATCGGCTTTACAAACGGTCTGACAAAAACAATGCAAACAGTGCATAGGCCTTGGACACTTGGGTGCAGTGCATAAAATTCTCCTCAAAGTCAGGGGCATTGCTACCAAGAACCAGTGAAAATGGCATTATGAACCCAAAACACTGTAATTATTTAATGTCCCAAAAACTACGATCACTCGATATAAGGGTTTATTCACAATACAGTGAGTAATTTTGACGTCACAGTGACATCATAATGACGAAATGTAATGACCATGTAATCGTAGTATAATATTAGGTCATGGGGATAGTACAGGTTGAAAGGAGTGAGCATGTCTGACTTGTCAGCAAAAATCTATATCATATTTTACGAAACCAATGGATCTATTGATGGACACTTCAGTAACAATAATTTTCATTACTAAATTCTGGCTTTGCGTGACCTCGTCAGCCTGTTCATTTAAATGGCCTGAAATTCCACATATGGTGACGTTTTACTTTTACTTTCCACATTCCTACATTTTGTGCCACTGTCCTCTGCCCTTTGCACATCGTTAAAGAATATTATAAATTACTCCAACACACCAACAACAACATTAAAGGCAAGAGCAACGTTTTCTTGAAATATTTATTTTATATTTTATTTTCAGCCAAATTAAAGAATATTTCTTCTTCTTCTTCACATTTTAAAGTGCGGTTTCTGGCGTTGTTTCCCTCATGTATTTATTATTGCTAGTGTGGTTGTTGTTGTTGTTGTTGTTTTGCTTCTTCTTCTTCTTTGTGTTGTTCATTTTTCGTAATTTCACTTCGTTTTAAGGAAAAAGAATGATGCGAAGACGATAAAATATAATTTCGGCTTTATATTATTTTAATGATGAAAAATGTTGAAACTTTATTACGATCCATATAAAAAATTCAGAAAAACGTCGGCTGCGGTCGACGTTGCCACACGGTGCGAGAGAGATACTTACTCGTAATATAAGAAAAAAAATGTTTTAAAAAAAAGAAGGAAACAAAATCGAAAAAAGTACAAACAATAAATAAAAAACATACACACACACCAGATATGGAGTGGGTAAATGCGGTGTTGGTGCTGCTGCTGTTTGGTGGGGGAATCACAAGAATTGTGTTTCCAGAAACGAAATAGGTACCTTACTCCTAAGAAATTGTCGTAAATTTTAAAAGTTGCCGAAATAAAAATACGCTCAAGTGAAAGAGAAAATAAAATAAAGCAAAGTACTGCTTTGGTTGCCATCTACGGCAACTGCTGCTTCACGAAAGCGCAAATGGATGCAATGAAAATGAAAATGTGATTTGACTTGGTGTTGGGCAACGAACGGCAACAACAACAATGCACGAAATTATAAAAGAAACACAAACGCAAAAGGTGTGAAAATTCGTGTCAAAGATACAAATGTATCTAATTGAATGCGATACGCAATTTACACACAGATACACGGACGGTTGGGCAGCAGCAGCACTCTGTCGCGCACACATTCCATCCATTCACATAACAGGTAGCGCACACATGTCGGTGCCCCTCGCCCCTCGCCCCTCGCCCCCCTCTCATCGTCGCTGTTGAAAATAATTTGCGAATTATTATTGAGGCAGGGAATGGTTTGATGGCGCTTTTGTTGGCAGCAGCAGCGGCGGCACTTGTGCTTATTCGCACGCGGCCAACATGCGCAACACTTAAGGCTGAAGAAAAACCTGCAGGCATTTTGTAATCATACAAATTATGACATATTTAAATGTTCCGTCTTATTGTCACCTATTAAAGGTGTATTGTGTGCTGTACTCAAATGGTTCGCCAAATGGGTCGCAGCAGTTGGGGACGTACAGTGTAGTAATGCGAGTGTATTGACGCTGAAGACTGTGAACAGTTTTCAATCTGTGGATATTTTTCTGATTGCAGTTCTGATAAAACATTCTGAAAGGTCCCCTGAAGAATCACTCCCCATTGTTTTAAAAATCAATACACATTTGTTTAATTATTTGTTGAATTGTCTGTCCAGGAAACTAAGACTGGCAGCCTTTGACACCACGTGCCATGGCATACATAATTTTTTGAGTTCTATATATCCAATTTTGACATTTCACTTCGTTCAACATCGGATGAAAACCATGCCTACCACCCACACAAAATAAACGTTTGATGATTGATACAGCATTTAGTCGGAAATGTTTTCGAGAAAGAAATGAGAATTGGAACTACAATGAAAAATAACTTGGAAACTAAACCAACTTGGTAACTTGTCAATGGCATGAAATGGGAATGGAACCGGAACAAATTGGATATGGACTGGAGCAGCGTGCATATGGAGGAATCTAGGAAGCTTTAAGTAAAAGAGTTTGAAGAAAGATCATCTGAATCAAAAACAACTGAGTAAGTTTCAGTCGATATCAAAATATTCCCTACACCTACTGCGCCATTTTGAACCCACCATTTGAAAATAGAAATTTCAACATTAATTTCGAAATCAACGACCTCAAAACCCCCTTGGGCCAAGTTTGGAACTGTTACAGCGAAATATTACAAAACACGAATTTTCACTTATATAACAGCTAGGCGTGGCAGTTTACCAACTCCTCCCCTTTGCAATATCAAAGTTTGAACCGCCTAGAGAACTGCCGGACGGATAAGTCTAATGGAGGAATGTGCGTACTTATCCGACCAAGACAATCACATGGAATGATGCGATATGGTGGCGTAACATATCGCATCATTCCAGTCAACAATTTATCCAATATCTGAACATAAATGCGGCATATTTTCGTTACCAATAAGTCATATTACGCTTATATATTTTTCCCAATTTATGTTATAAATATTTTAAATCAATCCCGCGCAAAATGCCCACCGATAGTGAATGCATGCAAGTGCTAACATCAGTGGAAGTAAATATTCCAATATGTATTTACTAAAATATTCTCTCATTTGGCATGCAAAAGCTGATGACTGTTAAATTTAATTTGATTCCGTTGAATGAAAACAAAGAAAACACAAAAAAGTACATTTTAATTACTTTAAATCAGTGCTGCCAATCGTTGAGAGCCACGCAATTACTTCAGTAAACGCCGAAAGAAATTTAATGCCGAACGATTTATTTATGAGTTGCATTCGGCATTTATTGAACGGGGCGAAATGAACGAGGGAACGAATGAACGTCAAAGTCAATACAACATAAAAGCAGCCGAGTGCAACAAACTTCAGGCAAATATTTATATAAGATGTGAATTAATCATGCGGTAATGTCTGCGCAAAACTAAAATCCACAAACTGATCCGATCGATCGATGGAATGAATAAAAAGAACCAAGCAGCCAGCCAGCCAGCCAAACGATCGAACGAACAAACGATTGAAGTTCAAAGCATATCTGCAGATCGTTGCTGTTCCTGAGTCATCTCTTAGCCCGCTGCTCGCTGTCATATGGAGCGGTGTGCTGTACTGCGTTGTTGTCGTTCGACTTACAATCTTAAGGATGCGGATGAGGGCCGTCTTCCAGCTCAACCATCGCCATCGTAGTCGTCGTCGTCGTCGTCGTTCGCTTCATCTCAAAAGCGAAAGAAAGAAATTTGCCAAACGCAAACGAATCGAAGTTGCTGTCAGTTCAGCCAAGGAATACAAACTCATGCGTCCGTCTGTCTGCTGCGGCGCAATAAACCAAGATGAATTGAACATTAATAAAATCGACAAAAATAAATTAATTAAAAAAAATGTTTATAATTTATAAAAGCCATAAGCGCACAAATACGCAGATACAACAACGTACACCGCGACGCGCAACGGCACCAAATGAGTCTCGGTGGTGGATGAGTCTTGGGGGCGCGCGCTGGAGCAACGCGCGTAGACCTCATGTCAGACTGACACCAGCCAACAAACGTACGAACAAATCGAGGTGGCATGAGCTGTCAAGCCAGCGTCGGTCTGCGGCGGCAACGGCGCTCGCGAGGATGGGGGCTTGTCCGAGGGCACGCAAAGATGAAAGCGATTTATAAATAATAAAAATAACAAAAACAAGATGAAATTAAATGAAAAAATAATATTAAAACAAACAGAAGAAAAAAATAAAGAAAATATCGGAAAGCAAGAAACACAGAACTGAGCAATATAAATTTATTGCAGCTGTGTAAGATTCACACACACACACACATTCGTTTGTGAGGAATTGCCTTTAATTTATTTTTATTTTTATTATATTTATTTTAATTTTAAGTAAATAAAATATTTTTATTATTCTCCCTGTTATGTATTAATGTAAGTGTGTGTGTGTGTGTGTGTGTGCATGTGTGTGACTGACTGCATATGCCGCGCAGATGTTTCTTCTCCTTCGCCGCTGCGTTCGCCTCCTCCGCTCCGCTGCCTTTTTGTTATTGTTGATATGTTATTTATTTTTTTCTTCTTTTAAATTATATTTTGTTTTTGTTATTTTTGTATCTCAAAGTTGTAGTCTTATTGTACTGCGACTCCTTGTGGTCTTATACCAACGAGTGCGTGTGTGTGTGTGTGTGGGTTTGTGTGAACGCCTGTGCAGGCAGGAGTTCTGAAGTGCCACGCAGTGTAGAAGGAGTTCGTAGCTGCTGCAGAAAATAAAAAACAAAAATAATAAAAGCAGCAATAACAACAACAACAACCACACCAATTATAACAACGGCAACAATATCGTCAACAGTTGCTAGAGGCCTGCGTTTTGCCGTTGTTCGTTTGTTCGCTCGTCGTTGTCGTTTCGCACAATATTGAAAATTACTTATTTATAGTTTTAATTTAATTTGTTTTTTTTTCCATTTTCCGTTTTTTATTTTGCTCATTTATTATTATTATTTTCTTTTATTTATTTATTGTGGCTTATATTAATGTTTGCGTGGTCTTGCGTGGTTGCGTTTTTTAATTAGAAACACAAGAATTGGTTGGCGGCATACGAAATGATATGATGATGATTTATGGAATACTTTTAATGCCCTAATGTTTGGGGGAAATATTTTTCACATGCGGTACGAGATTTGATTAACTTTATACTGGTAAAAAAAAATACTGAATACCCCTCTCAATGATTGTTGAAGGAGCCACTCATTTGACCTCTCAGTGGGGCGTTTTTTTTAATGTTCGAGTCGCCAACCTTGTGACTGGAAGACCAATGCCAATTTAGTCTCAAACGAATTGACCTTGTGTGTGCCATTTGTCTTTAGAAGAAAGCATGTTCACACTGAAAAAATATCCACTCACTCATTAGTGTCTCTGATCGATAGATTGGCCAGTCTTTGTTTTATGGTTGACTTAAGTTTGGATTTGCACGGTTTGCGACTCCATTCAAAAAATGATTGGTGCCTAATAGAGCCTGACCGATTAATCGGCTTCGGCATCGGCTTCGGCCGAAAATCGGCCGAAAATGCACATTCGGCTTCGGCTTTTCCAAAAAATGGCCGAAGTTTTGGCCGAAGAAAAAATTCAATTGTTCTTACATGGGATATATGGAATAATTTGAGACTACTGTTAGTTTTGACCTAGGAGGCCCAAATTTGTTTGTGAATTCTTTTGGTTACTTTTATTATTTGTTTAAATAAATTTTTAGTTCCTTAAAAAACTAAATCGAATTTGAATGAAAATACACGAAAAAACAAGTTTTTGAAGGGTTTTTATTTAAGTATCGGCTTCGGCTTCGGTATAGGCCTTCGGCATCGGCCGAAGTAATAGGCTGCCAATTGACCTTTGGCATCGGCTTCGGCCTGAAAATGCTTATCGGTCGGGCTCTAGTGCCTATGCATAATTTGCAAAAGAATATGCAGATATGCTTCACATATTTGGCTGTGCAAGAAATATGCACTGAGAAAAATTATATTTCCACACTCAATTAAAAAATTGTTCAAGGTAATTGGACCACAGCAGATTACCAATTCAATGTAATTTGTGTTCGGAGGTTCATGGTAGGGTTGCGATTATGAGAAAAGCTGCCCTCCACACTGTCATGCCCACAAATACAAACTTGGCGTTGGGAGGTTTACGGGAGTGTAGCACTACTACTATTAATACATAGGAGTAACGTTGTTTTATTCTTAAAATGGGATAAAGAGGGCGTTTTAAAGAAGGGATTTTGGAAGACACGTCACTGGCAACTCTGATCCCCATACAAAAAATCTGTTCCAATTAGCACTGCGTGTCAGTTTCGTACTAATTACCCAAAAGGCAAACTTAGTACATATTACACATTTGCAGTCAATTGGGTAGTTGTAGGGCCCAACCCGGTCTAGGAGGACCGAACGAAATACAAATATGTTTGCGCACATTTGAGTTGTATTTTTATTGAGATAATTTAGGCACATGTGTATTTACTGTAAACCGTTAACATTTAATTGCTTCAATTATTAATTGATATTTTTATCTTATCGCAAGAGTTTGAATTTTTTGGTTCTTCATAAACACATTTTATATTATTCCCCAATATAGTCTGTCAAGCACGTGATTATAATCAGAAATCGATTTAAGTGTTATTTTTAAATGTTATGTTGACAATTAAATTCGATTACATTGAAGATAGCGAAAGCATTTATATGATAATAATAAAAATATATGTATAATGTATAATGTAGAGTAACGACAAAGAATATATCGACGGTTAAGTTATGGAAAGTACATTTTATATTTGGTATTTGTTTGGTAATTAATCTAGTAAGCTATTAGAAGCGTTGGTTGCCTGCAAATAAAAACCACAAAGTAGGTTGGATACCATTCATTGAAGGCTGAGGAAGTCCAAACTCTTAATATATTTGTACAGACGATATTCATTTAAGAATGAATTCTTCATTCTAGTTTAAAAACTTTTGCATCCATTTTTGTGTCCGTATAAAATAAAATCTCCTCCTTAATGTGCTCTTTTGAAGCACAAGTGTGTACTTTATTTTATTCTTTTTAGAAAAATAAACTAAATCGACTGCAAAGTCGTGTGCGAGTAAGTATTGCTTTTGCATGGTTGGAAAAGTACAAAGAACTCATTATTTATAAAAATTTCTCTGAATAAATAACGAAGAGGAGAAAACAATTACATATCAGATAAATAAAAACACACGCCAATAAACAACGTTTCACATATGCGCGTTAAAATTATTCAAATATATAAAACTTAGAGTAGGAAATCCATTTGCACACACTTGGATATAGAGACGCGGTACACAACTACAACAACTACAGCAACAACACCAATGAAACTACCAACAAAGTGTTACTCAAAAAAGGCAGGCGAACGAAGGCATCACTTGGACTGGTAAGATTTCTAAGAAAAATAAACAAAACTTCGTTTGTGAACAATTAAATTGAATTCCTTGAACATTTTTGAAAAGACCAAGCGAAATTATATTCACAGAACTTTAAAAAATACCAAAAATAAATTAAAATACAAGAAGAGAAAATAAATTCATTGAAATTCGATTAATCATTGAAAGGGGCGCGGATAGCAATATTGTCCAGATGTGGACTATCCTCGAAAGTAATTAATTTAATTGTTTTGTTTATTTCAATAAAATAAGAAGTGTTAGGTACTTTTATATTTCGTACTTACAGAGTGAATGAGTGCGATCAAATGAAATTTCAATTAAAATTAAATAAGACTCTGCAGTTCCACATGTGGAACTGCCATTATCTCAATGCAACGAAGAGCAATATTCTCAATGCTTATTTGCTAACCATGGAACCACATCAGTATCGCACTATTTAAGTAGCTTACTAGACTAAAGGAGTAATTGATTGCATTTTTAGCAGAGTTACAATATAACCTATGGAAGTCAATTCTCACAACTAAATAGATTACCAACTACATGATTATAGACAATCACTATCGTATAGAAAATTACCCCTAAGTTCACCACACCCATTTTGATTAATTTGAACAAAACTTGTATGTAAGCTGTGTCTTTGCCAGGGCATCATTATCTGTCCTATCCGCATCTGCTGTGTATTTGTATTTGTATTTGTGTTTTTCTTGATTTTTTTTCTTAACCGCTCCGCTGCTAATCGGCTTTAGTTTCGTTGTGGCTCAATTTATTTTATTTATTTTTATGCTCTTAATGCGGCATAAATAATTTATGCATATAAATAACGCAGCAAAATCCACAGAGATGCTGCAGCAGCCATAAACCAGCATCAGGGACCCCTTCTAAAATCTTTTTATATCCTTCTAAAAATATTTATTTATTTTTTGTTCAGTTTATTTTATTTTGGTTTTTTTTTTGTTGTACTTATTTTTTTCATTTGTAACATTGTATAAATTTATTATATTGCATTAGCATTGGTTGTTGGGCGATGCTGCTGCCTCAACTCAGGCCAAAAGGTATTCGTGTGTTTGTACGTAGATGTGCGCCAATGTGCGTAAAGAAACTTATTATAAATTACAGTATAAAATATTACAAAGACAAGACGATGAGGAACAAGAAAAAAGATTTGTTGTAGAACACAAATGCGGCACACGCAGAGGTGAACATCGTTAAAGGAGCGGTGCACCACTGTGTGGCGGTGGTGGTGGTGCAATATTTTAAAGATCTTTACGAAATGCGGTTTTGTGGATGAACAGTGGAACAAAAGGAGAACCATTTCTCAAAAGGATCGTTACAATTACCCTTGTATCTATGAGATTAGAGTTGGGTTAGGAAGCGTCCAGTTCCATAGTGAATTAAGCCATTGAACCTATTTTCATGAATCTTTGTACGATCATACCTGAGGGTCAGGGGGGTATTACAGGGTACGAATGTATGGGTTTGGGAAAAGGGGTGTGTTGCATATTGCACAATGCTATACTTTCGTTAAATATTTTTCAAAAATGTTCTACGTGCCACCTCAAAAAATGATATAACTCGGATCCTAAAGAAATATTATAACCGAGGGCCATGTCCACTTTTTTATTATGTGACTTTTGTATGTGCCAGGGAAGTATCGATGCGTACTGAAACTAAGAAAATGTATATATGCATGGGGGCAGGGTGACATTATCTACAATATCTTGCAAGGTTGGCGGATTTGGGCCGGTTACTGTATGTGTATAAATTAATATTTAAAGTAGGGACTGCAACCGAAACGAATATCGGTTCCGGTTTCAGTTCCGGCTCTCAGATTTGCAAATATATCGGTTTCGGTTCTTAGATTTAAAAAAAAATTTGGCTCCGGTTCCTAGAGATTTCAATTGAAATTTTGAAGTGAAAGTGAAAAGGGCAAAAGTTAACTAACAAAAACTGGATGCCAAGAAAACTTAATTAAAATTTATTTTTGTTAAATTGCATTTTTGACGAATGAAATTAGGAACTGGAACTGGTTCTGAGATTCCGGTTCCGGATGCCAGATTTCCCAAAATTTCGGTTCAGAACCTGTTCTTGGCTGTCCCTGATTTAAAGTTTACTTAATTGTGATTTTCTCTTATTCTATGTATTTGAATATTTGAAAAATATATTTAATTATGAATACGAATTTGACAAAACCATTCCACTGTTTCTAAGAAAATTAAAAATGAAGAAGAAGTAAACTGGGGAAAAAAAGCGATACATCAAAGAAGATTATGAGAGCGTACCACACAAAATGTTGTATTTTATATTTGTGTACGTCCACATTTTATTTATATTCAAGCTGTGCATTTTTCTACATTTTTATTGCGCAGACACACACACGCACATACATACGTACAGTATATTTTATTATTTATTTTATTTAATTCCAAACTGACGCATTGCATTCCCTGCCACATATTTTATACACGAATTTACTCCCAGCCACCAGGCGCGCATCAAATCGAGTGAAATAACCACCGCCAGCGACACCACCAGCAACAACAACAACAACAGAAAACACCAACCCAATTCAAGCAACCACACACAGAAGATCGCCCGACCGAACGAACGAACGGGTGTAATGACTTTTGTCGTTTGGGTTAAGTGGATTGTTGGCTTCCTTCTTCGCCTTCTTCGTCTTCTACTGCATCTTCGGCCTGAGTGCGGCTGCTGGAGTTTCGGTTTGGGTTTCGGCATCATATCGAATCATACATGTACTTATGCGGTAGGGGTTGTGTGAGTCTTTCCAGGATTCAATTCAATGATTTCACTTTTATGTGTGAACAACGGAAAGGTTCAAGATTTTTGATGTTTCGTAATTTTTTTTATTTCCTTTCATGATGCTAGTGAAGATGTTCTCTTGCAATTGTTCTTGTTGTGGAAATTACTCCGGGTTTTTTTTTTTATTATGTGTGTGTTTGGGCTGACTCTAGTAGAAGGCCAATTATGCAAGGAGGCTCTTGGAGATTAACCATGACAGGGATGGACTTAGATGAGTCTTGGAATGTTAGGAGAGGTAAACATATATGAGAACATTAGATAAATTCGATATTACCACTGGGCAATACCAAATTTCGTTTGCTTGTCTGATAGTAAACCCAGAAAAGGTATTGACTTTCCAAAGCAATTTGGGTGAATTACTCAAATCGATGATTTTACTTAAATTAAGCCACAATTCAGTTAATCATCCTATAATTTACTTAAAGGGTTGTCCATAAAACAAGGTACATGGCGTTACATGGGGGATGGGGGGTTAAAATGAAAAAAAATGCGTTTCGTGGTTTATGGACAACTCATTAGCACCCGCTACACCGACACACTTAGACCACACTAGGGCCGTTGTGATATCACAGGATCTGGATCACTTACTTCTATTCGCGAAACCAATAAGAGTTCATGGTGGACCAATGTAGAATCCCTATGTTGATCACGCAGACTATCCAGGAAGAATGATGCCATCAATGCGATGAACACAGTATGTGCACTTCTGTCTCCTCCTCGTCTCTGCAGCTCCGACGCTATGAAACCACCAAGCCTACCAATCAAACAGTGACCAGTGATAACCACCTTTATCATTCGATTTTTCTTTGCTCGCAGCTGTGAATTTGGGATTAGAGACCAACCCCTCTTAGAAATTGTTATTTGCTTTTATTATTGAAAAAGGTGTTTTAACAAATTTGGTTTCGAAAAGTTTCTCCATCACCGACTTCTAGTTAATTCCATTGGTTTTATTGCCACTTTAGAGTGCAACATTTTGACGAATTCACACTTTGCAGTAAAATGAAATGTATATTGACGCTACCTCAATGGTCATTGTGTGCTTTTTATTTATTTATTAAAATGTGATATTTGCCGGACCAAGTCCAATTGCAATGCAGTCGTTTTCCCGTCCGTACGGTGTCTGCGTTCGTTCAATCCATCCAACCATCCATTCATTCGTCCGTGTTTATTGTGTTTTATGAGTGCATTAATCAAACAACGTGTTGCGGCATCTGCTCGTCTTCTGTTGCATTAGCATCGCCATAAGATCGGACCGACGGACGGAATTCTTTGAGATGTTTCTACACTCGTTAGCGTTTCTTTCAATATTAATTCTTTTTGTTTTTCTTCATCTGAGTTTTAAATGTATTTTTCGTTAATAAATTCTTTAGAAACGCATTATTATTGCTTGTGTCTCCATTTTTTTTGTGTTGTTGTATATTTTCTTTAAATTTCTTTTTTTTATATTTACCAATTTATATTAAAAATTGAACTCTGCACACACTGCTGCACTGCACTGTATTTGGCGGCACACACATGTGTTGCGATCCGATCGTTTCCTGCTCGCTCCTTTCTTTGGATTTGAACAAGACGACAGAAGAGAAGAAAAAAAATACTCAAATATTGACAGATGAAGTTTATTCTTTATGTTTGCTGCTTGCATCCAGCACACATTCAATTTAAATGTAAAAGAATCAATTTCGATTTTTTATAAGCAGATAAAAAGGAGATAAGTGTCAGTCAGAGTCAGAGTCAGAGTCAGAATGGAATTTCATATTTGTATTCTTTCGTACATTTTGTGTTTGTTCGTTCTTTGGACTTTATTTTTTATAATGTAAGAATTGCCTTTGATTAATTGCAGTTTGTTTAAGAGTTTTATTTTTCTTCTGTTTTCAAGTATTTAAAATATTGTTTAATATTTTCCCTTGAATGTATAATAAATGATGTTTTATGAGGATCATTTAGTTTTTGTTACCGAGAAGTTGCATTGTGCAGTTCAATGAACTGACTTGGAGTTTTGTTGGTGTGTTCAATTAATTATTGAAATAATAATAAGAGGTGATAAGCCCTAGGAAAGTGGAATTTAGTTCATTAGCAGAGTATACAATGAATATTTCTCGCTCTTTAAGTGTGATTTTCCAGCAATGTATTTGGCAGCTAAACTGCCAATTTTCTCAAAATATAAAATGTAGGTACATACACGAAAGTAATATATCAAAATCATTACAAAAAAATTTGCTAAGATTGTATGTTTTTTTTTCCATATAACTATGAAGACATATGGGATTTTTTTCTTTCGATCTTTCGAAATTGAGCAAATGCACCCCCCGCAGTTTGTTTCTTTATAGAAGGGGACCAAACTGTCAAATTTTCAGAAAAATATATTTATTTTTAGGGGTGCTTGAAAAGTCTTGAAGTTTGGAAAATCAGGGTAGGGACCAGTACAAAAAAAAATAAAAAACTTGAAATATCCATTTTTGGCGGTCTCCCCCCTCGTGGGACATATAAATAAAAATTAAATTTTTTGAGGCCCACAAAAAAAAAAATATTTACAATAAAAAAAAAAATAAAAATACGCTTTAGAATGAGGAAAAAAATACAAGAAAAAACCGATATTATTGTTTTTCCTGATAACCTCCCCACTAGGGCAATATGACCAATTTTGTTCTTAATAAGGGACATATGGCCCCTTTAGGGGGGCAGCGGGGACAATCAACAATTTCAGTTTCTTTCTTGTATTTTTTTCATTCTGAGGATTTTTTTTTTATTTTTGGGGGGAAATGGATTTTTATGGTTTTTTCAGAGTCTAAAACACTTTTTTAATTAATTTATATTTTTTCTGTACCTTGATTTTCCAAACTTTGAGGTTTTACAGGACCTCTAAAAATCAATATTGTTTAATCAAAATTTGATAGTTTGTTCCTCTCCCATAAAGGACCAAACTGCGGGGTGCTCTTATTCAGTTTCGAAAAATGGAGAAATAAGAACCACTATTGGCTGCATGCATAGAACGAGTGAACACTACTTCAGTAGTGAAATGGTCCGTATCTTATGCTCGAATCCACAATGATTAACAAATCTGATATGAAGTTTTTGATCAACTTTAATGTTAATTTCCGTTTCGTTAATTGCGGCTAGAGCGCTTGACATGATTGAAGGGGAGAGCCATTGAAAATTCTCTGGCAAGGAAAGGTTGCGATTACTGCCGCGCCTTTGTCGACATACTTTGAATGACATCGTTGTTGGTTTGAGGTTCTTCTGAAGGATGAGAAATGTCAGGTAATCGCTGTTGTCAAGGTGGCCAAGATTAGGAAACCTCAGAAATGGTCGCGTTATGGGCGTTACATGCATTATGTCAACATTTAAAACGCTCAATAGGAGGCGTGGCCAGTATAAAAAGGATATATGTTCTGGATCAGCATCGAAAGCTGATCCGATTTAGTCATGTCCGTCAGTAAGTCCATCTGCGGTCGCAGTTTCATAGATATCGACTTTAAATGAAAAGTGTTAACAAGTGGTCCCCTCCAAACTAGGGCTAAGAGAAACAATGCGAGAATCAGCCAAATCGAACCAAAACTAATTGGAGTTCGTTTTAGAACAAACATTTCTGTGGATTCGTTTGGAAATATTCTGAAACTTCTTCCGTGGGATCCTGAGATAATTTGTTTGCTGCATTCGATTGGAAATGTTTTAAGACTGATTTTAGATATGGTCCAAGTTTCCAATATCACCATCATAATGGGGTCCTGAGACCAAAATGAGCTTCGACATTGCCGAATAAAGTTGACTCTATAATTTGCTTTCAATTTTAAAATTATTTTTGTAAAAAAAAATCAATCTGCATTGCCAACTTCTATTCTTTGGACTTTTGCCATTCTAGTGTAGCAGAGCCTTTCTACGATTCAGCTAATATTCGTGGGTTAACCAACAGCTGATCGAATCATTAGTTTACTAAGATACTGTGGGCCCACAAAGGCATTTTCTCAATTTTCCCTAACCTCAGATAACACGAGGGATGTTATGACATTTTGATCTATGGTCTGAAAGTGTATTGCCAAAACGACCTCAAGAACGAGAGATCACAAATGATTCGAAAAGCGAAACAGAAATAAAAGAATCAACACATACTTTCGATGATAATGCCCCCGCCTATATGTGCCGACTCACGTGAGTGCTGTCAATCATTCCCCAAAGTACTTTTTGTGTGCGAATGTGTGTACCCCAATCGGCTATACAATGGCAGACTGAGGCATTGTGACGTTGTTCGCGTCGTCATCGTGATCAACGTGGTTGTTTTGTTGTTGTTGTTGTTGTTGTTGCTTTGGAATTCTGCATTGCTCGCTCACCGCAAAGACAAATGATCGTCAGCGTGGCCCTCTGCCGGTGCTGATGCCGAGATCACGTCATATCAACCCAACAAGTTACATGCTCCATAAAGTGTCATGAGCTCGAGCGCGTGCGAAACAAGAATCAAAACAAAAAGTCAAACACAATTTGTTTCATGCCAAACAACGAACGCGATCGTGGCGGTGTGGCACAACAAACGAACGAACGTACCGGAATGGGTCGGAAGCGGGGGGGTTGCTTTTGGATAGTACTTTGCACGCAGACGAAAAGTGACGCACCGTCAGTATGTTTTTTTTTGGTTTTTGTTGAGAATGAGTTGGGCAATTCGCTTAGTGAAGGCGATTCAGCACAGATAATCGCATTGAGATCGTCGCGTAAACACGATCACTCAGCACCAGGGATGCCAACTAACAAGTGACTATTACTACCAATTGTCTGCGATCAGCAAAGGCAATTAATCAAACGGAAGGTTCTTACATAGGGAATTGGGTACATTCTACCCACAACAAATACGATAATTTATAATTTTTACATCGCAGGGCATTCCATATTCTATGTGAACATGGATTACCGCCAAACAGTTGGCATCTCTACGCCAAACTGTGTGTGCGTGAAGAGGTAGGCGCCAGCGGAGCGCTCACGTACTTCACAACATCTTGATGAATGAACGAATGAATGAAAGTGTGTAGACAGAATGTTGAATGAAAAACTCACCCGCTCTTCTTCGCGTATCATTTCAGCAATGCCGGGCTTTATTTCCAGATCGTCGACCATGGATGACGTGTGATGTGATGTGGGCGGTGGGGGTCCCGTTGGATGTGTCATGCCCATGGCAGCGGCCGTGCTCAAATCCATTTGTGCAGCCGCAGCGGCCATAGCGGCTGCTTGTACTGGTCCCATCTGAAATCGTGAATCGGCGGAACAGCTTTCAGAGCGGCCATGGCCAGCGCCACCACCGGCTGCACTGGCGGGCGAAGGTGTCAGCGGACCGCTGATCACACTGGACGGGTGGTGTGTCGACACTGATGTGGATGACGACGATGCTGGCGAAGCGCGCTGTGAGTGATGGAGTGCGGATGTGTGGTGGTGGTGTTGATGCTGCTGCTGCTGATGATGATGGCCACTTTGTTGCTGTTGGTGCTGGAGATGTGGTCCGGGTGTGAGTGCTCCAGATGGTGTTCGAGCAGGTGGAAGTAGCGGGGGAGCAGGTGTATGTGATGGCGAGGGAATTTCGATGTGAGAGACCGTTTCGAGAAGGGAAGGCGTAAGACGGGTACTACCGCTGCCGGTCTGTACACTGCCGCTGGAAGCACCGATGGATGTTGGAATTGGCGGTGTCATCAACGACGAACGATGATCCCTGTCACGTTCGCGCTCACGTTCCCTCTCTCTTTCCCGTTCGGCTCGCTCGGCGGCTATTAGGCCACTCAGTGGACTTGCGGGCGGATTAAAAATTGCATCGGCTGAGGGCCAGCGTCTTTTGCGTACATTGCGTGCTATTTGCTCTTGCTGCTGCAGCGGCGACAGACGCATCTCCAGGTTATTGTTGTTACTGCTGGTGTTATTGTTGTTGCTACCGCAATCCCACTCACCTCGACTCAAGCGCATCTTCTTCTCGGGTTCGACAAACGACAACAGATCGTCGCTGTCCTGGGGATCGTCGGCATCTTTTCGCTTTCCAGTGGGCGAGGAACTTCCTCCGCGTCGCTTTGGTGTTGACAAATTGGGCGGTGAGTGTCTATCCTGGTCATGACCGGCCATTGCTCCTCCCTCTGAACCACTAACATCAGCTAGTCCGCGTACCTTCAGCATTTCAGCTATGCGCAATAGTGGCCCGATTTGCTCCTGACTCACATTGATCTCGCCTTTGTACATGAACTCCACGATCGCCTTTAGGTCTGACCAGCAGACGTCCCGCATAATCACAATCGGATGCTGGCATGGAGTATCGGAGAAGAGCATCTGGAAGTAGGGCGAACAGGCGGACAGGACCATTTTATGAGCCTTAATCGAGCGTCCGTCGCAGGCGAGCGTTACGTCGACGAAGGACTCGTTCTGCAGCAGTTGATCGAATACGCTGGTCAAATTGCTTTGGTAGTTGTTCCAACGCAAACAGAACTGCTGCGGAGCGGACACCGAAACCGAGCCGCTAGATGAAGGGGCACCCGAATGCGGCGAGGTGGGTGCGCACGAGGGCGTCACAGGCCCTCCATCGATTAGTCGGTTGGCCAACACAGAACTGAGTGAATCACGCAACTGCATTTCCAATGGCCCGAGATCGGGTTTAATATCAGCCGCTGCTGGCGGCGGTGTACTCTGACGATGGGGCGGAGTTAGCAAGCCGGGTAAGACTGAGTCGGGTCGTGGTGGCGGTTGAGGCGACTTAAGGTCGGTGTTTTCGAGTAGTGCATGAAACGGTGAACCGGTTCGGTCAGCTGGATTAGAGTCGCCTTGTGGTGGCGGTGAATTGGAGGCCATGATGACTTCTTAGCGAATTTCAAGTTTTTTGCCCCGTTCGGTGCGGATGTGATTTCTTTAAAAATGGCCAATTAGTTGCGACATATTAGGATGAATCGATCGTAATTCTTCGGTGGTCTGGGCGGACTTATGCATGCGATCAAGCCTATTTAATGGCTTGTGTGAATTAGGTTTAAGCAATTCGCGCTTTAATTTTGCACACTCTCAAATGATAGTACACACACACACACAGGAACACAGCCGCATGCACATACACGTTGACCGAAACAAACACCACTACAGCAATAGCACACCAACGAACCGGAAATACACCAACTACTACTACACAAAAATTATAATTGCAACTACACGGGCGGGCGGGCTAAAAACTAGTTCGGTATCGTCTAAACGTCACGCGTTGTTCGCGCTCTTTTACCACATTTTTTGTTGTTGTTGCTGTTGTTGTTCTGTTTTGGATTTTTTTTGCTAAAATTTTTCTGTTTTTTTTTTCTAAGTTGGTTTGCAAAAATTTCGCGTTCGAATTGTATCGTTTCGTATCGAAAGTGTGTTTGTGTGTGCGTTATTTGTTGTTGTTGTTGTTGTTGTCGTGCCCCTCCAATTCAACTGATCCAAAACCGTATGTAGGTACGTTCGTCGTATGTCTCGTAAATGTGGGAACACAAGCGAACACTCGTCGTCGCCAGTCGCAGACAGCGTAGTCTCGAACTCGAACTCCGGAGTTGTCGGTTTTCGTTTTGAGCAAAAGTCTTCTCAGCACGACCGTCTGAATTAGACTGAAATCGTTTCGCACATTTTGATACGGAAAAACTGAAACTGAATCAGAGACTTAACTGGGAAAAACTGAAACCGCCTGTACTGAACTAAACTGAATTGAACTGAAGGCACAACAACGAGGTGGCGCGCAGCACTGAACTGCTTCAGTTCCGCACGTACTGCTCGTACGTACGTCCATGTACGATTCCGTTTCAGATTCGAGATTCGCCAAAGTGCAATTGTTGTTCGGCGACGACGTCTACTACGGCGACGATGACGACGTTATAGATGGCGGCTGATACATGACGATGCCGAGCAAAAGAAGCTCCACTTGCCTTGCCTTTTGCTGCAAATATCCCGATTCGCAACTATGTGCGGCGCGCCAAACACTGCAAAAAAAAAACAACTACACTAACCAGCAACGGCGCAAGTTTTGGCGAAAGGAACACCTCACCACACACAGTCGCCTCCGACGTCGTATATAAATGTGTGTGTGTGTATATGAGACATGTGTGTGGAGCAGCAGAGATACACTCGCCGTACATTCGGAGACGGCGATGACGACGCGATAAAACCAACCTCACAATAGTGCACAGAACATCGAACAGAACTGCAATTGCTCGCCATCATTCTCCAGAAAGTAGTGGCGGCAAACAACGTCGCGCATATGGGAGCTCAGTCGAAAGCGCGCGCGGCTCTCTTCACTTTCACGGATGTGTCCCGAGAAATGTGGCCTGCGAATGGTGCGACTGGTGGGTGGGTGGGTGGATTGGGTTGGCTTGTTCCTTTTTCCCGAGCAAAGGAATTTCCATTTGCACATACGCCGGTCGTCGGGGCAGACTGCAGCAGTTCGCGCGCTCCCATATTTTGCTTGCAACCAAAACAACCCTACTATTGCTGCTGTTGTGTGGCCACTTTGTGCGTTTCGTCTTCTTCTTCTTCCCTTGCTCTGCTCTCGCTCTTCTTCTTCTTCTTCTTCTACATTTCAACACTCATTCTTTTAAGTCGCGCGTGGCCTCCTCAAATACAAAATCGCATACATACCCCGAATTGTGGCAGCAGCGTCAGCAGCGTCAGTGCCGCTCTCCTGTTTCTGTACCTGTGTGCGAAAGTGTCGGTGTGCTGAGTACAGCACTCGCGGAAAAGCGCGATTGTTTTCTTGCGAAATTCTCAGCTGTTGCGATGAGAGTTCGCAAAGCGAAGCCAACTGACGGATTTTCTCGTGAGTCAGCGTCAAGTCAATTGTGTTTATGTGATTTGTTTTCGTTTTCCATTTTTCCACACCATGCGTGGGGGGCGGTGAGCGTGCATGAGATGTGGTGTTGGTCAATATATTGTTCGGTGTGGTGGGTGAGTTGAGGGCCACTTGCATGGAAGGGTGTTTCTGTGTGATTTTTCGAATATTTTTATTTGTGCAATAGAAGACCCATTGCCGTTGACTGTAGCAGCGAATGCTTCTCCCCGTTGGGCTTCGCTCTCCCTTACAAATTGATTCCTTTTATTAATTAATCGAATTCAATTTATCTTCACATTATCTCAAAAGGTAATTATTCCGATTACGCTCACCTACTTCGTCTCTTGCTCTCGCGCTGTCTTCGTGTGCTCTAATGCTCTCTATTTTCTTCAAACTAAGTATCTTAACCTTATAAGAATTATAAAGTGTTTTTTTGTGTCTCTCGAAGTAAAAATGCATTAATGAGTTCCTTTTTTTTCCCAGCTAACAAAAAATACTAACAAGTAAGCATCTCGGTGTCTTCCACATTTGGGCGATTTTCTCTCACTCACTACTGCCTACAAATAAAACAACAACACAAAACACCTCAGCGATACTCATTCTCATTTCGTTTTATATTTTATATTGGAGCATATTCGAAGCAAGTTGTAAACAAAAATAAAATCAAAGGAATGTTTTGGTACAATGAAACGCCTGTAATGGAACAGCGAAACACATGTGAGCTGCTCGAATTCGCCGCAAAAGCAACGGAGGTATGTGATGCTCTTAAATTCCACAATGAATGCCACAATGAAGTGAGCGCTCTTGGTGCAATTTCATGGATTCAAAGATGAATTCGCTTCTATGGCAACTGAGGTACCGAGATGCAAAGTGACTCTTTTTTAATTGAAATTTGTTTGCCCGTTGTTCACATTTGCCATGGACAGTTTCTTGCCTACAAAACTGTCCGTTTTTCGGTGGTGTATGCATGTTTGCTGTACACCACCCGCCCCACCCGTCATCCGGTTCCCGTTTCCCCCCGCCCTCATCATATATTTCTCAATCTCCTCTCCAAAATGTTTGATGTTTTGGCACCTTCGCGTTAGTCCGGCCCCTACCCGAGCTGATGCTCCTATTCACATTTCACATACTCCATAGCGAGTCCGAACCATTTGAGCGTGCGTCTGTGTGTGTGTGTGTGAGTGTGTGCGAGCGCACATGAGTGTGTGCAAAATTTTTGCAATTGTATTTTATTTTTGACTTTTTTACTCACACGCCAAAATATATATTTAAAAATATGTTAACAACAACAACAAATATATTTTATTCCGTTAAAATAAAAGAGTAAGTGAGAGCGGCAATGCTGAGGTCGGGCTCCATCTCTAGTAGGTGTATTTGATGTTGTTATTGCTTTTACGTACATATTTAGTTTTAAATATGCAATAAGAAACCATTGGGTGTGTTTGTTGTTGTTGCATGTGAAACTCATTCACTCTTGTTTTTTACATTCATTTTTCGGGTGCAAAATGCCGTCGCATGTCGTCGTTTGTTCGATAACAATGAGTTTTGGCATGTGTTATGCAGAAGTGCTTTTTTATTGGTCGTTCTGGCATTTGTTGTTGTTGCTGCCGCCGCTATCGTCGTTCTCACATAGCCTGGCCTGGCCTGGCCCCATTGTTGTGTTCGGTTAATATGAGTGTTTTTGTTTAAGTACAATTTATTGTTCGCATTTTTATAGATAGAATGTTGATATTGTATTTATATGAGACGCCAATGTATGGACTTGTGTGTACAACATTGCATTCGGTAGGCGTTTATATTTTAATAAGTGAGGGTTGGTTCTAGAAAAGGCCTAACTGATTGAATAAAATATGTGTAAATTAACCTCTTATGGAGTGAAACGAAAATAATAATCTGTAACCAGGGACTGGAACCGAAACGAATATCGGTTCTCAAATTTTATAAATATCGATATCGGTCCCGGTTGCTAGACTTTCTACAATATCGGTTTCTATTCCGGTACCATGAATTGAAACGTTCCGACCTCGGTTCCAGAACCGGTTTTCGGCGGTCCTTGTCCTGATTGATTTATTGAACCTAGAGTTCTGAACATTTTTTGTGTAATGCTCTGGTGACACCCTAGACGTCATTTATGAAGTGATTGGCCTCTCCAACACTATAACTCTAAATTCGGAATGGCTTACTGAAAAACTCATAGTGGACCGATTTTGTTGAAATTAAATGATTCGGAAAGGTTAACAGGAGTAGTACTGTGAGAAAATGGCGTATCCAATATAGCGTATTCAATATAGTGGCCGAAATTCGTAAAACTAATTTAATATCTACGAAACACGGATTAGGGGGTTTTTGGGGTCGTGGAATTCTAATTTGATGTTTTATGGTCGAAGCGTATACGGTAGTTCACAGAGAGGTTTCGCGGTTTAATCGACGATTTCTTGAAATTACTTTTAATCTCTCCACAACTCTATTCCGAATCTCATTTTTACAGTTCCTTCAAAAAAGGACGGTTCTACGCGTAACTAAAATAAATAATATTAAAAATTGTACCAAAAGAAAGCAAAGGTGTCTTGTACTTTTACAGCTTTGCCATCGTTACAAAGTGATATATTTTTTACATTCGTAAACTATTTGGACATAGTTTTGTATGTGACCCAAATAGCAAAACAATTTAGAGCTGACCAGTAATTTCCGGATACACTTTATATTCTGAAAATTTTACCTCACTTTGTGGTTGGTTTTGCTGATAAATTATTGTTTATGGGTAGAGAGTGAATTTACATATATGCAAATGCATATTTTACTGGAGCGTCGGATGGACTCTGGACCAAGACAAAAATAATTTTTTTTTTAAATACTACGATTTGATCACATTATGTTTTGCATATTTACATATTTTTGCATATTTTGCATGTGTTTTGCATATCTGCATATTTTACCTATTACTTGCATATTTTTTGCATATTTTTTGACTATTTTTAGTATATTTTTTGCATATGCGAGAACCAAACATTGGCGAGTTTCTTTATTCATTCCTCAAACTCGTACGGACATTTTTTGTATTAACATTTAAAAAAAACGTTGTTATGTCTAACTAGCCACTTAGTCAAAAATGTGGCCGAATTCATATTTAAGTCCTGGTCAAAAGCTGTTACTTAGACGTAAGAGTCCTTATGCTACGTATCAGCTGTAATCCCTCCAACTGGCATGATTCACCCGAAAAAGTCCAAAGATGCGCTTGGTGGCAGCAGTACTCCCCCTTACATGAACCACCCCATTATTTTTGATATTGCGAGAGATGGGAAGGATATTTCCATAATTTTCCAATCTTATATAAAAAATCTAAAAAAAATCTGCATATTTCTGCATTTTTTTGCATATTTCATGCATTGTTCTTGCATATGATTTTGCATATAAATCCGCTCTCTATTTATGACTCTATATACAAATCAGGCCCGTGCGCAAAAGGGGGTTTTGGGGGTTCCAACCCCCCCCCCCCCCAGAGATTAATTTTTCAGTACAAAATTATTGAAACGATACTCAAATTTGATTGATTTTACAAGGTTTATGGAATTTAAATTTCCTTTTGCCAGAAAATTGATTTTACAAGGTTTTATGGAATTTAAATTTCCTTTTGCCAGAAAATTGATTTTTTATGATGAAGCACATTTTTGTTTGTAAGCGAATATTTTGAAAAAATTTCTTAAAATACAGTTTTTATGAGAAAATTTTTTCTTATAGCCAAACAAACATTATGAATTTTAAAAGCAATATCTGTACAACGCAAGTCCAAAACTTTCTCAGTTACTGAGTATTATGAATATCTCGAACAAAAATATGCATGTTTTTATGTTGAATTGAGCTAGTTTTTTTTATTTGAATATAAAGTTTGGTAATTTTGACCGAAAAAATGCATGGCTCTAAACTAACTCGTTCCTATGTTCAAAACAAAAAGTATTACCACTAAACGTATACGTTAACTTATAGATTCGTTTTGTTTTGATAAATTATTGGGTTTTGCCTATTCGACCATTTTTGAACTTCCTGATCCTACATTTCTCAAAAACGTTATAGAAAAATTCCAAGATCGCCATTTTGTTCAGCGTTATAAAATTCAAATCCAAAATGTTAAAATTTGGTGGGGTGGTGTTTTGTAATTAAATTTCTATTATTTGACGATTTGTCTAAAAGTAGTGTAACGAAAATGTCTTGTATAACTTAAATGAAGTACAATAATCTAGAGTATGTACTATAGGTTATTTTGGAGCTAAATCCAAAATCCGTTTCTAAAAATTTCCAATCGAATCCACGAAAAAAAGATTTGGTCCCAAAACCCAATTTTGTCCCATTATATGTATCCATTTCTTGACATTTTCAATCGAATAGAGCAATAAAAATTTGAAAAATCATCACTTTTTTGTTGTATATTTGTCCGATTTTGTCCGATGTTTGTCCGATTTAACTTTCAAAAATTAATTTTGTATAAAACCCCCCCCACGGGAAATTCCTGCGCACGGGCCTGATACTGAAGTACAAAATTTTTCATGTTTCAAATTAGTTGTAATTTTAAAATAATATTTGGTATCCTACCCACTTTTGCTTTCATAAAAATAGTTTTCACCCATTATGTCACGTGACATATTTTCGATATGGAAGTGACATATATTTTTCAGATCGATGGCAACACTTAATTTAACCGTTTTTCGTAGAGGCCTTAATCAAGTGGAGCAAAAAAAAACACTTCTTTTAGGCTCTATCAAAGCAAAGTTCACATAGGTAACGTGAAATCTTCTAATATAATGAAATTTAGAGAGATTTACAATTTTTATTCTTAAAATAACAGCTAACCTCAGATTCATTCTTCCGTAAATAAATGAAAATATATAGAAAATTTACCAAATAAATGAAATTGATAGAGGCACTGAAGTATTAGGATGGACAGGGAACGAATAAAGGAGAGTATAAATCTAACTGGCAACCGACTCTGAACTAACGTCCCCTCACCCATTCTTGCATTACGAAGCGACGCGTATAGAAAATTGTCCTAAGCCTTTTATGGGTGTTGCGAAAAATGAAAAAATTAAAGCCGCATTCAAATAACGCGACAATAACGTGGCGCATATGCACGAGAGTATGTAAGTGTGGGTGACGATGCCGAGTCTGTGATGTTCCTGGTGCGCCTAAAAGCAGTAGCATACAAAAGATTTGGTTTCATTTTGTCTATTGGACAACTTCAAAAAGTTGCAAACGAAACCAAAAACATGTTGGTGGCGTCCGCGTGTGTGTGTGTGTGTGTGTGTGTGTGTTGGTGTTGAGTATGCCTGCAAGAGCGCCACTTGGAGTCATCAACAACAGCCGCGAAGAGTCTGTTGTCGCGTAGCCTGATGATGCCACCGAGCCAGGGTCACAGTTTGTACTTGGTTTGGGTTGGAGTGGACGTGTGTGGATTTGGTGGATTTCGTACTGCAAACTGTGCGTTATTTGCATTGAAATTTTTATTCAAATCCGAGTAGTAACAGAAATGTTTTTGCGTTTGCAATGAACACAGAGGGGCGCTTTCAGCGTAAACGTTTAACTAGGGTCTTGGGAATAGAGAGGGCTCGAATTGAGTGAAGTGGTTCAAAAACTACTGGCCACTAAATGGTGCACAGACAAAATGGCCAATGTGCCTGTGCATCGTCAGCCTTAAACGTGAGGATCAGTAAAATTTTATTCATTTCAGCGGTGCTGAGTTGTCAATCACAATCCTTCACTGTTTGCTTTGTATACTTCCTTCCATTCTCTAGATCAAGTATTGGCCCAAGAATTGCCACCCAAACTCCCTATGCCTTCCACTGTGCAAAATATTAGAAAATATGACCGAACAACAATTTTCTGTATCGTTTTGGGCCAAAAACTAAAACGACATTTGCCACACTTGAGCGGGCGAAAGGGTGCAACATTTCATGCGAAAATTTATGTATTTAGCGCGGGTGACGATGACGATGAGACGAAAACGGAACGATACGACGAAGCGCTGATGACCAACAACGACAACGGCGACGACGATGAGAGCACACACACACACACACACACACGGTCATTCACACACATATACTCTATGATGTGGTTTGAAGTGCATGAAGGTGACCAAACAAACGTAGAGCAAATATGGAGCTCCGAACAACAATCACAGCAACAACAAGAACAAGAAGAACTGAAGCCGCTTCTGCAACTCCCGAACCTGCCGACTCCCCCACCGAATTGGACAAATATTAAAACTCAAAATAGAACATTGCAACGCAACGCGAATGAACAGACGAACGAACGGGCAGGCGGGCTGGCAGACGTAAGGGCGAATGAAGTACAGGCCTGACGAACGGACAGTCAGTTGTTTGGAGAAGCAAGGCAGAAGTGGTGCACAAACGCTTTTTGCTGCTTCATCGACGAATACTGCAGCGCACATGTGCCCCCCCCCCCCCAACAGCCCCCTGTCGCATCCGCCTGAGTCGAGGGTGTTTGGTCGAGAACTTGGAGTTTGGTGGGCTCGACCAAGTTCGGAGTTAGAATACCCTAACCCCAATACATATCGACGATGCTTTGAATATGCAAAAATGCCCCGCAGAATGAACGAACGACGAACAAACGAGCTCTATGAGACGAGACGAGACGCGACGAGACGAGGCGCAAGCAATGCAAAAGCCTGCATTCAGCTTGCAAACGTGTGATGCTAACGATGCCGATTGCGACGCTGGACAATTTTCCAAACAGAATTGCCCCAACCACCGCTATCCAAGAGTAACAGAGAAATTCAATGGCGTGGGCCTGCCACTGACTGCATGATGCCGCCTCATACGTCGATGGCATTGGCAATGATGGGAGCTGGTGTTAGTGGTGGTCGCTCTTTCGATCGGTGGGTACGTTTGGTGCTTTAAGGTTTCTGGCTTTAGCCCATCAAGCTTAGCGCGCGCCACATGATGGACAGTTAACGCGATGCGGTGCATCGGGGAGTGGCACGACGCGAAACATTAAACGCAAAACTGTACACAGAATCGCAGGCTGAAACGCACACATGTGAGTTGGCGAATTCTAATGCTGGTGTGGTTGTTGCTGCTGTCGGTGAGTGTGCACACACACACACATGCCTATCTGCCTATAACCCCATCCTGCCGCCGGGCATAACCCCATATGTCTGTAGCTGCTGTCGTTCAGGCTGCTCACAAGAATTTCGCGTTCAATGCAGCTGCCTATTTGAATGTGTATGCTCGGCATTAGGTTTGCTGGGGTGTAGTCGTGGCGATTGGGTGGAGCGGGCAGGTCGGCTGATTTGTTGGCGTTGGACATTAGACGTTGGATGTTGCGTTTTGCACATGCCACAAGCAGCAGCAGCAGCAGCAGCTACGTCGGCCGTCTCTAAACTCAATTCTACTGCTTGGAACGTTGGCACCCCTCGCGGCGTACAACAAACGGAGCAGGAGTAGTAGATGCATGTCCGCGTCCAAGTGGATTTCGCGTCTGAAGCGAATGGCAAATTTATACAAGTGAACGCCTCGCTCCACATACACATACAACAACAACAACTGAAAAAAATAGAAACTCCAACTACACATTCGTCGCAGATCCGCGTCCTGGCTTACTTGTTATTGGATTTGTTGTCCTGCAGTTTTTACTGTACGTCGATGACTGCCTGTCGCTGGGTGCGCCTGCGAGATTTCCCGCGTTGTTTCTGCCATAATTGACGTCCGAGTATCTTTGCAAACAGGCTTTCTGGATGTGGCTGGACATGGCTGATGTTGCATTTTTTGTCTTTGCCCGCCAACGTCGCTGTTCATCCCTGCTGTTGTAGCGACCCCTCTTAGCTCAAAGAGTGCGTTGTTCTTATTTTATTGTAGTCGCTGCTTGTTTCGAATTTGTTTGTTGTAGATTTTGGCTGGTGGAAAAAATATTAATACCGCTTCTTTTCGTTTTCGGTGCAGAAATTAGAAAACGAATATGATCCTGTTGATATGCGTGGCATTATGGGTTTTTTTTGGGTTCCAGTTCCTTTCTATAAGCTTCATTTGCATGCCCAGTTGGTGCAAAATAAGAATAGAACAAATCATGTATGGAGACTTTTGCACTGACTGCGAATCGTTTTTGTTTCGTTGCTTTTTCTCGTATTTTCCATTTGGGGTAGTATGAGTGCAAATGTTGGAACGGAAGTGGCTGGAGCCGCAACTGTCTGGACCCAGTCCAGTCGTTGTGGAAGAAAAATTTCAAATAAATATAAAAAATAGTTAAATCTCCACTAAATGGCGGTATTTCTGGGATTTCAACAACTTTAAGCTTGGGAAAACCATTCCTACCATGTGACGAAGTGCAAATTAACATATGACTCTTCCGTAGTACTGAACACTATCCTAGACTCTAAGAGGTCCGCTTCCCACAACGGGTATTTTCCGGCATACGCTTTTCAGCTCAACTTTTGCCAAAGCGCTGGACAGATCGAAGGTGAGAACTAGACTTTCGTAGTATCTTTGGCGCCCACAGTTCAAGTCGCGGTCATGAAACTCAAAAAGATAAACACCAAAGGCCTGTTTTGGTGTAGCGCCTTAATCGATGTGCCATCGGAGCAAGGTTTGAGCCTATTCTTCCTGAGCCTGACACTGTTCATCCTTTATATTTTAGGCTTTGTGGTTTGAGAACTCCAACAAGGTCCCCAAGAAAGAAATGGAACATTGGACCAAGTTCGAGATGACCGACCGTGTTCAGGCCGATATTTCTTTCAGTAATCTCCCTGGTGATTGATGTTTATACCCTGCACAAAAGCCTACAAGGGTATATTGTTTTTATCACAAATAATTCCTCTTCTCTTTACTTCATTTTGGACGTGTGAGAGATCGGATGAGAACCACGCCCGCCTCCCATACAAAATGTGCGCCCAACTTTCGTTTAACTTAAGAAATACTGCACCGATTTTGACGTCGTTTCTTGATTTGGGGAAATAATGAATGAAAATGAAACGGAATTGAAATGTGGTGGAAAAGGAATGGAAAAACCATGTTGCAGTGTCGTCGGTCAATGTTGAGATAATTGGTTGGCATATCAGCTGCATAGAATACATACTGACACGGGCAAAGGACGTTATCTTGGGATACACTTGGGAATTTAAAAAAAAAGGTAAAAATCATAAAAAATTAATGACAGCATATTGATGACATGAGGCCATTCAAAGCTCCAAATACCCAAAATAATAGCGATATATTCAAACAAATTCAAAATTTCGTCCCGCTTTGACAGAAAAAATAAATGTTCACTTTAGCTAAACTCAACTGTCCTTGTGTGCATAAATCTTATTCCGATTGATATCAAAGATTTTGTCTTTAACGACGCTTCAAAGAGAAATATCTGAAAACTAATTTTGGACGAAAGCATTCAAATTTCATGATGCCCCAGAAATTTAATTTCATCAGCATTTTTTCCTCAGCATCCGAACCAAGTTGACTTTTATTGTACAGTACGATTCTTGCTGATTCAGTGCACTTTCTCGCCTTTGCGTCATTACGACAATATTTCAATCAAGAATATTTTATGTAAATAATTTAAATATTATTTCGCGCATCACAACAACAAATCAAAACACGAGGCTAATAAACTACGTACATTAAAATGTAATCAACAGACACAACTTTTGGGATATGTATGTACAAAATAATATTTTGGCGCACTGCTACTGCTACTCGACAATCACCGATTCTCATTAGTCAGCACAAGGAAGTTGTTAATTTTCCGCTGCCGCTTTTGTGGCTTTTAAAATAATAATTAATAATAAACAAAACCAGAAACAGCGGCTGCAGCAGTGAACAATCAAAGCGATGATGATGATGATTAAAAATATCTTCAAGATGCTGCTACTGTCTGCTGACAGTCGGCGGTGAGTGACTCACAATCAGCAGTGTTCAGTGAGTGTGTGTGCTCACAAGCTAGGGCGGGCGGCGGCGGCGGCGGAGGAGGAGGACGAATAAATAATTGCAAAATTACAAACGGCAAAAATTGTGAGTGTTTATAATAAAAGCAGCAAACGCAGCAAAATGCCACAAATGCACAAAAGAACAAAAAAATCCCACAAGCGCACACAAGAGTTAACATTGGATTTTGGTTCCTTTTCAAGTAAAAGATGCAGAATACTAATTACAAAAAAATTAAACGAACCTCACAATAATAGGACGACAGTAGGTAAGGGGTTGACTGAAATTGGGGCTGTCAAAGAATTGAAGAAATCGTCGTTAAGGCTTCGGATATGTACAAGATGTAACCAAAACGTAGACAGCGAAATACATTAGTGTATTTTCGTTGAGAAGCTCAGGCAGTGAGCTATCTCGGTGACAAATGAAACTTTCATCGTACATTCGGTATGACTTGGCAGCATGGCAATACATTTTTCAAACTGGCTCTGAAATGATAAACTCGCGATTGTATAATTCGAAATTTGTATACGGCATTAAACTACAGCTTTTTCCTGAGTCTAAAAAAAAGGAGAATAGGTTTTAATTCAAAATGCAGTTATCAGTTTTTTGTAGAACAATTGTAGGTTTTCAGTATATTTTCAATCCAATATACCGAGAACGGTCACCCAGGATTAGTAAAATTTGCCTTCAAAACTACACCGTGCTCTACCACTACTGGCACCCTGCGAATTTTACCGAAACCGAAGAAAAATTACAACTGGACAATAGAAACGAAATGTAAGAGACTGGTCTGAAATTTCATACTAGGCCAGGAATTGACCAATCATTCAGAAATTTGGCGTGTAATATTTGTTGGTCTTCCCTAAAGTTATTGCAAAAAATAGGCAAAATTGGAAAAGTGAACTCCCATCCAATACTGATTTGCAACCAATTTATATAATCACTAGGTTAATCCCCGGTGTTGCTCGTATTTATACTTGAAATGGTGAAAGTACCCTCCCGTAAACCTTTTCGTAAGCCCCCAAAACACCAGAGCATAACTTAAAAATTTGCAGAACTCTAGGCTCAGCGGCTTGGGCTGGGTGGTGATGAGTCAGTCTATCACGTGACGCCTTATTTGAAGTTCTCATTTGTGCAAGTCGATCGGTTCTGTGAGCCTCCGTTTCTGATGCACGTGTGACTGCAATTTGTGCTCCTCTACGCTATCTCCCAATTGCTTATTGTTGTGGTGTTGAATTTTCCCTTGCCCGTTATTGCTATTGATTTTTTTTTGTTGTATTTTCCGACCGATGGGAAGGGAACAGAACGAAATGGAAATGGGGCGGAACAAAATGGAATTTGAATGAAAGGGAAGTGTAACAGCACCTGGAACACAATAAGAATGAAGTATCGGAAAAAAAGATTGAAACATTTGATTCCAATTCGATTTTGTTCCAATCCATTTCCATTTTGTTTCGTTCTATTCCCATTTCTTTCCAGACATAATTTCTAAATAAATACAAAAAATATGGAGTCGGTAGCTCGAAAATTGCTGCATTTGAATATTGTTATGAGCGAGTGGGCGGTGCCACGCCCGCTTGTCCAATCAAAAACCATGACAACGATATATATATATTATATTAAAAAACAAAATAGAGTGCGTGTTGTTTGGTCTATATCCAGATATTGGATTAATATGTTAAACAAGTGAACTAAATCAGGGTCTGGAACCGAAACGATTATCAGTTCCGTTTCTTAGATTTAAAAATATATCGGTTTTGGTTCCGGATCCAGACTTTCCATATTGAAACAAATTTCGGGGAAGTTTTCATAAAATTTTTTTCATAAAAAATTGTATTTGAAAAGGCAATTAAATATCAAGAAAATAGTAACTTAAAAGAGAAAAATCCGACTGACAAAAATAGTGGTAACTGATTTTCAAATACAAAAAATTGCCTTTTTTTTACAACTTTTTTATTAAACCAAATTTTTCTTGAAAAAAGGGTTTTTATTTTTTTATAAGTTATAATGTTTTATCCCTTACAAAATTCTCTACAAAATACCTCCAAGTCATTTTTTCCCTACGATCAGTAGTTGTTCCTACAAATCAATTTTGTCAACTTGCCTGTAATTTTTCTCAAACCTGAAAACACAAATTTGTATCATGAAGTGGTTGGCGAATTCGCCATAAGTGCACAAAACATTTTCTTCATATTTGTTGATTCCCCAATCGATTCTTACCTTTTGGCCAATCTCGGCTGTAACACCCTGTATACAGAGGTTGATTAGCTTTATTGGGTTCCGCTTTATTGCAATACTCTCTTAATTGAGTACCAAAAAATATACTGTTTTGTAAATCTTTTTTAAAAATAAATTGTAAAAAATTAAAAACAAAAATTGACCAAATATTCAAATTGTACTTAAAATGGGACGGTTGTACCTACAGTACCTTCGCAGTGAAATAGGATGGAAAAAGGTACAATTGTACCTACTTTTACATGCCTGGTTTGAACGACTGAAATTTATCTTTTTTCCCTAATTTTTGAAAAATGTTCTTTTTCAATGGATTGGCATTGGAACCATCTGGCGAATTCCATGAAAGAAGTTCGTAGAAAATAAACGCAATGGAATATCCTGTTGTAAACAATTCCATTGCGTTAATTTTCACATTTCCAATAACTCAATTCATTCGACCGCAAAAGGCGAACTGATAACAACCAAAACGCAAAGGTGTCAAAGTGGTTGACATATTTTAACAATAAAAACCAAAACAAAAAACAACAACAACAGCAACAGCACTTTGCGGTAGAGTAGGTATATGAGAAATAAAACTCACTCGCACAAATGATTTGTCGGCGCACGGTTGACCGCACACGTCAGCCGCTAAATGGCAACAAGTCAATTGATAAAATCAAGCGCAACGGGCAAATCATAAAAAGCGAAAGCGAACGTCAAAGTGCCGACAGACAATAACGCAGACCTGCGGATGGTGGACAGTAGCAGCGACAGTAGCAACACCGGCAGCAGCAACATGTATACTTTGTACTTTGCAAAGCGGCAGCAGATATTGGCGGCAACAACAACAAAAAACCTCGCACATATTTAACCAAAAGATAACAAGAGCAACAACGCATCGAAACGCATTTGATGCGACGGCATACGTGAATAACGTCAACGCAGCAGCAACAGCAACAACAACAACAACACAAACATCCACCGTAACAACATCATCCTCAAAAGCAGCGCATTCAATAAACACGCACGCGACATGAAGCGCGTGAATATGCTCTGCCTCATGAATCGGAAAAAAAGCGCAAATAACGAACGAGAAAAAAAAACAGCAAAAAAATGCAAAACACAAAATGCTGCAACTGCAATGAACTGCATGCAGCAGACACAACACGGCCACGCGGACACGAGTGTGAGTGATAACGACACCAATTACAACAACGCTGTTGCAGCTGTCCGTGCGGGGCCAACGTGGACAGCCCGCCGCATGGACAGCACACTTACGGCTTGTCAAAATTGACTGCCAAAAATCCAAACGACCCTCAAACCTTGCGGGAAAAAATGGGGAAAAAAGCGAACTGAAACTCGCGGCCGCGACCCACTCAATTGTTAAACATGCGCCACACGCGTCAAGGTCATCGGAAAATTATGCCAACACGCGTATCGGCAGCGCCCCCACATGCTGCCTGGCTGCATGCCGCCCTGCTGCACTTTTGGCCGGCCACTGCTGATGGCGCCTTTGTTGCTCCAATTTCGAATCACACCGCGAATTTTTTCACGGATTTTGTTTTTTTACTCGTCTGTCTTTTTTGAGGTTTTTTTTTTCGGTGCCAGATTGGTGCAACATGCCGCTGCTTGTTGCATGTTTGTCGACAGACACTTGGTGTTTTTTTGTTGTTTTTTTTTTTGCTGCTGCCGCTGAAATGCAATTGACTGCAATTCAACGATTATACGCGCGCTGCATTCACATATCAATAACCCGCCTGTGTATATGTTGGTTTTTTGGTGCCTTGGTGTCTGTGAGTGACCAGTGACGACGAGGTGTTGTGCCGTACATAATGACGCTAGTTAAAGCCAAACTCCAAATAAAAGAAGAAAATTCCTCAAATTGCGATTTTTTGCGCTTGTGCCTACTGCATTCCACACCTTTGTCAATTTGTGTGGTACCCTGGCGTCCTCGCGTCCTTGTTTCTGCTTTTTTACGTGCTATTTTTCGGTTGTTTGGTTGCATTTCCGCGTCGGGCCGCCAAATGCATTGATATGCTGACATATGCATTGCTAACGATTATTAGGGATTTCGGCATTTGCTGCATGCCTCATGTGAATGGCAATTCGAATATGCATGTGCAATGGCGCTGGACGGCTGGTTTCGAGTGTGGATGCGAATGAGTGGGTGAGAAAAAATCACACAATTTGTGGTTGTGTTGAGTTGGTTGCAGAATTTTTATTTTTATTTTTTGTTTGGAGGATTTTTTGGTTTCTGTCTGTGATATTGGCGCTTGCTGCTGGTTTTGCTACTATCGATGCTCTCATATTGTGTGTGAAGTGTGAAATGCACACAAAAAGCGAGCCAAAGCACGCGTGCCGTTGCATATACATATGCTGCACTTTTCAAGCTTTCATTTGATGGTTTGTGGGCTTGAACACACAAAGACGACTGCAATTCACAACTCAACCAAAAAAAGGGAACAAAAAAGACACCAACTGACCGCAAATTTGTGGTTTGCCCTTTTTGCTCACCGCTTTGATGGGGTACTTGAGTGCGATGTGATCATATTGATGCATTCATGCATGTTATTCATATTTCTTAAATACCTTTCATGCGATAATATAAGCTTTTCCATTTGAACCATCTCCAGTCATGTAAAGCTGTAAAGACAATTAAGCTTTTTACATACATTGTACATTTTGGCGCAAATATCCATATTATGGCTTGTATGATAAAACCTACTTATTGCCGAAAACAAATTTTTGGATTTTCCATGATAAATTATGCTGTCGGGATTACAACAAGGTTGTGTCCTCGCTCCCCTGCTATATATTCTCTATACTGCAGATATGCCCAAAAGAAATAAAACTCCCATATCAACATTTGCTGATGACACTGCTATCCTGTGCTCTCACTCAAACCGGGATATGACAACTCTTTATATGCAGAAACATTTGCTGTCATGATGGAAACTCAAAGTCAATGAATCCTAAAGCTGTCACTTAACCTTCACCCTTAAAAAGGGCACGTGCCTTGCTCTGAAAAAAAAGGGCAAAATTTTCCTGAAATCTCACAAACTAAGTACCTTGGAATTGATCTCGATCGCCGACTCACATCGCAATAAATTGGTCAATCTCAAGGCAGCCAAAGTTAAATCTTTCTTACAAATTTGCAAGCGTATAATAAAACCCGTGTGGACATATTGAGCTCTGGGGTAAAGCCTGTCCCTCGAATGTGGAAAAACTCCAGAGATACCAATCTAAAATCCTGAGACAAATTGCCAGAGCCCCGGTATACGTGGGTTGCCTTTTATATTGCGTGCTGGCAACTGACGTTTCAATAGTAAAGTTTGGCATTTTTGACAATATACGTACTCTGAACGTTTTGACGTACGAACGATATTAAGAAACACAAAAAACTACAGAGATTGGAATATTCCTGCAGTAGAAGGTGAAATTCCGAAACTTACATCGAAGTAAAAGCAGAGCCTTATGTTTCACCCTAACATTATAGCTACACAGAGGGAAAAAAATCAGAACTGCATGGTTATGATTTGAAACGGCTATCGTTACGAAAAATTCCACACCGCAACGTTCTAAAACACTACCGAAACAGTTTCACTTTTTGAAGATGGTATGAGTTACTGGAGCGTGGGTTCGAATCTCAGTCAGACCAAATTTGTTTTCGATTCTTTTTTTTTATTATTATTTTTTTTATATATTTGTGCAAAAAAAACCGATTCTAACTAACTGAAACCGTTTCAAATCCTAACCAGTTTCATAGTATATGTATGCAGTTAAAACATTGCAAAGCGTTTATGAATCCGAACGGCCAGGGTTCAAATATTGGTAAGTAAACAAAAATTTAAACCATTTCTTTATTTCGTAAATAAAATATAACAATGAAATATCAATAAATAATGTTGTTTAAAAAAAATTTAGAGTAAAAAAAATACAAAATTAAATTAAATTGGAAATTAAAATTTTTTTTAGGTAATTCTAAAAATAGACCTTTCCAATAACCTTTTTTGTATTTTCAATTCATGAAATCATAAACATTTCAGTCGCAAAACAAAAATTTTCAGTCTTGAAACAACAGCATATGCGTCTCAATTCAATGTACCGTTTCAATTCATTAATGGGCAGTTTCAAAAAAATTGAAACGTTTTGTTGTCAAAATCAGAACATTCAGTTTTGGCTTGAAATTGACAACGGTTCGGAACGTTTTGACAACGTTTCGTTTTGATTTTTTTCTCAGTGTCCAAATTAAAAACTAATTTCTAATAAACGAAAAACGAATTCGAAAAAAGCTTTGTTTTTATAGTCCTGAACGAAAGTAGTTCCGTGGCACAGCGTGTAGATGCGGAACTTATAAACTTCACGTCCAGTGTTCGAATCATATATGCGTTTTTTCGTTTATCCAACGGTGGTCGCAAACGAAGCTACAAACGAACGAAAAAATTCTTTCAGTGTGAGCAAGTAATATTCCGTAAGTTGCGTTTATCTGCGTAAAATTTATTCCAAACGTTTTTTTTACATTTTTTGTTTTAATTTTTTGTCGTGTATTGCACCTCTGCTGCCTTGTATTAACACAATATTTTCGTAGGCTATTAAGATGTGTTGCTACTATTTATACTCGCATACTTACTGCAAGCAGTGCTTTTGCATTTCAGACCAACACCCAATACCAATACACAAATATCCTGGGCCGCCACCATTTTGAGAATACACTCCAAGTGGCCGTTGCGTGGCGCCATTCAACTCCTTTTTGGCTTTTTCGATGCATTTCGATTGCCCTGTTGATGTTGACGCGATTGCAATCGCACTTCTGTGGCTTTTTTTTTTGTTTGCCCTGATATTTTGTAACAAGTGTGAGTATGTGCAATTCAAGTGCAGTGCACGCGGCCTCCATGCATTTTTTGTGGTTTAACAAATTTCGCATTTTTTTTTTCGCCGAGATTCCTTTGATCGTTTCGCTTGTGCAATGGGTTGTGTGTGTTCCTCTGTATGCTTCTATGTGCTAGGGTGAATGTTTACCATTGCCCATGGCATTGATGTGTTGCAGTTGTTGTTGTTGTTGTTGTTGACATTGCCGTCAATGCAACAAAAAGAAACCAACTGAACTAATTGCTCATATCAGTTGCACATCGATTGATTCGTCTCTTCAATCTTGTTGGCGAGGCTTTAGCAGCAGACAGAACTCTGAACGTTACTGAGAGGAGTCCAATTGATCAATAGAAATATCACATTCCATTTTTCTAATACGAGCCTCTGCATTCTCATTGGCACTTCTCAAGGTGAATTGTATGGGACGGGCAACATCCTTATTGAATATACTCAACAGCGACAAAATGCTTAAAAATGCGTTACGGAGGGCGGTACATGCGAAGATGTCATTTGTATTCTTCTTTCCAATCGAAATATAAGTATTACTACAGCACCTCATTGCCACCTGTTGCTTTAGCGGGGGCAGAGTGCCTAGCGACACTTTTCAATGGAATGAGTGGCAGCACATCACGTCACGCACGACCTTTGTCTGCATGTGTGTGTGTGTGTGTGTGTGTGTGTGTGTGATGCGCGATTTATTTACGCTTTCGTCGATACCAATGCCCCAACGGTATTGCCAGGGATTCCCCAGTTTTTAATGGTTCCCGAGGTAGGGTAAGCGCCTCTATTGGCGATGATGATGCTGTTCCCTCATGTTGAGAGGTGTTGTTGAAATGATACATTTCCATTTTTTGGGCCTTTTTTCGGTTTATTGTGTTTGTTTTACTCTTCTTCTACCACACAGTATTTACTGCAAACCATTGCGGGTATTCACACACAAATATACACACGTCAGTGAGTATGTGTCCATCCATCTACCACGCCACTGAATGGTATGTGTTAAAAAGTGCACTACATGCATCGACAAACCGAACACCCCCCTCCGAATTTCGCCGCCATACAGCAACAAGTACATACGTCCCAATGCAGTTTAATTGCACCGCTGGGATTATCCTCGAATGTGCAACGCGACATCACGTGAACAACCAAAACAACAGCAATAACAAAAATGAAACGAAATCAGTACCAGCGGCAGCAGCAGCAACAGCGACTACAAAAAAACCGGCGGCAAATTCACGCGAGTTCGATACAATTACAGCGGCAGTGACAGCGATATGTACGTTTTTCAATGGCTGAGCAAAAATATTGGCAGGCTGCCGCGTGCACCCGTTTTTTACGCAAAACCTAGGCGTTTTTTGAATGAAAATCGCAAATTGAAAAGTGCAACTGCTGGTTGTTGCTGTTCTTGTTGTTGTTGTTGTTGTTGCGTAGCTCTACAAATTGTGTGAATGCATTTTTACGCGAACATTTTTCCGTTTTTCATCATTTTTTTGTTTGTTTGTTTGTCTGCGCCTCATTGCAATTGCCGCCGCATAATGTTGCTGCCGCAGACACTGCAACTGCAGCCGTTTTTTTTTTTGGGGAATTTTGCATCCGACGCGTGGCACTTCTCCGTTTTTTTTTTGGTTTGTTTGGTTTTTTCGCCAGCCGCGTGCTCTTATGAAAGCGAAAGTGGAGCTTATGTTCGCTATTGTTGTTGTTATTGTTGTTGCTGTTCATGCAATATGTTGTTGGTGTCGTTGTTGTTCCTGTTGCTGTTAACAGCAATGTTGCACGCGTCGCAGTTTGGCAAATTGGCGCGTCGCAATCACTTGAAATTGATAGTATCGCGTGCGGCGGGCATCTGTTCGCAGATGCTTGCATGGCTGGCTGTATGTGTGCTTTCGGAGTTCAACCCAGCTCAGGTGTTGTTTTTGCTGTTGCACTTTTTGTGGATTTACATGGGATATTCCCTACTGTAGTTGTTGTTGGTGCTGCTGTTGTGGCTTTAATCATGTTTGAAGCAATTAATTACTACACCGCGGTTTCTAAATGAAGTCAATTATCAGACGATATCCTGGCCGCGTAGTGTAGGTATCTGTGTCACTTTTGGATTTTTATTTGTTTGCATATTGGTGTTGTAGGAACTATGAGTTTGTGTGCGTGTGCAACATTAAACAATTGTGTTTGAATTTGTGGTTAGCCGCACAAAACACGCAAACTGTGGAATGGCTTTGATTGTGGTTGGCTGCTGTGGGCCCAGATATGATAATAATATTCTATGAGTAAAAGCAATAATAACGGTATTGTATTGTTGATGGTCAATATCAATTTAATTGCCGAGGAAACTATTTTGTCTGGTCACCGAAATGTGATTCCAAACTAAATCTTAATTGATATCGTATTCAGTGTATTTTGGCTTCTAATAAATTTATTACAGAGGGTTAATGAGATGGCTGCGATGAAGCCTGACACGTTCTGGCCATTGTGTTTTTGATTTATTTTTTAGTTGGACATCCTTCGGATTGAAGTTTTTGTTGACGCCTCGTGTTCTTCTTTGCTAGCGCCGTAATCCATATCGAGCTTCCATCTCTTCGAAAATCCACTGATCTGATTTTCTTCTTAGTTTCTGGTGCGAGTCATCATCATTTGCAAACAACGTTGGATAAACGAAAAAAAAAAGTTCAACTCAGACAGGATTCAAACGCGCGACGTAAGCTTTATAAGTTCCACATATACACGCTAAGCACTGAGCTACTTTCGTTCTGATCGATAAAAACAAAACTTGTATCGAATTCGATTTCAACAATGTAAACGTTTATTAGAAATTCAATTTTAATTTGCAGCAATTTAAGTAAGTTTCCAATAAAAATAAAATTCATTATTGCAGTTTATTGGAAACTTATTTAAATTGTTGCAAATTTATTTATTATTTGCGCCAAAACGACTTAATTTGGAGCAAATGTTATACATTGGTTTTTTCAGTATTAATTATAGGTTTTAGTTCATTTTCCAAAAAATTATTTTTAGTTTGTATTCAAAAGAAGTTTGCTTCAACAGAAAATATTTTTTCTGTAAGACCGCCACCTCTCGTAAGCATTGACAATCTTACGAGAGTATAAGTTGCCAAGGAATGCTTCAATTTACGTTCGGATCCGGCAATTATCACATGATAATACAGCAAGAAGCAATGGAACTAATTTGGTCTAAGTGTGTCGGTGTTCCGGCAGCCACCTAACCCAACCTTACCTAACCTAACCTATTCTACCTGATTGTTTCCTCTGGCAATTTTCTCGTTTCTATGAGAATTTAAACTTTGTTCCTTATGAACCCTTACCTTCTGTTCATAAGAAACATACTGCGAAATGGACAAAAATTTTCTGTACAAAATTTTAGCAAATAAAATTATAATAGTAATACAGATTAATGTCCTTAAAGTCGACATATTTTTTATCAGTGAAATCGCTGAAGAGGTCTTCAATTAATTTCAATGCGAGAGTATTTCTGATTCTAAAACGCATTTTTAATTAATTAGTTTTTTTTTCCTTTTTTTACTGGATTTTTTCTCCGATTTCACCACTTTAAAGCAAACAAGTGAGTAAGTTTCAATCGGGCAAAGCCGACTTATATATACCCTACACCTACTGGGCCATATTGCATTTTCAAATTCCCACTTCAAATTCGACATCAAGTACCCCAAAACGTCACCGATACAAAATTTCATACTATTTTGATAAAATCTAAAAATTTCGGCCGCCCATACCTCATGAGGTGTAGGGTATAAAAATGAACTCACAGATTCGTTTTTCTAGTGTTATCAGCTCTTTATATTGAAATTTGTATTTAATTTGCATTGATTTTGAAAAATCGAGAACTTAACGCGCTCGGAAAACGAGTCTGTTCAGGCCTTAAATGCTAAAAATTTGTATCGAAAGCGAAATTTCGTGTATGTAACGTTTTATTTGTATTCATAAAATTAAAAAATAATAATGAAAATAATGAAGTACGGCTGAGAACAAATATTTAATTATTTTGTTAAATACTATAAAAATTTAAGGACAAGTCAAATGGACATGAACTGTGAAATATTCAGTTAGCTTTCTCCTCCTCGATTTTACGCAGTAGAATCATAAATAATGTTCATATGCTAGGTAATCGAAGAAATTGAACTTAACTCTTATTTGAGCTAATCCACAAAAACCCTTTGAGGGAAACATTTTGTGGACCAAGACCTCTCAGGATATGTTATCAGATCGGCAATCAGAAAAGTTAACCCTCGCTTTGTCGCATAGTGTAATTAAACATTTTATTTAAAAAAATTGTTCGATTATCTCCAAAATTCCAAAGAATCTGTTTTTTTATTTCAGTATGTCTCTCTGTACTTTATGGAATTCCATTAATTTTACCCTCACGATTGCAGAAAATCAAAAAAGTTTATTTTTTAAAAAAGCAAAATTTCAACCAAAACTGCTCCAAAAAAAAAATTGTGAAAGTCACCCTTACCTTTTGCAGGCACCGCGCGGTGGCACTAAGTGCCTGACATTGTCTGCCACCATCACAAAAAACCAAAGGCGTACAGCAACAGCCACCTTCGACACTCATACCACAACCGCCACCATTTGACAGCAGCAATCGGACCAAGCCACAGAAGGAGCAGCAACAGTTCTTCTTGCTTTTATTGTTGTGTCAAAAAATATTAACTTATTCTTTTATATTTTTTGAATTTGGAATACATTTCTTTTTTCTGCACTGCCCCAGCAGAATATTTCCTGTCGATTTTGGTTATTTGTTAAGTTGAGCCACTGAAAGAAAACCTTGCATGACAGTGGCTATTTTAATAAAAATGGGTTTTTGAATTTAAAAAAAAAGACATTGTTGATGAATCTATGAAAACTTTTTACTAAAAATTAAGAATTTTTTTATTGAATTGGTTTCACATGGATTGAATTTAGTACTGTGTATTATATTGAATGTGTGTGGGTGTGAGTGAGTGCACATGTGTGTGTGTGCACTCATTGTTAATAACATTTTACCCCCTACCACCCCACGTGGACCTCTCTCTCGATCCACCAAATCAAACTCTCACACTTGATACTGCAGAATTAAAGCGATGTGGTCCTTGACGGCGCACTCAAATTCGAATCCGTAAACGCATTTGAAAGATACACAACACAGAATGCAAAAAGCAAGCAAAAGGGCGCACAAATAGAACAAGAGAAATGCCAATTCGATTTGAAAAAAACTGCAGTAGACGAAACGCGCCAATTTTTGTTTTAATTTCCCAACATTTTGCATATTATTTATTTTATTTTGTTCTTGTTGCTTCATTTCGTGTACGAAGTTGCAAATATTTTCGTGCTCGATTTTCTTTTGAGAGGACGCTGGGGCTTGTGTCTAAAATATGCCATTTATATGCGCGTGGGTCGTGGTTGGGGGCAGCACATTTGTTGGGTATGGGAATGACAGTTTTTTTCCTGTTCCTGTTGTTGTTATCAAAGGCGCTTGGCAGCAAAACGAAATTCGACACTGATGGCAAAAAGTTGCTACAAAATTATTTTTGTTTTTTTTTTCGTAGATTCCTGTTGATGTTATCACATGCAAAAGTAAAACTTAAACAAAAACAAAAAAAAAAAGGAAATGGAAAATACATTTAGAAAAATGTTCGCCAATTATTTTGCTGAGCAGAGTCGAGAAACGGGTGCGTCTGACGACGCCGTTTGCTGCAGTGAAAGGCGGCGCACTCAAAAGTCTCCCTGGTTTAGCTGGAAATGTCCAAAAGGGATTCTGGTAGCAAATACAAAACAAAAACCGTATGACATGCACCACACACTCTCCGCTTTGGACGACGACGGTGGTACATTCGTCGTCGTCGTCGTCGCATCGACATTTTTTCATAAAAATGAAAAATCATGTATTTTTTGAAAAATAAAATCAAAAATTGGTCAAAAAATTAAACAAAAAAAAAAACACCCGGAAACCTTTGCTTTTCTATAAAAATAACGAATTTACAATGCAAGTGCACAGACCGCCCTACCATATCAATCCACTTTCCCTCACTCGCTCACTATGAGTGCTTGTGCTCATATGTCGCTGGGTACTATTGCACACTTTTAGGCGTTTTTGCTGGGAAACAAGTTGGAGAAGGCTTTTTAGCAGAAGTTCTAGTACCGCATCGTTTCGTATCTCGCAGCGTCCGGTATTTTTTCTTTTTCGCTGCCTTTGCTCGTTGGTATTGCTGTTACTGGCATTTTCAAAAAAAATATATGTAAAATAGAAAATTTTATACTAAAGTAATGGAAAAAATCCAAAATGTTTGTGCGTTTTTTGAAGTGGTCGCCTGCGATTTTTGTATCTTCTCTTTTGTAAGCGTAGCAGTATAGCGGCGGCTTACTTAGGCGCAAGGATTTCAAAGCGTTGGATGGATCATGAATTTACAGTATCATATAGAAGATAAGAGCAAGGGGGCAAGTGAGTTTAAAGAGAAACAAAATATAGAAACAAGTAAGTGTGTTGGAGTATACACTAGCCCTGTTCACAATCTTACTATTGTATATCGATACCTTAATGCACAGTCACGCATTTTTGAATTCCTGAGCAGGACCTGCATCGAATTGACTATTGCGATTTGTGAAAATGGACTCAGCATGAAAGAAAGATGCGTTTTCTGTCTCGTTTTAAACATAAAGTTCAAGAGGTTAACACTTTGTAGTTGATCCGGGTACTTTATTTAAATCACTGCTTGCAGTAGCAGTTATTTTCCTCCAATTTCAACTTCTTTATTCTTTTTTCCACAACACTGTGCCTTTTTGGGTAAAAGAAATATTTTTATGAATTTGTAAGTATTTCAATGCGGACAACTTTACAACTAACAAAGTGACTGAAACATATCTGCAACAAAATAAGCTCCAACCACTTATGTTGCGAATGTATAGAACTATAACAATTAAGCAACATCTATGCAACTTCGACGAAATACTGTTGGAGAAAACATATTCGCAACTATTTGGCCACTTATTATGTTGCAAAATTTACTATCCATGCTTTTTTGTAGCATCATAATTTTTTTTTCGAAACATGTTGCATATACTAATGTGGATGTCTACTAGAGTGTCTTTTATGTTGGAACATTTTCAATAACAAAATGTTGTGAGTTTTTATGAAAAAAAAACTAAAACAGAATTCACAAAAACCATAAAAATTGTATTAAGATTTGAGTTGCTTGTACTAGCAATTCATTCTAATTGCTATAACTTTTGATTCAATAAATTGATCAAATACGACTTCAGAATAACTTTTCGTTTCGTCAACATTATTGGAGCAAAAGTTTACTTAAAATATTACAAATTATGTGCTCCACAAGTCTGCCCTTACTCCAATCATGGTCTAATGTCTATTTCGAATTTAAGCCCAATCGGACAATATTTAGAGGTCGCTATGATTTGAATATTTATACCCCCACACTAACTGTGGCAGGGTATACTCACTTTGTCACAACGTTTGTAACGCCCATAAGGAGGCGTGTCCGGTATGGAAAAGTATATATATTCTCGATCAGTATCACCTCCTGAGTCGATTTAGCGATGTCCGTCCGTCTGTCCGTCTGTCCGTCTGTCCGTCTGTCCGTCTGTCCGTCCGCACGATAGCGGTCGCAGTTTTGGAGATATCGACTTGAAACTTTGGGTACATGTTTTTATCGTGAATACTGAGATCAAGGTCGAGAATCAGCCAAATCGGACAAAAACTGGGCGTGGCTCCCATACACCGAAAAAAAAGGTAAACATTTTTTATTGTTGTATTCGATTGGAAATGTTTAGAAACGTATTTTTGACATGGTCCGAGGTTCCGAAGCCACATATATAAGGGTATAAATGGGGTCTTGAGACCAATTTTTTTTTTTTGTGGATTTAATTGGATATTTTTAGAAATGGATTTTGGACATGGTCCGGGCTCCAAAACCACCTATAATTGGCTCAAAATAGGGTCTTGAGACCACATTTTTATATGTTCGAGGTACTTCTTCCTACTGTGTGGGGGTATTTCAACTTCGGTATAGCCGAAGATAGTCCACTCTCTAGTTTTCACTAATTTTAAAGCAATGGATACTATGATACTATGAGTTTTTACTGGCCGAGGGCAACATTGGCTTTAGAAGCCACTGGAAACGTCTTTCTATGGAGATCCACTAAGCGAAGCAGAAACTATTGTTGATCTTCTTTTATGGTTATTGAGTTGTTAAATTGGCTGAACAAAGCAATCCCTCGCTCTGGACAGTCATTTAAAACTTTTAAGTCTCTTTCTTTTTATAACCCCACACTCACTGTGGCAGGGTATACTAACTTTGTCACAACGTTTGTAACGCCCATAAGGAGGCGTGTCCGGTATGGAAAAGTATATATATTCTTGATCAGCATCACCTCCTCAGTCGATTTAGCGATGTCCGTCTGTCTGTCCGTCCGTCTGTCCGTCTGTCCGTCTGTCCGTCTGTCCGTCTGTCCGTCTGTCCGTCTGTCCGTCTGACCGTCTGTCCGTCTGTCCGTCCGCACGATAGCGGTCGCAGTTTTGGAGATATCGACTTGAAACTTTGGGTACATGTTTTTCTCGTGAATACTGAGATCAAGTTCGAGAATCAGTCAAATCGGATAAAAACTGGGCGGAAATGTTTCGAAACGTATTTTTGACATGGTCCGAGGTTCCGAAGCCACATATATAAGGGTCTAAATGGGGTCTTGAGACCAATTTTTTTTTTTGGTGGATTGGATTGGAAATGTTTAGAAATGGAAGAAGCCGAAGATAGTCCACTCTCTAGTTTTTTATTTCATTCAATATATTTTGCATTGTCCTTCCACTCGGTGGGATCCTTGGTAAGGAAAGAATTTGTTTTTTCTTGTCCGTCTTCCATTAACAAATTAAATAAAATTGTTGGGCGGTTGCTAACGTAAAACTGAAAGGGCTACCGATGATTGAATTGATCACGACTTTTTAAGATATTCTATGAAAATATGAAAATGCGACTTAAAAGGTTTTAAGAATTGATGCATAAAAACTGGGAGACTCGGGTACTCTTCTTATGTGCATTTTTAGTGTCGAACGGTGCAATAACTAAGTAGGCACTAATATGTGGTACAAGAAATAGGCGAAATGACAATCATAAAAGTCGAAAATCATAGCGACCTGTAAATACGGTCCGAATGAGCCAATTTGTGGGTTACTCCCGTCATTTGATCAATGGCAAGCTTGTGGCGACAGAAAAATGAAACAAAACAAAATTCCCATATCGTCGTGAAGCACCCTACTGGCCACACATAGATTTTTCGAACTTTGGAGTGATGCTTGTATATTTTTATACCCCCACACTCACTGTGGCAGGGTATACTCACTTTGTCACAACGTTTGTAACGCCCATAAGGAGGCGTGTCCGGTATGGAAAAGTATATATATTCTTGATCAGTATCACCTCCTGAGTCGATTTCGCGATGTCCGTCTGTCTGTCCGTCTGTCCGTCCGCACGATAGCGGTCGTAGTTTTGGAGATATCGACTTGAAACTTTGGGTACATGTTTTTCTCGTGAATACTGAGATCAAGTTCGAGAATCAGCCAAATCGGACAAAAACTGGGCGTGGCTCCCATACACCGAAAAAAAAGGTAAAAATTTTTTATTGTTGTATTCGATTGGAAATGTTTAGAAACGTATTTTTGACATGGTCCGAGGTTCCGAAGCCACATATATAAGGGTCTAAATGGGGTCTTGAGACCAATTTTTTTTTTTTTGTGGATTTAATTGGAAATTTTTAGAAATGGATTTTGGACATGGTCCGGGCTCCAAAACCACCTATAATTGGCTCAAAATAGGGTCTTGAGACCACATTTTTATATGTTCGAGGTACTTCTTCCTACTGTGTGGGGGTATTTCAACTTCGGTATAGCCGAAGATAGTCCACTCTCTAGTTTTTTTTTTTTTTTAACGACGAATCCCAACGGTCCCACTAACCCGCCCAACCGACCGAGGGGCACATCCGCATGACGCACGGATTTGGTGACCGAACAGCCGTAATCCGGATTACGCTGTGTAACCGATCGGGGGTAAACATATTTGGAAATTCGTTTCAGCTACAGATTAAAATCATCAGCTGATAAAACGCATATTAATAAAACGCGAATTAGGTTATGAATGCAAGAGAGAATTCTTCCAAACATAACATAATATAAGATTAACGTGATAATAAACAATAGAATTAAAAGAAAATATTATGAAGCATCAGAATTCATGCGACGAATATGAATTTGATCAAATATAATTTTTGCCTACTTTACGATATTAGACTTAACAAAAATACAAAGACAAAACAATCCAAACAGTTAATTTACGCGACAAAGATTACAAATATTAATTTTAGTATTTTGTTTTTTTATACGAAATATAAAAAATCAAATACAAATAGAACAGGTAAGTAAACAGTAACGGAACGAATGTGAATTCAGCTAAAAATTTTGTTTTATTTGTATACAATATACAGTAAAAAACAAAATTCTGCTGAAATATAAATATAAAATACAACAAAAATACAACACTTTCAAAAAATCGACAATGCCGATCTTTGTGGAGTTTGGCAACCCTGTCATTTCGCTAGACCCTAAGCGGTCCAAAAACTCAAAGAGCAACAAAGGCTTAAGTGTGATCAAGTGCATTTAAAATAAAAGTTTTAGTTTTATTAAGTGAATCTGACAGGTCAAAGACAGAATACAGGTTATTAAAATCGCTACAAATACAACGAAAAGGTTCATTCTGCGCGTAATTAGAGCGGCACATACTTAATATCATATTAACCCCTTCATTGCTGACTTATTTTCTTGTATTCATCAAAGTTCAATGCATTTATAAGACTTCGTGTATGTCAAGTAACGATTGCATGGAAACATTGATTTCGCCATCGTACCTTGTCAATGTATTATTAAATCAAGTGGGTATTTATTAAAAGTTCACAGTTTTATAAGAAAATTGTTGCATAGCCGGAGGGTTGCATTTGGACCGGGAGTGCGCTTACAGAACGTGCAGACAAATACACTAAATTCAGATATTTTTTTAACTTTGCATAACTTTAATAGATGGCAATGAATTATTCAGTGTATGTGTGCAGGATGGTGAATTATTTGAGCCACTTGACGTGAGTTTATGATGCAAACATAAACTTCATGGTGTCTTTAAAATATCATACTTGCAGTTCTCCTAATCTTCATAATTGAATGTATTTAATTTGAAATGGGTTTCCAAGTAAAAACAATGTTACAGCAGAACACATACTTCAGTGGTGGTATTGCAACTCAGCAATTACTTCAAGAGTTTCATAATTTAAATACTCGACAGAGTAAACCAAAGAATACGAGTAGTGCTGAGACAATGCAGACTCTGTGTTTGTTTTCAGTTTAGTTGCTGTTGTTGTAATTCGTATGGCATGCAACAAACCATTTAAAGAAATAATAACATAAACGATAAAAATGTACAACATATGACAATTGCCATAATATGAAAATTACAGCAACAACAACAACAACAACGACAACAGCCGCAACAACCGCAACAACGATAAACTGGCATCAGAAACAACATCAGAAAATATGAAAATCAACAAATCATGCCGCAAACAATGGGCAAATTTTTTTGAACAATTACACATATTTTGCATGCGGCTTGCTGCAATTGCAGCTACCGAAGCAGAAGCAGCACCAAATCTTATTGTTTTACTGCACACACCGAACGAACAATTGCAGCTATAGGAAAAAAAAAAACAAGAGGAGAGACAAGCCCAACTCAACTCAAGTCTGAACTCGAAACAGAAATTTTTCCAGCAATATGCAAAAATTTTGCTGCCAATGTGTGCCTTATTGACAAACTGTTGTTGTATTCTTCGTTGTTGTTGTTGTTGTAGTGGTCGTTGCAGTTGTTGCATACAGTCGCCGCATGTTGGCAACAATTCGCCGGTAACTCACAAGTAAGTAGCAGTCTTCTTCCACTTGAGACTCTCCAGCAATCTGTCCGTCCGTCCGTCCGTCCGTTGTGCGCTTGTCTTCGGTAGCGCCACACATCGACAATTGCGGCACAATGAAAACTTTTTTGCATCGCCCACGATGAACACGAAAACGTGCGCGCAAGTAGCAAGCAAAACGCAGGCGCCCATGCGCAGCAACACAACAACAATTGGGGAAAAATGCAAACATGCAGCTACCGTCTTGCCAACTCTATGGGCCACCACTACTAACTACTAGCAGCGGCAGGCATTCAGCTTTTAATGTCTTTACTAAATAATGCGATCCACTACACTTTGGAGCTTAGCCCACCCCCCCCCCCCCCCCCCCCCCCTTCAATTGGAGGCCTCTTCCTTTTGCTCAGACTACTTGATTGTTTCATTGCTGGCAAGCCATTTTCCCCTTGGACAGTTTTAATAAATATGTTCGAGGAAATGCTGTTTGGTAATTGTTTTATGGGGGTTTCAACGTCTCGGCAACTTCTTCGCCTGTTTTTTTTTCGTTTTGTTTCATCTTCTTCGGATTTTGCGTTATTTCGGGTGCTACACCAATCGTTGGTTTTCTTGTTGTTTCTGTGGCTTTTTTCTGTTGTTGAAGCACATTTTTTTGGTACGAACAGGAAATGCTCCGCAATGGACCTTTACTATCTTGCGGGGAGATCTCCTTCTTATTGCTGTTTGTTGTTTCGGTTGTTTCTTTGCATCATTGTATTATTTTGTGTCTTTTTGCGAAATTTGCAATTATTACTTGATTGTTTTTTGTTCGGTGTATGCGGTGGTAAGTGTGTTGCTAGCATTTATTTGGCAATTGATTGTGGTTCAATTGTGATGTGGACGACGACGATGACGGCGGCCAAATTAAGTAATCAATGGGGTTGGATCGTAGGTTAGTGCAACGCGGTGGTTAGTTGAATTGGCTGGTTGGCATGGTGGTAATCAGAGCAAAATAAATTATTCGATGTTCACCTTAGAGGACCGCAATGTTAAGACTGAAATGTAGGCAATCTTTGTCCCGATATTTCCAATGGAATCAAGTAATAGCAAATTTTGTCTCAGTGCCAGACTTCGAATCATAGTTATGAGTAGGGTTGCCATTAGGACAAAAGACCCAATTTTTTTCAGTACAGCGGATCTGCCCATTTGATGGACACTGCGTAGAAAAAAAAAGGTCGGTAAAATTAACCGAAAAAAGTGGTTGACGTACAGCATTTCAAAATGTATGAAAATTGTAAATTTTTTTAACGAGCTCGTCGGTAGATTCAACCGACAAAAAATGGTAGAAAAAAATAGTTGAAATAACCGAAAAAAATTTTTGTTGTACAGAAATTTTAGGTTCTTTTACAGCAATTGTTGGTTAAATTTGAATTTTCACCAACTTGTGCAATTTACCATTCGCGCATCTTCAGTTGAATCGTTGGGATTCAAAAAAAGAAGAATCCCCAATCGTGTTATGAATGTTGTGCCTTATAGAGGCAGCTTGAGCAGAGCCAAACAGAGTTTTTTGCTTGTAATACTACTTTTGGAAAATAAGTGCTTGTGTCAGTTATGCGCTCAAGCTAATATTTATTTTTTTAAACATGCTGTCTTGCATTTTCGAAATATATTTTTGTGTTTAATATGTTTTTTTTGGCTGTTGGGGTTTGTTTTCAAATGAAGAAAAAAATTAATTCATCGAAAAAAGTTTTCTTATTAAAGGATTAAAGGAAGAAGGATTGGAGCGTTTTTAACAGTCTTTTTCGGTTAAATCTACCGACTTTTTTTTTTGTGTGTGGGTACAGCCCATTTGATGGACACTGGGTATAGCGTAGTTCAAGGATCAAATTTACATTATGATTCTCTCAAAACTCCTCTCGTAATATCCCTTCCAGAACCCCTCAAGAGAGCAACCGAACAATCGAATTAAATGCTTAAAGCTGTAATTTTTTGCATAGGACAGTAGTGTGTGGAGGTTTAAAAATGGGCTTAACTCTACCCAGCAAACAATTTGACTCTTTTTTGACTCTTTTACGGCACTCTCCGAATACCGCACTCTATGTATGTGAAGAAAGCTGCAAATTTGGAATTTTTGTGGTGGAAGCGGTTACCAACGTTGGAGCGTTGAGCAGGACCAGGAGTTGATTTACCAAGGAATTATTTTTCCGCTCCGTGCTATTTCCACCAGCGAGTGTTTTTAGTGTTTTTATTTGTGGCAGTCGTTTAGTTTTGTCGATATTTTTATAAAAATTAATAAAGTTGGTCAGTTTGGCAAGTCGGCCATTAGTGTTTGCGTCAAATTAGTGACCTTCGAGATTTTTACAGTGGAATTGGTTTCCATCGGTTTTGTGGTCCTGTTTCCTCTTTCCCTTAATTCCCATTTGTGTTGCGGCGTCCCGCTCTTGAGCCGAGTTGGTTGCTGGACATCGAATTTATCGAAGCCCAGCCGGTGAATTGATTCGGAAAAGAATCGTGCTAGGGATTCAGATAGGTCAGTCTAATCCCGTAAATCGAGTGCGCTTTACAATATATTTTTTGTTGTTAGTGTTAAAAGAAAAAAAAATTTTTTGGGATAGTTTGTCGTTTCGTGTCGATTTTCAAATAAGTACCGTTTTCGTTATAATTTTCTTTGTCGTTAATTTCGGTGTTGATCTATAGGGGAGGCGACCCACCTACTGGCACCCTAAGGTTTTGAGGCTATAACTTTCGTTTGAAACATAATTTTGAGGAGATCTCAGGTTCGTTTAAAAGCTGAGTTCAATAAATTACAAGAATTTTCAATGGAACTTAAAAATTCCGAAAACTACGATTTTGGCATTAGCAAAAGTCTCCAAAATCGACCCTCCAAAAAAGGTGCCCAGTACCCATTTACAATTCTCTGTAAACAATCGAAAATGAAGCATAAACCCTTGTATATAATTTGTATGTGTTGTTTATTCTTTCAGTGGTTCACTCTAACCATTTGAACTGAAAAAAAAAGAATTCGTTAGATTTTATTAGCAAAATAAATGGAAATAAGTCAAAATATCTGTTAAAATTATGTTTCGCTGCCTTCAGCTTCCCCCTAATATTCAGAACCTTAGTTTTTGCAAGTGAAATAGCTCCTTTGCATGTTGACACATTTGAAGTGAACAGCTCGATGTTTACACGATGTTGTGTCAAGGGTGCCAGTAGGTGGGCACTTTTGCTATTTTAACAGAATCCCAGAATCCTCATCCCCATTTCACAATATTGTTCCATTGTTTGTCGAAAACGTGAAGAATAAAAAAAAATCTAAGAATTCCAATCATATTTTCCCTTCTACACTGATGAAAAACAGTTGAAAATTCACTTGACAAAGATGAACAATTTTATATCAGCCTAGATTTTTTCGTATTTTCTTCGACGACAGCGCGACTACAGCAACATGTGCATACAACTCAATGATTTATGAAAAGTTAAGGGCTAATGAGATGACACTTTAATACTACGCACATTGTCGCTGTCATCGCCACGAACGTCAGAACTGATGGGTGCCAGTAGCTGGGCAGTGCCAGTAGATGGGCACCCTCCACCTATATATATACATATAGTGTTGTTGTAAGTTTTCTCATAAAGTGAGTTGTCGGGTTTTTAAACATTATTTTTCTACTATCTCTAGCGCCGTCCATAGGATGTGGGGATTTTGTTTTAATGAGTTTTTAAATAAATTTAATGTTTGGTTAAATAAAGCGCGATAGGGATATAAAAATCCCGTTTGCGGTCAGATCCAAGGGGGTTTTAAGGAAAGCCACAAAAATCCTTAATTCTAATTCGACGATTTCTCCAACCAAGTCCAACGTTAATCACATTCACATTTAGTTCATCAGTTTTCCTTGCTCCGACTCTCTCCATCTCTGTCTCGCCGAAAAAAAGTTTTTGTCAGTACCCAAAAGTTGTGGTTAGGCACACCATGATAATAATTGGCCCGAGGTTACTCACGGCACAAATGCAAAACATTTCCAATTCTCAACCACTGCATGAAAATTGAAAACTGAATATTGAGCTGGCTCTCACATCCACAAGCCGCCCCTTAACCGCCACGACCCAAAAAAAATATATTTCAGCAGTTTTAGTTTTAGTTCCTATTATTAAGTAGAATATAACGGCAACGAAAAGGACGACCCACCCAGTCAGCCACCAACCACCCGTGCAACGTCGAAACTCCACGACAAGGACCAGGTCCTACATGAGACTATGGCAAATGCAGAGCCTACACAGGAGGTTGAATGTTGAAATTACTTGGAGCCGTTCTAAGCTCACCGGTGCAAACAAAATGAAATGAATTCACGCATTGACAACATGGAAAACTGTGCATCCAGAAAAGCCAAACGGCCGATGGCTGGACGGGCGGACGGATGGACGTACAACTAACGTAGTTGGCGCTGGCTGATTTGGATGCTTCAAAAACTACGCAATGCTCCAAACTCATATTTATTTTACTTGGCCTGGAAATAGTCAAACGTTCGATGTGCGTGGAGTTTCACTGCGTTTGGACTGGCGTGGCTCATCGTCGTCGTCGTCTTTGTTGTTGTCGTTGTTGCTGCTGCTGTTGCTTTGGTCGAAAACATGATTTGGTTTCGGGTGGCTCCTTTTCATTATTGAAAAACCTCATCGGTGCACTGTGCACTGTGTGCGCTATTTTGTTGCGTATGAGCGCGTCGTTTTCGTTGTTGTTTTATATTGTTGTTGTTGTTGCTCTATCTGCAGGATATTTTATACTTTTGATTTGGATTTTTGGTATATGCTCTTGCATTTGAGATGCAATTTTCTGGAGGTATCCTATTGTACGAATGCGTATGTATGTGGTTCTTTCTATTTCAGTTTCCCAGCCCAATCCCATTGGTGGCGTAGTGTGGTAAATGCGGTGGTTGTGGTGGTGGCTCTCCACCGTGGCCATCATATTAATTCGTTCCTCTGCATCTATTGTTGAAACAACTGTGAAACGCATGCAACGCAATTTCGATTATTGCTGGCATAAATTACATATTCTATGGCTTGTCTTGAAATAATGACAAATAGGCCTCACATGTCATAGTTCATACAGTTACTGATTGGAAAAAATGGTATTGTTGTTGCTTTGGAAGATTGTTGCAGGCACGTTAAGTGGATCTTTTAACCATTTGAAAGTATACTTCTGATACAAATTATTTAAGACATATTCCCAAGCTCTCTGATCCAATTAAGCTGCAAGAGTCTTTTCACATTTTTGAAGAAATTGTCAGGATTTTCTTTTTAATTGCATAAAGAAAATTATATATGAAATATTTATAAGCAATTTATGATGAATGGTAGCATGCAAATAGGCATTAATACAAAGGTTTACTATTTCCACTCAATTCCATCCACTGTATAATAGCACTTTGGAGTAGAGATTCTCGTCTCCCAGGGCAAACAGATTCAAAAGATTGCACAATCACAAAAATTGTCACAATCGTCATTTACCGTCACCTGCATCGTAGTCATATCATACGAATTGATATAGTTAATATTTTTGTTTATATTCAACTGACGGTCAGCGTTGGCAGAAATACCAAGTACAATTTTACTTATCGGGGTCCGATATATATAGTTTCTACGGAAGTGAGTGGACAATAGATCGGCCTCTGTCTTAACTTTTGTTTCTCTGAAACCGTCGGGTGTCATAGTTCATACAGTTACTGATTGGAAAAAATGGTATTGTTGTTGCTTTGGAAGATTGTTGCAGGCACGTTAAGTGGATCTTTTAACCATTTGAAAGTATACTTCTGATACAAATTATTTAAGACATATTCCCAAGCTCTCTGATCCAATTAAGCTGCAAGAGTCTTTTCACATTTTTGAAGAAATTGTCAGGATTTTCTTTTTAATTGCATAAAGAAAATTATATATGAAATATTTATAAGCAATTTATGATGAATGGTAGCATGCAAATAGGCATTAATACAAAGGTTTACTATTTCCACTCAATTCCATCCACTGTATAATAGCACTTTGGAGTAGAGATTCTCGTCTCCCAGGGCAAACAGATTCAAAAGATTGCACAATCACAAAAATTGTCACAATCGTCATTTACCGTCACCTGCATCGTAGTCATATCATACGAATTGATATAGTTAATATTTTTGTTTATATTCAACTGACGGTCAGCGTTGGCAGAAATACCAAGTACAATTTTACTTATCGGGGTCCGATATATATAGTTTCTACGGAAGTGAGTGGACAATAGATCGGCCTCTGTCTTAACTTTTGTTTCTCTGAAACCGTCGGGTGTCATAGTTCATACAGTTACTGATTGGAAAAAATGGTATTGTTGTTGCTTTGGAAGATTGTTGCAGGCACGTTAAGTGGATCTTTTAACCATTTGAAAGTATACTTCTGATACAAATTATTTAAGACATATTCCCAAGCTCTCTGATCCAATTAAGCTGCAAGAGTCTTTTCACATTTTTGAAGAAATTGTCAGGATTTTCTTTTTAATTGCATAAAGAAAATTATATATGAAATATTTATAAGCAATTTATGATGAATGGTAGCATGCAAATAGGCATTAATACAAAGGTTTACTATTTCCACTCAATTCCATCCACTGTATAATAGCACTTTGGAGTAGAGATTCTCGTCTCCCAGGGCAAACAGATTCAAAAGATTGCACAATCACAAAAATTGTCACAATCGTCATTTACCGTCACCTGCATCGTAGTCATATCATACGAATTGATATAGTTAATATTTTTGTTTATATTCAACTGACGGTCAGCGTTGGCAGAAATACCAAGTACAATTTTACTTATCGGGGTCCGATATATATAGTTTCTACGGAAGTGAGTGGACAATAGATCGGCCTCTGTCTTAACTTTTGTTTCTCTGAAACCGTCGGGTGTCATAGTTCATACAGTTACTGATTGGAAAAAATGGTATTGTTGTTGCTTTGGAAGATTGTTGCAGGCACGTTAAGTGGATCTTTTAACCATTTGAAAGTATACTTCTGATACAAATTATTTAAGACATATTCCCAAGCTCTCTGATCCAATTAAGCTGCAAGAGTCTTTTCACATTTTTGAAGAAATTGTCAGGATTTTCTTTTTAATTGCATAAAGAAAATTATATATGAAATATTTATAAGCAATTTATGATGAATGGTAGCATGCAAATAGGCATTAATACAAAGGTTTACTATTTCCACTCAATTCCATCCACTGTATAATAGCACTTTGGAGTAGAGATTCTCGTCTCCCAGGGCAAACAGATTCAAAAGATTGCACAATCACAAAAATTGTCACAATCGTCATTTACCGTCACCTGCATCGTAGTCATATCATACGAATTGATATAGTTAATATTTTTGTTTATATTCAACTGACGGTCAGCGTTGGCAGAAATACCAAGTACAATTTTACTTATCGGGGTCCGATATATATAGTTTCTACGGAAGTGAGTGGACAATAGATCGGCCTCTGTCTTAACTTTTGTTTCTCTGAAACCGTCGGGTGTCATAGTTCATACAGTTACTGATTGGAAAAAATGGTATTGTTGTTGCTTTGGAAGATTGTTGCAGGCACGTTAAGTGGATCTTTTAACCATTTGAAAGTATACTTCTGATACAAATTATTTAAGACATATTCCCAAGCTCTCTGATCCAATTAAGCTGCAAGAGTCTTTTCACATTTTTGAAGAAATTGTCAGGATTTTCTTTTTAATTGCATAAAGAAAATTATATATGAAATATTTATAAGCAATTTATGATGAATGGTAGCATGCAAATAGGCATTAATACAAAGGTTTACTATTTCCACTCAATTCCATCCACTGTATAATAGCACTTTGGAGTAGAGATTCTCGTCTCCCAGGGCAAACAGATTCAAAAGATTGCACAATCACAAAAATTGTCACAATCGTCATTTACCGTCACCTGCATCGTAGTCATATCATACGAATTGATATAGTTAATATTTTTGTTTATATTCAACTGACGGTCAGCGTTGGCAGAAATACCAAGTACAATTTTACTTATCGGGGTCCGATATATATAGTTTCTACGGAAGTGAGTGGACAATAGATCGGCCTCTGTCTTAACTTTTGTTTCTCTGAAACCGTCGGGTGTCATAGTTCATACAGTTACTGATTGGAAAAAATGGTATTGTTGTTGCTTTGGAAGATTGTTGCAGGCACGTTAAGTGGATCTTTTAACCATTTGAAAGTATACTTCTGATACAAATTATTTAAGACATATTCCCAAGCTCTCTGATCCAATTAAGCTGCAAGAGTCTTTTCACATTTTTGAAGAAATTGTCAGGATTTTCTTTTTAATTGCATAAAGAAAATTATATATGAAATATTTATAAGCAATTTATGATGAATGGTAGCATGCAAATAGGCATTAATACAAAGGTTTACTATTTCCACTCAATTCCATCCACTGTATAATAGCACTTTGGAGTAGAGATTCTCGTCTCCCAGGGCAAACAGATTCAAAAGATTGCACAATCACAAAAATTGTCACAATCGTCATTTACCGTCACCTGCATCGTAGTCATATCATACGAATTGATATAGTTAATATTTTTGTTTATATTCAACTGACGGTCAGCGTTGGCAGAAATACCAAGTACAGTTTTACTTATCGGGGTCCGATATATATAGTTTCTACGGAAGTGAGTGGACAATAGACCGGCCTCTGTCTTAACTTTTGTTTCTCTGAAACCGTCGGGTGTAGTAAATGGTTCCTTTCTACCCAAGACCACCACAACGAAATTTGAGGCCGATCAGCTAACGTTTAATACCCATTATCTTAACTTGGTCTCAACGGGCTAACATTTATATGGGGCAAAAAAATTTAATTTTCAATTCGTTTTAAGTCCAGAAATAATACAAGAAAAACGTATAATAAGCTATTTCCGGTGGTCGGTCCCTAGGAATTAGTTTTAAAAAAATGAAGATGTGATATTTTATTGTGAATGCCGTAGATATCTCAAAATGACAAGACCTCTCCAGTGACGTAATGGCAATAACTGTAAATGCCTTGAATGCGCCATCTATTGTACTATTAATCTTGCTCGTCTCCTACAGAACATCATCACCAACGACACACACGCGTATACAAAAAACTAACGGCATCGATGCAATCAAATGTGAGAGTCCAGCCCGTCAGTCCCAAACAGAGATCACCCCCCCCCCCCCCAGCAATGACAGCAACACCAACAATAGAACAAATATGCGCCAGTTGCTACAACTACAACAAATGCATCTCTAACCATTTCGCATGCATGCAAAAATACTATTTAGATTCGAAAATTGCATTCGTTCTGCCGGTTCTAGCTGGAGCCTCTCCACTCGCTTAGATTTGACATAGAAAATATAATAGAAAATAGAATAGAAAATTGAGAAACCAAAACCGAACGAACGAAATGGGTAACGCAGCAAACGAGCCTGCAATGAAAGGCAGGATGCATTGTCGATGGTTAAAAATGGAGGCGCGCTAAAAACTGCAAGGATTGCAGTTGGCCCGGCAATGACAATGGTCGAGCATACACTCGAGCATGGAATATAATCTATGGCGGATATTACAACACTGTCATGTGTGGGTTGAGTGGGTGGCTGTTGCATACATACGCCAACTGCATGTGAATACACATCTCGAGATAAGCCGGTCGAGATATTGTCTTCGGGTCCCATCAACACAACTCCCCCACTGCCGATTCAATGAACATATCGAATTGTATCAAATATAATTTTCGAATATTTTGGCGAATGCCACAGCGGTAACTTAAATAAACGAAGAACCCAGTCAACATTTGAGAAGATTACGAAAGATTATCTATACATCTTTACTTATATAATATTCTTTGTGAGTTTGTATGTTTGTTCCCTTATTACTCAAGAAATGCTTGACCGATTTTAATGAAACACAGACCAAAATGTAGGTAATTTCATTGACCTCATTTCATTGACCTCATTTCATTGACCTTTCATTAACTTTGGGTGTTCAAGGTGGGCGTGGCTAATATTATTCTAAAATTCTATAATTCATGCAGTGCTCAACCGATTTTACTGAAATTTTATATGTGGATTTAGATAATGAATGGGTAACACGTTGATTCTGAAAATTTTCAGTCCGCTCACTGCCACGCCTTAAAATATTAAGAGCTCTATAACTCGGGTCCTATTCAAGGGATTTCGCTGAAATTTAGGGTTTGGTGCTGAGTGGTGAATGGTGAATGGGCAGAGCGGTGATTGTGAAAATGTGTGAACTGCCAATAACCACGCCTCAAATTTGAATAGAACTTTAACTCGGGCCCCATTCGAGGGATACCGGTGCTACTTTAGCGGGATGACTGGCAAAATCTATTTTTATTTCAAAGATATTGGGACCATTTTTTTTGCATCTGAAAGCTTACTACTTGGAAATAGTTTGTACACCGAGAGAAAAAAAAAACAGTTTCACCGTTAAAAACCATCCGACAGTCGATAAACTGTTAAATTGACAGGAAAACTGTTAAAATCAAAGTGAAAACTCATCAGTTTTCGCTGTCAATTTAACAGTTTTTCGACTGTCGGATGGTTTTTTCTCGGTGTACGTACACAAATATTCAGAAATCAAATCGGTGGGTAGCCTCGTGTCGAGTTAAAAATTGTACTATGTTGCCGCTAAAACACGTTGCAACTTGGTGGTCGTGGCTATCATACAAGCTGTACGACTACTCACACACATACGCATGTTCAACATTCGTTACAACATGCGTGACGAGTGACGACAAACGAAACTTAACCCAAAATATTGTATATCAAGAAGCTTTGGTTTTGTTTATTCGTGAGAAAAAGTAAAAAGCTATTCAAATATAACCCTCAAACCGACTAAACAGCTTATTTTTTTTATTTCTCCCCTTTTTTAAATTGTTTCCCCTAATTTCCCCCCCCCCCCCCCCCTTTCACACCTATTTTAACCCGAATGCGAACCTAAGAGATTTGGGTCCTATGGCTTAAAAAATCTGTAGATTCTTATAGGGGATAGATAGACCCTCCCTTCCATACAATTGTTTTCTTTTCCCGACTACAGGAATTATGTTCATTATTATTTACACTGAAGCACGGGACACCCTGCATATTTATGTAAGTAATTCCCACAAGTTGGATTCTTCCAGAGGATTACATAAGATCAGCGTCTTTGTGTCTTATAAAACCATTCTGTGGAATCTCTTCCTTACATTCGTATCTCATCAGAAGCCAACACCAATGTACATTGGGTTATGCCCTCCCGGTGCACAGAAATTGCAAGAAACGAGATGTGGGCATGGCAGGCCAATACATTTTCCACTACATTCGTATGTAGGTAGGCTGGGTGTGGCGGTGCAGCGCATAACGTCGACGACGACGTGGAGGAAATTATGATTTATTTGATATTTTAGTTTGCAAGTCCCTAACGAGCCTACAGCGCCAACGGCACACTCGCACACACGAGTACGCACAATTGTAAATGCGTACGAACTGCACAAATGCGAAACGGCATTTTTCGATTTTTGTGGGTTGACGTTGGTCGAACAACAACAAGGGGGTGGGGGGGGTACACGAAGTGATTATTGCGTTGGGTTGGGTTCCGAAGCGTAACTCAGTGGAAATATGAGCACTTGACTCTCCGACTCTTGACTCGTTTTATATTTATTTATTATTGCTGTTGTTGTTGTTGTTGCTGTTGTTGCTGGATCCTGAAATGCACTTGCCTACTGCATAGAGCTTTCCCCATTCGAACCATAGTTCTTTCTGCTATGCTGTTGCATCATTGCCTTGTTGTTGTTTTCCGTTCTGTGGTTGTATTTACATTCGTGCATGTTTTCTGTATTTTTGGCCAACCGAAATCCAGAATTTATCCTGTGAATGAAAATCTCGTGCATACCACATAAGTTTTTGTTTCCGTTGATGATTGTCATCGTACATTCAGCACAAACAGCAGCAGCAGGACCCACAACTACCCATCCATCCAACCTTCACATCCCATTTTATTGTAGGCCTTCGTCGGCAACGTGATTTTTGAATTGCATTTGTACGAAATGTCTCTCAGCTAACAATAGAAGAATACAGTGGATTCGTTAGAGTTGACAAATATTTATAGAATTTTCGTTAAGGTCGTGTCGCGGCCCGCAATACGGAAACGATCGGAGACACTGAAAAGAGCGAAGCAATGCTTTTCTCCACCGATCTAGGTTGTGTTCGGTAGGATATGCTTATAGATCAGAGAAGTCCAGAGAGTCAGATAGAGAAGGATATAACCCTGAGGAACAGGACATCCGTATATCTTCTAAAAGACTCCTCACTTGTTACGTACCACCAGAAACGCCACACTGTGCGATGCTGGAGGGGGAGGACTTTATTGTTATCATTCCATGACTTCAATGGATGGGTCATGATAATTCGAGTGGTCATTATTTATATTCTTTGAAAGTGTTTTGTGTATTCAAAAATTCTATTAAGGAAGTTCAAGTACAAAAGTTCTGTGCGTTCATGCATTTCGAATCAGATGTGGGCGCGCATTGCCGTACGACGCGCGCGACTGTGGAGAGAGTTTCAGTTTGGTTCGGTTTTCGTTTGGTCATTGGATAATGTTCGGTTCGGTTGCGTTTGAGGGGGGGGCCGGAGGAGGTGGTAGAAGTTTTTAACAGTACAATGAGGTGGAAGCGTTCGTTGTAGTTTTTGTGTAGTTCACATGGCACATCAGCTTTATTGTTGCATTTCTGATGCGATTTTTAGTATTGTCCTGCGTCCTGGATCTGTACTCTATGTCCGAGTGATTGCTGGTGTACTTGTGTGTGTATGTTTTTCCAGTTAAATTGTTTGCTTGATGCTCGATCAAAAATGACAAATGTATTTCTGCGTGGATGTGTGTGTGTGTGCTTGCATTTGTAGGTGCATTAGGCACACATGTATGGAAAATGTTAATTTGAATTTGTGAGAATGTGATTAACGCACACACACACACTCACAAACACATGCATACAACTTTTGACTTCTCCCAATGTATTGTTAATGAGAAAACGCAATTTTCGAAAAATTGGTTCGCCATTCGATTTGTCCGGCGTCCTGGAATACTTTAAATGACTACCACAAAGAATTAATTTCATTTGGCGGACATTTTGAAAGTTGTAAGCACAATTCAAAATGATAATTTTGCAATCCAATAGGGAAAATTTTGCAGTACTATTTCTCAACTATTAAGGGAAAAGTAATTAATAAGCTTGACTTATAAATACCCTACACCTCCTAAATGAAAAATAAATGAAAATATATTGCATTTTAATACAAAACTACACCCAGAAAACAAAAACTGTTGGGGCAGCAGAATTTTCGGCCAACCGAATGCTAGCGGCTGTCACAACATCTACTTTCAGATGTTGCAGCATCTACTATCTGTTGTCCCAACATCTACTATCTGTTGTCCCAACATCTACTATCTGTTGTCCCAACATCTACTATCTGTTGTCCCAACATCTACTGTCTGTTGTCCCAACATCTACTGTCTGACGCAGCAACATCTCTCTGATACTGCAAAAAGAATGTCAAAAATAATGCTAATGTGTAAGAGCGAGACAACAATTTACTTAAATTGTGCAAATGAAAAAAATTATACAAAAAAGTATTACGAAAAAGAATGTAAGAAAAAGAAAGCAAACGTGTTTGATGTTGTCTTGTAAAACTAGAGAAATAATTTTGTAATTTAATTTCATATATAAACACAAGACTTTTAATGCGAAATAATTCTCAATTCTTACACGAATTTGATGGGCAACATAATTTTTACTGCAAATACATATGGTATTTTATATCCACAATTAACGCGCTTTCATAAAACGCAATATTTAATTATTTCATTCAATTTGCAAAAAATTTTAAATGTTGAAATACGTGTTTTTCGGAAGTTAACAAAATAGAAACTATTCCGCACAATTTTTCGAAGCATAAAACACTTCTTTTTGTTTGCAATTCATTATAGTTTAATCATAATTAGGTTTTAAAAATATTTTCTAGATGCGTAAAAGATAAACAAGATGGATGCATAATAGTGATGGGTGATATACTAATGGGGATGCCACACCGGCGTCAATTGACGCTGACAAATTTTTGTTGTTTGCCAAATTAAAATTTTTGTGGTTTGGAAAATTTAAAAATGAACACTAATTGAAAGAGCGAGTGAATATTTTTTCAAAAGAGTGTTATTTTAATTGCTAAATTTGTTAAAGAAATACGTAATGTAATTAAAGGACGCTATTACAAATGAATATTTTAATGAAATATTTTATGAATCAATTTAAAACATATCGATCTTCATCGAAGAAAAAAAGAAATTGTTTGTACATATTGATTAAAATAATCTCTATGGCCCCGAAATTGTCCAAAAAAACTTCCATTACCCCCATATACATAACCGAAATTCTCGCATACTATACATCGCATACGATAAATCGTAAGTGTAGACCACTTATAGCAACCCTTTTGTGACATAAAGATAAAAGGTGTCACGCATCAAAAAATTAAAATGCGTAAACCAGAGTAAAAATTCAAATAAATAGGGGTCAAAGGACGCCTGTGTGGCATGGTTAAGCCTTTAACTATTTTTCTGAATTAGTTTGCAGCCTTTGTAATGGCTGGTCAAATGTTTATTTTTGTGAATTTTGATAAAAGAAACTTAGATTAAAAGGAACTTAGATTAAAATAAAAACACAAAAGTTAAAATAAAAATTGATTTGCAACACTGTGGTCTTTTGCTTCCTGCATGGCATCACTGTTAGTTGTCACGGTTCACAAGCGAATTCAGTTGCTACACGCGAGTTGTGGATTCGGTTGTGGTAGCTTTTTTATTTGAAATGTTCTGTCAGCTGAAAAAAAGTGGCTGCTTCAATCTACTATTCTGTTGTTATATCCGAATTGAACATTTTTGCGTTTCTTCTGGTATTACAAGCGAATTTGGGTCTCTCTCAAGCGAAAACTAGAGCTGCAGACGAATATTTGTTCCCACAACCTCGCGCCAAGCGATTATTTTTTTGTGTGTAGTAAGAGAATTATCGTCGGTCTGTGCGACTACTATATATTCTTAGACACTTTGTTGGTTATTTTATCGAAAATATTCCGTATTTTATTGATCATTTCTCAATTATTTATCGATATGTTCCATTTCCATTTCATTCCCGTTCCATTTCAAAATGTTGTTCCAATTCCAATTTGTTCCGATCGAATTCCATTTTGTTCCAGTTCCATTACCTTTTCGCTCCCGACATATTTCCAATCAAATACAAGAAACGGCGTCCAAATTAAGTTAAGTATTTCCCAAGATAAAGGAAAATAAAGAACTTTTACGGCTGCTTTGTATGGCAGGTATGACAATTTTTCGACATTAAATGGAGAATTTTTCGATATTTAGTGGGTAATTTTTCGAAAATTTATCGATTTTTATCGATAATTTAAAAAAAAATTTTCGATTTTTTATAGATAATTTTTCGATAATTTATTGATATTTCACCGATAACTTTTCAAAATTTATCGGTAAATTTCATTTCCCGATCCATTCCAAAATTTTGTTCCAATTCCATTTTGTTCCGGTCCAATCCCATATAGTTCCCGGCATCATTTCCAACCAAATAAAAAAAACCGCCTCCAAATCGGTTCCGTATTACTCAAGATAAAGGAAAATAATGCAAATTAGGCCGCCATTTTGTATGGGAGGTTGGCGTGGTTCTTATCCGATATTGCGCATTTTCAATACCGTCCGACAGACAGACGGACATCGCTACATCGACTCAGGAGGTGATGCTGATCAAGAATATATATAGTTTTCCATACCGGACAGGCATCCTTACGGGCGCTACAAACGGTGTGACAAAAACCCTGGACAGCACGAAACTAAAGCTAGGATCCCACAATTGCCCCAAGGCGCCGAAATTGTACGCAATTTCAAAAAATCGTAAACAAATCGTGTGAATTCAATTGGGCCGATTATATTCTGCCACACAGGCACCAACCAGAGACGCGATACACCAACCGTATAAGCCGAACCGATTGCCGCATTGGGGCAATCGTGGGATCCTACATTTATCACGAAAAGGAATAGCGCGTGGCAATAGTAGACTTCAATTCGTTTGTGTGGTGCAAAATCAAACCGTGGATAAAATTAGTTTCTTTAAATTTTTTGACATACTAACAAATCGAAAATATATGACCTGACACTCCTACTTTGTTAAATATCCATTTCTATAGGATATGTCGGGTTCAGGAGGATGACGAGAATTATGTGTAGCATCTGCTCTGCGATGTTTGGTCAAAAGAATAATTTTCCTGGTCAGCCCTTGTGGTGTTGCGACTATGAACGCAAAGAGTTTGCATCGGTTCATCATGAACTCCAATTGATTTGACAAGTTTAACCCCTTCAGGACCATAAGGAAACCAGAAGTGAAACAAAGTTTTAATGCTTATAAATACATTTGTTAGGCTCTAAATAAAAAAAAATAATGACTTTTTCTTCAAACATTTTTATAGGTTTTTTGGAAATTTATGGGACATACTTTTAAAATTTAACAATTATTAGGTTGGAAGTGTCAAATATTATAAAAAGTACTTTAAAAAACACCCTACTTAATAAAAAAATGTTTGTTTACTAATGTTATTTTAAAAAAAACTTGAAAATATTCTTGGGACACATATGTCCCTGTGGTCCTCAAGGGGTTAATTAAGGACACCTGTTCATGTGGTATCACAATACTCGGCGCGCTGGTAGGCAACTTAACCTAACCTAACCTGTATCAATTTTATCCGTTTTCCTTCTCACTACAAAACCATTTTCTCACTCTCAGATCTTCTAGATCCATTCTCTAGCCTCGGTTTCTGTTCGTTTATTACATCAAAGGAATTTTATTTCGACATTTCTGAATATTTTCCTTTGTATGTTATTGAAAATCTTAATGAAATTATCTGAAAATAAATGAATTCAAAATTTGCTGAGAACTCAAAACATTTCTTTCAAGTCTTTCATCAATTGGCGTCTATTTGGAAAATATTTAATGCCGCTAAATGCATAAATTCCTTTTGATCTTCTACAATTTAAACAAATAATACTATTTCTTTTTTTTTTTTTGGTTTGCTGCTGAAAACTTACAACTACAACAACAATAACAAAACATTGCAACAACACAAACAACAGCCAACATTCGCGCTGCTGCTGTTGTTGTTGTTGTTGTTGCTTATTTGTTTGCATTTGTGACTGCAACATGTTGGCTCCGTGCCCCGCTCTGCTCTCGGGTCTTTCCTTTTCGAACGGCACAAAACTAACATGAGCGCGATATTTTAGCTCAAAGTAAAAAGTCTGAAATGCCTGACAGCAATTTATAATTAAACAAATGCACAGCGCAGCGATTTCTTTAATTTCTCGTTTGTTGTTATTAAAAATGTTGTATATAAACAACAACAACAAAGAAAAAAAACTTAAAGGAAAAATGAAGATGTGTTGGAGCTGTTAGAAGACGACGTGCGGCGGCACTGATAAAAGCTGAAAAGGTCTTGCGATATGTTTGTTTACATTTCAATGAGTTTTTATTTATATTTAAAGAAATAAAATAAAATCACTTGGCATGTGTGTGTTGCACTGGAATAAAACATTATTTTGTACTTTGGAGAGTGCGTGCGTGACTTCAATGTTGTCTAAATTATATTACATAAACAAAAAGTAATTCTCGTTCTTAACGCTGTTTAATTGCACACACACACACTGTTGTGCTCATCACCATCGTTCACATTATCATACTCATAATCTCAGACGTCGATCGCTTTCCGGTTCATATCGGCAACATAGTTGCGAAACATGTGTTGAACTGCATTTCTTGGACAATTCTAGAAAATAGAAAAAAAAACAGTTTTAAAATATAATAAAAATGTATATCTTAAGGAGAACATCGCTTGTGTGTGTTTGTGTGCAAATGGCATTCGCAATCACAAAACGCAGTTGCTCCATTCGTGCGCCATAAACCTCCGTTTTGAAAGCCCAACCAGTCAACTCCTTTTGGTCCCCCGTACGTCACTCCGCAGAATCCTAAGGCGTAAAAAATTATTTCAATAAATTCAATAATGACCTCATAATCTTAACTCATCTCGCACACAAACACACAGAGGCAGGCACAGCCAGGCAACTGGCGAAGCTGAGCAGTTTACACTGGAAGAAAAGTGTATTGAAAATTTACAATAAATTGATATGGAATGGGATAGGATGGCTTTGCATAGGAAAGTAGATTTTAACCCGTTACATGGGTAAGTGATAACGCAAACGAGACGTACAGAGTTTAAGTTTACAAGAGGATGTGAATGTCTTGCTTCTTTCAAGCTTGACTATGAGATAAATGAAATTTCAAAATTCTGCCCAGAATTTTCCATGAACTCCTTAGGCAACATCTTAGGTTTAGACCATATTCTCTGAGTGTATGCCCAAATAATCTACATTGTACAGTGAATGAGCTGAAACCACTTGTATTACATTCGTTCCTTCTACTTCTTCTTGAGCTTCGTCCTCAGCTCCTACCGCTGACGTCCGCTCCACTGGGCTTATTTTGACATTAGTCCGGTTATGCTGGCGCAAATGTTTTGCGTTGCCTCCCCTCCCCCCAACCACACCACGGCGCCCCTCACAATTTATGCCCACGTTGCGGCTGCGAAACATCTTACTGTTTCGTTTTTTTCTTGAGTGCCCGCAACATTGTAACAAAAATTCAAATGAAATTTTTAATAAACGAGTCGCCATTAAGTTTATACATTAACTATAATTTTTATAGTTGAGTTAGTTTATTTTCTTTTCTTCAACTTCCACTTCTACTGTTGCGGATGTTGCTGCTGCTTCTTGGCGCATTTACTTCGATTTCGTTTGCAATTTATTTTATTTTTTTTTTTTGGTCAATACATAGAAAGACATTCAACTCGGTCGTCTCATTTTGTGTTATTTTGTTTTATTTTCTTCATAATGTTTTTCGCTTGAAGTTGCATTTGTGGCTCAGACTGTGCGGCAATTTGGTTGAATATTTTATTGATAATTATATAAATCGAAGCTATGCCTCGTGTGAGAGTTGGCCGCAACTCAACAGAGCACAACAGTCAGTGGTGGTAGCAAAGAATAAACAAAGATTGGCAGCGGTGAATGGAATATGGTCTGCAGAGTTGACTGACAGACGTGAAGAATTTTTTGGAATTTTTTTATTGCATACCTGTATAGTTTTGCACAGAATCAAATCTTAATTACTTTGTAGTCGGTTGATGAACTACACTGGAATATAAATGACATGTAAAATTGATAAGTTTCTCATATCAATTGCTGACGAAAATTGATGACAAAAATATGTTTCTTAGCTTTTAGAAAAAATATGCAAAAACAACACAAGATGTCAACAAAGTTGTCATTTATGAATCTGATTTTCGTCCAGGTAAATCTGCTACCAAGCAAATGTCCCCACCATCTGCCCTCGAGTTCCAATTTGAAACACAAGCAGACATAAGGTAGAGTTAAGCGATGCTCTAAGATAAGCTCAATCACGATCATTAAGTCCGTCCATTGTAATATACCGTGCCGAAGCATGGTCGATGTCAGCAACTTTCGAGAAGCTTCTGAGCTTTTTCGACCGAAAGGCATCCGTATTATTTTTGGCATATTGTGCATAAGCGATGATTGGCGTATCAGATTCAATTGCGAACTATACCATATCTACAGAGATATGTCCCAGAATGTATGAAAACATTCCGAACCGGAGAATATTATTTTTTTCCCAGAATGTTTGTGACGTTTTGAAAAGTATTTTTATTTATTTTTTTGGTACCGTTTCCGAAGTAGGAACTTCGCTTTCAATACACCAAAAAGGGGGGAAATTTACCCCCTAGGAGGGTCGTCAACCAAAAATGGACCCAAATGGTTTTTTCACGTATTTTTCTGCATCTAAAACGATTTTGCCCCATAAATTTTTAGGCCAAAAAGATACATATTCCGCCCAATCCAGTTTGAAATCTATTTTTAACTGTCAGTCTAGTGGACCTACAGTTCAATTCCGGTTCCGAACGGAAGGACTCCCAAAAAAAGCTTTTTCATGGAAAGTTACTCACTACTGACTCTTAGAATTTTATGCTATGAAAAATATCAAAATTACTTTGGTTTCATAACAAAATTTAAAATCACATCTTTTTCACATTTTTCTCATTTAAAAAATCTATATATATAAAAGAGACATGTACACACAAAAAAAAAGTCTGTATATTTAACCGAAAAAGACGGTTAAAAACGCTCCAACACTTCTTCGTCTGTTAGTAATACAAATGCAGTATTACAAGCAAAAAAACTCTGTTTGGCTCTGCTCAAGCTGCCTCTATAAGGCACAACATTCATAACACGATTGTGAATTCTTGATTCTTTGAATTCCAACGATTCAACTGAAGATGCGCGAATAATAAATTGCAAAAGTTGGTGAAAATTCCAATTTAACCAACAATTGCGGCTATTTCAACTATTTTTTTTTACAATTTTTTAATTTTTTTTTCTGTGTGTTTGTCGCGAGTGGACGCTAAAAGTACGGCACCGATTTTCACCAAATTGTATATATGGGTCTTGAGGCGTTAGGTGGGATAGGTTTTTACACGCCCACTTTTACCGCCCACAAGTTAGACAATACGTATTTCTCTTAAATTTTTGCAGAAACTTTTGTTTATAGCAAATATCATGTGATCTACAATTAACTTGGTTGCGGTTGCTCATCTGCGAATTGTTTCCCAAAGGTGGCGCTGGCACCTACCACTTAATTTCTCCCCATCAAAACAGTGTTACCATATCTGCGGGTTTCAACTTCGGTGAAATTTTACCTTTCGGTTTCAGGGAAAAAATTTGCTTAACAAGTTTAACAATGCAAGTTAAAAAGCTTGTTCTCTATTGTTATCAATTCCATATTTCTACCTTCAAAATTTTAACATCATGTGGCAACAATATCAATTTTGACATTGTTCACTATCGGCAAAGAATTGTAAATTTTTAGGTTCAGTGTAGTATTGTCGTATTGTACTTTGTGAATTATCCCCTAAGATCCTTTTCCCATAAATATAAGAACAACAAATATTGAGGAAGATATTAATTTCGCTTGATCGCAGAAACTCATTAGGCATTAGCCACTGTGTGTGCTGCTAGAGCATAAACCAACAGCGCATGTGGTGGATCCTGTTTTTCTACAAACCGGCAACATATTCTAATTAAAAACTGTTGTAGACTTTGTTGCAAAAAATATATGAAATGGGTTAATGCGGACGAGTTTTCCACAGACATGCTTCAATCACCTCTTTCGGCTGCCCTCCATTTCAGCATAACAAAAAAACATGTTTATTATGCTTAAGCAGAAGACTGTGCTGTGTGTTCGTTTTGGGAACATTATCAGTTAAACAACATACCACTGTTTTGTATTTATTCCGATAGATATGCCGTTATCACATCGAAATTAAACAATTTGTAATTAAAATAGCTCGTGTGGTTTTTGTCGTTTTGTCACGAATCCACGCTGCGTTTGCGATATAAAAATAACATGTTTATTTTACAACAATAAAATTACTAATTATTATCAAAAATTGAAATTAACCACCTTATCTGCGTACAAAAATGAAAAGAATTGTAATTTAACAGCTATCGTGGCATCGTGAAAATATTAGGAGAATGTATCGTATCGAATTGGTGGAACAAGAAATAAATAAACAGAAGGGCAGGCGGCTCTCAACTCAACAACTTTCAATTAGAATCGATTTTCATATCGAAATATATAGTAGGTACTCCGTAATTAATTGCCTATTTTGTGCTTGTAGCTCAAGTGTTTGCTTATTGCTGGAATTATTAATAATTTTATTTATACTCGTCTGATACGAAGTAAGAAGTAGCGCTCATCTGACTGACTGTGCGATAGACAGTCGAACAGGTAGGCAGCAAGTGCCCAACTCGCAGTCGAACATTCTCTACTGCACACTGTGTTATCTTTACCGTTGTAATGCAATTCATCAAAAGCAGAAATACCGCCACTCTATTCTGAAGTAGTGACTGACTCGATAAGATACTTATATTATACAACAAACGAAAATCGTATATAAATTTCACAAGTGAACATTTTATTGTAATTTTATGTTTATTTTGTATTCTAATGTTTCTCCAGAAATCATTGAGACTCTTTAAAGATATTCTTTTGTGTCTGCCTAATGGTAAACAAATCACTTTGTTTACTTGATCATCAGCAGGACGACGACGATGGCGACGTAGACGACGCTCCTCGATTTGCATAGCATAAACATGGAGATATATAAACCGATTAGTTTGTTGCACGTTGCAACATTGTTGCCTCCGCTAACTGCAAATGTGCATGCCGGTGCACCGGAGTGCTGTGCTTATCGTGCTTGCAAATGTTCCTGTTCAGTTCGGTGCTCTGTTCTTGATAAACGAAACTAATAATCATGTGAAATGTTTAGCAACAAGTTTGGCAAAACAAAATGCTGAAAAACTATCATCAAATGTTGTAAATAATTTTACTCTATCATATTTATGTCGAATTTAATGCTAGAATTTCTGCATTGACTGCGGTATTCCCAGGTCGATTAGTAGCAGCACTTTAAGGTGACAAGAGGACAATTCGAGTATGAATGAATTTTTGCTGGTAGTTTATACTGAAGTTTTTACCAGCATTGGGTGAAGACAACTAATGGAATGAATAAATAGTCGGTTGGCACCGAGGGATCTTGATCAATGTTTTAGTTGAAACTTCTCATAGAGAAACACGTGACACTTGACCGATACCGCCCATTTATTATACCAACTCCTAAGAGAGATAAATCCTAAGTTTGGACCTAGAGGGCTTTTGCTTTTTTTGCCCTCGAAGAAGTTGGTATTGAAAATGGACGGAATCAGTCGACTGCCATGCCCACCTCTCTTATAAGTGAAAATCATGTTTTGTAAAATATGTAACCTAATTCCGCTGAAATATGGGTGTTTTTGGGGTGGTTAATTTCGGTATTCAATGTCAAAATTTTAAAATTCACGATGGCGGATCCAATATGACGTCCGAAATGTTAAGATTTTATCTAAATAGTATGAAATTTTGTTTTTGGGGGTTTTCGGGGTCTCTGATCCAATATGGTCCAGTAGATGTCCGACTGAGACTTACTCCCTTGTTTTTTTCAAATGGGTCAAAATGGGGTCTTACAACCAAAAATTTGTTGTATTTTTTACTAAATGTTTAGAAATTGTTCTTTTTTGCTGGTCACCTTAATGAGCAATTACCGATACTTTGGCCCATTAGAATCAGACACCACGCTCAAAATGTTGCATACACGTTAAGCCAAACCACACAGCACCAGTGCCGCCGTATCATCATCATCAAGAGTCTCACCATCTAAGAAGGAATAATTCAAGAAATGCACTTCCTTATGTCAATATAAATAAACACCAACTGACGGCCATGACAGACAACTGCACGTACCACGCACTCACAGGCAAAATGCGGTTGAATTGCTGCAACAGCCACACCAATCGAACAACACTAACCACGACCAACAACACCAACAACAACAACAACAAAATCAACATGCAATGATGGCAATAATATTGTAATCATTATGTTGAAAATGCCTTGGAAATGAATGCATATGCGACAAGTACCACAGCGAAATTATTGAATTGAAGTTGAAATTGGAAATAGAAATAGTTGCAGTTGCAGTTGCACATTTGCACATTTGTACATTTGCACATTTGCATTGGCATGCATTTCCATAGGTGAGGGGCGAAAAGTATGCAAACAAAATAAATATGTAAATGGCCAGAAAAAGAAATCAACACAAAGTAAGTCATGTGGCCGTTACGACCAGACAGCGGGGACATTGCCACCGATAGACGTACGGACAGACAGACGGACATACCGATCAACTGATCGACCAACGAATAGCTGGCTGAGCGAATGGACAGACAAACTGTTCAACCGTTCCAACCGTGCGTTCATTCGATCCATTCTGTTGCTTCCATATATGAATGTGGTCTGGGTGTTGTTGTTATTGTTGTTGTAAATTCAAAACCCGTCCGCATCATAATAAAATATTTTATTTAATGTTTAGTGTATATTTGCGTTAAAGTTATTCGAAATCAATTTGTACAACAATGTTGCACGCATTTGTTTACGTTTTGTACGTTTTGTACGTATTCGTTCTGGTGCTGCTGCTGCTGTGGATGTGGACGTTACTTTGTAAAGATCGCAATCAACATCAACATCTGCATCTGCTACATTTGCCATGGCCAGTATTTCGCTTTGATTTCGTTATATGTATATTATTTTTTTTTTGTATACTTTTGTTGCTATTAAAGCAAATCAAATGTGCTTGTGCCCGATGCGATTTGCAATTTAATATTAAAAATAATAATATCAACTGGCAACGACTTAAGTATAAATGTCTGGACTACAGCCGTGGCATCCTCAAGTTACGCGTCCGTCCGTTCATCGATCGGCATTCGCTTCTTATACGCCAACCAGGCCGCAAATGTTGCAGGCTGTGAATTAATTTCGTGCAGATTTTGAATGAGTTCAACACTTTCGGTTCGAGTGCTGTGTTTGTGTGTGCAGTTGACTGGGGCACAGGCAGGAAGTGGAACTTTAGCAATTACTTCGAAATGTATACAAATGAAATAATGACTTTCGTATTTGCAATTCTTGTTAATTGTCATGTATAAAAATGTGCGCATACACAGCGGGAAATTTTGCTAATAAACTGCATGTATTTTGTAAAATTTGTAGTTTGCTCTTCACTTTGTAATGATCTGTTCGGTTCGTTTGGTCGAGCTATTGTCATTTATTTTGTTATTATGTGCCATATTGACGTCAAAATTAGGTCACAATATTGTCAATGTACCATCGATCGTAACATTTTTTTTAGAAAGAATAAAATAAATTTAGCTCATGATGTTGTGAAGTTATTTGAATAATTTGGAGAGACGAAAAGCGTTCCAGTGTTGCCTATTTACTAATTTAATGCAGCACCTAAAATGCACTACGGTTCCACACACCCTGTTTTCAGGTCATTTCATATTTTCATGATATTGAATATTGGATTGATCAAAAGTTAAAAATTCATATTAGCAGATCCAATAAGGCCACAAAAAATCAAAATTGAAGCGGGCACATCCAATATGGCGGCCAAGATTTAACTCAAAATGTCGAATACATCATCAAATCTCTCACAAATCGTATGAAAACATTTTTTTGTAGCCCCAACCCCTCAGCCCGATCCGAGTATGGGAAATGCTAGACAAATGAACAAATTAACAAGTGAGTAAGGTTCAGTCGGGCAAGCCGACTTATACATACCCTACACCTACTGGGCCATATTGGATCCGCCATCTTGAATTTTGAAAACGCGACATCAAATTCGAAATCAGCGACCCCAAAAATCCCCCTATACAAAATTTTGATTTTCGACATTGTCCAAGCCTGCAAAACCACATATAATTAAATGGGGTTAAAATGGGGTCTTGAGAGAAATTTGTTTGGTGGATTTGGCTGAAAGTTTTTAGAAACGGGTTATGGACGTGGTTTGAAGCTCCAAAATCAGATAAAAATGGTGTAAATGCAAAGCTGGGCATAGTTAATCGAGAATTTAATCAAAAATTTAACTTCGTTAAATTAAAAAGTTAATTTCGTTGAAAGGCTAACTTCGTTAAAAGTTCAATTAAATAGCTAAATTTTCTATAGAAAACAAAACAAAAATTTGTTTGAACAAAAAACATAAACAAAACATTTTAACTACTTTCAATTGAATTCCGGCACTCACAGACCCTTTTTTCGATCGGTTTCAGCCTTCTATATGCAAATTTGCTTTAATTTTGTGTATGAAATAAAATACTTATATTCATATAAAGGCGTACAAATTTTATTAGAATATTAAATAATAACTATTTGAATACCCCGGCGTTGCTCGGACTTATACTTGAAGTAGTGAAAGCACCCTCCCGTAAACCTTTCCGTGAACCCCCAAAACACCAGAGCATAACATAGAAATTTTCAGAACTCTACACACAAAAAAAAAATTAACGAAATTTTTGTCAATATACGGTCAACAAAAAATTTTTATCGAATTGACTAAAAATTTTTCAATTTGAACAAAAATTTTATTTATTTTATTTGTTTGTTGACCGTATATTGACAAAATTTTTATCTATTGGATAAACAGTTTTTTGTGTGTAGGCTCAGCGGTTTGGGCTGGGCGGTGATGATCACCAATCATTCCATGAATCGGGACAAACACTTTTATATTTGTAATTGCCTGACGCCTGATTTGAAGTTCTCATTTCTAGAAATTATTTTTTAATCCAAATTTGTTTGTTTCGTTTAGTTTTTTTTTTTGTCAAATGTTTGACCATTGTCATTTGGTAATGGAAGCAAAGAACCGGTGCGATGGTACACTTGACCTTGTATTAGAATGACAGAAAATGCGTTGATCATGGTTATTTCCCCTTGAATTTTGAACGTAGAATCAAAAGTCCGACCTTGTGCATCAATGTTTGATGTTGGCACCAAAGGACGTCATTTCAAAGCAGCAATTGCATTTTCGAATTATTTTCAAAAATAGTCTTGACTCCGCATTTCCACCCGACATCAAAGTTTTCAGAGGTTAATTTTTGGGAGCTGCATTTTGTGCTCGTGACTGCTCTCTTCAAATTGCATGTACCACGCTCTTTTGACCAATCAAGTCCAAAGTAGTACGTAAACCTTCCGAAGCTCACAAATAAACGTGTTTGTATGGTTCTGATACGTTCAGTGTTTTAGCCATGATGTTCACTCATACATACGCACCAACGTTTTTATATATTAAGATAATGAAACGAATGAAGTTTGGTTAAGAACAAATATCACAGGCCATTCTAAACACAATGGCGTTCTCAGTTTCTCGCCATTTTGATAAATTTGAGAAATGGAAAATACGATGTGAACATCCTGACGATGTAAACCTCACGTGATTTCTGAGAACGCCATTGTATATAGAAAGGTCCATTCATACATAAAAATAGAATAAAGAATACTTCGAAATATATCGGCAAGTGCATTTAATTGTTTTGTGAAATAATTTTTAAATTACTATCACTTAAAAAATAGTACAAATTCCTAATTTTTACTTTTTTTTAGATTTAAAAATAATTTTTTTTTTGTTTTAAAGTTAACTAATCCTAGTTAATCGAAGAAATTTAACGTAACTAAATGAAAAAGTTAATGGTTTTCAAAATCAACTGAAACGTTAAAAATAATCAAAAATGTAACTTCGTTCATTAACTATTAACTAATTAACTAGTTAATGCCCAGCTTCGGTAAAATGGGGTCTTGAGACCAACTTTTTTTTATGATCGAGTATTACAGTTTCGGCATAGCCGAAGATAGTCCACCCTCTAGTTTTCTTTTATTTCTCATTCTAAACGGATTTTTATTTTTTTTGTATTTAACATTTTTTAAGACATTTAAAAAAAAATAATTATTTTGTAAGGGTGGTGCCTACCAAAAATAGATACCAATATTCACTCACACCTTTTCACACATTCACCCGCATACCGAATGCTTGAGTGCTGTATGGCTGCACCAACCAAAAATCTTTTAGTTTTGAGAAATTTGCATTTCATTAAAAAGGACGAGGTGAGACGAGGTAAGCGCATACATGTATGGAATTTCCACTCCTTTTTAATAGATGTGTTGGAAGAGGCGAGGCTCGAAACAACAACAAAAAACCGGCTCAAAAACAACGAAATTCGTTGAAATTGCGAATGTGAATTTTGGCTAAAATGCGTAGCTCTATCGTCAACATCAGGGGGGTGCACATCGCCACTGCCATCAGAGGGGCTGAAAAGTGGGTTTACTTAAATTTTTTTGTTTTGCACATAATTTTTTTTTCTTTTGTTCGTTGTTGTTTTTCGGCTGACCCAACTGAGTCCAAAGTCCGCCTTCGCTTAGTTGCTTCTGCTTGGTCGTATTTTCTAATTCGAAAGGATATTCGTAAAATGCAAATGCACTGCACACAGGCACATACATAAAAACACATACGCCTCACACAGTCGCTCGTGCGTTGAGTTGAGTTTTCTATATTATATTGTTGTTGTTCTTGCAAATAGCCAGAGACGCTGCAGATATCCACGCTTTATGCGAAATACTCGCCTAGCCCAATCTTCTAGGCTCTGGCGAATAGGGTTTTCCCACCACCATGCTGGCGATTGCAATGGCGCAATGGCGTTCGCAACGGTTCGGCGATTTCCGTTCTATTGTGCGTGTATGTGTGCGTGTGTGTGTATGTATGGTTTCTCGAGCCACTCAAAGAAATTATAAGATTGCTGAAAAATCATTAATTAGTTTAATTAACCATTTTTTACCGCCTTTTTGAATATTGAAAGGAAACTAATTTCATAGTCCTTTCAAAAGGGATTTCCCAGAATATGGCTGCCCTTTCATTAGCAATTCATAGTATCGACGATATGTTTTGCACAGTGTATGATTTGGTTATGGCGATGGCAAAGGATTCGTGGCATCTACTAGCACATCCGCCTAAGACTCAAATGGCGGCGATGGCGATTTGAAAAATTGTATTATTTTTTCCCGGCACGACGAACCAACGGCAGCAGTACAAACTATTGACCGGTCGTAGGCAATTTTCTCTGCATGAAGTCCACCTTGGGCAGCAGCATGTGGGTTGAGAACCCCCTCCGTTCTTTTGGACTTTCTGTACGTGGTTGTGTTGGTTGTTTTTGCAGAATTTTGCATTTCCTTTAGTTTCTTTTGACCACCACATGCATCCCACAGACGAACTAACGAACAAGCGCATAGGCGAGCGAATAAATGCAATTGCACACATACAAACCCGGGACGTTAGGTTCAAAAAACGGAAACGGATGTTGGCTGCTGGTATATGAATGCGTAAGTGTGTGCCTTGTTGTTGTTGCCGTTGAAAGAACCTTCCAGCAATGGCTGCCATCATCATCATCACCGTCAGCCTGGTGGTCGTCGTCAGGCCCGCCGTTCGTTCGTTCTCGCCGCCATCATCGTCGTTGTCGATTGCTGATGATGGCGGCGAAACTTGTGCGAATCCTTGCGCATCGTTTCCAACTTTATTTTCGCACAACTACAACAACAACATTTTATAGCATGAAATTCGTTAGAGTACGAACACCACAGCACTCCTACTGCCTACCCGCTCCGGGTAAATGCCCACGATGCACCGGAAATGACCAAATGGGTTCTATTGACGGCACAGGCACAGGCCAGAGCGGAGCGATGGCAACTCCTTCTCCAGCACACGCATTCGGCGCTCTGGCGTACTTAACTATTATCTACAAATATGCAACATTTTCGTGCTGCCAGTAACATTTTCTAAAACAAAATTAATCCGGTTTTTGTTTTTGTAGAAATTTCCTAGGCTTCCATCATCAGTAGTGACCACAACATGCACATATACATTTGAACACACGCACCCGCACGTATGCATGTATGTATGTACGCACCCGCCTGTAACTTCTCGTATTTCTACTCTTTGCATTTGTGCGCCTACAGGCCTCGGCCGTTTCTAGGCACCATGGCAGCAGCAGCAGCAGCAACAGCAGACACTTTCCATGCAGTTTTGCACGCATTCTAGAATTTCAATTAAAAATAAATCACAAAACGTTGCCCACAATCGGGCATAGCGCAGCCAGAACAACAGCCACGGCGTGCAGGCAGTCAGCAATCGCAACGCTCACACATGCAGCATACAGCATCTCGGCAATTGCATTCAGAAAACGCCGCTGCAACAGTGCTCTGTCGTGATAGGAAATTCAACGCATTTGCACACGCACCCAATTTTCTCTTTGGCCAACGTTTTTGTCCATCGTCCGTCGTTCGCATGCATCTAATGCGGAGCCGTGCGTTGCGGTGCGGCGGTTCACTGCAGAATATTGTATTTCGCATTTTGCATACAAGTGAAAATTTGTTTGTTGTACCACTACTCTTGACACCCTTCACCCAAACTCACCTCCTTCCTCTCTCCCCTCTCCTCAACGCTCCTCGTTCACCATCACGCACCAACTTAATGTGTGCTGCATTCGTTTCGCATCTATGACGGCGAATTTCAGTTTTTATTGTGTGCGTGTGCTTACAGTGGTGTGGGGTTGACTCTTTTTCGAGGCTCCATTAAAATTCCGCAAAGGCTTTTTTGTTTACGAAAATCAAATGAGCAGAAATAATAGAAATTGAGGAAATACTATTCCAAAGAATTATTGACTCGAGAATTTTAATGAAAATTCATTTTATACTGTAGCGGATGCTCGACATTGGTAATATCACTGGAAAAAATATTATTTCGCCACGTTCTTTTCAGTAGCTTAAGTTTTTAGCGGCACATGTTTCCTATGGACGCTGATGAGACCAAGTGGCTACGCTCGAATCAACTGAAAGGTCTGTAGCCTGGTTGTGGCTTTGTCAAAGTGAAAACATTTTAAGTTGCATTCAGCTGGAGCCCAACAAAGTACCCACATTTTAATTAATACAGAAAAAGTGATTGTTTGGTCAAATGCAAATTTGGTTCGTTTCAAAGAAATATTTGGATCGAGCATCGTTGCATTTGTGCTACTGTCTTGAGTTCAATTTCTAAAATCGTATTGTTGAATTGAAAATCCTCTCGGTGCGGCGATCTCTGCTCTGCTTTGGCACATGTATGCATGTATGTATGTATGCGAGTGTGTTCGCGTCTGTGTGCTTTTGGGAATTCTATGCCGGTTCGCCTATAATTATGTGTGTTATATAACAAACTGCATTTACCCGACGCGTATACAAAATTCCAGCACACATCCATGCCGCAACTAAGCGCACATATACGCGCTACGCTGCAACTTGCCACCAGAGGCGCACTTATTTTACTATAAGTAAAATTGTCGAAAATAATTATTAAATTTATAATGTGCAACGGCAGGCAATGGAAAGGCTACACACGCGCACACATACACACACACACACATACCATCAGCAGCAGCAACGACATCCACGGCTATGGTCAGGCCATTGCAGGCGGGCACACACAGAGGCAGGAGGGCCACCGCTAATATTTTGTTGGTAAGAAATTGAGAAAGTATTCACAACGGCGAGAAATTGTTCGGTATCGAACCGAACGAAAAATCGGGGCCAGCCCAGCAACCCCAAAGTTCATTCAACCGATTTTTTTTTATTATTGTTGCCTTTCGCTTGTTGTTGTACTTCATTTAGTGCTAATTTGCGCGTACATGTATTAGTGCATCGTTCCGATTCGCATTCGCATTCGCGTTCAATTTCATTTCTTTTCTTTGTATTTAACAGAACAACTTTCAGTAAACCCTTTTTTTCGTCTGCATGCGGCTATTTCGCTTTTTTGCCACTGCTACTGTTCGATACAGCAATTTGGCATTTGTTGCTGCTGTTGCTGCTGATATTTGTGCTGTATCACTGTAATTACAACAAATTTTCTTCATTTATGCGAAAATAACAAATTGCTGCTGCCGTGATTATTTCGAATTTGATTTGAATAAGGATGAGAACGTACATATATCATTTGCTCACTTGTTCATGCGTTGAATTTGTTGGATTTGATTTTGTTTGGAATGGATTTGCAGTCATCTGAATACCGGGTGATGCTGTACGGAACTGACTCGCAGTAAATTTCTCTAAAGTACGAAAATGTTTCGTACGATATCCGATCGGACAAATTATGAGTTTAGATAAGCAACGATTTTTTAGGTGCCACAATGCACATATACGTTGGACTTGACCCACTTATTCTATTCCGTTTCAGTGGATCTAATCGGTAACCAAAGGGAAGTTTCTTCAAAAATTATCATATTTATACTAGCCTACTCATGTCCTACAATGGGACCACAATTCGATCCCATACTGATCTGATTCAGATTACAACTGGACTGCCTATAACTCATTTATTTGGACATATGGTATTGTGCTCTGGTGAGCAGCATATCCAGCAAATGTTTAGAGACTAGAAAGAATGCAGTCGAAATTCTACATCAAATCGTTAGAGCCCCATTGTTTATATATATTTTGAGATTCCTAAGCGGGCAGTAACTTACGATGCCTACATAGCTTTGACAAGTATTTGTTTAAATTTGCTAAATATTTTATAAATGCATCGTTAACAATTATTGTTAGTCCTAAGTGTTTAGAACAGCGTTGCCCAAAGAGCGTATACATACGCAATCGGTTTTACCTATTCACACCGATAAAAGCTCACGTACGAGAAAATTATAATGCAGTCTCTGTGGAGATGTGTTGAAAGCAGGTTCTCGTCGCTTGGTTTTATGAACTCTATGAAAAACCAACAACAAAATATTTCGCTGAGAGATCTCCAAACACACACACAAAATGTAACAATATGTGTGTGGACATCATTGGTTTAGCAGATACAATAAATGAAATAAGCTGATCAAAAAAGTTATTGGGCAATTTTTCGAAATTAAGATTAATAAGTGCTAAGTAATTTAAAGTAAGGGTATTCATATGAAGTGGGAAACCCTTCGAAAACGCGATTTGCTTTGTTTGGAAATTATTGAACTATCAAATGGACATTGGAGATTCAGAAAATGCATCCAACGGAAAAACACATTATATGACCATGGTGTGTTTTTTCCAGGGTTCGGATTTGCTCACTCGCGCTCACTCACTGCTCATGAGCAAAAAAAGGAGCAGTAAGCAAAAAATGAGCATGAGTGAGTACTCAAAAATTAGTTTTTCCGAACGCTGGTTTTTTCATAGCAGGGGAGTCTAATAGCATTGATCTTCACCAGGTTTTTCTTGACCGCTAATATTGTCTTCTTCCTTAAGGGTTCCGGTTCAGAGCCATTCTCGTCATTTTGTTCTGCAGGTTTTCTAAGTATGTGTCCTATAAATTTTATTATTTCCTATTGATTTGATTTGAAGAAGTGCGGGCTCTTCGCCGCTGACCCTCCAGTAATAGAAATTACTCATAATGTTGGGCTACATTTGGTAATGAAGTCTGAATGACACAGCTCCAGACCATAGAATAATGCTGACTTCACGCTTATGAGGAATATTTCGATTTCCGTTCGTTTGGAGAATGGGTGATATCACTAAACCGGTCGCAAAACGGATGAAGGCAGCCCAAAGATGCTGTGTTTTACATCCACCCCTGCTCCACTCATACAATATCTGATTGCACAATACCGAGAACGTCAGCCCCGTTTAAGACTGACCGAGATTATAGCGCCGATTATTTCAATTCAAAAATTTGTTAATTTAATTTTAACGAAAATGTCAGTGGCACAACGACTTCTTGATGTGCTGCTTTCACCGCAAAAGTCAGCAATATATCGGCCGGACTAAAAGGAAATTTAGCCTAAACTGTGGCATTCGATGAAGCTTGCGGGTAGTGCACTTAGTAGTTAAGTGGACGAATACTATGTCCTGAAACAATTTCAGATGAGATCGGTTTCTGCTAAGGAAACACTGGAACACACACGCCCTGTATACTAAGTTTGAAATTGTGAAACCATATTATGGCTACGAGTATCATAAGTAATTATTTCTTGTATTACCTCCTCTACTGCATTTCTCGATCTTTAATTTTGCACATTGTTTTAAAAAAATCATTATGATAGGTTATGAGGGTTTTGCCAACAAACATCATAATCAACAATGCAACAACAGCCAACATCGTGGCATATATGCAAAGCAGCAATAGAGCGGCGGCAGCAGTAGCAACAAAATGCTTTGGTTTCTTCGGTTTATATCTTTTTTTTGTTTCAACATTAAATGACTTAAAAAACGTGCATGTGCTAAACACATCAGCAGCAGTGGCAACATCAGCAACAACAAAAACAATAGCAACATAAACAGCAACATGAGCAAAAACCTTTGGAGGTCGTTTTGCACCAACTGAATATGCTCGTATGCTGAAAGGCTCATCAAAGCGGCCGTTGCTGCTCCCTGTGCTTATTTCCCTAAGTTCGTTCGTTCGTTCGTTGGCTCGGTCGTTCGTTTGGTTTGCTTTGCTGAGCTGCTGCGAATTGCTGCGATCGTTAAGATCACGAAAAACAATTCAAAATTAATGGTAATAAGCAGTTTGTCGAGCACAGCCTACGAAATTACTGCGTACAACAGAAGCCGTCGTCGCAGTCGTCTGCGCATACACACACGATCGAGCAAGAGGCTCATTTGCAGGTTGTACGGCCACCGCCACCGCCACCACCACCGCCGTCAAGACCACTCATCAAACAGTAGTCGAAAAGGAGAAGACTAACTGATCGATTGCCGATCGTTGGCAGCAGCAGCAATAGGGCCGTCCCGGCCCGGCCCGTATCGAATGCTTGGGGCTTTTGCGCATGCTCTGTGCTGCATATTGCATGTTGCAGCAGTGTCTGCTTCTTTTCTCGTACACATATATATATATGTGTATTATATTCATCATCTTCGCAGCGCAATATTCAACATCGTTCTTGGCTTGAGTGTATTTTGAATTTGATGAGTTCGCCGCTCGATTGTAGTTATTCAAGCTTAATGCCAAAATATGCCTTTGGCTGTGAGGATTTCTTTAAAATGTTAGTGAGTTTTTGTTGCTGCTGCGTGCGTTGTGAATCTCTTGCATTCGTCAGAGCCCTAATCATATTTTCAGCAAATTATTATAATATATTATTATTGTTTTTGTTGGCTGCTCCGTTCTGTTAAAGTGGCTTAACATATTAACTGAATTCACGAGAAAATTAGAGAACTTTAAGGCAATTTGTTTTTTTTCTTCGAATAATAATGATGCTTTAATGGCATCTTCATTTTAGCTGCTGCATTTTACAATTTGTTCTTTCGTATGCATAGCAGACAAGTGGTGAGAATTTGAAGGTGAATTCGGTTTGGTATCGCAAAGTTCAAGAATTTAATTGGAACTTGCCATTTGACCAACATTTCAATAAAATGAATATTAATCAATATTATATGCAGTCGTGGACAGAACATCGACTGAAGTAAGAGAGGAATATGACCCGCGTTACAGAGCAACGGTAGAACGTGCCAGTGGGCGGAGCGCAAATTTTCAAAATCAACATGCTACACATTCATTATCCAAAGCCAGATAAAATCAGCGAAATCGGTTAATGAACTATAGCATAAATTATGGCATTTTAGAATAATATTTGCCACGACCACCTCGAACGCCCAAAGGTAATGAAATGGCATACAGCCAATGAAATTACTTGGATATCAGGGACGTAACCAGGCGGGAGATTTGGGGTGTTCCAACCCCCCTCGAAATCTGTAAAGTAATAGAAAACTGTATGGAATTGTTAAGAAATTTCACAGAATTCAAGAGAAACCTCCTCTAATATTTTATTTTATTTAAAACTTCCGTGTCGAGCCTCCCTATGAACAATACGTCGATTTTAGAATAAATCTTTTTTTCATAAACTCCGCTTCGGGTTTTTTTTGCAAAATTTTTTTAATGAAAAATCGAAAGGTTTATTTTGAATAAAAGAAAAACGATGTTGTTGTTGTTGATTTTAATATTGTTTGCAGTTTATAGTTTTTTTCTAAAGTAGGGGAGGGTGCCCACCTACTGGCACCCTAAGGTTTTGAGGCCATAACTTTTGTTTGACGGTTATCTTCGTCTGCAAGCTAAGTTCAATAGCTAACAAGAATTTTCAACGGAACTTAAAAATTCCGAAAAATACGATTTTGGCCGTCGATCAAGTCTCCAAAATCGACACTCCAAAAAAGGTGCCCAGCTACTGGCACCAATTTACAATTCGCAGTAAAAAATGGAAAATGAAGCATAGTTTATTAATTCATATGTGTTGTTTATTATTTGAGTATTTCACTCTGACCATTTGAACTGAAAAAAAATCATTTGTGAGATTTCATTAGCAAAATAAATGGAAATAAGTGAAAAAATAGGTTAAAATTATGTTTCGCTGTCTTCAGCATCCTCCTCATATTCAGAACCGCAATTTTTGCATGTTGGCACATTTGAAGTGAACAGCACAATGTGTGCACGACATTGTGCCAATTGTGCCAGTAGGTGGGCAGTTTTGCTATTCTGACAGAATCTCAGATTCTGCATTCCCATTTCACAGTAATAATCCTTTGTTTGTCGAAAACGTGAAGAATAAGAACAAACTAAGAATTCCCCTCAATAAATTCACTTAACAAAGATGAAAAATTTTATATCAGCCTCGACTTTTTCGTTTTTTTTTCTTTTCGATTATCGTGCGACTACAGCAACACGTGCATACAATTTAACGATTTATGAAAACTGAACGCGTAATAAGATGACACTTTGACGCTAAACACATTGCCGCTGTCATCGCCACGAACTTCAGAACTGATGGGTGCCAGTAGCTGGGCAGTGCCAGTAGGTGGGCACCCTATTCTTAAACAATTTTTTATGAAAACCCCCCCCGAAATTTTTTCCTGGTTACGTCCCTGCTGTATATTGATATTGATATGTTTCATTAAAATCGGTCAAGTATTACTATAAATGCCATAACTCCGGCTTAGGTGAACCGATTTGGCTGAAAGTTGTGCTTCGGAAAGGTGGACTCGAGTACTACAACAAGAAAATTCCAAATGGCGGGTCCAATATGGCGGATTCAATATGGCTGCCGAAATTCCCATATCTCGTTTGATATTTACGAAACTTGGTCGCTACGAGACTTGATGTCGTTGACTTCGAATTTGCTGCTAAAATTTCCAAATTCAAGATGGCGACTGGAAGGTGCATTCACCACTGTTAGTTGGGAGATCACTCGGATTTCCGGGGGTTCACGGTGGGTGGGGGTTGGGCGTTCAAGAGGGCGATTCAGTAGCCCTGCATACAATTTTTGGAGCATAAGCAAAAAATGTACAAAAGCTGCCTACATAAAGACGATATCCTGATTCATATTTCTGCTCATGTGAGGCACACATACGAAATTTGATTACCACGAGTGTGTAAATTTCTAGTCCAAGTTTATTGAAAACACTATACAAGATTATTTTTCGAGGATCGCACAAAGACACTAAGTTTGCTGATGAGCGTCTTGAAAATGATCTCCTCGATCAGTCTTTGACTCCATCATCATCAAAAAGCATACGATACCGATGTTTAAACTTAACACCAACGCAAAGTGTACCATCAAAGGATTCGTTAGTAAAAATTGCATGTACAACATGCACATTTCCAGCCAAGCTACTACGTGGATGTTCTCGTTTTAGAAAGCCAGTTGGACAACCCAGTTCAATATCGCTGACACTTCGTCATCGTATTGATGGTGAGTACTTCAGGAGTTGGGACACCACAGGAATATTTCAATGAATTAGAGCTTAAGGAAATGTCTTTAGAAATGGTGGTCATCTATTTTTACTTGGCTGGTCGATCTGTCTATTTAGACTTTTGATTGCACGATTTTGTCTACAACTCTCGAGCAACCAAAACCACCTGCCGGTTTCCGCAGACCAAGAACTGAAAATTAATTTTGTAATGCTCGCTATGGTAGTATCAACCATTTCATCATAAAGGTTTCAAATGACAAAAGACGGCGGAGTGCAGGTCTACAATGCACATCACATTGCACAAACTCTTGCAAGTGCAATATTGGCCTCTGCTTAGGACGATCTAAAAAAAATAATTTGTTAAATTCAAAATAAACTAAAATGAACTAAAATATATCATTTCTTGTAAACACAATCTCCGTATTATTATTTAAACATTTTTTTTAGCTCTTGACCAACGTTACAAATATGAACTGTTTTCAATACAATTTTCATACAATTTTTCAAAATTTATACAAGAAATGAACTTAAGCATGTTTGTGGAGCGACACCAATATAAAATGGCATTAACATGAACAAATAGCATGATGTGGATTTAGTTCTTACAGTTTCCAACTAATTACGTGGTATTAGGGGATTTTCGATAATGTATAATTTGAATTTGCAATTCCGAAGGACTTAAGGATTCGAGAAAAAAAACCATTGCAATAGAAATTATAGCTTGGAAGTAGCCATCTTGCAACAGACAGGCCACACATCGAATTTTAATTTGTCTTCAAAACTGACAGTTATTCATTTGTGTTCCTCATCCAATTTCTATTCCTTATCCATACAGGGCATTAGTCAATCAAGAATAGCAACAAGCTAAAAGCTCACATTTTCTAATATTAAAAAAGGACGTCAAATATTTGATTAAGTTCTTATCTAAACAATTATTTGGTATAATCTTTATAGGGTTACTCATCGACACAAAGCAGATGAGGATAAGCTATTTAAAGAAGTATTGCACCAGCATTTTACGAGCAGTAAATTGAAGTAAGTTTATTGTACGGGATATTTTTCCTTTTTTATTCCATCAATATGCATACTGAAGACCAACAGGAAGTGAGTGGCCAGTGAGTCATGGCTCCATGTTACCTGCCATGTCAATTTGTGAAACTTAATTTCAATCTTCAGTTTTTTTCGACTGAAAGAAAAGCTTCTGTAAAAAAAGCAAATTGAAGTTCGTATGGCCAACACTGTAGGTGCGGCAAATGCCTTCAAAGTAAAGCATTTCACGCACCAATTCACCTTTCAATAGAAATTGTCTTGCTTTCATCTCAAAGTGTGACATAACTAAATATCAAGGGATATCAAGCTAAAAGGAAGTTACTGCTGCTGTTGCACTCGAGGCCTTAACCGTTTTTTCTACAGCCAGGCTCAAAATAAAGAAAAACCAGCCTACACGAAGGTTCTGGAAAATATTTTTTCCATATATTTCAGTGTACATAGAAAAAAAACAAAAAGCGGAGAATGAAACGGAATGACACCACCACAACGAGACACAAGAATTACTATTAGAGAATAGGCACATCCCATCATGTGCGAAAAAAACCACTCACACATAAATACTGACATACGCAGCAAAACAACAAAAAAAAAAACGGTTTGAAGGCAGCAGCAAGTAAATAGCTTCGAAGAAGAATGGCAGTCATCGTTCGTCGCATCACAAGCTAAAGGCGGCTCAGGATGGAGATGCAACAACATTCCATCAGCAGCAACAACAATTCACCCAGTGGCGTGATGAGAATGTTGCTACTGAAATTCGCCTTCTTCCTTCTCCTTCTCCTTGTCGGCTGCTGCTGCTGCTGCCTTCGACAACAACATCCTTTTCCCCACTACTCCCCATTACGCCCAGCGAGAATAGTTTCAATTTGAAAAGACACGTTTCGCGCAAAGTCCTTCGATTGGTCCAACGTCCGGCGTTGTTGTTGAGCATCCTTTCAAGTTTACATACACACATATAGGAGCCCATGTGTGCATATGAATATTCTTCAGATATGTACCCATGTGTGTGTGTGTATGTGTATGGTTTTTTTTTGTCGTAGCATCGCAATTTTGTTGCTGTTTCTGCTACTTTAACATCATTCCACCTTACAGGCTTTTTAGTACAGAAAAGTTTCAAATGCAAATTCAATATACAATATTCAAAGGCGACAAAACCATTTTCATTGTTTAATCAAATATTATTCCATTTTTCAGCTTTGTTTCCAATCCTTATGAAACGTATTTAACAATGTTTTACCGGATATGCGATACATTAGTAATCAATTACATATTTTTTATTGAAATACATCTTCATGGAACCACGCATCTACGTTGTTGGTATGAGCAATAACACGTAAGTACGTATTGCACTCGTAGTAACTACGTCATGTGAAATTCTAAAATTCCACGAGCGCACCTGAATGCCCTTAACGTATTAGCGGGCGACACACAATGCAATCGCTGTACCGATTTGCATTGTACCAACATTGGCCCGAAAGCAATTAGTTTGCGATTTGAAATTGAATACAATATATCCTTCGTAAGTAGCCAGCCTTATCAATCCAATTTCAAATTATCAAAAATTTATATTCAAAAACCACATTTATTCGCTTTTGGAAAAAATTACAATGGTTTGATTGCAAGCCAATTATCGTGGTTCAAAACTATATGGAAGAGGACCAAACTGTCAAACTGTAGGGCAAAAAAAATTTATTAATTAAAAATGCATTTCAAAATCAGAAAAATACTTGCAAAAACCCCAAAAAATCCATTTGGCACGGTCGCCACCCCTTGGGAACAATAATTTCGGTTTTTTCCTTGTATTTTTTATTTATTTTTTTTGTTTGTTTACATTTTTCTAAAGGCCACAAGAAACAACATTTTTAATTATTGATCCTGGAGCATCCGATCTCACAAAATGGATAATTTTGGTTTTTTGCACGTATTTTTCTGATTCGAAACGAATTTTTCTAAACCGATTTTTTAAACTTATAGGATGCGGGGGTGCATTTGTTCAATTTCGAAAAATCAGAAAATAAGTAGCTAAGAATTCTAATTCAGCAAGGGTTTATTGTCAATTAGTTTCTACTTTTATTTCAATAGTATTGTGTCCTATTGACTCATTGTTATAGGATTTTTCTACAAGCGACGTGGTTTACACATGTGTACTTGTTGGAAATATCGACGCAAATTTTTACAAAATATTTAATTCATATTAAGTAAAATAAAAAAGAAAACTTCGATTGCCTATTAAATTTCACAGGATGCTAAGTAATCCTCCGTCATAACTAAAAAGTATAAGAATCTATTAAAATCAATCACCGTAACGTTAAAACTCGCTGGCGAAAGCAACAACCATGTCATGTACACTACAGCTGCTGCATCGAGGTTAGAGGTTAGAGGTAAAAAGCCAGTGTTGCCGTTGTTTTGGCTAGAAATTAAAATTATATTTTCGTTAATCTAATATTATTGAATTCCTGTCTTATATCTGTCTAACGTTTTTTTTTACTCTTCCCGTATAGGGTTACCTTCGTATAGGGTTACCTTTCTACTAGAGAAGGGCGCATGACGTGAATCCAGGGACGTAACCAGGAAAAAATTTCGGGGGGTGTTTTCATAAAATTTTTTTTTTCATATACTGCAGAAAAAACTAGAAAATACAAACCAAATTAAAATTACCAACAGATCTCTTTTTTTCAAAATAAATCTATTAATTTTTCATTAAAAAAGTAGAATTAAAAAAAAAAATTTGGAAAAAACCCGTTGGTTTATGATAAAAGGATTTATTCTAAAATCGACGTATTGTGTTCATATACTTATTTCTGGTGGTTTCGGCACCCAAAGCCCTCCAAACCCCAATCCCCTTCATGGGTACGACCCTGCTTCAATTTTATAAACACGATCATTTGATTCACAGAAAATTTCGAATGACTATAAATTTTCAAAAGGTGTTTCACTTTGATGTAAATGTAAACCGTGATATTCGAAGCTTAATAACAAATGCTTGAACTGAAATTTTTCCAGTTTTTTGTACACGAAATTTTTTAAAAAACAAAATATCAAGGATGTACGGAAGTTTCTCTTAAATTCTGTTAAATTTCATAACAATTCCATACAGTTCGATGACTTGTCTCCATAAGCTTTGTTCTTAGAAAGTAATATGTCATATTATCATATTTAGAAAAATACGACGGTTTCGAGAGTACCCGTGGCAGAATAAACTCTCTTAAGTATTCAACGTAACCTCCCAGTAGTAAATTTCGCAAGGCCTCTCAGCTAGAGACATGCCAGCACGCCTGCTATGGGAAGAAATTGCACATTCCATCATCGCTTCTAGTGGAGGCATGCCGGAATGCCTGCGCTAGAAGGGAGATAGGGTGGTGTCAATGGATTTTCTATGCAATATTGCCTGCCAGCAGGCATACGCATGGATGCGACATACGTAGGCCTGTTTATTTGTCCCGTTTCATATAAAAATAAGTAAAGGTTGGAGGAGGGCAGGCATCCGAGCTCCTAAAGAGGCATACTGGCATGCCTGCAGACACCTTCTTTTGACCACTGGCCTAATGCTTTGACCCTTCGCATGAACATGAACTTTGTTTCAATATGTTCAACGAAATCCTCTGGGCCCGCGATACGTGTGCCAGACGATCTTTGTTGCAATATTTTCATTGGATTCCGTTAGGACCTACCGTAAAGGCTGGAACCCATAGAATACTTCGAAACGTTCAGCGTGAATTTATCGGCTTAGAATATTTGCCATTTAAAATGTATATAATTGGCAACACTGAAGATGGGTGATATACAGAAATACCAACAAGACAACGCAGTACAACTAAAGGAGACGCAGTACTGTCGCTTTGTAGGAGCTCTCAAAACTACTGCCATTTGGCGGGGGATGATGTGTGTGTTTTGTGTACCTACCTATATCCACCTATGCGGACGTTTTAAGTTTCAGTTGCAACGTTACTAGTTTTCTGTCAATCAATCCATCAATGATGACGAGTCGATGCTGAGGCAGTTGTTGGCGTGGTTCTTGTTCTTGTTGCTGTTTTTGTTGTCAAGCTGCAAGTAGCAAGTTGCATTCACTCGCAGGTATATTATGCGATATGCGAGATTCGGCAGTAATAGTTGCTTATCGTCAGTGGGGTGGTACCCGAATGCGTCATTGCCAGAAGAATTTGAGGCTGTGTGTTTGGAGAAACCGAATTATTATTTCAGAAATGAGAAAATTGAAAATTGAATTGCCACTGTGCTTGTTACTGCATCACACAATCAACATTTGCCGTATTCGATGAAGAAGGCGTAGTTGGATGCGTAGGTGCTGGGGTGGAGGAAATTGTCCATGTGGGATCTTTTTTTTTTAATTTGTGTAGAGTAATTGATGGAATTGGGCTGTAGGTAAGGTAACTTTTAGGGATTTGAGTGGATGGTAAACAAAGCCGTTTAGGCAAGCATTTTTATTTACTTTAGTCTACCTGGTATTTACATAATATACATTCAATTGTACAATTCGACTCGAATTTGTATTATTGTTTCATATACGCTTTTCCGAGATTTGCATCCTTCATATATGCACTCAAGCTACTTGAACCCCTTTCTTCCCTGTTTATTAGTTTTGTTATGAGTCCTGAAGCTTTTCTAATTTCATAAAAGCGAACCAAAAAAATGCATACCCACTCGGCTCTCAGCGAAAGGAAATATGCAAAATAAATATAATATTTTTTTTTTGTGTAACTTTGAAAGATTTTTGTACCATTTGTCCTGCATTCTACGAATAAACCTTCAACGAAAAAATTGTGACCGTATACGATCTGCCATATTGAAACTGATGTGCGCTGATGGAATGGAAGCTGTATAAGGAAATATTGAAAACGTAAAAAAATATATAAAAAGAAAATAAAATTTAAAAAAAAATATGTAACCGAAGGCAACACCTACCTACGGAAAATGCGGCCAATGGACGAGACGCATCTAGGGAGCGTTTCCTTCTTCGCTTTTATTTTAATTTTTTTTAATTTTTTGTTTTGCCTCGTTGCAAAAAATTTATACAGAATTTTCGTAAGAGTTATTTATGCAAAGGTGTGCAATGTTATTTGAAGAAATACGATGGGGGGTGGTATGCCGCACACATCCACTGCACAGCTGTGGAGATGGGGCAGTTGTGATAGTGTTTGCTCTGGCAGAATATATGCGCGAGCAAGGATTGTTAGTTACAAAAGAAATATTGTAATTGCTTTATGTATGTGGACATAGTGGGCGGTAGTTTTGAAAGAGGCAAAGGAATCGAAATAAAATATTGCAAAGATTAACGAAATTTATTTTCCAGCAATCAGAATTCAATGAAATGCAGACAGTTTGATGCAAACATTGTTCGTAAATCTTCTTAAGTTATGATAAATCATGAGAATTAGTGCCATTGTAAAGATAAATTGCGGTAAAAGAACCTACAGTTGTCGTTATACCAATAACATTTTCGTTTATTTGAACTATTTTATGTCGACTTTTGAAAATTAATTTCAATTGGTTCCCGGCCCCCTCATTTAATAGCAGTGCTTACTCTTCCCATGAACCTTCCAACATCAAATTACGAATTTCACCGAAACTCAGTACAAATATCAATCACTTGGTGAAGGCAAGCAGAGCCTTGCGTCGACCCAATTTGCTGGTCGGCGGCAGCTGGAGAAGAAATTGGCGGCAGCGGATCAAAGCCGCCTGGGAGCCGATATTTTGTCTGCGCAAGGCTCTGTTCGCAGATAAGCAACCGCAACCAAGTTAATTTTTTATCATATGGTATTTGCAAAAAAAAAGTTATATTTTATAACTTGTGGGCAGTAAAAGTGGGCGTGTCAAAACCTACCCAACAACACGACTCATGTCCCATAAAATACATATATAAATTTTGGGTAGTATCTGTGCAGTAGTTTCCGCGTATACTGGTGCCAAACATACACGTCTCTATATAGATTTCTAAGATTACGTTTTCGGTCATCAAATTACACTATAGAAAAATTTTAAGGTACGAAAATTCAAAAAACCTTTATACCGTGAACTATATCTTCTTCTTCTTCTTCTATATATATATATAAAAAACAAAGTCGGGGAATGTGTTAATCATCGCATCACTCGATTTGGCTGATTTTTTTATGAATGTGTTCTTCTCGGTCATCCCATTCTATGTCCGTCAAGAAACCCCGAAAAGTTCAGCCGGAAATGTGTGACAGTCGTGCGAAACAGTCATATTCTTTGCATACTTTCTGGGGTCGTAATAATTTGTCACTAAGCGCAAACTTGCATACTCCCAGGGGCCGTCATTATTTTTCTTTTAGCGCAAACACAGAATGAGATACTTACAGGGGCAAATTATTACATTTATTTTTTAGTATTTATACAACCCATGCAACGCCGGGTATGTAACAGCTAGTATAAGCTAAAAAGACCCGAATAGATGTTATGTTGCGGGTGTCAAATTAATGCGGTTACTTCGCTGAAGTCTGATAGTGCTCCGTCACATCCCCAGTCTATATGCAAGTGCATGTTTATCTTGTTCTCGACGAAAGACCCGTAGAGAATTGTTGAAATGAATGGAAATTTTCCATTCGCATACTCACTGAAAAAATGATAAAACCAACTGCCTGTTCAGATTAAACATGGCACTGTTGTTGTGTTCTCTTATTAGTTAACACAAATTAATAGAAAAAATCGGTGCTTTCTCATGTTTTCGACTAGGATTTCAGCCCTACTATCAAATTAGAAGGTTTCTCATCACGCCAATTTTAAATATCGCTCAAACTGCATCAAAAGGTACAACCACAAGGCAATACTTTGCAATAATTGAGTTTTCATCGAAGAGCAATCAACGGACATTTTCCACACCGACACCTGCAGGCCACCGCCAATAGTCCGTTTCCGACTCTCAATCAAAAGTGACAAGACAAGAGTGGTAATGGTGCTGGTATTGATAATTTCCAGTGCGCAATAATAAATTTTGTTAACCTGCCCACCTGCAGGCCCTCGTACAATTGGTGACATAAAATAAAATTTAATTAGAAACTCCTCGGACCTAGGGCAAAACTTTATTACCTTCCTGAATGGGAAAGCCGGGCAGGAGCCACAGCCACAAAAGTAGCCGAGCGAAAAGTCATTTTTCAAACGCAGCGAGATTGCGAACCTTATAGAACAAAAAAGCCCCGTCAACATTTCGTCCATACAAGGCACCCAAAATTCACGACAGCAGAGCCGGTGAAGAAGCCACCGCAGCGGCGACGATAGATGCGGTTCAAGTATGCAGAATAGTGCTAAAATATGCGAAAATGCCGCATACAACCACACCGAGTCGAACCGAACCGAAAGCTTTGGCACTAGAGCGAAATGCTTCAATATTGGTAGCAACAGCAAAAGCAACAACAATCTCGGAACAATCTCATTGGGATGCATCTTTTCCAAAAACAAAACCATACATACGAGATGGAGCCAATATAATTACGTTTTTCCAGTAGGCACATAGCACACGCATGCATAAAACCCACATTTCCCCGGAGGGCCACATAAGCTATACGAAAAGACCGACCGAAACGCATCGGGAACGGCAACAACATCGACTAGAGAAGCTCTTTGCAGCAAAATCAGAACAATTTTAGGCACCAACTTGACGGAAACCACGAAACGAAATTGAACATAGATGCAACCCCAGTCGAGCCGTTTTTTGGGGGGATGAAGTCGCCTGATGATGTGCATTCGCCATTCATCGTAGTAGCGGCCGTCGTTGGCCTGGCCACCGCCACAACGACATCCTCGTCGTCGCCATCGCCATCGCCATCGCCATCGTATTCTTTGCTCTAATGTCCGGCAAAAGGCCCGGCCAAGCAACAATATTTATGAGCGAGAAAGACAGCGAGATTTGCTGCGTAAGGCTGAGCGGCTACTCCTATTTGCAACGAAAGCCAACGACCAACGAGCCTATCCCCGAAAGAAAGAAAGCCGCCATAAACAACGACGAAAATTCGCCGATGGTAGGCGCAATTTCAGATGGTAGATGACACCCTACATCGACCAGTGCCATCGTCGTCGTGGTACCGATCGTTATTGCCTTCATAATAGAATTCGGCCAGACCAGCAACAGCACCAACAACAGCAACGACAACAACAGGAAGAAGTGTACAGAACGGCGTTTTGAGCTCATGCTCATACCACAAGCATCTCCACCTCATCCTTAACACACACAAAAGACCGCATGCGAGGAGTAGGCACGAGAGATGTGTCGAGCCCTGGCAAAGAGCTGATGCAGTGCCTATAACTTTTCGTTGTTTCGTCGCGGGCAGGACTTAGTACTAAAAGGAAGTTGTGGTGGGCACATGTGGTGGCTCGTATGTGTGCTCCGAGCGTACATAGTTTTCGACAACATAGAAAATGACATTTGGTCATTGCCTTCTCCTTACTCACTCAACACTTTTGCTGCCGCTGCCGCTGCAATCGTACGGGTGGTTAGAGTTTGCAATGAAAAAGGCTTTAACATAAAAGAAGGAGTAACCACTCGAAGGAATTAATCGATTTTTAAGAGGAGTTGATCGATTTTTTTCCTAATTACACGAAAAACAATTTATCATTTTGTAATAATAAATCCCCTCAATGTCGATCACTACTGACATTTTACATTTTTCGATGCATTTAATGAACGTCCTTTGGTATTAATTTCCTCCAGTGTAACATTCAGTTCTAATCAAATGAAACGGCAACTTTAAACAAACAAAAATGAATTGTAAAATCTAAACAAACCGACGCCAATAGGCTCACCCCACCAGCCCAAATGGATTCTAATGCCAACAACAACTAAATGCAAAAACAACGAACACGACGTGAGGGAATATGAGATGCCTCCCGCCCACCACGGGACGTCGTCATCGCAAAAAACGACGGTTTGTGCACGCGCTAGGCGCAGTTATTGGACATCCTCCAATCTTCATCACATGTGAAGGCTTCGTGGAGGCTTCGTGGACAAAAACGACAAAAATAACAACAACAATAGCAAACCATAAAACGAACGATTGCAGAAAGTGGCTTCGTTGTCAATTCACCCTCGAAAAAGTGAAGACTACAACAACACAGCAGCTGACCTCCCTTCGACTCGAACCAAACGCTTCTATTTTGCACATTCAAGCCCCAACATCGAACCCAATGCCTGTACGCATCGAAACTTGGGAGAGTGAAATCGCACAGGAAAGGCATTTTCGGTCATCATCAGCAGGCAGTAGCAGCTGCAACAACAAAAACAAAAACCAAACAACAAAACACACAACCCCCCCATTCGCGAGGAGTCGAACGATGTTGGCTACTATGGAACGCATAGCTCGCCCACAGATACGGCATTAGAATCGCGCAAGCAACGGACTTGGCATTCGTGTAAGAGTTCGAGTTGCAGATGGAGATGGACATGGAGGAGTGAAGCTTTTGTTTTGCAGCGCAGATGCAGCGTCATCACAATTGACGGTATAGAATGTTTTCGTGCAGTGATGATGGTGGTGATGGCAAATGTGGTGGCTAGGTAGATGATTGCATGGAACCGTAAAGCATAGTTTGTTGGTCTCCAAATCTCATTCAACGAAATGCCGTTTCCGTGGCTCCATTGCTGCCTTAGTAAGGCACGGAGATGGTATTGATGATGATGTCGACGGTGAAGCTGGTGCTGGTGTTGGCATAACCCAACGCCGCCCAACCAACCCACCGAACGTTCCAGTCGATATTAATGAGAATAAGGTGAGATACTGAATGATTGATTTTTTTTGTGCAGTCTACACACACTGCGCCCGTCCATCTATTCGTCGACGTTCGGTCGAACCATTCGAATGTCGCATCTATCGGCAACGTTGATGAAATAGAAACATTTTCGCATTGACGAAAGCCAAAACTGATGCCGTCGCTCGATGCTCGTTCTTGATGTGGGCGGCTGGTGGCAGTCTAGTAGTGGCCTCCTTGCACTGTGTAGTTGTGCTTAGGGTGCGCCGCCTCGCTCGCAACGACGCACACATGAAATGATTCGCAGAACCAAAATAAAACACAGAAAACGCAGGCTTCTTTCGTGTTTTGTGTGCTGTATGCTGTATGCGCGTCGCTGTGCTGTGCGGTGCTGTGCTGCAGCAACCGTTGCTCGATTTTCCAATATGCCTCCTGCCTAGTAGGAAGGATGGCTGCTTAGTTTGTTTTTCGGTGCCCATGGTTTTAGTGTATGGAACATTTTACATGGTACATATTAGAATTTTGAGCGGGCAGTCTCGTAGTCGTCGTCGTTCGTCGTCGCAGTGAGCGCAAAGTTGCCGTTAGTTAATGCAGATGCCGTTGGTTGCCTTGAATCGGTGCACTGAAAAATGTAATGTGTTGAGTGGGATTTGCAAATATTTGCGAACGTCATAGCTAAAGAGTCCATTCAAGTATTTCCGATGATCACTGAAACCCTTCAGCTCACTTTCAGTCAGTGATCGGCCATTAGATCATACTCTCTCCATCTCTTATTTGTATACTCTCCTAATGGTTTTCTAGTCACGAAATTTCACGGTCTCAAACCGCCTTTTCAGTGTACCAACATCGAAAAATACATGTGAGGACTTCTGTTACTACTCTTCTTCTTCTTCTTTGTCGAGTTTTTGTTCTTCTGCGTTGTTGCCGTCACACGGATGCTCCAACTGCTCCTACTGCTAAGGGCCCAGCTACACCTACCACCACCACTGCCATCGCTATTACTGCTAGCAGTTCGGCTGTTGGTGTTGTTGCTGCTGCTACTGCTGCTGCCGCTGCTGTTCCTCATGTCGATGTATATTTCCTGTATGTGGCATTGTATGCATGCATATTAAATTCAATCGAATGTTCTCAGTACGTTCGTTAGAAATAGGCGGAGTTATCAACGTTTTCAAGTTATAATAAAAATGCAACACATTTCATAGATACACATACACACTCACACACACACACACACTAGCACATATTCAAGCACACATATTTACATTGGCTATTCTGTAGATGTTTCCTCCGTTATGTGGGCTGTGGGTTGGTGCTGGTTGCTGCTTTTTTTTTATTATTACTGCGCTGTGCCGCTGCTGCTGCGAGACATTTTGCTAATGCATTGATTAAAATTGAATTTTTAATTAAAATATATGATGTTGTATTTTTATTCCGTTCAGAGAAGAGTGTTTGGATTTAGATTTGTTTCAGTATTTTCTCCCTTTTCCTCGTTTATTTTTTCTTCAACTTTTTTTTTCCAATTCTGTTTATGGCGAAATGGAGATTAATTTTCGTATTTCAATGAAATTGTGTGATTGGAAATTACGGATATTGAACGAATGAATGAATTTAATAAAGCTTCGATTTTTTTTATTGAATACTTGAATGGTTTAGTAGGAAGGGTCTTAACTTTTTAAAGTAAATATTTGTAGTCCTTTAGCAATGGTCAAAAGCGGTATACGAACTAATTAGGCCCACAATTTCAGTTAAAGCTAATGTAGTGTATTTATATTAAAAGTAATTGAAGTAATTTATAGTTATTTTTAGCAAATCCCCATCACATTGATACTTTGCAATCGATCTCAAAACTCGTTTCGGTCGATAGTTAACCAGAACAGATCGGCGACTCTACATTAAAAAAAAGCTTCACGTGTTTCCTGTTGTTGTGTTGTGTGTTCGAACTATGAAGTAACAGAAAAATTTAAGGAATTGTTATGAAATTTAACAGAATTCAAGAGAAACGTCCGTGTCTCCTTGATATTCTATTTTATTAAAAATTTCCGTAGACCAAAACAATTTTAAAATTGCAGTTCTGGCCTTCGATATAAAACTTGGAATATCATAGTTGACATTTACATCAAAGTGAAATATGTTGTGAGAATTTATAGTTTTTCGAAATTTTCTGTGAATCAAATGAAATCTCTGAAATAATACAAACAAATTATGAAATTTAACAGAACTGAAGATTAAACTTTAACTTAGTAATCATCGAATATTGAGTGAATCTCGCCTCAAATTGCGTGGCACGGGGTTACAGCTGCCACAAATTACATCCTTGGACATTTTCTGGGTGGATTACTGAATTTTAAATATAGATTTGTAAGCTTAATATTCGCCCTGATGTCTATGTTAAAAGGAGTCCTGGTAAACTGTATGAAATTTCAAATATAGGGGTAGGAGGCTCACGGAAAGAAATGTAGCCCAAATTGCTGCGCCAACATATATGAAAAGTAGTTCTGGTGCTCAAATCCGGGACCGATTTTAGTAAAATTTTACATTTAAAGTTCAAAGCTTCACAGGTGGTATTTACCATCAACTAGAACATCCTTTGCCCAGCACCTGATAGATTTGGGGAGTCCTTAAAAAACCGCTACTTAGATGGAATTATTCTTTGAAGAATTCTCTACCATTTCTACTAAATTCCCATTATTTTATGCTTTACTCCAAATTTTTAAAAATGATTTAAAAAATCTAATTTTTTTCACGGGATATATGGGATAATCCGAGGCTCCTGTTAGTTTTGACCTAGGAGGCCCAAATTTGTTTGTGAATTCTTTTGGTTACTTTTATTATTTGTTTAAATAAAATTTGAGTTCCTTAAATAACTAAATGTGTATTTATACACTCGTATTTGAATGAAAATGCACGAAAAAACAAGTTTCTAATGGTTTTTTATTTAAGTATTGGCTTCGGCTTCGGTTTAGGCCTTCGGCGTCGGCCGAAGTAATAGGCTGCCAATTGACCTTCGGCATCGGCTTCGGCCTGAAAGTGCTTATCGGTCGGGCTCTATTAATAACGGCACAAAAACACTTTGCAATTTAGTTTCACTTCATGTTTTTTCACTAAATAAAATTATTCCAATTTACTTTCTCAAACTACAAATACTGCGTATAGTAAATACCCAATAGGTTATGGGCCCTCACTTGCAGTAGAGGAGAGTTGGTCTTATATTTGCACAATGGGCTAAGATGGAAGAAGTTAGATCTTGAATCAGAAAGTTGAACCAGAAGAAATATAAACTTGAGCTTCTACTCATCAAAGAAGATTTGTGGGATGTTGTGGTCAACGAAAAACCAGACAACACACCTGCTGTGTGGATGTGGAAAGATGGAAAAGAACGTGCTACAATTGGTTTTTTCGTGGAAGATGCTCAGCTGGGACATTTATGTCAATTTACATCAACAGCGCGGTAGTATTGTGACTCACCGAAGAAGATAGACGAGAAGTGCACACTTTCGAAGAAGATCACGCTATTGAAGAAGTTATGCAGAATGCAGCTAAAAGAGTGCCAAAGCATGGAGATGCTGGTCATTGTGGATCGTCTAGTTGGCCTGGGCGAGCAATTAGCAGATCATCTTGTGGTGGCGTTTCTTTTGAGTAGTTTGCCTGACGAGGATAGCTCCTTAATATCGGCGCTGGAGGTACGGCCGGATAACGATTGGATGTTGGAATCAGTCAAGGAGAAGCTGATACAAGAATATAATCGGAAGGTCGAGGGTGCAATTTCGACGGAGACTGCTGATGTAGGACTGAAGACGAGAAACTTCAACATCAAGTGCTGTTCTTGTGGGAAAATTGGTAATTTCAAGAAAGATTGTCCTGATTTGAAGAGGAAGTCTCAATTCAAAGCGAAAAAGACGGTACAATATTCGATTAAGGATGATGATGAGCAAACGCAAATGTGCTTCAGTTCTGGTGAGGAGAAGATGGATTTGGAGTGGTACGTTGACTCAGCTGCAACTTGTCACATGAGCTGTGATAAGAATTTTTTCACGAAGCTAGTTCTGAATTCTGGAGATAGCATTTATTTGGCAAATGGAAATAAAATTCAAGCGGAACGGTTCTGGTGATGGTATTCTACACTGTCAAAATAAAGAAATTCCGATCATTTCCTTTCGGTCCGAAGACTTGCACAAAATGGGTTGCAGATTATGTTTAAAGGCGCTAGAATCTGGATTGGATTGAAAGTTTTGGGCGGAGGCCTTGCATACCGCAAACTATTTGCAGAATAGATTACCATCGAAAGCAATCGAAAAGACACCGTACGATCTTTGGTATTCTAAGCAACCAGTGATGAGTAGCATCAGAATTTTTGGATCTACAACTTACTGTCATGTTAACAAAAAAGTACGTCGTAAGTTGGATGATGTTTCTAAAAAGGTCATATTCGTTGGATTTTGTGATCGAAAGCATATGGATTGCTGGACATAGAAATCGATAAGATCGTAATATCAAGAGATGTTACGCTTATCGAGAAGATGACTGATCATTCACATACGAATTCGAGAGCGATGTCTGGCGTTGGCGACTTTGATATAGTACAAGTTGGATTAATGAGCGACAATCATCGTGAGGTAGAAGAATCTAATTCAAACGATATGAGCGATATGGATACAAGGCCAGTTGTACAACTTTCAAGGAAGCTGTTCAGAGTTCAGATAGTGGACAATCGATTTGTGCCATGGACGTTGAATTACCAAAAGGAAGGAAAGCAGTTGGCTGCAAATGGGTGTATAAAATCAAGAATTTAGTTGGTGCAACGGTACATGGCAAGGCTGGTTGCAAAAGGATTTCCTCAGGAATACGGTCAAGATTATGATGAAGTATTTGCACCAGTCGTGAAGCCGGCAATTCTTCGGACTCTGTTGGCAGTAGCATCACTCAAGGATGGTACAACATATCGATGTGAAGACAGCTTTTCCAAACGGAGATTTGGAGATGATGACATACTTGTTGTATCAAAAACCGACCATTTGATGAAGGAAACGATTGGCAGAATCCAACCAAAATTTTGAAATTACGGAATTGGGAAATGTGAAACTATATCTCGGAATTCAAATCGAAAAGGAGGATGGTAAATTGAACATACATCAGGAGGAATATATAAGGAAGATGCTCAAGAATTTCAATATGATGGATGCAAAGTCATCGAAAATTCCGTTAGATGTTGGCTACATGAAGGATTCAAGTACTCCGGATGTTCGTTTGGATAGAAATGAATTATAGAGGAAGGCTATTGGTTCGCTGTTGTACTTGTCTGGAAACACTCGACCAGATATTGCGGTGGCAGTTTCGGTTCTAGGCCGAAAAGTACCGTGTCCTACATAGCGTGATCGGAATGAAACAAAACGCATTTTCAAGTATCTGAAAGGCATCTAAAGCTTTGCCTTGACTGCAAAGATAAAGAAGTTAAACTTACTGGTTACGCTGAAGCAGATTGGGCTTGAGGTGTTGGTAGCCGAAGATCCACAAGCATATTAATAACTGTACCTTTTGTATAACTGTACCTTTTGTATATTGTAAAACTTATTGCTGTTAAATTTCAATTTAGTTTTACTTCAAGTTTTTTCACTAAATAAAATTATTTCAATTTACTTTCTCAAACTGCAAAGACTGCGTTTAACCCAATAAGAGAAACTTCAGTACGTACTTTTCAATTGAAAACTTTCGTAAATATGACGCCACTTCATTCATAAAGGTTTTTTTCTCAATTAGATATCAACTGTCTTTCTCCAATCCAAAAATTCATATATTTGAATATTATATTCCAATACAGTTCAAGGTTTATTTGAAAAACAATAAGTAAATGCTTCGGTCTAGTTTTAAAAAAATGTTCTTTAGTAGATAGATGTGCAATAAAACCAAAAATATATCACCACAATACGTCGATTTTAGAATGAATCCTTTTTTCATTCCCCTTCGGGTATTCTTTGCAAAATTTTTTTTAAACGGCACATACGACTGAAATTGTAATGTAATGAAATGTTAATGATTTGAGACGGCTTCGTTTTTGTTCCACAACAAAATTCTCCACAAAATAATTCTTTAATAATTTTGCCCCTTCGGTTAATAGTTTTTCATACAAATCCGATTTTTTAACTTGTCTTGGATTTTTCTTATACAACTTCATACAATTCATTATGAATTAGAATTATACCTAGAAAAGTACGATCGTACATAAAAGATCAACATTTAAATATTGATTTTAGAACTGAGCAGTTTTGGATTTTTTCAAAGCGATACCCGTTTCAAATCATATCCATGCAGTTTTCGATTTTTTGTCTCAGTGTATATACATTACAGCACTAATAATTGCAAAAGGCCTAAGGCCTTTCCTGCCCAACCCTGTATTTAAATTCAAAAGGTTACCCTACCTGCGGTTTTTAAAAAAAAATTATGTGGTCAAAACCCCATCATGAAGAAATTCTGGCGGCGCGACGCGGCGTGCCTGTGACCAAACAACAAAAATTCTTTCTTATTTGTTTTAGGAAACCCTGTCAAAAAATCCAAGAATAATTGCCGAAAAAATTCGAAGATTATACAAAACTTAACCTCTTTGTTTCAAAATACCAGAAGTCATTCCAATTCAAAGTGGCTAATTCGTTATTGTTTTGCTTTTCTGTTTTGCTGTTAAAAAATTTGTTAAGAAAAATTTTCTAAGTCTTTTTAAAAATTTGTTTATTGTTGTATTCGGTTGGAACTGTTTACAAATGGTTTTGTAAATTGGTCCAGGCTTCCAAAACCACATATGAATGGGTCAAAAGGGGTCTTGAGACCAAAATTTGTTTGGTTGATTCCATTGAAAATTTTTAGCAACGGATTGCGGCATGGTCTGTGTATCCAAGCCCACCTGTAAGTGGGTCCAAATAGGGTCCAAAGACCGGTTCAGTGTTTCATAAGATAAACGGAAAAAAACTATATAAACTATTATACCTACCACGCCTCATCTTGGATACGGGGTAAAAAATGGATTCAATCTTCAGTGATTCAAATCGAAAAATTAATATTAAATCCTTCTAGCAAAGGTAATGAACGACAATCACTTGTGAAATGTGTTGAGCCACTTTAAATGCCACTTTGGCAAACACTTGTCTCGATACTCGACTACTTTTCATATCAAATGCATCATTTAATTTGCAAATACATTGAAGCATTGACGAAAAACCCATTTGAATTCTTCAAACACCCGCCACCCACCACCCAAGGCTCGTGTTGATAAACCTAATAATACAATTTCAGCACGAACAATCAACAGCTTCTTCTGCCTTGCCAGGCCAAGTGGCAGCAGACAAAAATAACATTTACTTAAAGATAACTCAAACGAAACGATATGATGAAGATGATAACAATGCCAACATACAAACATACAAACATACACAAACCGAGAAACAAACACAAGCATAAATGCAAAGAAGAAGAATAACGGCATGCCCACATTGTGTCAATCCGCAAACACCTTGCGTACAATAAAGCAATCAGGCACATAATGATGCCATCATCTTCTACATAAGAATGAAAATAACTCCGAACAGCTCACAGTAGCTTGCACACTCCAGGCCGCCACATACACGAGTTGTCAGCTGAGTTCTTTGGCAGGAAAGCATGTGGAATACAAATATCAAGTTGTGCCATGCAAAATATTTCGAAAGCATGTCGCAAGCACAACTTAAGCAACCTTGAGGAATTCCTTACAGACAAACACAAAAACAGACACACACACACACACACACACACTCATGCGAAGCTGTCAGCTATGTCTGGTAAACCATGTCTGTGCGTCTGTTCTACTGTCTGCGATAGTGTCTCGCCTTGAATGTGCCACCATGACACCAACCAAGCCAAACACAACACACACGAACACACACTCTCTCCTACATTGGTTCATAACCATTTTACAACAAGACCATATAAATACATTTAGGGATTCCAAGCTGTCAAGTCCTTCACATTATCCCGAACGTAGTAGCAGCAAGATCTTCTTGCCAACCCCAACTCTGACCAACATCTGACCGACGACGTAACATGAACTTTCACTTGCCACACTTTCACATGTTGTGCCATATTTTCTAAATTATCTGCTACATTTTCTCTGAGGTAGTTCCCGAGACAACAACAACAACCCGAAACAACATCCTGAATATTGCTCAAGTTCCGCCCCCCTCCCACTTATCTGGAGATGCTCCCCCAATTGGCGGCAAGTCAGAGACCGCAAGCACCCCAAAATCCCCAATGCCGCCTTCCATTCGCCTTACACTTGGGAATTGCATTTAGAGAAATCCGGCAGAGCAGCAACTGTAACTCCCAGTAGTCATCGTCATCATCGTCATAGTCCTTGTCGTCGATTTGGTTAAGCTTCGTCCTTGCCGGCATGTGAGTAAGGTTGTTGTTGCCACAAGGAAGTTTTATGTGCAATTACAGCAAAAGCAGAAACATAACATTTCCCCCTAACACACACACACACACACACACACACACACACACACGAATGAATTCAATTGAATCTCAGTCACATTCCAACTTGCCTTACACCACACAAGGAAGAAGGAAGTTCTTCTTCGCATCTCGGGCACAAGCAAGCACCACTAAACAATTGCCACAATTCACTTGTCAAGATTGCTCCCCTGCCAAGGATGCTCGACCTCCAGCAGCATGCTGCTGCTGGCTGCTGGCTGCTGCACATTTGCATGAATGCTTGTGCCAAGTTTCATGCTGCAAATGCGTTAAAGTGAAAACGAAATGCAGACCCAGACATTGAGCTTCATCGTCAGCCACATCCACATTTACATCATCATCAAAGTCGAAAAACAACAGCAGTCGAAGACCAAGAAGCCGCATTGTAGTCGACTCGATTGTGGGGTGGCTAAGAAATCAACAGCTCCGGCTGTGTGAACTGGAGTGGGGGCGGGCAGGCAATGTGTGAAGTTGTGACTTCGTTTATGCTGTACTTGCTCAAGTGTTTAGCATTCATTTGGCTTGCCTCAGAATTGAAATTGACCTAACGCCCATTCCTAAAACGCTTAGGTAACAAACCAATCCACAGGACCAGTTGTCTGGCTGCCTGTCTTTCTGCCTCTGCCAACCAGTCAGGGGTGTTAAGCTGTTAAGTGGCAAAGCAATTGTTTTCTTTCAACAACTGCTTAAACTGAACGACCTTGTCTGACTTCAAATGCAACTTCATTATCATCATTGTGGACGTCATCAGCTCATGTCTTGCATGTGGTTCTACAAAGAGTTGCAGTGTCGCCCGGCACAAGGAACAAGTATGCTAAGGCGAACACAAGTTAATTCATGTTTTTGACCATGCCATGAACTAATTTCAGCTGTCGTCCATCGTCGTCGTCGTCGTCGACGACTATATGAAAGCAAAGCCAAGCAAAGGGCAGCGCAAAGGCATGCCACATGCCTGTGAATGCTTGTTCCGAGATGCTGACAAAGTGCCGCACAATGAATAGCAAGCACCACACAGACGTCGACCACAAAAGAAGCAACAAATGGTCGTCAAGATAACTATCCACCCCAACTTCAATGCTCCAGCTCATGCTCATGCTCATGCTCACTTTTGGTCGCCCGACCATTGCCTGGCATACCGCATTTGGCGTTTGTCCATTTGAGTTAGTCCGGGGTCCTAGTTGGTCCCATTCATGTCGTCTTCTTCCTTTACTTTTGTCCTGCCTTCCTTCCAACCATTCGGCTCTTGTATGTATGTCCATCCCCCGTCCCACACCGTTGCCTGACGATTCTGTGGCTATCCCTTAACTTAACTTTCACTGTCGCTTGCCTTTGACTTCTGGCCTGTGCAGCGTGGTAGCCAGACTAACTGTTTGAGTCGTTGATTCGTCTGGAGTGATTCGTCTTCCTCTCCTCACAACCAGGATCCTTACTTGCTCCTCACTAATTGTTAACACAGAAAAAAAAGAGAAAAGCACAACAAAAAAGTTCAAGTGATAGCAGAAAAGAGTCCTTTTGTTTTGGCGCACTTTCATGCTGCTGCTGCTGTTGTCGCCACCACAATGTTGAGTCAATTTAGCCCTATGGGCTTGAATGAGGAAGGCGACACAAACTACAACAACAACAACAAAGGCAACAACAGCAACTATAAGAACAACAGCAAAAAATTATACCCGTTGATAGTGAAATCTCTTCATCTCGCTTCTCGAAAGCGGAAGCGCACAATTGAAATGACAGAGATTAACACAGACAAGGCGACAATTTCGTTTCCATTTTGTTCTTGTTTGGTCGCTTTTTGGTGTATTATTATAACAATAAAAGGATTCAACATATTTGTTGCTCGAAATACTTGAGAGTCCCTTCTACTTTACTATTTTGTTCACTTTTCCACCGCTTGGATGTGCCATTTGTGGCAAGCAAATGTTGCGGTAAGCCCCGCTCTATTGAAGTTGTCAGTTGAGTTAATCCTGTTCGGCTATTGTTCTGGAAGTTAGGTTCATGGTGTTGTGGCAAGCTGTGTTCTATTGTTTACGATTCGCATTATCTAATTACTTTTATAATAGTAATCTGATCGTTTCAACATTGTTGTTGTTGTTGAACAGCTCAGCAACTATTCCGTAAGCGTAATCAAATCTGAGTGATCAATTGTATCTATCAAGTGGGCATGGTTATTGGTTGGCACATCTTATCGGATATTATACAGGGTGTAACAGTCGAGGTGGTCCAAAAGGTAGGAATCGATTAAGGATCCAAAAATAAAAAAAAATTGTTTTGTGCGTTTATAACAAATTCGCCACCCACTTCATTTTAAAAATCAGGCAACTTTTTCAAGGAAAAAAGTTTTTGTGAATAATTTCTCAACCATATAAGAGAGAAATGCAGTCTTGGGCTTATTGGAAAGGTTACAATGGTATCAAAATAAAGTCAAACTTCATTTTTAAAATAGAGAAAATTACATTTTGAAACACAATAGTGTCTTTGAAGAAATTAATGTACATTAGAGCTATACACAGTAATAAAGGAAATTTTAGTACCTTTGAACCCAAGAGTGCATAGCACATAACACATGAATCATCCATTAAATGTCCAAGGGCGCACTCAGAAGCTGTCCTAATCGCACCTGAATCACCAAAAAAATGACCATAGACACACTTGGTGGTAGCTACAATTAAACTTGGCATGATTCGCCCAAAAAAGTTCACAAACGCAATTGGGGCGAAGTAATGAAATAATTAAAATCTTTACTATCGGAATGAAATAATGGTAATTTCATTACCATTGTAATTAAATTTGCATTACTTCATTACCAATATCATTACAATTACCATTGCAGTAATGGTAATGGTAATGAAATAAAATGTAATGTAATGGTAATGAGTAATGAAAATTTCATTACTTTACAAGTCTGCCTTATACCAAGTTTGGCACTATATGCGCAATACAGTTACAAAACTGGATTTTAGGTGTGTCAGTTGAACCATTCCGCCTATTCGCATTACCCAACAGCTTCTAAATCCAAAGCTTGACATATTTCTAGTTTCTCGAACTGTGTTTACTTACGGGCAGACGGATAAGCCTACATCAACTGAGGAAGTGGTGGTGATCAAGAAAAAATGACACGCTCAGAATAAAAAAGCGATGAAATGTATGAGCGTCAGTACGTTTCATCGCTCTTTTCCTCTGAGCATGTCATATATAGCTTTCCATACCTACCACATTGACATCTTAGCATTACAAACTTCCGACCAGAGTGAATATACCCTCAGTAGGTCTATCGTTGAATATTAAAAAATGTTTTCATGTTACATTCTCTAAGTCTTACAACTACACGGAGAGAACTGTTTGCAGGTATTGTGTGTTAAAGTCATAATAAAGTCCATAAATAAAAAATCATAATTGAATTGATTTTAGTCATAACTGCAAAGGCTGATCATAAAATCAAAATAAGTATTCACGACTAAAAATTTTAAATTATGTTTTTTTTATTCATGGATCAAAATTATGACTATAACACCGTTCGACAAAAAAAAAATTTTGGTATCGCACATGATCGGGACTGACAGATTCTGTTAGAGGGGGCTAAAAACGAGTACCCGTGTCTCCCAGTTTTTCTGGATCAGTTCTTAAAACCGTTTAAATCGCATTTATGCATTTTTCTCATTCACATAATAATTCGTCAAAAATACATTTTTTATTAAATCTTAAATGTTAAAAAAGCATTTGATAGAGGAAAAACATACCTTTAAAAAACATGTAAACTTTTTACAATCGGATTTTTCCCCCTAAACTAGAAAAAATTCAGAAATTTTTATTTTGTTGTTACATTTTTTCTACTTTAACATACGTTTTTTTGTAAAAAAAAAATTTCAGGATTGTTTCTAGTCTAGCGTGATGCATTTTGCATTTTAAGAACTGATCCAGAATAACTGGGAGACACGGGTACTCTTTTTTAACCCCCTCTAACTGAATCCCGATCATGTGCGTTTTTTAGTGTCGGACGGTGTAATACACAATTCCTCCAAACAGTTATCTCTGTGTACTTTCTAACTACATACCATATCTGTGATTCATCTTTAAAAACAATTAGTGAAATAAAAGATCTCCGAGTTATCTTTGACCGTAAACTAGCATTCATTAGTCACATTAAATCTGTTATATCTAAATCCTATGCAATCTTCGCATTTTTCCGACGGAATAGTTCCGACTTTTCCAATCCTGACACACTTAAATTGCTTTATACTTCCTTTGTTCGATCAAGACTTGAATATGCGTCTTTTATGTGGAGACCTTATCATATTTCTCATATTTAATCGCATTGAGCGTATCCAGAATGCAATATGCACTGCGATCTTTGAATTTCCATGAACCTATTCTATCATATACTTTGCGTTGTATGCTAATTACCCTTAAGTCACTTGAGAGTAGAAGAGCAATTCTATCCTTGTCCTTCATTTTTGTCATTATCCATGATGCAGTAGATTATCCGTCGCTTCTACAGAGAATCAATTTTAACATTCCTTTAAGAAGTCTTCGCCATTATGTTCCTTTTTATGTTGGCTTTAGTAAAACTATTTATGGCCTTAATGCCCCCCTCACAAGGGGTCGCCCCCCCCCCCTCCTTCGACCATCTGAATTTATTTAGCCCTATTCGTCTGTCTGCCGTCCGTCTGTCAGTCCGCCAGTCCGACCTTGTAAACACGATTGTAGGAGCTAAAAGAAAGCTAGAGGGCTCAAACTGTATTGGTATTGAAAATGGGTGAAATCGGTCGACTGCCACGCCTACATCCCATATAAGTGAAAATGGTGTTTTGTAAAATATGTAACCCAAATCCGCGGAAATAGTTCCAAACTTGGTGTATATGGGGTTTCGGGGTCGCAGATTTCGAATTTGATGTCGAAATTTAAAAATTCAAGATGGCGAATCCAATATGTCGCAGTAGATATGGGGTATATATAATCGAGTTAGAAAAAATTTCGCTTACTGCGGAAGTCATTAAAAATTCGTATAATCGGATGGGCTTTGCAAGAAATAGGAAAGGCTCTAATTTCATTGACCTCGAAAAACTCGCTTATTATGTAGAGCTAATACAAAATAACCCATGAGGCAGTTATTACCTTTCAGAATCAGTTACCAGATTGAACTCCAATTTTGTTGTAATTTGGCGGGCATTTTGTATGCAAGGTATTCGTGTATTTTATCCGATTTTGGCCATTTTCAAGGGAAATGCAAAATTTTACAGTGAAAAGCTCAATAAAAATTGGGAAGTAAGGGATAAACGGACTGATGGTCATCGCTAGAACGTATTATTTTGTTTAGCCAGTAGTATACACCCTTTTGAAAATTGATTCACACATGCCGAATGCATCGATGAGTTATTGCTGACATTTAATAGCGTTTTACACTCACGAAATGAGAGTAAATGAGAAAACACTGACACGATTCATCGCGAGTAAGCAGCAATGCAGTACTGTGGCATTGATGCAATGTCATGCAGACCGTCATGCATGAGAAAGTGGGACGCAACTATGAAGGTCTCATTAATGCGAAGTGTCATTCATGAACATCGTTGTCATTGATGCGTGCCGTTGGCATTTCTACTGTGTCATTGTTCCGACCATTCTACGAATGAGCTAGATCTCTACTTACTCTCAGTGCCATAATGTGTCTACTACCAGTCCACAAATCCAAACTGGTTGCAAAACATCTGCTCTCAACGAAGCTTCCAGTATATACTTACGACGTGGATGAGTCAATTAAATAAAACACTCAATCGTTTGTTTCAATATTTACGATTCACTAAAACTATTTATTCAAGTAATATTTTATAATTTCACATGTCAATGATATATATAATAATATAAAATGAATGATTCGGCTCAACTATGAGCATCGATTATATTTGAAAATAATAATATTTTGTATTATATAATTTATGTGGGGGTGTTACACTAGTACACTTACATCTAGACTACATCAGCTTAAAGCTATATGAAATTTTGTACATTATTTACAAATATAGACCACGAGCTGTATATATTTATTGATTTATGTAAAAACTTATCACTTATGTACCTTACCATAGGCTTAAAACATAAAACTGGAAATTTCACATACATACGAACTGTTTAAAAACTATGCGGTTAATAAGAAGAAATTCTTGTAATGCAGATGATGCCAATGAATGGTTAAGAATATTATGCGGTGTACATTGCATGTATGTATGTATGGGGTATGTGGGGTATTCTGGTATATCTGCGCTGTAAGTAAATATTCATATCTTATGATTATACCATATTGAAACATTGAAGCTAAATCTAGGTTTTAAAATGCTCAAGTCTATGAGTGAATTTTAGATTTTCTTTTTGTTGTTATTTTTTAGCTGCTTAAGTTTATTTAAATTGTGAATTAATAAGTATTTCTAAATAAATGTATTTATTTACTCATTTGCAGTGGTGTAAGTGTATTTATTGAATTGCGGGTTTGGTTGGTACTAAAATTAAATACAACGAGATCTTATCCTTAGAGGAAAGTTCCAAAGTTTCTTGAATGTTGAAATTGAGAGTGCAACGCAAAATGTCTAACCGAAAACTAAAAATTGTTTCTAAGAAGTCATCATCGTCATCGTCGTCATCGAGAGGAAGGGCTTTAAACGCTAAACATCTATATAACAATTGATTAACCTAAATACCTACATATGTGTGTGTGTGTGTGTGTGTATGTGTATGTGTGCTTGTGTGAGTGTGTAGTTGTATGCTTAAATGTCTATTAACGTTGGGGATAAATAGCAGTCAAAATGTTTCTTAAAGAATCGTTCGTTTAAAATTAAAGATGTACTCTTCCGTATTGCAAGAGGAGGCCAGGTCAGGCCAGGCTGCCTTCCGTGCGCCACATGTGATTTAATCTTCATGCGGCACCTCGGCGGCCTGATGCTCCAATTTGATTTTCATTAAAGGCGATTCGCGCACGGGTGGATAGGAGGCACTGCTCGCAGCGGCCTCGGCATTCGCAAACAACTCACTCATATCCTGGCCGGGGAAGAAGTCTTCGAAACGCGGACTTTTATTCACCGACTTCTGCAGCAAGCCGTTGGCAATTGCCTCGAAATCAATGCCCGGCGGTAGACTCTCGAGAAAGCGTTTGTTGTAGGCGTAGTTGGGGTGTTCTTTGTTCTTGAAATGCTGGAAAGGTGAAACGGCACCGGCCGACGAGGGGCCCACACCGGCACCGACGCCGCCACTGCCAGCACTTTGCTGCTTGTGGCTGCCACTACTGCCAGTGGCGGAGCCACGCGATTGATTACCATATTGACGTGCTTGCATTGCCTCTTTGAGCTCACGATCGCGCTCTCTTTCACGCTGCTCTCTTTCGCGTTCACGTTCCCTGTCGCGTGAGTAGGCTGCCGAATTCTGATGCATTTGATTGCTACGCTGCTGCTGCTGTTGCTGTTGCTGTTGCTGCTGCTGTGAGGGCATCACATTCAAGCCGGGTATACCCATCAGCCCCAGGGCGCTGAGATCGGGAAGATTTTCGGAACCACGGCGCTCCGCATGCTGTTTTGTTACAGCCGCCGAGACTTGGTCTTCGATTTCCGAACGTTGCAGATAGGCCGGCGACTTGTACATGTTCATTGTCTGCGAAATGGGCGATTGCTGCTGCTGAGACATTATTTGACGGCGTAGAGTTTCGGTCATTGTGGACAGGGGACTGGGCGAATCGGAGGGCACTAAGGCGGCATTCTGAGCAGCCAATTTGGCAGCACTGTGATAACCGTTAGCGGCCGCAGCAGTATTGCCCGAAGCAGCGAAGGGTGATTGCTGGAAGATACAAGAATGGCGGAAACGGAAGACGAGAGGTTAGCAAATGGAAGGAGCAATTCAAGGTCGACCTAAAAAACAATGACTATTTAAGTTTCCCCCTTTGCGACAACTTACCCCATGTGCTTGTCCATTGGCGTAGATGTGACCAAAGTCCTCCTTGATCTCGCGATAATCTCGAAATACCACCGCCTTGATAACCGAGCGTATCAACTCCTCGGGCCACATGCCCAACAGTATGCGCTGCGGTCGTCCACGTGCCTTCGGACGGGGATCGGTGCCGCCATCTAGCGATGGCCCCAACATATTATGCACCCGATTGGCGTACAGCACAAACGTCGGATAGGGTATGTCGTATTTGCGAGCAGCCTGCGACAGCGACAAACCCTCCTTGAGTACACTAAAAATGGCCTCGGCCATTGCTTCCGGACGCCACGACTTCAATGGGCCGCGCTCACGAAATCTCAACTGTTGCACGAGGTTCTGTTGATTGGTGTTCCAGCACTTCTGCCACATGGACTGCAACTGATATTGATAGCTGTCTGTTGATTGTGAGGAAAATGGAAGAACAGAAAATGCACGAAGGACGTGTGTTAGGCAACGGATATGCAAAATTCATTCTTTCTTCGCTCCAATTAAAATATACAAACAACGAGAGGCAGGGGGAGCGGAAAAAAACTCGACATTTGACTTACCCGCCACAGATGAGGTGGTGGCCCCACCCATCCAAGGATGTGCGCCTTCGATCAGTTTCGCCTGGAATGAGCAAACAAAGAACACAAATAAACAATAAATACTCAACGGGTTTTTATGCGAAAGTCTGATGGTAATAAAAATTTATCTACGCCATAATGTTGGTAAGCACTTTGTATGCAAAAGCCCATAAAATTAGAGAACAAGTTTGTTTTTCTTTTCTACTTCTTCGCTATTTCTACTTCTATTTTTCTGCTTTTTTCATCATTGTGCCTCCTTGTGTGTCCGCATTAGAAAAATGTTATATTTATTGTTATTAGACATTCAAGTCAAGTTGGGGCGCTTGCTTAATGACAACGAACGACAGCAACAGCTTGGCACCAGGGAATTTGTGCTTTTGTTAAGAGTGTGCAGTCTCATGGAAAGTGTAAACGCGAGGGAAGTATAAGTGTCTGGCAAGATTGTGTATTTCATTAATTTGCGGCAATGATTACAATCGATACGAGGAGGGTTAGCCAAGTGTGGTCATGTGTATGTAGAATCCTTCTACTCGTGAAGGTTGCAATACTCTCGTTACCTCTCTCCCTCAAAAGCAAGTAGATAAATTTTAATTTAAGCTTAGTAACCACTTACCAAAAGATTAAGCCTTCTCCCTAATTCCCCCCCGCTTGCACAATGCACTCATAATCCTTGTTGTGCATGCAAAATACATTAATCCAACAGAAGAACAAAAACAAATTACTTCATCTACATATCAAATAAACTTAAATCCATCAACAATGTGCTTAAGTATTCCATTTTTAGCGCCATCTTGTTTCGCTGCCCGGCCGCCAACATAAACTATTTTAAGTCTTGTAGCCTTATTTAGTTGGAGTTGGATTTTTTTTTCATTTACATACAGTTTTTTTTTTTAACAACTTCTTGCATTTTTTTTCGCTTCAAACACGAGCTATAAAAATGCTTCCGACTTTTATTTCAATTATTCATACACTTTATGGCCTTTTCCTTAACATAACGTGGCAGACGGCATACACTTTTGTTGTTGCTGCCTTGCCTAATTTAAAATATTTAAGCCATTTTTTCGCGCTCTTGCGCGCGCGTTTCTCACAAACATAATTCGTATTTGTATACAAAATGCACACACACCAACACACACACCGCCACACATATACGATAACTTGCATTTACGTAAACGGGAAGCAGGCCTGCCAACTTGTAAATATATGACGGGCCCCGCTTATGGCATTGGCAACAGGGCTAGGCAGGCAAGCAGGCAACATGGTCAGTCAAAGTTTATTACTTTCCTTCGCAGACATGGTTGCATATTTCACTCCGGCACGAAACGAACATCAATTTGACTTTTCTCTTTATGTGAGTGTGTGAGCGTGAACAGTATTGCCACGTTTTTTCTGTGTTCCTTTCTTTTTTTTTTTTTGTTTCCAGTTGCACATAACTAACTTGGTGCTTCTTATGTCCTGAGAGAATGGCGCTTTATTTAAAAAGGAATTAGTTAGTTTCCTTTACTTGGGGATTTTTTTTTGGTTTCGCTTTAATTCGTATGCAAATGCTTGGCGTTTATTAATAAATTTTAACATTTTGTTCTGTGTTAATTTTATACGTTTCTTTTGCTAGTTTGTTGCAGTTGTTGCTGCTGTTGTTGGCTTCGAACGGAAATGCAGCATTTGAGACGTTTCATGTGGAAATAATAAAATAATAATCAAAAAGAAAAAAAAACACAAATGTTCCAATGAGTCGTCGTCTATGTTTGCTGGTCTTCGAGTTCGTTTTTCCTTTTTTTTTTTTGGATTTTGTGCAGAGATTGTGCATGGGAAACGGATTTTAATAAAGGTAAAACTTCCGCCAGATTTAAGCCATTTAAATCGTTTTGATATTAAATGCAAAGCAAACACGCGAATATAGCCAGCAGAAGTTCATTTCATTTCATGGGAATCGGAATTATATTTATGTGAAAATGATATTCGTTGCGGCTGCATGGATTTCCTACGGGCTAGTTGGAACAACAAAATTAAGTGTTCCAATTAAAGCATTCATTTGTATGGATTTAATTTCGATGGAAGCAATTTCACTAGTCAATGTGAGAAAATAAACTTATCGAAGAATATCCATTCCAGAAAATAGTTGTCATTCCTGATGAAATGCAAATACAAATTAAAAACACCGTTACACCGTTTTGTAAAAATTATGTTTCAAAAAATCTTCAAAACTGTTCCCCAAGGAGCTTTAACATTACAGAGAAAGATATGGTTGGGAAGAATAAGGTAAATGTTCCTACTTAATTTCTTGCCACTTAGAAGGCGAATATAAAAAAAAATCGTCATGTAATTGTCTGTACTACTACTGGATATTTAACAACCGCGGAGCTACCACTAAAGTGGATATGTAGACTGCAATGATCGAAATCGGCCTCACTTACTTGCCATACTGGAGAAATGCCTTTGCTAAATTCGTCAATGCATCAGAAAGTAATGAAGGGGGACCAGAGGCTTAAAACATTCTTTACCCCTTCCAAACATGGCAAACCATCAAAAGATTTTGCTGAAAAACATAAATTTAACCCTGCAAGAAACAACTGATCCCGAATTTTCGAGCGGTTCAAACAAGCGCTTCGATATGAAGCCATTTTGAAGAATTTTAGTTTTCATAAAAACCAAAAGATCGAATCCAAATGTTTGTTGGTGAAATAAAATCCAAAATGATTAAATCAAGCACTGGCCACAAGTAATGCATAGGCGGTGTGTTTTAAATACGGCTTATTGGGTGGTGTGAATAAAGGAATACTAAATGCTATTTCCATTTAGTTTTGAATGCAAATAGCGTTTAGTATTCCGTTATTCACACCACCGATTGCTTCGTTTTGTTTCTGTTTGAGATAACATTATTTTTGGAACTGCAAAAAAAGGTTTTGCTATTCCAGCTGTGATTTTTAAACCATTTTTTAAATTGGTTTCTTAATCAAAGAAATTTAAGTGTATTTGAAGCAAACATTCTCCAAACATATTAATTCTTTGAGTGTAGGTTCCGAGCTAACCCGAGGTAATGCAAAAGTGGCAATTAGCCACCGGAAATGAATGAATGTTGAATTCAAAAAAGGTATTTGCATGGAGTCAGTACCAACTACTGCAGAACCGGTTCTGAACTAGACAAACTTCTTGCAGGGTGGGTAGACAACTTTCATTGGGAACAACAAATAATATTCGCTCCAAACACTCTATGTTAGGATGAGTCCCTGTTTCCCTAGGGATTTGTTTTATTGAATAAAACATTGCACCAAAGATTCATTTGCATTTGAACTCATCGGGAAAATCTCTTTGCATTCTCCGTTTGTTATTGGGTTAATGTAGCATAATTTATGCTACGAGACTTTACAAAATTAATTTTCTTATGGAAACCTTCAACACATACACACGCACACACACACGCACATGTAAGCATTTGACTCGTAAATTTTAAATGAATTAAATTTTCAAACAACAGACTCGTCTTTTCTTTCAACTCATTTAATTTAATTTTAGCCACTCTGCCGTTCAACGCCTCCTCGCCCCGGCTTGCCTCCCGCCTCAACTCACACTTGTCTTCGCTCTACTCTGCTCTGGCCTGCTCTTGTCTTGCCTTGTTTTTTTCCATTACTCATCATGTGCACACCCCATTCACATAATAATTTATTTAATTAACTTTTCCGCTGCTACAATTTTCTATAAAATTTATTGATTATTTTTTTGTTTTTTTTTCCTTTCTGTTTGTACTTCTTCTTCTGCTCGACGTTCTTCTTGTTTTTCATTTGCGCACATGAGCAAACACACACATACACATGCATACACTGACACATTCACATGTATGTTCTACGAATAGACCGTAATAAAATATAAATTTCCCTTCGTACATACACCGCCTTTGAGTCTAATGCAATTTTAATTTTATTTTTCATGCCACCCCTTTGCCGCCTACCACTACTTCTCAATCAGCCAGCCAAAAGCCACCCGCACAGCCTCCTCACTACCACGCTTTAGATGGCTGCTTACTTTTCTTCTATGACCATACCCTCCTCAAACCGCCGCTCCTCGCACCCCCCCTCGACCTTACTCATAACTTTGTTATTTCTTATACATATAATATAACACTTTATTTATTATTCATTTTCGATTCCTATATTATCGTTAGACGGCGTCGACGTCGGGGTCTTCCACTGTATTACTGGCACTATGGGCTGCATTAATAGTGCTGCTGCTGCTCCTACCCTACCACACTATGCGCCGCCAGTCCGTAGTAGTTGTTTCTTTTTTTTTTCAAGTTTAGTTTTGCTCTCTCTGGCGGCATGGCAGTAGTGGCAAACCCAACTTAACCGCCCTCACACAGGGCTGCATCCACACTCATTCGTTTGTTCATTTATTTATACTACCCAGTAAACCACGTTTTCGCCTTCGCTGGCGTCTTCTTCATGGTCTTCCTTAGCGTTTTACTGTCTTCACCGTCACCGCCGCCATCGTCGTCGTCGCTCTGCCGCTATCGTAACCATTTTATAGTTTGTGCTCATTCCATTCATTAAATTTATAAGAAGAATTGTATCGCATAATAAATAATTAATTTAAACGGCACCGTCAAAATGGAAATGTATAGAAAATGTGCACATTTTCGCCTCTCCTTGTATCCGTATCCGTTTCGTTCCATTTCGAAATGATCCAACAGTGGTGGTGGTGATTCACTTTAATGTGAATATAAATTTAAAAAAAATATATTTTTTTTATTTATAGACGTTTTTCCAAATGTAGACGGAACTTTATGAACTACATTCAATTATTTATTACTAATAGAAGTGTTCCAGTTCCGCAATCGAAATTTGAATTAATTTTATTTATCTAATGTGAGTTTACGACTATGCACTTGCAATGCCGGAATTGCTTTGGCAAACTTTCCATGTAAGTGTTTCAAAATCAAATCAATTATTCAAATATTGTAATTTTTACAACTGATATTCAGAAGTTTTCCCAGTAAAATGTAATGACCAATATAAAGTGGATTTTATTGCAAGTACAATAATAAAAATAACTTAGTGACTCAGCTGACTTTGAGAGATTTCTTCCAAAAATTATCAACAACAAAAAATAAAAATCAAGTAAGGGAATTATGTAGTTTAATTCAGACCTGTAAATTTCAATTACCAATACAAATACAAATACAATACCGAGCATTTAAATACTCTCAAATACCAAATACTTTTCATAAATACTTCAAATACTTTGAAGTACCTTAATAAGATTTAAATACTTTCATACTTACTGGGCAAAAGTATTTAAAAGATTTTAAAAGTATATGAAGTATTTGAATTCCTGTATTTAATAAAAGTATTTGATATTTGAGAGTATTTGTATTTGTAGGTGTTTAAATACAAATACCAATACCAGGAATGGGTATTTGGTACTTATTTTTTTTAAATACTTGGTATTTGAATACAGTATGTATTTCAATCTTTACAGGCAAAAATGCACTTTAAAAATCTAAAAATACAAAAACCCTTGAGCAATAATCCACTGAAAAAAATGTTTGAAAAAAATTCTGTGGGACGAAGAAAATAGGACAAATGGACTTAGGTAGTTCTGAAAATTAGAAACAATTCAACCAAAACTAGTAGAATTTAAATACGTGGGCTCAATGGATAAAGGAACCGTTTTTTGATAACATACAAAAAAGTATTTTGGAAATCGGGGCTCTGGGACATAGTTATTTCGGACATTTAGCTATTTTCAAGAAATTGCAAATCATTCGGCTAAAAATGGTCGGCCTAGAATGTTTTTAGGCTCATTGCATAAAGGAGCCAGTTTTTGATAATTCGATTCAGAAAATATTTAAGAAATTACCAAGTGGACCTTTTTCATTCAGGTTCCATTCCCTTTTCGTTCCCGACTTCTATCAGGGAAAGTTTCTTCAAGCTTTCCTTACAATTTAGAAGTCGTTCAGAAAGTGAACTGTTTCCAATCCAATTATCCCACCGGATTGAAGAGCAGGTGCCACGACATGAATCGCTTTTTGAGCGCTATTTGAATTCACAAAAACCCTTAATAATGTGGAATCTAACCGTTCGGTTGCGTATCAGTCACCGAGAAACAATTTTGTCGAAAAAATACATTTGACTTTAAGTGCTTACACAGCGCTATGCTTTCAGCTCTCGTAATGCGCTTTAAGTTCCTCATTAAATAAGCGCCACCTTACTAACATGTGCAATGTACGAATGCATGTATGCGTTTGTGGGTAGTGCATTTGTGAAGAGCTGCATTGGTGCACTCGCAAGCAATCGCAAATAAAGCGCTTTTGGGTGTCTTCATTTCCCACTGGGATATGACAAATAATTGAAGAAGAAGATTTTCCAAATGTAAAATTGATTAGCCCATACGGTTTAGAATAGCGAATATACACATAAAGTTCATCACAATTTCTTTGGTCATTTGAACCGCACACGCCACTGTTGGACTGCATTGTGTTTAAAGACAAGACCATTCAAAGGTACACGAATAGGGAATTGCAAGACAATTTCCAGCTAACGCGTAAAAAGATGGGCGGACTTTGATTACCGACTACTTTCCAATGAAAATACTACCTACTTGTATAGGGGAAAACAAATCAACAACAGAATGAGTCTCTTTTTCGGTGCGCTATGTTGCTGGTGTGCTGTGGAGAGACTTTCTTCGGTGCGGTGTTGTGTAGCTGGTGCGCTCATAGGGTATAAAATACAACTAAATATTTAATACTATTTTATTGCACGAATTTCAAATAAAATATGCATGTCGACCAATGAATTATTCATGGAATAATGAGAATAATATTGCAAAAACTTTGTATAGAAGTAACATGCTGTTGTTGTTAGTCGTATAGCTCCCGAGAACTTTAACTATGGCGGGGGAGGGCGGCTCACCGCTATAACAACAACAATGTCGACAATCACAACAACATTGAAGCTTGAGTCGTGTAACGAAAGTTTTGCAAACATCATCATCATCAGCAACAACAGCAACAACAACACCAACAACAACAACAACAACAACAGCAGCAACTACAATTTAAATGCAATAAATAATTATATGTACTACAACAAGTGTGCGCCATGCCATATGTATGGTAAAACGATATATCGTATGAGCTATTCGAGTATTTCACTTACTTTTTACATTCAGTTCCACAATTTACAATGTAATTTTTTTCTCCAAAGCTCTGTTCTATTCTGTTTTGCCTTGTTTCGGTTTGGTATTGGTGGTAAAATATTTTCGTAATTGTGCATGTTTAAAAATTAACGATCACAAATAGTAATTTGCATACGATATGCGCGTAGGTGAGTATACCAGGCAAGGACGATAATATGCAAGGATATGTGTAAATTACTTGAAACAATTAAAAACTAGGAAATAAGTAAGTACTTATCAAATGAGAATAGTTTGATTTTAATATTCTACACGGATACATATTAAGCGTATTTCAATTCCAATTGAGTATTGATTACACCGTCCGACACGAGGTATACGTGGCGTATGAGTGATTTTCGTATAATCAAGTGTGTATGAGCGACAAATCTAGATTTCGTTCAATAGCATTGTAAATATGTTACTACTATTTGTATTGTTGTTAAACTAGAATTACAATAACATTAAATTGCAATACAAATCAGAGCTGCAAAATGTCATTTGACCGGAGATTTGGATTTTTGAATGGCCTTTTTCCAGCGTCGCCTGCCCCCAAACTTATCCCAACAACTGTACAATGAAGTTAATTTATTATCAACGATTCCGTTAGACTTAGATGCTTTTAGGCGCTTCTAATACAATTCATGTACTTTTCATCATTATTATTCGCCGTCAAAATCAAACGTTACCACATTTCACGCACACATGCACAGACCGCGTGATACGGCATATATTTGCAGCCGTGTTATATATAATATATGACCGTGTGTGCGTGTGTGTGTGTGTGTGTGTTGCAAAGCTAAACATTGTCACAACTTAAGCTTTTGGCGAAAACAGAAGGCTACAATAATAATTATCTTAGGCTCCGACCGCGCACCATCCGTTTCAAACCAAATCAATATTATGGAATTGTAGCATGGCCTAAGTCCCATCTCGGCCCCGTCCTACTCGACACCACACCAATTCCGGCTGTCTCATCAAAAAGCATGCATGTCTGTCTGTCTGTCTGTCTCTCTGTCCGTCCGTATCCGTCTGGTCGTCCGTTACATGCATAGTGTGCCCAGGTTTGACCAGTCAGCCAAGCTTCTGACATGACGTGTTGTTTCGGTTGTTGTCGCAGCGTATTTATAAAACATGCACACATCCCCGCATATATGCAATCCGCCCGACTGCATAGTAACTGTCTAACGCTTTCGAGTTGACCATCTCCGAGTCGTGTCCACTTAGAATATTTACACTTTTGTATGTATATTTTGAATTAATTACTTATTTCAGTGTGTAACAAATAGAGAATATATTATTTGAGAATGATTGCACAAATGCACACACGCACACGAGAGTCGTGTATATACTTAAGCATAGGCATAGGCATAGGCATAGGCGCAAATAGCACTTGTCCAAATTCGTTGGGAAGCCAAGGCGACCGACAGCAGCAATAAACACAACAACAACAGCAGTCGGAGAGCATCGATTTAAGTGCTGGGTCCTGTGGGCTGATTTTGTGAATGGTTAGAATGGGATTTGGTATTATACACGAGCTCGCCTCGCCGGACATACTTAAACCCTTAATGTGACAACATTAGTTTAACATACATACATACATACTTGTGACAGTATTAAGTTTTAAATATGAAATTAAATATTCAACAATCTTGGAAAAATTAAAATAAGAAGACTAAAAATTATACAAAATAATTAAAAGAAGTTATGGCTTATCTGATTGTTTTTACATATTTACACTTTCGAAATTTTCTTTCTCATCTGTCAAAACAAAACAAAATCGCCTGCCAATTACTATTGATTGCAGGCAATGTAAAGCAACTGTAAATTAACATAAATGTAATTGGCATGGTTATCATCAGGCCAACTGACATACATATTTACTTTCCATACAATTATAATTGACATAACAGTGGGCATTTCAAACCAAAATAATCAAATTAAATTTTTTTTAAATCGAGATTTGTTTAGAGAAACCAAACAGTGTGCTGTGCAAAAAAAAAACCCCAATTTTTCTTCTAATTATATTTTTGTTGGAAATAAAATAGTTAGTTTCCACTGTAGTCACTACTAACACACAGACACACACACTCACTCACTCACGCATAAATAATGTTCAATTTCTAATCAAAGGAAACCCCCCTTCCCCCAACTAACAGCTAACACAGCGAGTAAGCAGAGCGGCGAGCATTTCAACTAATACGAAGGCAAAGCAAATGGAAACGCGTGAATATTTAAAGTATATTCAAACGGAAATGACCAAAAGCGCCATGCGAACGAATACGTTAACGCATTTCGATATTGCAAATTCGACGGACAAGAAGATACAACAACAAGGCAAACGAACGAACGAACGAACGAACGAATACATAAAGCCGCGACTAGAACGCGAATTTGGCTGAACTGAAATTTCCAAATTAATTATTCACATACACATACGACGACGCTGTGAGGAGATATAGTTCCGTGTGAGTGAAGGCAGTACAGTCGAGCCTATGTTGGAAATGTAAAATAAATTCCCCGCTGCAGTTGTTCTGCTGCATCCTAAACCAAATGCGGCACACACTAATCATTTCCATGAAAAAGTATGAACAAAAACAACAAAAAAAATGAAGTAGAACAGCAAACCTTGTCACACACAGAGTAAAAGCCTCTTCAGAAGAATTCACACAAACACAACACACACACACACACACACACACACACAACCCGTACGAAACTCGTCGTCAGGGGCAGCTCAAGCTTTTTATTTACTGCTGCTCTATGCAATAAAAGCGCGTTGCACACACTGCAACTTTGCGGCACATGAGAATGCAGTTAGAATTACTTTTTGCTGTTGCAGCGAAATGCCTGCTAGTGCCATCGCACCGAGCACCGAGCACCGAGCGCTCTGCAATGCAGAATAACCCTCGAAATAATATTTAATATTTAGAGAGAAATAAATATTAAATGAACGCGTTACTTAGAAAATCCAAAGGTATGCAACAGTAACAGTAACGGTAACAGTGCAGTGCAGCACAACCAACAAAACGAAGGTGTGTGTGTGTGTGTGTGTGTGTGTAAGAGTGTTTCATGTGCTTGGGCTGTATTGACACCCCCATCCCTACTACTGGCCGACTGCTACAGCCTGTCGTGACGACCGATTTTTCTTCTTTTTCGCAATAGAATAAGTCACAAGCCGGTGATAGCCTCACTGTTTCATTTTCTATTTTATCCATTCAAGGTGGTGGGTGATGGGCCTGGCGACATATTCTATGCGGATAGAAAAGCTTCCTGGGTACTATGGCCGCACCAACGTATCAACTACACCCGAAATCTTATAAAATATGCAGGCCGAGTGTAATTTCTTATTTAAAATGCCATTAAATTTTTTGAATAGAAATTCTGTGCTCTCTCAGCTCTCAGGTAAATACAGGAACTGTAGACAAATATACCATTACTACAGGCAGCAGCCGTGCGAGGTGATAGTGGTGCGGCACACGAACGAGTTCGGGTTAAATGCAACTGATGGTGATGTGGATGGTGGCGGTGGCGGTGGCGGTGTTGGTGATTCCCATTAAAGGACAATTGCGTCCCAAAAGTTTTTGAACTAAATGGAATTTGTACAGGATTTGCACAATAGGCAGAAAAATTGTGTGATTTGCGGTTGAGTGGCTGAAGATGAAAGAAGATGAACTCGGCCCCAGCAACCGCAAAGTGTATTTATTGTGATGACCACTCGGTTTGCCGAAAATCGAGACAGTTTGTGGAATAATCAAATGTTCATTGTTATTGTGATGGAAGAATTGAATGGTTTCCTTTTGAATTGGCACCGCATAATGGGTTCATGCATTTCTTAACACTAATAAGTTATTCTCAAGTACGATTCATTCTCACATATGCTGATACCTTCTGATCTGCTATGCTCAAAGACTCTGTATTTTGTTTTTCTTTTTATTCCAAAATCAACATTTCATTCACAAAAATTTCTTTAGTTGTATGTGAAAATATCCACGGCACACACACACACACACACCACACGAATCTCAGCCAAAAGTCAACAGAAATTATTAAAAACGCAGTTTTAAAATCAAACACAAGGCAAAAGTGATTAAATATTAACAGTGTGAGCAGGCACCTAAGCGCTGAAGTTTTTTCTTTCTATTTTTTCTATAACATATGCAAGGTACACAAACACTCATTCAAACACACTGGCGACAAAGACTCGACTCGGGAGATCACAGTTTGAATAACAGAAAAAAGATTTTCGCAAAAAAAAGTAAAGAACTGCCTTTGGGCTTATGCCAGATGGATTCTAGGGCCACACACGCGAATAAAAAAAAACTTACGTGTATGTATATTTTTATATGATTTATCTTAAACACTGGCATAGAGTGAAAAAATAACAGAAGTTAATTTGAGGCAGGCCTCTTGGCACCTAGTAGAGACTCGAGCCGCCCAGCAAGGCTCAAAAGTAATTTCAGTCACTCAAATGAAACAGTGGAGGTAACAAAAAAACGTGAATGTCCTTTACAGGATATTAGAGTTGGCAGTCAGGTGTTTTTTTTTTGATTTTTTTTTGTGAATATACGTCTGAGAGTGTGTGATAGCAGTGGTGCCACCTGACTTGTTTTTTTCCAGGGATATAAAGTTAAAAAATTTAGATGCCTAGTTCGATTAATGGCACAAATTACACTGTTCTAGAAATTAACATTCTTGGAAAAACAAAAAAGTTAGAAGATCTACTGATGAACTGCATTTAAAGTAATTCGAAGTCACCGAATCCGATGCCTATATTCTTCATTTTTAATAAAAATTCCAATAATTACAACAATAATAAAAAAGAGTAAAAAAAAACTATTTTTTTACTCTTTTTTATTTTTTCATTTTTTTTTTATTTTTTACTTTTTTTTCTTTTTTTCCCCTTTTTATATATTTTTTTCCGAATTCAAGCCTAAGTACAAAATTTTAGTCTTGTAGCTTAAAAAATACGAACGTTAGTTCATCCCGAACTTTAAAAAGGCTCCATTCCCCACACCCCCCATCAAAGGGTGTAAAATTTTATTTAGTCAATAAGAACCCACCTACCATATTTCATCATTGTAGCTCGAAGAAATCGAAAGTTATGCCATGTTTAAGAAAAAGGGGTTTGAGTGCCTCCACGGCCCCCTACGCCTCTGATGGACCCCAAAATTTAATAGAATGCATTGTCACCGGAGTTCTATCAGTTCTTCAGCTCTCTAGCTCATGTGGAAGTGTATGAAAAAGCTCGCTCGCCGGATATATATACCGACATATATATATATATAGTCAAGCCAAAGCAAGTTAATATAAGGGTTATAGTGGCATAATACAATCTGCTCAATTGAGTTGTCATTTCTTGCACCCAACTCTTCAATTTGAACGTAGTTTGCGTAATTTTTATACCCCCACACACACTGTGGCAGGATATACTAACTTCGACACAACGTTTGTAACGCCCATAAGGAGGTGTGTACGGTATGGACAAGAATATATATTCTTCATCAGTATCACCTCCTGAGTCGATGTAGCCATGTCCGTCAGTCCGTCTGTCTATTCGCACTATAGCGGTTGCAGTTTTGGAGATATCAACTGGGAACTTCGTTAAAATGTTCACTTCATAAGTAAGAGCAAATTCGAGAATCAGCCAAATCGGAACAAAACTGGGCGGGGCATACATTATCATGATAAATATTCATTAATTTCCAATTTATTCTCTATGAGATGATTGTTTAAATTTAATTTATATTGCCAAATGATGGCAACCCTATGGCCATTGATTTGTATTGTTGCTTTATTTCGGTCGGAAGGTTCGTATTTGTGTATCGCACATTTCGCACTTGTGTTATACAAAATGTAAACAACGAAAGAAATCATCGAAAATTCGCGAATTTCAAGCGAACTTGTTCGAGTTGGTATGGTTGTTGTTTGTTGTTGGCGATTGTTTTTTTTTTGGTGGTCACTTTTGACCCTTTACATATGTTTCGGTAGCCACGTTCGAAGTCTCAGCGAAGTGAAATGGGTGAAGGCGCATATGCAGATGTGTAACAACAGAAAAGGTTCGATAATTTTCATTTAAATCAATTGGGGTTTTTTTGCTTACCAACATTTACTAGCATAGGGCTACGCCATTTAATTGCAATTACTCACCTGTAAAGAAAAATAAATGTGTTTTATTAGTAATTTTCAGAATTTTATGTTTTATATAATATTTAGTTGTTAAGTAATGGCTTATTAATAAGTTTATTGTCATATCAATGCTAGGGTCTTCATTGCAAGGAAACTACATTTTCATACAACTTCGTGTCGGCCCTGTAAGTACTTGCAGAACGAACTCTTCGGATGGACTCCCTCAACCCATACATTAGCCTGAAAAGCTTCACAAAATATTGGCATCGGCCTGACTCAATCTACAATCCGGAAGTACGAAAAACCGATCGAGGATCAACAAATCAATAAAAATTGTTTGCATTTCGGAGAATATTACAAAAAAAAACACACAATGACTCTCCAACTGTTAAATGTCCAAATCCAATTAATTTTGACTGTTGTGAAATTAAAATTGACACGCGCCTCAAAAACAATTTTTTTTTTCGTGTGTATGAGAACTGGAAAGTTTAGCGAAATACTTAATGTAAATAAATAATGATTAAATCAAAAAGAAAAATAAATTATATACAAACAACAAAAGGTGTAAAGAAAAGATGCTGCGGCTCGGGCAACAGCATGAACAAATTGAATTTCTTAATAAAAAATATAATTTATAATAAAAAATGTAAAATAATTCATCATCGCACAAAAGCGAAAATTAAAACCACAAATAAAGCAAAAATTATTACTTTATTTTTAGACACACACACACGCACACACGCACACACGCACACGCACGGGCAAACAGACAGTCCAAACTTAAATATAAATCAAATCAAAGAAATTAATCAAATAGACTTGAAAGAGGCAGAATTAGAAAATAGGTGGTGGTGGTAGCAAAAGATGAGCAAAATAAAGCGTGTGTGTCGCGCCAACGATTCCAACTAAAAATTTATGCGACTGATGCGAATTGTAAATTTGCATTAACATTTTGTATTTATTTATTTTTTTCATTTAACTCCAAAAGTTAAGTTTTTTGTTCGTTGACGTATTTATTTAACATCGTTTTCAAAGTTATTTTTAAATTCTTTTTTTCTCTGCTCATCTTTCTTTGGCCTTTTGTTTTCTTCTTCGAGTGAGTGGTGCAAACAAAAGCGGAAGATGAGCCAAAAAATCGAGGCAGAACGGAGAGAAATGTGTAAAAAAAGTGATTTTATTAACAGCGGCTTATAAACAATATGGATTGCTGTAAAAATGTGCAAAGAAATACTAAAAATGAAATGAAATTTCATATTAAATCGTTAAATAAATCGCGGCATTGTGAAATTTATTGCGCTAACGGTACTCTTCGAGGAGGTCTCCGACAGTTTATTGGACATAATTCCGATGATTTAATGAATTTTGATTTATTTTTCGTGGAATTTGGTTTGGAACTTGTGAGTGTTGTTCTTTTTTTGTTATTCTTAATATTAAAATTAATTAATTCCCCATTGGCCGTTGTTACTTCAATGGTTTAATTAATATTTGAGTTTTCATAAATGTTGTATTTTCTGTAACTGCTGCTGCCGCTCCTTTTTGATATTAATTTGCGTCCATTTAACTTAATTTTAGTCTTTCTACATTTTTTTTTTTTTTTTCTTTATAATTTATTTTTTATATATTTCTTTTGAGGTTCTCCTCTTGTTTCTTCTCCGCTTGGTTTGATGTATTAATTAATTTATGCACACACGTTTTACTTTTATTATGTCAAATGTTTGTGATTTGTAATTTTTTGACTAACTCATTTATGCTATATTTTTTTGTTGTTGTTGCGCTCTGCCTAATTCGCGTGTATAAATTAAGCCTCAATGGCCGTGTCTAAAAATAGCCAAATTTATGCCCAAAATGTATATTTGCAGAGAAGACGTCGCACGTAGGCCAAGCGATTGAAAGATGAGATGGTTGGAAAAAATAAATGAGACACACTTTGTGTATATCGAATGTCAAATTTAAATATTTGGAAATAGAACCTACTAAAATAATATCGCAAAAAACAAAAGACCTTAAAGAAATTTTATTTTTTTATGGACAAATTTATGATTGCCAAGCGGGGACAGGAGTCTTTTGGTGTCATTTAGCACATTTGGATGGTTGTGGCCTGTTAGGCCTTCACCTCAATAACAACAGTTACTTTTCTAATACGAAAAAAGAAATAGTTATTGTTGTTGTTGTTGTTGCTTTTTTCTACTAAATTATTGTAAACACTTAGTAGGTACCAAATTGAATTTTTAATTCAATTGTAAACTTTTATTGTTATGCTGCATTAATAATTTAGTTTTCTTTGGGACATTGCTACATTTTTTTATTGTTTTTTTATTGTATTGTAGTAGTTGTTGTTGGTCGTAGCCTACTTGAATATTGTTTGTTATTTTATTTTTATTTTTTTTTTTGCAAATTGTATCTTGCTTTTAATGACAATTATTATTTTTATGTCTTTTTATGATATTTGTGAGTGGTCGTAATAAATTTTCATATAAAAATAACAAAAAATACCAAAAAAAAATAAATAAATAAATCAACAGCAACTTTCACATTTTTTTTTTGGCTTTTACACAATATGCTCAACTAAAAAGTACAGTTAGCCTAGCTTTTTTTTTTATTTTTATTACCTAAAACGTATTATCACAAGAGGTGGTAAAGGTTATACTGACAGAATGTAAAATATGAATGCACGGAATTACCGACAATAAAATCAGGTATTGGAAGAACTAACATAAAGGCGTTGGTGTTCTTGAAGCACACTACCTCCTTCTTCAGGAAGCGCTGAAGATTTTAATTCCGTCACCATTGAAAGGGTAAATGGTAAATGTTTTCTAAAGGCTTTCAGGGTCAGAAAATCCCCTTTTGAAAGAAATGCATCCATGTCCGAAATCTGGCAGCTCATATTAGGATTTAGGCCGATCTACTTCATGCACTTGTCATGAGCAAATGATAATTCCTGTTTACTGCCGAATCCGAACGGCAAGACTCTCAAATTGAAGAAGCGTTTTCATGGCCAGTTTGCCGTTACTTTGCGAGAGAGTGGTGGTCTGCACAGACACATTTCTTTCTGCTTGAACCAGCCGGGAGTTAGACCCGATACTTTCCGATAATGAGGCAAATGTAACCACTGCACTACCACCTATCGTTTATTATTAAATTTTAAGTTTTGTTTATTAAGTCAACGGATAAAATAATCATTACAGAATAGAAATTAGCGAGGAATTCTGGGCAAAAGATGAAACTGGTCACAATAATTTAATTTTGTAACATAAAACCCTTACCCACACACAAAAAAAAAGTCGCTAAATCTAACCGAAAAAGACCGTTAAAAACGCTCCAACCCTCCAATGCCGGTACGTTTAACCGATGAGAGATGGTAAATTTATTGCACCATTTTTTTCACGGTTGCAAATTTTTCAATAAATTTGTGAAATATGCACATATAACCAACAATTGAGGTACAAGAACTTACAACAACAACAACTTTTTCGATTATTTGAACTATTTGATGTCGAATTTTGAAGATTTTTTTTAAACATTTTTTATCGGTTAATCCAACTTTAAAAAATTTACAATTTTCATACATTTTTAAAAGTTGTACGTTTAAGTTTACCGACGTTTTTTTTTCTGTGCACTATTATTGTAAATTGTGGAATTATTAAAAGAATGATTTAAATAAAAAGGTGGCCCCCTAGAGGACGACAGAAGGCATCGGATCAGTCCAGTGATAGTATTTTTTAGTTCTTTCTCAGAAACCGGAAAAGTAAGTAAAGATTTTAAATGGACAAATTATGGTGGGGATTGTTGTTTCCCTAATTAATCATATTTCTTACATTCTCTTTAAAATCGTTAGATACCTGGTCCAAAGCATTAAATCACTTATTTTCTGAAATTTTTCTGGTTCTTAAAAGATTTTTTTTCGCTTCATAAAGAAAAGTTTGGCCATCCAACTCCGTAGCCCCGTTACATTTTCACATGCGTTGATATCATGCGTTGATACCTCGCAACACCATTTCTTTTTATCTATCTACATCTAAAAGAGTTAGTTACGATATAAAGATTTGAAATCAAGTATTTCCAAAAATACTCTCTTAGTCAAACAAAGCAAATAATTATTTTTATTCTTTTGGACCTGGAGGCAGTTTGTCACACGAATGCTCCCATAATTAGCAACAATATCTCACGGTATAGCCGGTAGTTCCAAACAAACTACCAAAAGTTGACGAATTTTTTTCTCTTGGTGTATTATAACAGCAAATCAAACCATTCATAATCCATCAATACCATTTTAAAAATAGGCGAAAACCAAAAAATCATAAACCCATTTATTTTGCTTGAAGAACTCAAATCTAGTTTAAAAATCCCAACACGTCGCTAAGCCAATAGACGAAAAAACTTTAGAGTCTAATAAAAAATGTTATAAACCGAAAAACTCCAAAATTCGTATTTTAATGTGTTGTTGTGAGCACGATCACAAACGAGCAAGTAATTAATGCAAATAAACAACAACAGAAAAATGGTAATAATACAATACAACAACGCAGACAAAAAATGTACCAAAAAAAAAAGAAAAACGTAAAAAATCAGAACGCACGTGTAACAATTTGATTAATAAACTAACAACTTAAATAATAATTATTAATAACAATTTTATTGAAATGGAAATACAGACAGAGCGACGCACCGCACGGCACCGCATGGACAACAACAAAAACGGCAATTGGGCACAGCAGAAAAACAGACGGACAAAATTTCACAAGCCCACAAAATAAAATTTATACAAATGCAAATTGGGTAAAATATATTACAAAAAATTAATGTAAAATTTACATAAAAATAAAAGAAAAATTTACACGTTTCCCTTTTGTAACAGAAAAGGCTTTAATTTTTCTAGTCAAATGTAAAAATGCAATATCATGTCGATTTTATGGCAGAAGGTACTTTGTGAAACAGCTCAAGCGTTTAATATTTTTATTGAAATTTTAATTAAAGTTTTTTTTTTCAGACATTTCCTGTTAGTTGTTTCTCTCCATTTTTTCCCAATTCATTCATTATAATAAATATAGAAATAACTTTTGTGAGTAACGGCAACTGCATTAATTACAAGCGCCTGCATATGTGCGTATCTAAATAAACCTTGTACTTAGAAATAGTAAAGAAACGAAAAAACAAAACAAAAATATCAAATCGAAAGTAAGAAATACAACAAAAAAAACACGCACTGTCATCATGACAGCTGAGAAAGACGAAAAAATTGTAATTACTATTGTAATGCAAACACACATACTCGTACTACAGACAATTACAGAAAAAATAAATAATAAAAACCATTAATTAAAACTATATTTGAAAACAACAACAACAGCAACAACAGCAACAACGGCAGCAGCAGCAACGCTTAACGCTAGACACAAAACTAGCCTCGAATAAGTTTTATTATTTTATGCATTTCACAGTCGGTCTGCAATTAAATTTTCTTATTAACATTACTTTATAGTTTATTTAATGTACGAAGCATTTCTCAATTAATTCATGGAAAATTTTCGTTTTCCTGTTTTGTGAGAAAATTAACCATTAATTACAGGGAAGGCGGCGTTCAAAATGAATACTGCCTACTTTGTAAAGAATCGGAAACTATGCATTAAAAATTTTAATACAGGAATGCCTTAACTAAAGTAGAGCACTGAGCAAAAGTTTCATGTATTTGATTATGGTGAGGTTTCAGGTTTCTTTTGCAGCAATGGAAGGAAATGACACAACAAAAATGTACGTGATTAAACGGCTCAGATTGTGTATAGGAAGGAAAATCTTCTAAAGATTGCCGACATCTGTAACAGTGAGGCTATGGTAACACTCATGATTGTATAAATTTTGCACCATGAGAAGCCTGTGAGAGGAGCATTGATATTGAAATAATTCAGTGTGCATCATTGAGTATCACTAAAATACAGAAGTCCTGGTACGAATTCACTATAGGGGCAACTGGTAATAGACCAGGTCTTGGAGAAACTAAACTGTATCAGTTCCGGAATTTTATCATACTAGAACCTGTGTGTTTTACTGGGGTTTGTCATAGGAGGTAACTCATCTAAGATCTACCGAGTCAAAGCTGTTGAGACTACTAAGTGATAGGATGTACCTGTACAAACCGGTGCATCAGATCTCAAGTATCTATGAGGTGTGACCAATTGACACTTAGAGATGTTCGAGGCAATAGGGTTCACTGGTGTAGAACTGGTGTGCCGTTGCTGTTTTGCAATTCCTACAGGGGCCGAGCAACTTCAAATGGCATATGTTTGTTCGGCTTAATTCGTACAGCGATCGATTCACATTGCTTTGGGTTAGTTCATCAATAAACTCTTTGTCCCTCTGTTGGATTTTTGTGGTAGTTTACCGCTTTTTCCTTACAGGGTTATTTTAGTATCAAAGTCCGAAGAATTGAGTCCAAAGAGTCGAAACTTCCAATTAATTGAATCTTAAGTTACCAGCACAGTGGGGTAAAAGACCATTTAAAGTCAATCCAGATGTATTCAACCTATTTGGGTAGATTTTCAAACAATAAAAAAAATGTTTCAAGACAACAAGAGGGTATGTACACATTGAAGGCTTCCAATCCGTTTGGGGCAATAAAATGCATTTAAAAATAAAAAAACATTTTTAAATTAATAAATTCAATGAAAACGATTGTAATAAAGTAAGTAATAAATATTGATATTCTCCGTTTCACACACACACAGCGTCTCATTTGCAGGCACATATCGCAGAGTTCCAACCAAACATTTGCATCTTTCATAAATATCTATAAAATGCATTTGTATTTTTAATGCATTTCAGCAGATGTGTTAAAATTCGTAGAGTCGTAAAAATAAGCAAACGAGATGAACAGCCCCGGGCTATGGTAAGAGCAAATCAAGCAGGAAGAAGACATGATGAAATGCAATGCGTTGCAACTGTAAATACAACGCAGAAGCAGAGGAAGTTCAAAGGAAAAATCTTTAAATTGTATTTACAGATGTGACTAACATTGAGTTAAATAAATATTGTATATCGTGAATACTTTTCATTCTATGGTGCGGCCATGTGTGGATTATAGAGGAAAATGACGTTGGTAAAGTCAACAAGGAGGATTGTTTAATAACAATAAAAACTAACACTTGCGGACACACTTCCGAGGGGTTACATATGTATGAGTGTGAGTCAGAGAGAAATGTTTAGGGTAACTCTATAGAGCAGCTGTGTAAAGTTGGAATCGTTTCACAATCAATTTTAATTGAAATCTTTTCCAAGAACTTGTAATCCTTCGACTTCAGCATAAGTTAGGTAAGGAAAGAATATCTTTTCTCCAATTTCACTTTAATTGAGTTGCTTGAAACACTTGAACATAATTACAATCCAATCCGAAATTACACATCTGTATATTCAAGACGATAAATAAGAAGACAATTTACGAAAAATTAGCGCACATGCAAAAGGTTCAAAGACCCCTCGACTTACTGTACTCTATAAGTGAAATTCCTCACAAAAAAAAATTAAAACTTCTCGGACAACCGAAAAAAAATCCACATTTCAACGCAATAAATACAAATTACTCATTACTCATGACTAGAAGACAAACGAATGAACGAACGGGCGAACGAGCAGAGGAATGAAATGAAAAAAATATGAATTAAAAATAAATACTATTAATTACGCACACAAATTACAAATTACAAAAAACAGCCGAGCAGCAAACAGCAACGAGATCGAAATGAAGCTAAATGAGCGAGCGTTTATTCGTACTTACTATGTATCGTGTCTGCTGCGCTGCCGCGTACTGTAATTGTGCACATTAAAGATACAAAAAAAAAAAAAGAAACAATAATATAAAAATGAAAATGAAAATAATTAACGAAACGACAGTCAGCGTCGTAAATTAAATTATTTCAACATATTTATTTAGTTTTATTGTAGAAACTGCAGGAACACTAACAAAAAAAAACAACAAAAAATATATAAACATATAAAGAAATAAAAGCACTGGTGGAAAATTCCGCTCTTAAAAACTAAAGCACAAATAAAACAAAAACAAAGAGCAGCATGTGTTATTGTTTGAATTTTATTTTTAATGTATTTAGTTGCTTTTATTGTTTTAATTTGTTTTTTAAGGCAATTATTGACTAGAATAAAATGCTTTGGTTTTTGTATTTTTTGCTTTTACAGAGCAAAAAAAAACTTCAACACGAACGGGTTAAATCAAACATAAACACCGCAGTGCGAACCTCATCATCATCAGCCCACTGCCGCACACCACCTCATCATGTCCACAAATACAAATACAAATTCAACACTGGCTGATGCCCCGTAAGGCACACCACCGAAAAGATATGCCCACAAAAACAACAACGACGGCAACAGCAGCAGCAACAATTTTTATTTAAATTGCTTGCATTTTGTAAGGCAATTAATAAAGTAAATTTGACCTCATATAGCGGCGTCGACAACCGCAACTGCCACGGCGACGTTAGCGTTCGGCACACAAAAATAAAACTAATGCAAACTAAAATGCAAACCGACAAAAAAAACAGAACGGCCAAAACCAACAAACGGCCAGCGACAATAATGAATGAACGTAAAATAAAATAAAATAAAACACTAAACACAAAATACAATATGAAATGCCGGCTACAAAAAATACATAATGACAAATGCTAGAACAGCTCCGAACTCAGAAATGCAACGCTGCAATTAGTAAATGTAAGAATCTTTTACACCCAAAGGAAAAAATGTATTTTGCAATTTTAATTTGCTCAAAAAATGATATTTACCACGCCCACCTCGATCACCCGAATTTTATGTTTGAAAAGATGTGTGTCATTAAAGTCAGTCAAGTATTTCATGAGTTATAAGGGAACAGACTTACAGTGGCGCCCAGTTTTTTGTTTTATATTTACGTTTACTAAAATTTGGTAATATATACTGATTTATGTACGAAAAAAGATACGTGCGTTAGCCACACTAAAAAAATGTACTCCAGTTAAGGTAAATATTTTGACTTTAAAATGAAGACATATCTTTCTTTAAATGTATTCATAATTTCTTTAGTTCTGAGAAGTTTTTGTTCTTGGTTTTTAAGACCAACAAATCTCAAAACATTTTATAAAATTTTCTTTTTTTTCTTTTGAAAATTTAAATTGAATTTTCATTTAAAATTTATTAATTTATAATTTAAATTATAGCAAATGCTTAATATTTAATTTAAGTGTTTAAGTTAAGACCTGTGCTTCACGATCGTACCGGGAAGGTATCGGATGCGATTCCCGACTTAAATTAGGGAACAAAAAAGTCTTTCAATGACAAAATTACTTTATTTGTACACTGTTTTGTTCAGTGCATGCTGCACATCTTTAACTAAGCTAATTTGTAGGATCTTTTTTTCAAAAAAAAGAACATGGAGGGATTTATATTAATTTATGTTTCATGATTCTATTTATTTGTTTGTTGTTTTAAATGAAAATTTGTAATAAAATAGATTTTGGTAAAATACATTTTTCTTTCAGGCACAACTTTAACTATTTCCTTTCAGCGAGTGTAGTATCATCTGCAAGAAGGCAAGCATTCTTCGGCGACGCGTCAAATAAATAGTACAACATAACAAATACACGCCGTGCAAATATTTAACAAAATACCTCCATAAATATTGCTTAAAATTAATGCGTGTTTCATTCAGACAACGGACGGACGGACAGGCGGATGCAAGATGAACGCTTTACTAGCGTAGAAAGGGCCGCGGCAAGCGTCTCGGTGTACCTTGTGTCTTAGCTTGTCCGTTTACTTGCCAAAGTAAATATCGCACAGGAATAACGGTGTCTTGTGCGAATTACAAACCAGGCGGTTGACATCAATGGCAGGCGTGGCGGCGTGCAACTCAAATTGTTTACTTTTGGTTTCTCCCGTTCGATTCATGTCTTGTAGTTTTTGTATTTTTATAGCATTTTTTACATTCTCTTTTTACCTTGCCGTTAGTCAAATACTAAAAGAATTGTCAACAGTGGGAATTAAATTTGAATGCGAGAATATGAGAAATGGTCGATGCAAAGAGCTAATTTTCCTACTAGCCACTCCCGAATCACTTTTCCCCATTTGCAAATAGATCTAGAAACCCAATTCACACACACTCGCCTGTGAAATCTAAATTAGTAGCACTTGCAATTAGAATCTTGTCTTGTCTATCATCGAAAGGAACTCAAGAGCGCCACCGCCTCCCGCGTTTGATGCAGACCATCCCCATGCATTTGGCATTGCACGCTTTAAAATCGGCAGACTACCAAAGGCAAATCGAAAAATTTCCACAAAATTGCTTTTGCATAAAATCACAATTACACGAAAGAAGCGCCCAAGTGCCCGGATAAATTGCGGCGCAATGGGCTCAGGTAGTAAAAGCCGATACTTGTCTGCTGCACGATGGCGGGCACATACTTTGGCAAATGCCACGCAAAATTACACATAAATACATGCGAGCAGCCATGCACATGGAGTGCATACAGTATCTGGCAAAGTACCACTGCAGCTATGAACAGGGGGGACACTGCAACATCGCCGACCAACAAGCCTGCCTGGCAAAGTGTTAAAAGCTCTCAAAGTGTGTGTAATTGAAGGAAAACTGCTTTTTGGAAAATTGCGAGGAAAACGTTTCTCGCGCGAGCTTTGCATTTAGTTCGTGAAGGCGGTGGGTGACCGGGGACAGTGGCAGGGCGAGGCAACAACATTTTTAGCCAAATGCAAGGGTGCACATTGTAGTTGCTGCAATTGCAGTGCGGTTGGCAGATGGCACAAAGAGGATGCGGTTTTGGTTTTCGGGGGCCAAGACTGAGAAGGAGGAGTTTAGTGGTGAGTGCTGAAATGTGCAGATAACAGTTGGGCACAAGGGGCTGAGAGCTGAACAAAAGGCTGCTATTGTGTGATGGTGACTTATGTTGTTGTTGTTGTTGTTGTTGTTGTTGTTGTTGTTGTTGTTGGCAAATAATATATATTTTGGTAATAAATTCTTCTTTGATACCATGGTGCAATCATGGTTCTTTACAGAAATCAATTGTTTCGGAGAGAAGGTTACGTACGGGCTTATTTGGAAATATCTTATGATTTGCTTTTTTTTTGTAATTATTCAAGACTAACTTCGAAACAACTCCACCCTCCGAGCATTCAGCATTGCCCTCGCACTCACACCATTTCACAGTCGGGGAGAAAGCCTCACAGTTTGATTCATCCTTTGCTCCATGCGACGACAACACTGACACATTATTCTACGCCGCATTTCGCCGCACTCAAAATTAGCACTTTCGTGGCAACAAGGCAACTTCGAGGCGATGCTGGTGATGAGTTTTGCAAAAATAGAGCGGAAAAAAACACATCCTGGCATAAATAAAAGGCGGTAAAAGACCTAGGCAGACACAGAAAATACAAAACCGTACGCAAAAGGATACGCAAAACACCACATGCAAGAGACCGAGTCAACGTGCAACATTGTAATGCAGTGTCCTGCAACATTTGTGCTGCAGTTTGCTCGAATACGTACGTATACCATGAGGGTTGTTTACATTGCCATAACAGGCTGAACAGGACAGGCTGTGCGAGTGCACGAACTTGCAGTCAGAGTTACGCAAAAAGGTAAAAAGCTGAAAATTAAAGGTTGCTTAGCTGTCGTGGGTCGGTTGGCGGTGGTGTGGTGTCGTTTCGATCAGGCATTTGTCTTTGTATTAGTGTGCAGGTCGCCCCCTCACTTGTATTATGAGTTCAGGGGTCATTATAATAAATACCCAAACATGTAGTCTATATGATGTATTTGGAAATATTTTAATATCATCAAAGTGGCAGAATGTAAAATTCAATAGGAGGAGGTCATTCATGAAAACGCATGTCTATGTAATGGCTATTAGGCCAAGAAAGTGTTTTGGCTTCAATATATACTAGAAAAACAAATTACAAAATCGAATTAAGACATTATCGATTTTGTTATTTTTGTTGCCCCTAACACCCCTTGGAATTGGGTTGGTACACTGTGCAACGACAAAAAAAGAACTGCAAGGGGTTCGGGATTCGGTTTTATACAATTCGGAGATGCTGAACAAGAAGGCAGTCACCAATTTGCACTTACATATTGCCACCCCTCTTAAAAACGGCCTGACAAATGATATTGGCATTTTTTTTTCAATTAGCAAAAGAATATTTTAGGAAACATTTTGAATCAGTTTTAAAATAGTAATATCTACTGCGGTCGCAAAATCGCTGCCTGTGAGAGGTAACTTTCGGTAGTTTTTCGATATTTTATGGATATTTTATGGAGAATTTTTCGATTGTTTATCGATAATTTCCATTTCCACTTCATTCACAATCCATTTCAAATCCAATTTGATCCAATTCCATTCCCATTTCATTCTCGACATCGTTTCCAACCAGATACAAGAAACGGCGTCGAAATAGGTGAAGTATTTCTCAAAATAATTTCTCAAAATAATTGATGGCTATTTTGCAAGGGGGGTATGATGATTTTTCGACATTTTATCGACAATTTTTCGATTTTTTATCGATAATTTTTAGAAAATTTATCGAAATTTTTTCTATAATTTATCGATATTTTATTGATATTTTTCATTTTTTATCAATAATTTCCATTTCCCGATCCATTTAAAATTTTTTTTCCAATTCCATTTTATTTCGGTTCAATTCCATTTCGTACCAAATAAAAGTCCGTCACCATGGAATGGACACCAGTAACAAATTAAAACTTACTTTAATAATTCCATTTTGGTGTTTGAAGCCTATAGAGAAAATTAGCTTAGCCTAAATCAGTGGCCGAATCATTAACAGAAAACAGTTTATTTCAATAAACGATCAACAAAAAAATCGTTATCGAATTGAATAAATTTTATCAGTTGGATCTTGTCAAAAGGAATCATTTGTATTTCTAATTCGTAAATAATTCATTGACAAAATTCTCCAAAAATTGTTTGTGTGTTCATGGTCTTTCGATTATTTCCTTTGATCTGAATAGCGGTTAACCTTTAATTAGATGTATTTCTCATGCATAACTCAAGGATTCAAGAACTGATAAATTTACCAATTTTTATTAAGCTTTTATTACTTTTTAATTGAGTTTATGGGCCTTAAGAAATCGAATTGGTTGTAACCAATGGTATTTTCCGTCTATTAAGCTCTTTTTTTCTAAACATCAAGTATGTTATAGCAGCGTTTAAGAGCTCCTTATAAAACGGCATTTCCACATATACAAAACCCAAAGGTGTAGCTAAACACCAAATCGATATACCCAAGTATTTACAACCCCGCTCACTTCGAACGATAATTTGTATTTAAAGTAATAAAATGTGAGTGCGTTTGTTTTTTTTTCGAAATTTATATTAAACCTTTAATGAAATAAATAAGTAATTTATTTTATTGGAGCGCCCATATAAAAGTGCTTATCGCAATATCGCATATATTTTAATCTTTAAACGAAATTGTACGAGTCTAACACCGATAATTGATAAGATTGTCGTCGTCTTTGCATTAATAATCACTATAATAGCCACCACTATCACAAAGTGTTTAATAATTTCAATTAGATTAACAAAAGCAAATACCACAAAAAAACAACAGTGCCTGGGTCCGTTTTGGGTTGAACTTGTGCAATTTTGTTACCTTTTTTTTCGTTTTTTTTTTATTAATTTTTTTAATTTTAGAAATTGTTTTAAAAACATTGTATAATGTCATGTTCGGGCTATAAATGTGTTATGGGAATGTGGAAATTCCTCTTCAAGCGAATTTAATTATAACACATTGTATCGAAGTTGTTAACAAAATAGTTGTGGTTGTTGTTGTTGTTGTACTATTATTATTATTTCAATACAATATAATAAAACTAATACCAATGAACTCGTATGTATGTGTGCTTGTGTGCGAGGAGGAATAACAACAATAACATACAAAATTGCTGTTTGCTACATTAATTTTGTTACTTTTAATTGCGCACCATTGCGCTCGATTTCCACTGAACTCCACGACGCCAGCACTCAACTTGGCAAGTCATTTTGCAGCAGCAGCGCACAGCACACACAGCACATACAGCTGCAGAGATATCAGATATAAGATACCCGCCTGCCGCATACAAGATACATTCGCTCATTCGTTCATTCATTCATTCATTCCGACAAATGTCGACCTGATGTCGAAATAAATACTTGCCTATATTTTATTATATTTTATTGTTGCGCTTCGCTGCATGCCGTAAGGGCCAAATACCTATAATTTTCTTCGGGCGTCTTATACTGGCAGAGCAAAAACAATGTAAAAGAAATTACAAAAAAAAAATGCATTAAAAACAAAATGCAATCCAGTTGCAGCAACAAAAACAAATAAAATGTGAAAGGAAAAGAAAAGAAAGAAAAACGAAAAATTGCCAAAGACGTACACTTTGAATTGACGCAAATATCAGATGAACGGGAAATGCAATGGAAATTAAAGACAAATTATTGTCATAATTTGTCATAATTTGTAGGTAGGGAGGTTTAATGCAGAAAGTAGCTAAAACAAGAATTACAAAAAAAACAGAAATATAATGTTGACTGTGGAGTTCGTAGACTAGAACCAAAGCTCCTTAAGTTGAGTTCCCACCTCTTAAGAAAAAACACTTTGCCCTAGGGAATGTGCTTATGTCTTTAGCAATGACTGGAAATGCATCCTTGCATTTTAAAAGCAAGGACAATACTGAGTATTTTCATTCACTAAATACAAATTAATTGTAAAAAAAACAGCATTTGCCTTAAACAGAAAGACAGACAGACATGAAAGTATATAATTTTGTATTATTGTTTGTAAAGTTGTATTTAAGGGATTCAACAACTTGTGTCACCCTATCAAATTTTATGTGCACACACTCAGAAAAAAAACTATTAAATTTGGCCAATAGTATTCTGTAGAACCTTACAATAGAAATGATATTAAAAACTAATTGAATTCATAGGGAAAAAACTGAGTAAAGAAGAATTTTAATTAGTTTTTTTTACTAATAATTCAATTAGTTGCAATTGTAATGTATCCAATTGACCAAATTTGATAGTATTTTTTTTCTGAGTGCATAATCATGTTGAGTAAAATATCATATAATTACTTGAACGTTTTCTTAAGTCCTGATAGAACGAAAGTGTGTGATGAGTGCAAACAGGGTATTTTTTGGGGGGGTTTTAACAGATTATTTTAGCTAATAAGGATCTTAGATTTATGACTGCTTGTGTGTCTGGTTTAATCTGTCACATTCAAGTTTAAAGATTAAACTATGAAAATGAAAATGGATTGGCCAGAACGCCTTGAAAACAGCCTTTCGAGATATACCTTAGAGCCCTTAGACTGGAACTCCCAAGGCTGGAATGCTGAAGAATGTGGATAAACATGGAAAGTCATCGCATTTGAAGGAGACATTACATCTCCCAAGGAGTACAACCAATACAATATGTACCCATGTCGTATCAGTTGCGACTAATTCTCAGCTTGAAAAAAGTTTCTTTCCCTCTAATCCAAAACAGACAAACAGACACAACAAAACACACACGTCCGAGTTAATTTCCTCCAACCGCTTAGAATTTTCATCTTCTTACGATAATCGTAGCCGAAAATTTAAAAAAAAAAATAAAATAAAAAAAAAACCAAACATAACCGAACCGAACAGCAGACCAAAAGTCAAAGAACTCAAGAGGCATCTACGCAAAAATGTAAACAGAGAACATGAGAAGCTTCCTCTTGTGTGGCTGACGAAGAAGAGCAGATGCCGGGCTGGCTCCCTACTTAACGACGCGCGTGTTTCTGAATGAAAATGGTTAGCTACGGACGTCGCATGTACTGTGTGGAAGAAAGAACGTGTGAGCGAAGAGTGTCTCCAATGTACATAAATGGAAGAAAAAGAGCAGTTGACTTTATTAAGTAACAGGAGCACAGCGAAAGTGCACAAGCAAATGCGGCCTGCTGCTATTATCATGCCAATGGCTAGATTCCCATTCATTCGGAGTGGAATTCGGTTCAGGATTTTGGCCATCAACCCCCTCCATACGCATCTCTTGTGAATTTCTTCGTCTTTAGTTTGTTTTTTTTTCTTTTTTGTTTTTAATGTTTTTCCTTTTATTAGTTTGCAATTTGGTTAGGTCGCCTTTCAACGAGGTGGTGGTGCTGCTGGTGGTTCTCACCCTGATAATAATGATGTTGGTGGTGAAGGCTATAATGTTGATGATGATGATGATGGTGGTGATGGTGGTGTTGAGAAATTTCCTTTGTTTTGCCACATCCCCACTATTTGCTAGAAAGTATTTAAGTGTCTTCTTCTCCTGCTTCTGCTGCTGCTCCTTCTTCTTCTTCGTGATAGTCTTCTCTTCTTGTGTGCGCGACACTTTTGGGTGTGTTTTCGGTGTTGATGGCGCCTTTTACTTTTTACATTGTTTTCATGTCTGCTTTTTATTGTCTTGTGGATTTTTCATTTATTTTCAATAAATTAACAAAGAAACGCTAAATGAGAAAACACCCTGGGAATCGGAGGGCAGAATGCGAATGGAGAACAAGAAAATATAATTAAGTTTTCAAGTTTCGGTATACACTTGGGTGTCTTTTTTTTTTGTGGTCCACGCCATTTTATATTGTGTAAATATTTTTATGAAATCATTTAGGGATTAAGTCGCTGTAGCTGGCTGGAGTATAGGAGTGGGCACTATCTTTAGTAATATTCCTTCGGAAATTGATTAATTTTAATATTTTATTTACCACAAAAACCGCACAATAACTCATACAAGACTGGTGGCATTTGTGGTCCCCCCGTCGTTGCATTGCTTTGCAAATAAATATATTTTAATATTTAAAAATATGCATTTATGTACTTAGTGATGAAAGTTTTATTTCATTTTTGTTTTAGTTTTGTCAACACTCATTATTTTCAGGGTGAGACTTGAAGAAAATATGCCAACACGCTTATAGCCTCTTGCCCTGAAGTGCATAAATGCATTTATTAAAATTGACTTGTGAGTTAATTTAGTTTTTATTTTTTTTTTCGAAACTGTTGTTGTTGTTTGGTTATGGGTAAAACTAAACAAAACAACTTAAATTGTTTAAATGCAATGAAATTGGAACTGCAATTGGTATTGCGTAGACGAAGTACATTTGCAAATTAGTTTGTAATTTTATTAATTTTTCTTGCTGTTGTTGTTGTTGTTGCGAGACGTTTCATGTTTTGTTTTTTGTTTTTTGTATATTTACATTAGAGAAAATCTATTGAAAATCGTATGCTTCGACATAGTTTGTTTTGGGGCCTATTTGCATGTGCATTAAGTGCCTGTGTCGGTGACGGTGCCGATGTCGATGCCGTTGTTGTTGTCGTCGCTGCCTGGGCCTGCAGTTAGTTGTCTTGAAACAATTTGACATTCAATGCTAATGACAAAATTGCAAAATGACATGCATTCGCAAATGTAAATGCAAATATTTGAAGAAAAACGCATGACTTTTTAAAAGTATTTATTTAGTAAGTTGATATATTATAATGTGAATTGAGTGAAATCGACGGCTGTAATGCGAGTGAATGTATGTCATAATAGTGGGCATTATCTACAGATTTCAAGCAATTCGAAAAATGCTTGACTTTAAACAAAATATCAGTAATTTCGATTAAATTACAGTCGACAGTACCTACTTAATACATTTGTAAAAGTTCCTTAATGTGATCCGATTTGTTAGAGTTTCATAACAGTTTCGGAGAAAATATAAGAATTTTAATAGCTTGATTTGTACACCGAAAGAATTAATTATAACTCCTTTGAGCTCAAAAAAATGTACTCAAAATATACTATTTTTTATGCTAGAAAAACTACCAATTCCATTTAAAGTAATGTATCAAAGGTGTGTATATTTTGTACCAAAACTAGTACATATAGCACTGGAAATTTCACTCACTAAGGTCTGTCATTAAAATCAGATACATATAAATTAGAACACATCACGGAAAACATTTGTTGCGGTCTCATTTTAAAAATCAACATTTCTATTCGAATGATTTGGAAAAACCTCCAAACGTCGTCTTTTGTGTGTTAAGCTTCTATTGGTCAAATATGAAGTATCGAACAACAGCATTTAAGGATTATGTGCGTCCCTTTTTTATAGAATTGTTTTTAATACGGAGTAAGAGGCGTAATAAGGGGATTCGCTTAATTTGTTAAAATCTACAACTTGTTAAATTGTTATTCCTAGTTAGCACACAGAGAGAACTGTTCTGCCAACAGTTCTCTCCGTCTATCATGTTAAGTTTTGCAATTTAGCAGGGTTATGGCAGGATTTAACAAATTTTGGGAATCATATATACATGTATATATACAGATCTATCTGTCTGTCTTTCTGTCCTTCTGTCTGAGGCAAACGCTTTTTTTTTTTTGCATAATTGTACGGGTTTGGGCACGGATTTGGCTTTACATAAATATTTAACACTTCAGAACACTGGAGTAGAGTTTGGAATAAATCAGTTCAGTAAAAAAGCAATTACTTCTTTTTATTAAGAATGAAAAGAAGAAATTTCTAAGAAATTATGACAGTTAGGCGCATCAATGAGGTAAGTGCCAGAGGAATTTTACAAGAACTCAAATATTTGTGTTTTTTGTTAACCAAATACTCCAGCGAACCGATTGTATGAGTTGTTTTTATTACAAAAGAAACCCGGTTAGTGAGTGGTAATGTGTTGAATGTTTGAACTAATTTCCACCTAAAAGTGCACTTACCACATTTGTGCACTTAACAATCGGTTTCTTCTATGCTTTTAGTTTCGTTATAAGTGGATGAGAGAAACGATTTTTTAAGGATATTACCTCACTCATCAATTCGCATTGCTGATCGGTAAATTTTGAACAGTCAATCCTGCAGTTTCCCCTACCGAAGTGCTGTGTAAAGTTAAACCGACAGCAAACACGTTTTTAGCAATTTCTGTGAAATACTATTTCCATTCATCATCCACTGAAAATAATGCTGTCCCAGGATCTTCATGCACCGATAGGATGGCAGCAAAGTGTCAATTAAACTTGACAGTTGAATACTGAAAAATTCAATTATATTTCTTACGCTTTCAAGCAAAGCTTTCGTTTCCTCCGCCCAACACCCATTATCCCACCCACTTCCATTGAAATAGAAACACAAGTACACAAGTACACAAGAATAACAGAAGACAGAACTCGTCTCGACTCGACTTACCCTTTCTTCCTCGCGTATCATTTCAGCAATTTCTGGTTTTATTTCCAGCTCATCATGATGAATGGCTGAGGTGGCATTAGCCACGCCGCCACCAGTACCACCGCCAACGCCGCCGGTATTAGTTCCTGCCCCAGCAGCTGCTGCCGCCAAGGATGCACCCAGGGCCGTGGCCATTGCAGCATGCGAATGTGCAGCGGCATGAAGTTGGTGCTGGGCAGCCAATTGCTGGGCTGCGGCTGCCGCATGATGATGATGCGAATGATGTGGATGCTGTGAGTTGGCCAATGCTGCCGCAGCTGCTGCAGCTGCCGTAGCGGGATGGGAATGTGCTGGCAACTGGTGAGCACCACCGCCGCCGCCACTATTGCCGGATGGTGAGGATTGCGACTGGCCCCCGCCGTTGGTGTGAGCCGTCGGCATTAGGGGCGAACAACTGGCTGAGGGACGATATGCCGAACCAGCGGAAGCTGACGAAGTCGACGACGCTGATGTGATCGAGCCCGAAGATAGCGATGAAGTTGAATTAGTTGTTGCGCTGGCATTGGACAAGCCCATGGGATTCGGCGAAGCGAATGGATTGCGCACAATTGTGGAAGTGGTCATGGCAATGGGAGGCGGTGGTGACATGACATCAGCAGCCCCTGCGATGCCCTCAGTATCGGCATGATGGTGTTGCGAATGTGCCGTTTGTGACCCTTCGGCAGTGCCACCGTCGAGAAGCAGTCCCTCGCGTGAACGTTTGCGCTGCCGTTGCGCACTCACATTCAAGTCCAGTGCTGAGGGCAGTTTGTCCAACGAAGCATCGAAAACACGTGCGCGTTTCGCCTTGCGGCAGCCGTCCGGATCGGTTTCGTCGAGGTGACCACCGTGCATTCCACTCCGATCTTCGCCGTCGTCTTCCTCATCATCCTCGTACACAGTCATGCGCTGTTCCGGCACCATGGGATGGGCAGCCACACCGGGCGAGCCCGAACTAACCTCGGCCAGGCCGCGAATTTTGAGCATTTCGGCGACCTTTAAGAGCGGATTGATTTGATCCTGACTGACATTGATCTCACCCTTGTACATAAACTCCATAATGGCCTTCAGCTCTTGCCAGCGCACATCGCGCATAATCACAATCGGGTGCTGGCAGGGATTGTCGTAGAACAAAGCCTGAAAGTACGGCGAACAGGCGGACAGGACCATTTTGTGCGCCTTGATCGATTGCCCCTCGCAGGCCAGAGTCACGTCGACAAATGATTCATTCTGCAGCAGCTCATCGAAGACATTGGTCAGATTGGTTTGATAGTTGTTCCAACGCAAGCAAAACTGTTGGTTGCCAGTGGCTGACGCCCCAGCAGCGGTGGACGCTTTCGGCTTGATAGTGGGCAATGTGCTCTTGTGCGAGCCACCAAGGGGCTCTAGAGTCGATTTGGGTATGTCGGGCATGGCGTTTGTGGCCCGTCCGAACTCGAACAAGGCCGAAGTTCGGTGCGGCATAAGCGATGATGTGCTTAAATGATGATTGGGTGAAGCGGGCAACGAAACTGACTTGGGTAGGGGCAAGTCTACGCGCATATCGGGATCATCATCGTGTGCGGACGTCAGCAGCCCCACAACGGCGCTGGAAGTCAGTGGACGTGGGGGCGGTGAGAGGTCACCTGTTGAACGAATTGCCTCACTGGCCTTGCCAACTATGTCCCCCGGTATTGAAGGTTCTGTGACAGGGCTATGATCGTCGTCGGACTGTGGTGGCGGAGTGTCTGCTCGTACGGGTGTTGTGGCTGTGAGCGTGCCACACTCACCAATCGCATGATCATTGCTAACTGTGGGCTCATTCGTGAAGGCAGAGGAGGCCTCCAGCTTCTGTGTGAAATCAATGATATCCTTTGTCATATCCATGTTGGCTGAG